>OZ020246.1:11378843-11978843 GCA_963971285.1 Astropecten irregularis
ACAGATTTTATTAAAATAGCCTTTCTCCAATACCACTGATTAGTTCTTCAGTTCTTCTGTTTAGTCACTTGATCTGGTCGAAACCAATCATAGTTGCCAATTTTGTCGTTATTTTATTTCTTATTCCTTAGATCAAATCATTCTATACTGCCGCGGTCCTTTTTTTCCCGGCAGAAATTGTATGTGCAAATTTGCAATTGCATGTATTTTCAATAATGCCCTTCAGTATTAGACATTTCCAATCGGATTTCACATTCTTCAGGAGTCGATTTCACCAAACACATCGTAACTTACTATCAATCGTAGGACTTATGATGTATTGCAGCCTTAATACATAGGATACGATGGGTTATCCATCGCAACTCAGTTACGATCGATCGGAGGGCTTCATGAAATCGACCTCTGATAAAATTAACACCACTGCTAAAACAACAACGCACGTGTATTATTGAGAACTTTAAAGTCAATTACGTAAAAGATTATCCGTGAACTCGTCTGAACAAAGCAAACAAAGCAAAGACATTGATGGTGTCTTACCGAATCTGCACGAAGAATAACCAAGTCCTTGAGGAATTCCTTGAGTTCGTCACCACAGATGACATTGTTCTTATCCTACATTCGCAAAGATTAGGGGAATAAGATTTCAATCCGTTATGGAGTAAGTCATAAAAGATGACCAGTGATCGATCGGTTCAAGATAAACTCCTGTGACACTGAACTGGTTGCTTTCAAATTCTAAGGTGACACGAAATGATACGACTCGTATCATCTTTGACATTTTCCCTTCAGAACTGAATCAACTGAAAGTTCAATTTAACACCGTATAGTATCATTTTCAACATTGTAATATTGCCCAACTAGGAGCCTGTTTGTTTAATGCAAAGGATCTCATATTTAAAGATCCACGTCCTATGCAGGGTACTCTAAAATGGGATCAGGATCAGGATCCGCAGAATCCGTGATCCTTTGCATTAAACAGGCCCTAGAATACTGTGTTTTTCCGACCCGAGATCTCAAGTTTGTAAATGAGTTTTCTATAAAGTATTTCTATATTTCAGGGATGTGAGTGCCCACACGGAAACATTTGAAAACACACAGGAAAAGCTGAAATTTAAAAGTTCCTATTATACTTTTGTACAGAGCAGGTGTACACAAAAATGAAATTCTGAGTTAAAATCTAAACCAAAAAATTTAAAATCTGAAGTTTGAAATCCCTAATATATTTACCTTGTCGTAGTGGTCAAAAACCCTCTTGAAATCCTCATTGGACACCTTCACCTTCTTCTGTTTTGGACGAAAATGAACCCGAAATATTCAATTAACCTATAGTTTTTAAGTCACAATAACCATCTTTTAAAATAATATTTCTATCAGTCGATCCACACAATTTCTTCATAGCCGTAACAACATACCAGTTGATTTATTGTACATAATAATGTGCCCATTAACATGTCTTGTTATGGCAAAGTGTTCGACTATATAGTGACCTTATACGGGATAGAACAAAATGCGTTTTCAGAGAGGAGCGCATGAGGTAGGCCTTTAATATCCATAGGCCAGAAGTGCAGTTTGTGTCGGTGAAAATCAAACCGCATGCATTTTAATATCAGAAGCTTGCTGAACATCAGAAGGATATTATATAGTGTACATCATTATGCATATGGGTCATAAAATATAGAGTGAAATGCGATACAGACACAGATAGAGTAACATATCTCGTTGTGGAACAGAAAAAAGGGGGATATGATGTTTCATTATCAAACACTGCAAAATGTTGTTCCAGCGGGTTGACATGAAGTATATAGAGGAGATCATAACTTGTCAATCATAAAGAAGAACGTTTTATAAGTTCAAGCTGAAAGTACACCTAACCTGATTTGTCTAGTTGCTGTTCTGAATCGGCAAATCTTTCAGTTAGAAAAGTTGTCTTCGTTACAATTTTTAGGCCACGTTTTATTCATTTTTTATGTCAAGAAATTCTGATTCAGCAACTATATAATTGTCACAAATAGGGATTTTTTTTTTTTACTTTTTCAATGGGAACTTTATTTCCAAAACAGAAACAAATTACCAGATTCTGTGCTCAATGTTTCTTTATAAGACCTAAATTACTTAAATTTTCAAAATTTCACCTTTTGTAGGATCGTGGCTTGTTCATACAATGTCCATTTGGGCGCGTGACTATTTAATAATCTCACTTACCACAATATACAGGGCGGTAGACATTATACAGAATGTGGTTCAATATTGCATCGTGAGGTAGGACTTATCTACGGTGCTCCCGAAGGGACAACCCTCCTTCACTATTTTCCGTTGAGAGAAGTATTTATTTTTATATGAGGAAAGCCCGAGGGCAAATGAAGGCCTCCGTAACAAGCCATGCTTCTAACTATTATAACCCCGAATTGGCCTTGAGTGCATAATGCTCATGCATCGGTATAGTAGTAAAGGCCTAATGTTAATATAATAACTCGGTGCAGTACTTTGTAAAGCTATGCAGCTTTTAGTGCTCCCCTTTGTGATAAAGAATCTTATGCACCCAACAAACCAGTGACGTGAACATTGGGTTAGTTTAAATATTGACAAAGACCACAAGCATCACAGGGGAGGTTCATGCAGATGGAATGATAAGCGAGCATTATGATAGGAAGAGAGAGAAAAAAGAAGATAAAATCATGAAGATGTGAAAGTGGTTAAAATGAGATAAAATGGTTAAAGCATCGGCGCATGAAAAACTAAAAACAAGCCTGTTAAAGATGAGGAAAAATAAGAAAAACACATGAAGTAAAAGCGATACTTGGGGCACAAGATACCCCTATATACAAGCAACTTCGAAAAGAAACAATGAAACATTTTTGGTGCGCATCGTTCATGTGTAAAGTGGGCGTTTTCGATTGCTTGATACATTTGTGTATAAATATATAATACAAAGCGCCGTAATGTCGGCACAATCTATATGCAGGGCGGACATACATGATTGTTATTTATGGCTCATGATTTCAGAAAACTTGGCCCAGAAAGAGAGCATTTCAAGTCACTTGATCTGCTCGAAACCGATCATATGTGCCAATTTTGTCGGTTTTTTTTCGTATTCCTTAGTTCCAATCATTCTATACTGCCGCGGTCATTTTTCCCGGCAATTACATGTATTTTCAATAATGCCCTTCAGCTTTAGACATTTCGAATCGGATGTCACATTGTGGGGCAATATTTTTGGTGCATTTTTTCACTCGTTTTATTTGCTTCAAGGGTTTTCTTCCAGCAATCCTCGCCAGCTCTTCTCGATTTTTCTGTTTCCTTTCTTTTTTTGCCAAATTATTGTCACTTCAAGACAGAAAGGATATATCGTTTACAAGGAGAAAAAAATGAATAAATTAGTACTACAATAACTAGATGGAAATGCACAACACATTTAAGTAAATATGACTGATAGAAATAATTGTAGACGCCACTCAAAATCCATTTCATAAAAAAGAAATCAGTTTGAACTGGCAGTAAAAGTGATGTTCCAGTATGCTGCAATATATCATGCGTGCAACAAAAACAGTGAACATTATAAAGGAGCCATTGAGGAGGAAATAATTTTTGCGAATAAATTTGCTGTGTTGCATATAAGAGGTGTCTTGTGCTCCTAGCATTCCGCTGATTGTCTTGGACCCGTCATGAACTACCTTATGTACTTACTCCTTTCTCTCCCAGCGATCCCTGTCAAGGGTTCCAGTGCAAAGAGACAGTGCACCGACCGGGGGCAATCAAAGCCAAATTGAAAACACAAACACAAAAAGGGGGAAATAAAAAACAAAATCCGAGAATTGAGCTTTGTTTTGTGTCAAACACTCAAATTCGATTCCTGAAGAAAAGGCCGTTATTGTTTCTATGATGCTCGGTATGTGTTCACATGGAGCTTTGATTTTAATAGCTCACCATGCATGTACATGTATAGGCCTAATCAAAGAACAGGTGGGCCATTTCCACCTGTTTGCATCAGTTCAAGTTACAACTTTTTGAAGTTTTTGGTCGATGATTTAATTTCTTTCAGTTGCCTTTTTGTTTTTGTTGTACTACTTCATGCATGCATAGTGTTCCTAGACATTGACTCACATGCACGGACATGTTAAACACATTAATAACATACAAAATCAAAACATTGTCAGGTTAACGTTTTTTTCCATTCGGCCTTGGTCCATGCAGTATAATTGGTCCGATCTCACTGGTCATAATATATTAACACGTTTTTGAAAAATATCGCCTTTCTTGTTATTATTTTGGATCATGGTGAATCAGCGTTGCAAAGAAAAACTGTGATGAATGATGCATTGATGAAGCCGTACACATTGGGATTTCTACATTTTGTTGCTTTGTGCTGCCTACGATAGCGACAAAAATCCGTCACAACTAAAAATAAAAAATAATCAAAAATAAAAAACAGGAACCAACATTGATTATATCAACTCTACTTGATGATCTTGCATGACAACCAAAATGATCGGGAATCATGTAACCCATACAGGAAAAATCCCAAACTTTATGAACAAAGTGTGAAATTTTCTTTTCTATCTTTTTTTCTGCCCATTCGTTGTAATAGACGTTTCCATGTGCATGTGAATTTCAATACACAGTGACCAAATGCAATATCAAGTCTTGCATGGTGTCTAAAGCCTTTTTTTAAAGTGCCGTAAAACCCTGACAAATAATGATTCAAGCTCTCGGCAAAACCGTGCCATTTCAACCCCATTTTTATAAAAAAAAAATAACAAATGAGACGAAAATCGTAAAATAGGTAACAAAGAAAAAAAAGTTAAATAGGCTAAGAGCAGACTTGTCATTAATTTAAAAAAAACATAAAACGCAATGGGAGACTTTGGAGAACCGGTCTTGAGTCAACAGCGCACGCGCAAACCATGCTTTGTTTTGCGCGTGCGTGCGCGTGCGCTGTTGACTTGAAGACCGGTTCTCCAAAGTCTCCCATTAGCCAAAAACCAAAAAACTTTTTTTTTTCTGAATGAAATTGTCTGTCTGCATCGTATTTTTTCCATATGGGTTACAAAGAAAACTGATTTCTTGGGGTGGAATTGACACACGACGACGTATAGACTTCACCGGGGATGAACAACCTCACGCATCACGAAGGGGGCAGGGGCCACAAAGACTTACTGTGGGAACGAAGTGCGGACTTGGGTCAGGTATGTTACCTTGTAACATAGACTATTACATGAATATAAAACAAGATATAATACCAAAGACAGGTTACACGACTTGTGTCTAGTTTTTTTTTTCTCTCTATTTTTTCTTCTTCTTTTTTTTCTTTCTGTGTGTGCTGCCAGTGGTTTTAAACAGATCGGCCGATGGAAGAGGGGGATAAAAAGAGATAATCTAATTCATCGGGGAGATCGGAGTTTGTGTGAGGTGTACAGTGACCACTTAGGCTTGTTCACAAGTCTGCCTTTTTGACAATATCGTTTAAGAAATTTATAGCATTTTTTGTATCAATAAAACCACGTAAAACCTGTGCAGCTGTTAGCATCGGTCAACTGTGGTGGTGTTTTCTTGTACTGAAATGGCACAGAGTATATCAATTATAAGTTCTGTTTGTTGGGCCAAAATGATTTGCATGATTGTGAACACGCCCGGGGTCCATACAAAACAAGGGGGGTTATACCAAAGAAAAACTAAACTGTTCAAGATCTGAGATGGAAAGTGGAATAATGGGGGGAGACCATGAACTATCCTGGCGGAGAGAGGTATTGTTTTGACCCACCCACCTCAAGCATTGCTTCCAAAAACGAACTCTGAAATAAGAACACTGACTTAGTTATTATCAGATATGCATTTGAAAGTTCTGCAGGCAGGTTGAAAGAATACAACGTTGCAATGTCAAATATTGTTGATTACATCTTCAGAAAACACAAAGTCTATAATTTATCACTATAGCGTGGCACGTGTCTGTTTAAGAGTTTCAGAAACGAACATTTTGTTAAATCGTGTTGTACCACTTGATTACGCAATGATCATAGCTGAATACAATATGTCTTATTTGCTCATAGTTTGTCTTTGGACTTAAAATCACCTTTGTGTGTTTTTTGTGTCGATCTCTACCAAAGGACTTGTGTTTAGGATCCGAGCAACCTCATGTCAGCTAATATGTAGGCCAATACGATACTAAAATTGTGTCACAATGTAGACTGTTGTAGTTGTTTTTATTGGTGACTGGTCCGATTCCCAAGGAGGATACCACTTGGAATAATTTACTTCCGATGATCACATGGACTTTCCAAAGAACTATCAGTAAGGGTTCTGGTGCCCCATTTAATAAAGATTGTACCTTCACTTGATATAAGTCCACGAATGACCTTAAAAGTCAAACAAAATAATGATATGGTGATAATGAAAACCATTTGGTGTTCGTTTATCCCCAGGGAAACGTTAATATTCCCTGCCTTCTGTTTCCCTGCATATCCACTTAACTTAACTTCAAGCAAGAAATGTTGTATCCTAAATTATGTGTGTATCTTTTTGTTTAAGGCAAAAAAACCAGCTTTTTTGAGTAGCAATTGAAAGCACATCATTATAAGAAAATGGCCGCCGCAGCTTGTGCAATGTGAGGGAGAGAGTTTCAGTTTGAGTGAAACCTGACCTCATCTGGACCCTAGACGTCTTGAATTATATACTCCTTACCTCGAACTGCAAGAAAATGTTTTCCTTCACGGGCACCAATCTGTGAAAAGAAAAATGTATACTTGTAAATTATCAAGTAAACCATACTCGAGACTTTTTCCACCGGTTCTTTTTAGAACCACGCATCTATGAAAGAGATTATACATGGTGTCTACGCAAACTTACGTATTACGTGACTTCCACCATGCAAAGCTTCAAATCCTAGAACGTTTCGTGTATTTCTTAATACTTTGCGGCCAGACTATGACAATTTGAAGTCGTTACAGAACAGGTCTGGGAATATTCTTTTGAAAGGTTCAAAACCTGAAAATTATATCACTCACTTGAGCATTTCCTTGAAACTCAGTTTGTTGTCCTTGTCCACGTCGAACAATTTGATCTATGAATAGAGAAATAATATAATTAAGTACCAGCATACGGCCACGATGACTTATTCAATTTCTCCTGAAAAAAATTCTGGACCGAATGCTCAAAACTGAAAACAAATCCCAAAACAAATAGATGAAAACCTAAAAGAAAACAAACAAACCCCCAAAACAAGGTTTTTTAGACCATTGGAGATTGTATTCATGTTGGCTGATTTTGAAGAGAAAGAGTTCCGCATTAACTTGGCTTTACTTTGAAAATGAAAGGGGCTCTCCCCTGAGATGTAATCCTCCATGCAGTATGACGCCCGAATGTAAAATGATATGAGATTCCATGTCTGAAAATACGCCTGCATGCAATGGCCCAATTATTCCTAGAGGAAATGGGTCTGCCTGCATTCATTCATCATTCATGAAAGATGTAATCATACCCGAAAAAACAAGAAGCTGCAATCAAATACCATGACGTCATTCACTATGTGCTTAGATTAGTGTGCGTGCGGACGTGTATAGCTGTAGACCCGTACTATAGTAAATCATGGCGTTGTGATCGTGAGAGGGAATTATGAAAGTGGGGCACACAAACATGAAGGGATTTTGTGATAGAATAAAATTGTGTAACCATGCGAGGCCCTGTCCTGCGTTTCACCTTTCACAATTGTATTATATCATTGGACAAATACAGGTGGAATCTATTGTTGGCATACTGTCCAGTTTTTGCGTTCTCACACTAAAAATAATAATTTTTTTGTGGTTTGGAATTGATCTTGATAATAACCATCCCGCAGATAACTTTTTTGCCCAGATCGTCCTCAGAAAAATCATAAAGATGGAAATTAACGGGCCTCGGTTTTATATTGGAAAGTTATCAATCATTTTCTCAGTATAAGTTTGATTACCATAGCATCTGCGTACGTCTGGAGTTTCTCATCCGGTAGCTCGACGGTACTCAGGTCCTTCAAAAAGCTCTGTTTATTCAAACAAACAAATAAATAACAACAAACTACATGTATATGTATCAGTCCTCAGATACCTGGATATACTCGGCATAAACCCACTTCACATCCCTAATATCACGGCGCATACAATTGCAATATAACTTAAGTCGGAACGCAACGGCAATATTAAAGGTAATATCATACTTTGGTTTTTGTCAAAGAAATACAAATTCATGGGCAAAGATATCAAGGACGATACAGTAAAAGTAATCTGTGAAAATTTCAGTCCCATACGGTGCCAACATTTTGCGAAAAGAGTGAAAAACGGCCACAGTATTTCTTAAGTATTTTCTCTTTTATTTTTGATCTTTTAAAAGATCAATAAGATTTTCGGTCGTTGTTTTATTAATTTCTGGATAAATACACCATTTCAGGCGGAAATATTTTAACGGTTTTTTTACCAGCATCATCTTCATACCCTGAAAGTTAAATGTAAATCTGTGAACATTTCTGTTTTGGTCTCTTACCAAAGTATGATACCACCTTTAAATATTCAGTTATAGGTTAAATGTTCAACGTATCATTCAACAATTAGGCGTGATGTCTTTCCCCATTTTTTCCTCTCCAAGTTGGCCTGGACGCATGATGCTTATTTTTACTCTATAGACATGCACCATTGACTTTTTCCTTATGATTTCACAAATCCCATGACCATTATAGTAGAAACCTTAAACATTGCGAACGTTTCGATCGTGCCGATCTGTTCACCAACTTAAACTTTTGCAAACCTTTTTAACACTCTCTGGAACGAAAGCTCGTATAACTTCAGTAATAATATTCTCATGTTAACTCAAAAATGTTAACAAAATTTATCTCCGTGTACACATACCTTAAGTTCGCTCTTATCAATGAACCCGTCCCGATCAGCATCGTATCTTAACCAAATCTGCAGAGAAAGAAATCAAGGAGAAATACTCAAAATTATGCCATCATGAGGCATATTTTGAGACCAATATACAATGAAATAAAAAAAATTATGAAGAAAGTATGCAGTTCATATTGTTAAGTTGAGTTGACCATGAATCAATTCGCCTTATTCACTGTGCATTCATCCTACATTCGAAGCAGTGCAATCAAACCGAGGCTTGGATTCAAAGTAGTCTGGTACCCTATTTCTTTTTAGAATGGGTGTTATCTCTTCCAACGGGTATACAAGGAAGGTGACAAGATGGACGTACCTATAATAAGGTTTATTGAGCTTGTGCCTGTACTCGCTTCAGTAAGTCAGGCCGATCAGGGATCGTGCTTCATTTACAAAGGTATCAGCCTTGTTGGTACCACAAAACGACTGTTGTATGTTTGATAAAACGTTCCACGGCGAGCGTGTCCTTTGATTTAGTTACCTAGTCTGTATGGAAATGCAACTTAGACATTTTATGGAAATATAATTTGTAGATGAAAAGCCATGTCAAAAATGATGTGTTCCTTCCACGCCTTGATGTTGTGTATTAATATAGTTTGTTAAGGCAGTGTGCATCTCAACTGCACAATTTGAACGTTTCCGTTTGACACACTTAAGTTACCCCCGATATGTCTTCGAGCTCGCAGACACTTGAACGGTTTTCCCTTTTTTTCTGTGGCTTTTAGACATGCATTAGTTCAGTGTACTGGTACTAATGAAAATAGTAGTGCTTGGTCAGGCATAAGCAAAACGGACTGTTAAACGTTTCAATGCCACCAATGCATTCGTAGAAACGTTTTAATTATGTCATTTGAAACGAGGAACCAATCCAGGAGAAACGATAATACCCATCCAGACTGCAAAGTATCAGATATGGTTTGAACTATAAGAGCAAATATTTGAATTCTTCGACGTAAGAATTGGGATTACGGTGCAAAATATAGTTTGGGGTTTTGTCCTGATGATTCGGGTATATATACAGGGGCCAATTTCTTGGAGCTGCTAAGCACAAAATAAAATGCTTAGCACTAAACGTCTTGCTCAATAAAACAAACCACCATTAAAAAATTCCATTTATCAGCGAACAACAGTCAAAGAACAATCACAAGTGATACACAACACATGGACATTTGTTAATCCTGTTTTCATTAAGACATAAAGTTCATGGTTTCTAGGAATTGTTTGTGCTAAGCCGGGCCGTGAAATTGTGCCCTCAACTGAGTTGGTAAAGATTAAAGAGTTAAAATTGTGTTTCAGAATTAGGATGAGTGCTCGTTTGAGGGCAGATATAACAAAGTCGGCATAGGAATAAAAAAAACAGCCGTGTCTTCGCCTCACATAACCAACGGTGGGGATAAAACATGAGTACTATGTGCACTGCTTTCTACTATGATTGAAACTCTTGCCCTATAGCGGGAATGTAACACTAAATCCAGGTACAATTCGTTGCAGGCACGTTCGCATGTAAGCGCTCTTGCTATACAAGGGGCATCATCACCTTATACTCTCAGGTGACAATCAAAATAACACTGGCTTCATCACCCATGGGGCATATTACACCTGAACTCAATATCAGTGCTTAGGCCTGGGTCCCTAGTATCGAAAATAACATTCTGTGAATTGTAATTTTGAAGAAAACAAATCTTCAAAAGATGAAAAAAACAGCAACAAATATTCAGAAGATATATTGTAGCAGAGAAAAAATCCATATGATTCATATGTCGAAAATCATATCTTATGAAATGTTATATTTTGTGAAAATATAATTACATATAAAAAGGAAAAAATACATGTGATTCAAAATTATAAGGGTGGCAAAATATGATTGATGCACTTTCCGTGTTTTCTGCAGTTATTTAGGTCAGCGAAGACTATCTTTTTACCAGGCCTAAGAGCATTCCATTGCATTAAAATTGCATGAAAAACTGCGACCTTGTAAAGACAAATGGATACCCAATAATGTGGCCAACTGGGCATGATATTGCAAATGCCTCACCTTCCGTACTCAATCGGTAATATGAATTACTGGTACGTTTCTTGTGTTTAATGCTTTGGTATGCATCATGTCAGTGTATGTAAAGGATGAAAACTGTTGTCGATGGGCTTTTTTTTTATACATGCCTGGGGTCAATTTCACGAAGCCCTACGATCGATCGTAACTCGAGTTACGAAGGATAACCCATCGTATTCGTATAGGAGGCCTATCCTAAGTAGGACTGCAATGTATCATAAGTCCTACGATTGATAATAAGTTACGATGAATTCGGTGAAATCGATTCCTGTCATTCTTTAGTTGTGATTTTCCTTCTTATTCTTTACATTATCAGGGTTCCTCTCTGAGCCGAATTTGGGCTTTTTGTTGTTATAAAGCAGCATGCGAGTGGAGTCTGTGATACCGAGGCGATTATACAAGCCTTTGATTCGCCGTCAAAGTGACAGGTTGCCATGGCAACTCATCTTCTTCAACCTGCCGATCGAAAAAAAAAAAGCAGGCCCGTGTAAATGCAGCGCCTCGGGAGCGTGTTGATTCCACGGGACACGGAATGAACGCGCTGATTGATACCATAGAGTAATTCCTTACTCTATGATTGTACCAAACACCCTCGGTATTTCTTTTCTTTTTTTTTTGGTGGTCGTTCCGTGTTGTCGCGATGGCCAGTGTTGGAGAGAATTGACGTCAGTACTCACCCACCACTTTACATCGAGATTCATTGCTATACTGTATATCCATGACCATGCCATGCCAGGAAAAAAAACAGTAAAGCTTATACAGGGTGTCCAGTGTCCACACAAAAAACGCAACACTTGTGTCGAGAACTATTATATATGAACATTAAACTGTTTACCACTTCAAGATTCAGATATAAGATACAGCTATGTCTTGGCTATCACCATGTAGAATTTGAGCCAAATTTGACTAAATTTGAGTGAAAAGACTGAATTACCCAACCTCAAAACCCGATTTTCATCTTTCTTTCGTACACATTATGTGTGTATTGACCACTATGCGTGTTATCCTTGCAGATTTGTTTTTAAGGAGTGCGCTTTCAATCGGTCATATTTTCGCCAATTTCAGGCCCAATATGCTTACATTCTACGTGGTGATAGCCAAGACATGACTGTATCACATATCTGAATCTTGAAGTGATAAACAGTTTAATTCTAACATATAGGTCACGACAAAGTGTTGCGTTTTTTTCTGGAACACCCTGTATAGGAGAACCAGGCGTCAGCTGTACAATACCTTTTACTTTTGAACAATTTTCGTGAGGAGGATTTCACACAAAAAGCTTTTACGCTCTCCATATCTCATATCGCATTAACAAGTTAAATTTGTCGGCCCCTCCAAGATTATTATTGAGTATTGACCAGTCCTTTGTCTATCAGATCTGAACAGAATCAGATAAATATGTTTTTCTTGCATCACTTGTGCATTTTTAAATAAAAACACATTTGAACAGCATCGTTTTAGGTTTGTGGATCGGTTTTAATAAGGAGACACCATGTATAAGAATCATTCGTACTTTCGCATTTCTATTTCGTTCGCACTTCTCGTAAGGTCTCAACGTTTCGACTAGCCTGCTCTAGTCATCATCAGGAGACGATTGAAATCGTTTTAGCTTTTTGTCACATTTTGTACAACTCGTGACTAGAAGTAAAAGATTGAAAAGAAGTGACAAACTGTTGTCCATTGTTTTAATTGGGTTTGAATCTTAATTAATTAATGGGAGACTTTTGGAGAGTCGGTCTAGAGTCAACAGCGCACGCGCACGCACGCGCAATACAACGCGCGCATGCTCACACTTGCACAAGCATGGTTTGCGCGTGCGCTGTTGACTCAAGACCGACTCTCCAAAAGTCTCGCATTCTGATCAGAATAGGTGTGCACTTTGATCTTAACCTAAAATTGCAGTAATACTAAAGGGAAAAATAGACCAAAAACAGGAAGTTTTTTTTCATTTCATGCCATTTTGACTGGGTATCGATTGGGGATCAATCAAAATGTCGATTTCTGCTAGAAGCTGCACGGCCATTGTATGTCTAGAGACACACTCTCTTGTCTCTGGAATATCCATCTCATTTCCGGAGCCATATCCATTCAGCGGAAGATCAAAAAATCTCCGCAGGGATCTCATCCTGGCTAGGAGAGGCTTTGCAGTGGATAAACAGCGGTGGGAATCGGGGAATATTAGACAATAGTATGTGACACTCTGTATCCGGTGTGTATGTGATGAAAAATCGCTCTGTTTCACTCTGAATTTCACCTGAACTCCCTTCCCCCCACACTCGCATGCAGCATCCGCGGTCAAAGACTTTGCAAACGGCCTTCGCGTCACAGCAGCACCTCATTTTCTTCGAGTTGATCACCCTTAGGGTGGAGTGATATTTCCGGACTGTATACTTGATATTGCGACGCACAATTATCGGAGTCTGATTCTCTGAAAGACTCTGCTACTTTCAGTGTTCCCTGTCTGTTCATGATGTAGGTGTTGACAAATACTAATGCTAATGAAACTTTAAAGGGTATGTACAACTTTTGTAAAGGTGACAGAACAGCACTATCTCTTTGTCTAATCCAGCATGTACATGAAAAGATAAACCTGTGAACATTTGAGCTCAATCGGACATCTGAGTCACGAGAAAATAGCAAAAACTCAACTCAATTTTGTTCTTATAAAACATAAAGAAGGATTTTTCATCTTGCCAAGAGAGCTCAATCGGACATGAGTCAAATGTTTTTCTTATAAAACATAAAGAAGGATTTTTGATCTTCCCAAGATCAAAAATGTTTTTGGTGTTTAGTTTTACTCCTACTGGATAAATACATAATTTCAGGAGGAAATATTCTAACGGTATGTTTCTACCAGCACCATCTTCATACCCTAAAAGTTTTGGGTAAATCTGTGAACATTTTCTGTTTTGGTTTGTCACCAATGTTATGTGAAGCCCTTTAAAGGGTATACTTAATTCGACACAGTGTCAAATCTTGTATGTAGTGAGTTTTGCGAGTATAGGCGTATCAATCAAAGTGCCAAGTACCAACGACCGTGTAGACCTATTACTTAAATCACGCCACTCAAAAAGCCTTTTCCCGGTAGCAAGTGAAATGCCAAATGTGGATTAGCAGGCATCGGATTGCCCTACCATATATACGGCCTACATAGTGATTTGTGGTCATGTTGGCCAAGCATGACTGTGAAGCAAACTCATAACGACAGGTGTTTGATTCGTTCCTTACAGGACGAATTGACGGCTTTGAGTGATACAAATTGCATATAACTTTGCTGATTCTTTGAAATCATCCTATACGTTTCCACTTGACATTAATCACCGAAAACTTCACTGTTATTTTATGTAATTGAGCCACAATCTGGATTTCCTTTTCTTTCTTGCATGGAGTTAGGACGGCATGACGCGTTTCGATCCTAGCAGGATCTTTATCGAAGGCTTTAGTTTGGCAAAATGCAGTTGATTGTGTTTGGTTTGCAAGATCCCTTCGTAAGTTTTGCTTGCTTTAAATTCATTCTGACAAACACTCCAATGTCAACAATAATATTTGTTGTTCGCTGGGTATTAATACTAAGACATTCAAAGCCTGTAGGCCTAATACAAAGATGATTTTTAAATTAATTGATTACCGATAGGTTTTTCTTTTATTAAGTTTAAAGTTGAATTTATATTATACTTACGTCATAGAATTCTTTGCTGGTCCGGGGTGCTTCCTTGGAACGGAAAAGGAGCAAGAAATTTTGCTCGGGCTTCAAAATCTCAGCCAACTGCAATCAAAACGACAAATAGGTATAAATAGTTATCATATCATATTAAAATAATTGCTATAGTTAATTCACGGGATCTGCGTAAACGCGTACCGGTAGTGAAACCCCCAGAGCAAAATTTTAAACATTCATATCTCTTGTTTGCAAATCTCCATGTTTATAATTGACCATTGTCATTAGAAGACATGTTTAGTTCGTTATAAACGATAACTAGGGTATTGGTTCCTGTTGAATTATGTCTTAAGGTAATGCCATGACAATATCAATGTTATATTGTTATTTTGGTTGAAATGGTGAACAGGGTATCAATAATTAAGCTGTGTAACCGACTAAAAGCAACTCGTGGATAAGGGTTATGAACCCCGCGGTCGATTATGATCGTAACTTACTATCAATCGTAAAACTTGAAATGCATTGAAACCCTACGTAGGATAAGCATGATACGATTGGTTATCCTTCGTAACTGGAGTTACGATCGATCGTATAGGGCTTCGTGAAATCGATCCCCGGGGTCGATTTCATCAAACGATGATCGTAACTTACTATAAATCGTAAAAACTTGAAATGCATTGAAACCCTACTTAGGATAAGCAGGATACGATGGGTTATCCTTCGTATAATTCGAGTTATGATCGATCGTAGGACTTCGTGAAATCGATCCTTGGTTGATTTATGTATTGCACTCATCTATCGTGTTTCTGTATCCATTCTCTAAATTTTGATTAAAGGGATGGTACAAAATTGGTAGGGCAAAATACACTTCAAGATCACAGATTCACATAAAACTTACACAGTATAATGGTGATGATAGGAAAAAACATCTCATGAAATGTTTTTTGCCTGAAATGCCATATTCGTTGAGAAATAAATGAAACTATTTTCCGATTGGAATAAATCGCTTCGAAGCGTTTTATTCATTCGTTGAAATGTGTAAACGGGTTTTCACTATTTTCTCGTGACCCAGATGGCTGATTGACCTCAAACTTCTACAGGTTTGTCAGTTAAGTTATAGGATGGATTACATTATGTGCTTTCACTGTCAGCAACGGTTTTGTCGCAAAAACCAGCTATGTATAATCCCTTTAAGAGCGAAAAATTATTAGTTTTCTGCTGAAGAAAAAACAAATCCCGTATGTCACGATCGAAAATCTTGATGTCGCGTGCAATTGAGTGTTTATAGAGGAACATTGGTAGATATCCCATCGCGTGCCTTCATACTGGAACTATATCTAAGGATCTTTCTATGCTGATTCAAGACTGTTCGCACCGCCAAGGTGTTTTCAGTTTGGCGCTGGGACGGTCCCAGAGGCTTAATTCTGCATATTGTATGAGGCGAGGCGCGAAGGGTGTGTGTAATCTGCACAGCTGACGACTATGCAGACACGGTCCGTTGAAGAGGCGCCTCACGGGTAGACGTGATGAATACCTGTCCTCTTGCATATATTCTGCCCTCTCCTCCTCCTCCTTAAAGGCATGGGCCAATTTCATATAGCTGCTTAGCACAAAAAATTGCTTAGCACAAAAATAGCTTGCCCAATAAAACAAACCACCATTGAAAATTCCATTTGATATTCATGGTCAGTGAACAACAGCCAAGGAACATTTGCAAGTGATACAAAACACACGGACATTTGTTTGTTAATCCTGTTTTTGCTAAGACAGAAATGTCATGCTTAGCGAATTTTTGTGCTAAGCAGCTCTGTGAAATTGGCCCCTGCCGTGCAGGGTAAATGATGGATTGGTATAAAATATGCAATTTTTGATCACACGATGTATAGCCTCCTTGAACAGTCGTCACCCTTTGACGAATCCACAATTTATCAGCGTGTCGTTTGAATACTATAAGACCATTTTGAGATAACTCCACTTTTAATACCACACCGTGCAATATACACGTGTTCCTCTTGTTATGCTTGACCTGCGCGCGTTGAGGTGGTTCACGTATGCTGGTACGTGATTGGTCAGAAGAACCCGGGGTATGGGCCCCTCGTATCGGTCCATCGTGTACATATACATGTACACATGTACATGTATTTCATTCAGAATGACATGCAACATTTCAAATTCTGTGGTATCTAGTGGCGTTTAGGTATTGCCCTGATCGGGTTGTCTTGTAACTTAAGAGGTTTGCATGACTGGCTACCAAGGAAATTGCTGTGTCCCAAATTTCTGGCTGCGACCGGACAACACACAAGTCTTTATGGAAATGGCTGCAGTCACTGGCTATAGTGGCTGCCATAGGGGCGTGTGTAATTTGCGGCCGCAGCCAGAGATTTGGGACACGGCCTTACACATATTGGGTGCGTTCGTTTAGCTTCAACTTGGACAGCCCTTACCTGGGAATGGTCGTGTACACTGCACAAAGCAAGCGACTTATGAATCATATCTCGTACGTACGAGACTTACATCTCGAAAATACGACTTACATCTCATACGTACGACATACAACTCGTACGTACGACTGACGAGATATGATTCATAAGTCGTACGTACGAGATATCAGTCGTACGTACGAGTTGTATGTCGTACGTACGAGATGCAAGTCGTACGTACGAGATGTAAGTCGTACGTACGATATATGATTCATAAGTCGTACGTACGACTTACATCTCGTACGTACGACATAATATCGTAAGTACGACATATAACTCATACGTACGACATATAACTCGTACAAATTATTTTTTTCAGCTTGTCCCTAATACAGCTTCGTACAATCATGTGCGTATGCATCATATTCAGCCATCACAAATTAGGTTGTATAATTATGTGCACTACACATCCGTGCATGGGCCCAGAACAAATCAAATGCTAATACTGAATAGACCTTCAGTATTACAATCGATTGTTTTATACCGTCAAGGTTTTCCAGATGGGATTCCTGTCTGCAAAACTATCATTATAATTATGCTGTCGTTAATTTAACGCCTTGTTACCTATTCAAAATACGCAGTCAAATGGAACCATGGTTATGCATGCTGGCACGGTCGACTGTACTTTTGATTAGTATGACCGTGAAATATGAACTGTGTAAGCCTGTATTTGTGCATGGCTGTTGTACTGAAAACAAATTACATTGCAATACTGAAGTATAGCCTATAAACCATATAACCATGACCGTCGTGTAAAGAGAGATTTGGGCTCAGTTGATAACACTGAAGCAATTCATCACGAGAAAGACATTTTTATTGATGATTATTTATGACAAAACAATCAAAACGGAATCTTCGAAACCTGAGAATTAATTTTCATCATTTCCATGTTCATGAGTGTTGATACACTGTGTGCAGTTGGTATTAAAGCAGCATTACTACAAAATCCTATCAAGAATTACATTATACAATGCATTGCCGTTTACGAGCTTGCGAGAAAAACCTGTTTACGCTGAAATACATGTGCGTTTATGGCACCCTTGCATTGCTATCCTTTGTGGAAGAACTCCATAAATTACGTAGACACTCTACGTGTTTGACTGAAGGTCGGAGAAAACAAACTCTACTCGAGCAAACAAATCTAATTAGGAAAGGTCATTATGTTCATTACACGAAAACTATAAAAAGGAAAAATGTCAGCAAGTTTTAACCACTTTGTTCCATGCTTATAGAGAGTTAAGGATCGAAACGTGCCAGGCCCTACCAAATTCAAAGCATTTTCTAAATTTCAGGTCATTGTTTCGGCTGATGAGCAGTTGCAGCAGTTTATTACTTGGATTCATTTTGTTTTAATTAACTATACACTTCATTTTGACAGGCTTATTAAAAGCATGACCCTTATTATAATTCTTGTTCAGAAATACACTCCCAGAGATCCTTCAATCATATCTTCGGCAAGGTATCATACCGATTATCGAAGCTTAAAAGTTACCTAACGTCCTAAAAATAGAAGCATTTGGAAATGTATTCTGTGCAGTCGAGTCGGCTTACATCCGGCTATAAATACACTCCCAGAATACATTGGCGGTCCGGCAATGTGTTCTGGAGGGGGGGGGGGGACTGTCGTTTCATTTTGTACAAGCCTCACACCATTTGAGTTGAAGTGAGTAAACATACAATGTTAGTTGAAGAAAGTGAGCCTTTTGACATTTTGAAGTCCATATGTCCATGCTCACGTGTAGAATTTGCGTATTCTGTTCAGCACACTGTGCATACAGCATACTAGAACTTCAATTTAATCTGACGATTCCTGTGAAAAATCCACAAATACTGATATACAAAAAGAACAAAAGATGTAAATTTGGTTTCGCATAATATTTAGTTCTCTAAATAATAAAACTCCGCGGAATAGCCTAGTCCTAAATTATTTATGCGTTGTGTCTGCGTTTCTAGGCCTAACTCTTGTGAATAATAAAAGGTACGGAATGAAATCCACTTGTAATAAGATCGCGATCTTTCTAAGATATCTTGCAATTGAGGCGTTTCATCCAAATCCTCCAACTAATACAGAACGGGACACGAAAATAACTAGACAATTACAAACGTATATATAAGTTCGATCGAACTCACGGCTTATACGAAAGCCCTTACAGCAAATTGCACAACTTTTTCGTTTTGTACATTGCTTTAATATGGCGTGTACGTCGTTCGCTGTTTTCGTCCGCGGCGAAGTAATTGTAAAGTCTTCAAACATTGATCTATCTGGGTAAGGTACATGGAAGGAAACTATAGCCTCCTCCGGGGGGTTAAAATGAAGGAAGAACGGAAGGAATTGAGACGACGGAGAAGGGGGGAAGGGAAGGGAGGTGTGCCGTCTGCCACTCGCTGCAAGTCACGACTCGGCAAGACGTTCGCAGGTCGGCGTCTAGCTGCGACGAGTGAAATGCTTGATTGGCAAAAGAGCCGGGCACGGCTATAATGCTCAGGAAGCGGGATGATGTGCGGTAGCTCGGCGGCTGTTTACTGCATCATTCCTTCCCTAGTTGTGCTTAGTGGCTGCTTGTCGTGTTTCATGTTGACAGTGGGCTTACTTTCAGTGATTGATCGGCTTAGCATTAAGTGATCCATTGGCGGATCAAGTAACAGAGCTGCAAAAGCATCACTCATTTTTTTAAACTATCTTTGAAAGTACAATTGATTCTCCATTTGACTATTTTCCCATGCACTCTCTTTCACAACCATCACTGCAGTGATATCACTTCCCTTGTGGATCAAATTCAAGTGGCCACCCCCCTAAATTAAACTTAAATGAAACATTTTAAGCGATTGAA
This sequence comes from Astropecten irregularis, assembly GCA_963971285.1. Classification (NCBI taxonomy): domain Eukaryota; kingdom Metazoa; phylum Echinodermata; class Asteroidea; order Paxillosida; family Astropectinidae; genus Astropecten; species Astropecten irregularis. Next base: position 11,398,763 of record OZ020246.1, read on the forward strand.
ACTCCTTATCAGGAACATTCAATACAAGTTGATGACCGTTCCACTCACGGTAATTATCCAATCTAAATGCAACTTGTCCATGCAGTCCTCAATTTTTTATGAATGTCATTGTCTGGTTTATTGTCTAGATGATATGCAAATTAAACAGGGAGAATGATATCAACGAGTATATCTTCTGCTATGACCGGATGGTAGATTGTGAGGTATAAAATAATGTACCAGTATAATTTATTGAAGGTTTTAATCAACATGATGCCACGCCTTGAGACATTTTCAAGGTCTTCGGTGATTATATGATGAATGTTTTATAATGATGATGATGAATATAGCCGGCCCACTGTGTGTAACCCCAAGATTTGGGCGTGTATGGCAAGCTCAGTGTTACACGCTTCAACTATTCTCAACATACAGACTGAGACATTACTTGTATTTTTTTTCATGCATCAAACCCATGGTGTACTACGGAGCTCCGCGAGTGCCATTCCACTTTAATATCAGTTAACCAGATAATTTATCTCGCCAAGACGACTTTCTGAAGAAAAAAAAGGAAGTCGTCTTGTTCTGATAGTTCACCTCGGAAAGACGACTTACAAAACCTGGGGTCGATTTCACGAAGCCCTACGATCGATCGTAACTCGAGTTACGAAGGATAACCCATCGTATGGGGCCTATCCCACGTAACTATGGATGCAGTGCATAACAAAATCTACGATTGGTAAGTTACGAAGAGTTTGGTGAAATCGACCCCTGGTGTTGATTGTCAGGATAAGACAATTTGTTTATGCCCTTTGTTGACTTGGCCAGGTAAATTATAAAGATAAATAATTATGTGGTTATCTGGATAAGTGGAATGGCACTCGCGGAACTCCGTAGTGTACAGTAGGCCCCCTACGGGTGTGAGATGCTCAAACCACGCACAGCGTTAACGCACAGCGTCGCATTTGTTTTACATCAAGTTCAGCTACATCCAAATGCATTATGCTAAAACAAAAGCTGAGAGTGACTCTTTAAATTCGGTCTACTTAGTCTCTGTCGGACAACTTCTGGAAATGTAACGAATTTACTATGAATAATACATCGAGAATAGTCTTCAGCGCCCTCGATATAAAGCTAGGCGACACTTCTTTATAGTAACCGACCGCGGTGACAATAATATGCAGCGGTTGCAACACCTATACATCTTCGAACATGCTGCCAGGAAACCATTCTATTTATACGGACTCTCATTTGGTATAGGCCTATATACTGTCAGTACTGTCGCACGTGACAGTGCCACGAGAAATGCTGATTGATTTATACCTAATTACAAAATCAGTAAATCAAATTGAGCAGCGCATCCAGGTGAGGTCATGGCGACATATGGCCCAGTGAATTTTGTTTAGAGACAATATACATAAGAAGCAGCATTTGGCATTAAAAAGTGACCCGATAAATCTATGGAATATGGTTTATAACGTTTACAAAGCCTGTTCAAAAGTTTAACCACGTGAAGCGACGTTTTAATTTCGACCAGTGTGCCAATTGTGACAAAAAAAAGAGCATACATGGTCTAATGCGAGGCCTGTGTAATTCATAAATCAATGATTTGCTATATTTTATAAAATATGAACGAATTGTAGAGTTATACATGCTTAGGATTTGTGATTTTTATGTTCCCAAAGGAAAATCATCTGATCGAACATGGTTTTGCATGCAGCTTACATAAATACCAACCCAGGTTGAATGTTGTAGTCGGATTATTATAACAACCTTAAACGCATCACGTTTCCGTACCGATGCGAGCCAAACGAATCGGCCCTACAATACAATGTATAATAATAGCAGATTTTATAACACAGAAACCCAATACGGCAGTATGACGAAGAACTCTAGACTATTCTGTGCTCCTCGAATTGCAAAATGAGTTTCAAATGGCCAGTTTCAAATGACAAGCTTTTCAAAAATACATTTCTGATGGACTTTATGCAGATGGTTTGTGAGCTGATACGCCGCCATTTCAGCCTGGTATTACGTCTGCTAAGGCCTAGTTTAATAGCCGTCTTCTACAGTAAAAATGGTATTGGGAAAACGGCACTAGAGAACGCCACAGATCATCAGAAATAGTCGTGCTTTCAAGGCGCTCATTATGCAGACCACGGTTTCCTGTTCCTTGCTGGAGGGTACCTCAGTTCCACACAGAGGCTAGCTAGTATGTAGTTGTGTTTTGCACACACAACTTCTTACAAAACCCCAAGAGACAAAACTCACTTTTTGATTATTTTTCTTTTTAATATCTTGGTAATTTTGGATAAAATTATTCACGAATGCTTCTCAATGGCCTGACCTCTATTTCACGAAGCCATATACGATCGATCGTAATTTGAGATACGAAGGATATAACCCATCGTATCCTACGTATGGCTGCAATACATCACAAGTCCTACGATTGATAGTAGGTTACGTGACACCTGGTTGGTGTTATATGCTGTGCCCAATAAAGGAAACAAAAATTGCCGTAACCGTGCTGCGTCGATGTTTTTTTTGAGGACGAGTAAGGTTTTGTCCGTCCCACTTAAAAATAAAAAGCACACCTGGATCCGCGTCTGCAAATATTATTAGCATATTACCAGGTAAATATCGCTTTAGTCAAAATAGAACTGCGTTGATACGGGACATTTTGTCAAAAATCGAACCATCTGTTGTTTTCACTCGTTCTTTCCATTTTTTACGTTGTTGCGTGGTAACCCTTTGGGCAAACGGGAAGGTGACGCAGGGATACGGCTTCCATGGCAACCAGGTACCTTCCAAGAAATTGTCCTCAAATCAGACTTCAAATCTGACACCCCCGCGTTTGATCAACAACCCGGAAGAATAATATGCAAATTAGGCTTGCTCTTCACCGACGTGGATGAGCGCTGTATACTCAGTGTTTGTGAGTGCACGTGAACAAATCACGTGCTGGCTCAGGTGGGATTCGAGCCCACGACATCCTGCTTCGACCAATACTGGTGAAGGGCAAGACTAATTTGCATATCATCTATTTCCCGACCAAAATCATTGAATATTCATGAACCCCGAAGATAATGTCAACGGTCGGGTTTTCTTAATACCGGCACGTTGTTTGTCGGGGAACATTGTTTGTATTGCTTGAATATTTGTCCCAGAAAGCAAATTTGAATGCTTATCTAACTTTTTGAATGCACAATAACCTCTTGGAGTCATATAGGGACCATATGGAAACAGGGAGCATGATTCATAATGCAGAGACGTGCTCATGACAGGCCTATACAGTCATGATAATAACCGATGATGGGACCTTAGGGAGACTTTCCCATAGGGTCGTGCACAAACTTTACTTACCTATTTCTAAACATCCTCCAAGCCAATGAACTTGAAATTGACATATGTTCATATTGAGAGCATCTTCTGTCTTCTATTAAAATATGGACAATAGAAATATGTCTTTAAAAGGTAGCTAGTACCTTAGGGAGACATCGAAAAGTCCCCCTAATAATAAGTCCCGATGTCTCCTAATGTCCACTATTAGATGCTAATGTGTTTCCCCAATACCCCATTTGTAATTATGCACGACACGCAAATGGCTTACATAATGGTATAGCAAACTAATATCTGTCACCTTTTTTTATAACGAAGACTCCGTGAGTAGCATCTCTAATCAATTTCATTTCATCACCTTGCAACCAGCAGCCACATCAGGGTACAACCATAACCCCAGCTGCTTCATCAGATGACAATTATGACCCAACACACACAAAATATAACTGATAACAGTAGTCAACTGATCAGCATTAAACTGCATAAAATATGCTGGACATTGGCATAAATATTGGCAATTTAGCCACCATGTCCGACTGCTGTATTATGCGAATACAACGTACAGTCGCTTTGATATCAACCTTGGGTAGGCCTATTATAGTAAATGCTATGACAACTTGAATGTATATTAAACAATTTATAGATAGGCATACATAATGGTAATCACGTGACGCGAACCACATGTTATCGCCCAAACTCTAATAAAACAGGCTTGCAACTTTTCCTCGGATCAGCTGATTTCCTCTTTTTTCACTTCACTCTTATGCCATTGAAATGTGAAAAACACTGTACAAAAATAATATGGTAAAGATTGGAATTTCCTCTTTTCTTTTGAAAGTCCAAGTTGCATGCCTGGTAAAAGTATAAAACATAAACTAAGCAGGAGGACGTGGGTTCGAATCCCACCCGAGCCAGCATGTGATTTTTTTTTCATGTGCACTCACAAGCACTGAGTATACACAGTGCTAATTCAAGTCGGTGAAGGGCAGGCCTAATTTGCATATTATCAATTTCCCGACCAAAAATCATTTCATATTCATGAAACATAAACTGTATTTGAAAATATTCTCGTGCTGCTTCGGACAAATTGAAGAGCTGTTGAATCTGCAGCCGGTTTTTGTATACAGCGATATTAGAACTCTACCTCTGCGTATTTGGTTACAACTATAGCAGCTGTTTTGAACATAAATGTTTGAACAGCATTTATATTTCAAATGCGTCTGACGAGAGCTGTTGCTTAAAGGATCTCTGCAATAGGAATATTACGGCTTGAACATGTGCCAAAAAGCAACTGTTTTATGGGGGCCTGTGATTTCTACCCACTTCCTCACACTGTTTCAGGGTTAATAGGTTTTTGGGTTTGTGTGCTAATTAGAATTTCCATATTCATGAGCAAAACTGTGATGTCATCTGGGTAACTGAGAGCAGTAACCCAATTGATTTGTGCACAAAAAGTTGGGGTTGTTTTATAAATTTGACAGACCCTTTCCTCCTCAATGGGTTTTTATTGAATATTTTCCTTTCACTAAACTGGTGTGTAATTTTTTTTTGCCAAACCATTTCTGTAGGTCAAGTTTGCCTCGTCATTTGTTTTCAAAATGTGTTTTCATTATATTTGTGTTGAGCATGCATGAAAATCCCCCATTATGCAAAGCCATTCATATGAAAACCAAATCCTGGTTGTAAACCAAAATAAGACTTGCCATTCATTATTTGTCAGTATATTCTCTGTATGAAGGCAATAAAATAACATGACTGAAAAAAACACTGCATGAACCCTTCATCTCATCCTAATGATAATTACACATAGGCCTACGGCCATTTGGTGTGCAATGCTTTATACCTGATTTCTGTTTTAGCTTTGAAAATGATAATGCTAGTTTTGTGCGGTCAGGGCGTGTACAATTAACATGCGAAGCCAATGCACGTTTCATACACATGACTGACCCTGTAAAAAATTATAAATGTAGATTGCTGGGGGAAAAACTTTATAACATAAAAGGATTTCCGAACGAAGAGCAGTATACGTACGTGGACATACATAATTAACCAGCTTGATGATCTCTCGCTGAGTAGTTTTATCAAGGAGAATATTCATTATTTAAGGCTGACCTCGGTCCTGGGAATTATACAGCAACAGTATCCTGCATGACTTCTAGTGCATTGAGGATTGTGCTTGAAATGTCAGGAGTTTATTTTGTGCCCTATAAAGTTCTCCAGATGGTGAATCTTAACCATACAAGTTTTCTTGTTGAACTTGATTAACCATGCACTAATCCTTATGTATACAAACACTCACCACTGTAAATTCGAAAGATCAATCATCAAAATGTACACAGATTGAAGTTTTTGAAAACAAATGGTGACAAAAAATCCACTCAATTCACATTCTTGCCTTTGTATGGCATAAAATGACTACCTTACTGAAGTGAAACTGAGACTTCCATATTTACAAAGGAATAGAAGATCTTTACAGCATTTAGCGAATAACATCATGGAGTTTCCATTACTTAGCTTTTCTATATTACTCTTTCCATCAAATGAAACATATATCAATTTCGACTCACTTCCTTTCAGAATTGTGAAGTGAATTATAGCCTTTCAACATCAGCAATTGGCCTTATGTTGTTTTGCAAATTTGTCATAATGTTCTCGATATTTTAAAAGCTTCCGTAGTTGCATTAAAGTGACCATGTAGGTAAATTTGAATTACATTTTGCTTAAATAGGTAAGTTTAAGGATGTAAAAATGAAATGCATTGTGGAAGGCCCGAGGGCAATTCGCTGTGTTCATCTTCCGCGTGCCTGACAATATTAAACAAGTGGGAATAAGATGCATTTAAAGGTATAGTATCATACTTTGGTATGAAACCAAAACAGACATGTTCACAGATTTACCTATAACTAACAGGGTATAGAGACCTAGTACATGTACAAACATACCGTTAAAATGGTCTGCCTGAAATGCTGTACTTTTCCACTAATGGGTATAACAAAATACCGGGTACCCAAAACAGTTTTGATCTCCGAAATCAAAACCTAGTACAAATATCACAAATACAATTACGTGTATGGGCCTATGCCTATACCTCTTATTTCGCGTAACAATTGCAACGTATTCTCGCCGTTATATACTGTTCCCAGTAATCAACTGAGCTGGACATTTCACAGGTTTATTTTTTATTCCATGAAAAATCTAATTATGAAACAGACCGCAGCTGTTCTATCAACTTAGCCAAAGTGCGATAGTAGTTTACCTTTAAGGAACAGGGCACTGCATGAATAACTGCATGCCACACTTCCGTGTGTTCATTCCCGTAGACAAACTGAGACATTAAAGCCCTTTTCACACGACGCCAAAAAAACTCTCAACCATTGAGACATTTTCTCAAGGTTGCAAAATCTAACAAAACGGTTTTGCGCTGGCCGTTTTTGCGTTTTTTCACACGGCACAGTGTAACATTTCGCAAGCCTCCCTTGAGGTAGTCTTGGTCCAAGACTGTAATGCTTGATAACGGACCCCATCGTGCCACTGCGCCCTCTCGTGACTTCATTTGACCCAGTTGCTCGCATTACAGTCTTGGGCATTTCCTATGAATTGTTTAACTTTTTCTTAATTTTTCCTTCGGATTTCCGGAGGAACCAATCAGCGCCCGCAAAAATCCAGTTGAATCGGTATCTAATGAATATGGATGACCTGTAACGAATGACCTCTGTGTACCATGCTGATGCAGTATCGTACATGACTAGTACTGTATTATGGTTCGGTGTCGATCGTGGGATCGGGAATAGTGGTACTGTCATGGGGCATTCAAATAATGTCTGCGTTGCCTACTGCTTGCTATAGTTGCCATGGTAGTATACTATTCATCGCATAGCCGGACATGCCTGATGCATGAGAGCATTGAACACTGTTAAAATATACACACGATCTATTTCTTTTAAATGGTAAATACAACATGAAAGCTGATGGTATTAAATTAACACACACATTAATTGTGGGTGCGTAATTAACTCTAGCTTTCCACTAACGAGACACTATCGCATGGATTTGAATGTAACCGCCATGTTGTGTCTGCGATTCAACATGCACGGAACCATGCAGCCTCAGATAAACCACGCGCGCGCCGAGACAATAGATATCTAAGTTTTTTATAATGGCCGAAACTGTCTGGACGCGGACTGTCTCGCGTTTGTTTACATTTCAGCAGCTCCAATTACCGTGACGCGCGCTCCCACGGCCTGCTAGGCATCCTATTTTGCATTTCAACGTAAATCATGAATATTCATAATAGGGTACCTAATTGGCATACAAAGGCCACGCCCCAGTTTATAGGAAATGCCCAAGACTGTAATGCGAGCAACTGGGTCAAATGAAATCACGAGAGGGCGCAGTGGCACGATGGGGTCCGTTATCAAGCATTACAGACTTGGACCAAGACTACCCTTGAGACGGAAAGCGGGTAATCGATAAACCATGCATTTTATGAATGTAAAACGCTGCTAGTACCATCACGACGCTGAGGTTGCGCGTGAAGCGCGCGGGAGTGCGCGCGGTCTGCAAAGGTCATGAAAAACATAGAAAACACACACATGCGCATTGCAAAGCACTTCGAAAGGGACCCTTGAGAAATGTTGTCGTAGGTCTGGACCTCGGTCAAAATCTCTCAAGGATTCACCAGGGACGTCGGTCACTCTCAAGCATTGGTGTCCTTTCACACGATGACACTTTTGTAAGATTTCGCAACCATGAGAGAATTTCTCAATGGTTGAGAGTTTTTTTAGCGTCGTGTGAAAAGGCCTTAAGACTATCCCAGCATAATGTAGGCCGCTTTGATCTTCATAATAAATCCTGAGGTACTGTGCAGGTGGTACAATTTTCTCATTTTCAGACCCGGTGTGATATCACCTTTCATTTCCAGTGATAAGCAATTTGTTTAAAAATCTGTTAATATTACTGCCTTTCAGCAACTATACACAGTATAGTCCCTAGTAATACCTCACCGTCACTGGATTCACTGGGGACGATGTGAATTCTCAAGCTCAAACCAGGACCATATTGGGAGCTTATACAGCATTTTCATTAAGTCCAGGAAGAGCTAACTATAATAGCCATAGACCTAATGCACTTGGGAGTCAACTGTCACATATTTCTGGGGCGAGATGAACCATCGCTTGATTCCGGCTCGGAGTGGATATACTTAATTGGATTTTAAATTAAAAATCATACATGTAGCAGCAAATGTCAGGTGGTTCTTGTGGTAGACAATATACAAGTGGCTTGGAGCACTTTATGTTTAGAGATTGCTCTTTCGGTATTTCTTGTAATCTTTTTGCATTGGAATTTTAGTTCAAGCCGTGTTATTTTTACAAGCTACTTGGAGTTTTGTAATTGAGATTGTTATTGGATTGAAAGTGCGCTCTATCTTAAAGGAAGCATATTCGAGACACAATGAAGGTCACGCGGTGACTAATTGGCATCCAAATCGCCAAATATTCGAAATATCATCCGTATCTTATAGGGCCTATATTGACACGTTTATTTGGGCTGGATTTCACAAAACACTGGCATTAATCTAAAGACTGGTTGTCAATATCACCATGGTGAATTTATCGTGACGTCACACTTCACCAGGAAATCAAGATCGATTCACATTTTTAAGATTAAACTTTGCGCTTTGAGGAGTTGACCAGCTGATGTATTTTCAAGTTCGCTTTCATGCTCGCTGCATTATTAGAAGCATTTCGCCAGCTTGAGTATTAAACCTATAAATTGGGGACCGTACTTTAAAGGTAGTATCATACTTTGGTTAGAGACCAAAACAGAAATGTTCACACGGCAGATTTACGTATAACTTACAGGGTATGAAGATGGTGGTGGTAGAAACATACCGCTAAAATTGTCCTGCCAGATGCAATGGTGTATTTAACCAGAAATTAGTAAAACAACGACCGAAAATCTTTTTGATCTTTTAAAAGATCAAAATTTAAAGAGAAAAGACTTAAGAAATACTGTGGCTGTTTTTCAAGGTTTTCTCAAAACGTGGGCACCGCATGTTGGGACTGAAATTTTCACAGATGACTGCTTCTGTATCTGTTTTGAAATTTTTGCCCATGAATCTGTATTTCTTTGACAAAAACCAAAGTATGATATTACCTTTAAGCAGTTTTGTGTCTGATTTCAGCTTATTGATTAATGGCAAGGTGGTGAATACATCGGTTTGTATATTAATCAACTGTCAATTGATCATACACTTCCGTGCTAATCTTCGTCTGTAGAGTTACCTTCCTTACATTACACTAAAATTCGTGTAATGTTATACCCCTGGCGACCACATGGTTATGCCATTTGGCCATCTCGTATTCTGTACATGATGCAGAGAAGTTACATGATAAGATTCTAGTGAACAGTATACAATGTCGCTTCACAGTTGCTGTTTTTTCTTTGATTGTATCCTCACCAGAAATGAATAACTCGGAGTTGGGTAACACATGAACGGGGCCCAGCCACTGAAAAGCCCGGCCAGGCTTGGGCTTTCAGGCCTGACATCCTCCTTTTAATTTTGCTATTTAGCTCTGACCGGCCTACCGGCAATACAATAGAGCTGCTTGAAATCAAAACAGCCAGGCCCCTGAATGGCCTAGCCAGATTGAAGTCATGTTCACCAGATGTCTTTTTGTCCAGCTTCAAATGGACACAGTGTACTGCCCATGACCAACGTTGGATAAAATAATACGCCATGGAACCTCAACAAACCCCAGACCAGGCCTGGCTTTTCGGTGGCTGGGCCCGACAAGCATTTAATTTCCCTCTTACAAGATGTATTATTTCCCTTTAAAGGTAATATCATACTTTGGTTTTTGTCAAAGAAATACAAATTCATGGGCAAAAATATCAAGACAGACACAATAACAGTCAATCTGTGAAAATTTCAGTCCCATACGGTGCCCACTTTTTCAGAAAACAGTGAAAAACAGCCACAGTATTTCTTAAGTCTTTTCTCTTTTATTTTTGATCTTTTAAACTCAAACAGATTTTCGGTCGTTGTTTGACTAATTTCTGGATAAATACACCATTTCAGTCGGACAAATTTTAACGGTATGTTCACCATCTTCATACCAAGTTATGCGTAAATCTGTGAACATTTCTGTTTTGGTTTCTTACCAAAGTATGATACTACCTTTAATCTTAATGCATCTTCGAACGCTCATATCTCTTGTAAAAGAAGAGTACCTTTGGGTTTGTAGATTTTTTTTACCGAGCCAAATCCCTGTACTGAAGAGACTTCGTGCTTGCAACACGAGCTGGGTCCCAGTCTACATCATACCTTTTATGGTTTAAGAATCAATCACACGAACTGGTGCGCCATTTTGTGAAGAGGAGGAGGGGGGAGTGTTTTCCAACCCCTAGGCTTATTCTGATGGACGAGTGCATTATTTTCTCTAACTATGGCGTCGCATTTCACTTCAATCTGGCTAATAAAAGTATATCCCTGAAAGGCAGGACAACTCGAATCCATCTCACGTAGGCCTAGGCCTACATACTCGCAGTGAAGATTTCACCTCCCCTATATAGCATTATCTGTAATCAACTTATAGCTCCTTATATAAAGCCGGCCAAACATGAGGGTTTTAGGGCCAACTTCCATATTTCCCGATCCTACTTATAAATCATATGCATACTCATGATATTGATTTGGCATTCTATTCTGTATACGTTTCCCGAGGATAGCTCAAATGAGAAAAGATTGTTATGACGAAGGAATACATTATTTGCCGAGATGAACACAGGAAGACCAGAGAGACAGTTATATCCGTCCCAGTTCTTTCTTAGCGTTGGGCGTATAGTCCTCTTTTATCAAAATGTAAAATTCCAATCGATTCACGTCGATGTATTCATAATTTTGCGTGATTTGAAATAAATCGCGAGTTAACAGTGCCCAGGGACCAATTTCACGGCGCTGCTTAGCACTAACATTTGCTAAGCATGTCATTTCTGTCCTGATAAAAACAGAGTTAAGAACCAAATGTCCATGTGTTGTGCATCGCTTGTGATTGTTCTTTGGCTGCATGTTCGTTGACCAGGAATATCAAATGCAATTTGTGACGGCGTTTTTTTTTTTTGCAAGACATTTTTGTGCTAAGCAATCTTTTTTGTGCTTAGCAGCTCCATGAAATCGGCCCCTGGTGAATGCAATAGAATCATTTGAAAAGAGAAGGGGAAAAGGAAAGCTTTAACATATATTTGCCGGTGTGTCCTTTGACCTTTGTTAATAAGATAGTTCTCTATTATTAGGAAGATACTGAAAAAGATCCGCTTATACACTTTCAATATTGCAATTTTTCTGTGTGTTTTTTCCAGGGATGGTGTGAGCGAAACATGGCATATAATATTCTCGGTGAAAAGGCTACGCATTTCAGGAACAAAGGCTCTGACAATTTCACTGCAAGGTAAGAATACCACTGACCATTTTTCTCCTTAAAAGAGCATTCCTTACAATCATCTAGTTTTCAAAATGCAAATCTTAAAAACTAACTTGTGTGGAGAATTTTAATCTTCTATAAAGCCGGTGTTGACGTTTTCGAGAAAATGACGATTCGTGCTTTGTGTTATTTACACGGGACTCGAAAATTTGCCATGAAACTAAACACAAGGACACACACTGTAAACCATACATCCGGGCCATCAACAGATGGCCACAGATCAGTTTACAACTGAATTATTTGCCGATAATTAAAAAAAGATTATGCTTATAAATCATCGTATTGTCTAATATTCAAATAAGCTTGGATTGCTGCAGCCACATCAGCTTCAATGGGTTTTCGGTCGTGAAAACCGAATATCCAGAAATCGGATACCTCATTAAAACCGTATTATAACCGTATGATATAATACAGCTGTGATGACAAAAAACATGAATATTAAATGATTTTGGTGAGGAGAGGGATAATAATTATGGAAATTGGGATTGCAATTGGTGAAGCGCAAGCCTAATTTGCATATTAAAATTAAAAAAAATACCTTGAAAATAATTATGAAGTGTACGTCCACATTGCGCCTTTGATTATTTACGCCGACAGCCCCTTACAGCAAAAGGATTCAAAAGAGTTATCTCCAAGAGCTTAAACAATTGAAATAATGAGAACCCCCCTGCAGTTTTCAAACTCGTTTCCTTCGCTTTTCAGATTACACTGTTTTGCCATAAAGCGATTTGATGTTTAAGAATTCGTCAGAAGGCCCATGCACCATTCATAATGGTATGGAAGTTTTCGCATGGTTGAAATTCACAACAAGGGACCTTGATAACATAAAAAAAAATAAAAAATCTGCGGGTAAATGAGCCTTAACATGTTCAGTATAGGCATATTCGTATATGTAATGGCTTCCACTCGAAAAGATTTAATTATCACACAGGACGGGCAAACGCCGACTTTCCGACTCCGTAAAAAAAAAAAAATAGGGCTGTTCCGGGTTCTTTCATTACACAATCAATGGACAGGCTTTTCTGAGCGATTTATATGCATACGAATCCTATAATTTATCATACATCAGAATGAGAACGCGAAAATGCACACGCCCAATATATGGCGATGCAAACGAACCACGATACTAACCAAATAAGCCATGTATAAGCGGTGCAATATTGCACAGTGCATTCAAATGATAATGTCATTATTGGTTAAAAATAGATCACATATGTCTATATTAAGACTCTCTGCGTTGTGATCCGGTGCTTGGAGATATATCGTATATTGCAACACAGAACGATGTATATTTAGTGTGATTTTTTTGAATCTAAATCATTCATTGACATTCTGTGTGGCACTTCGCAAGAATTGAACACATTATATACACATTAAAGAATGTCTCATGAATATGATATCATTATCACATTAGTTCGTCCAGTAGGCCTTTGTTATCAGTGTCTAGGAATAGATGATTATGTCATTCATGTATAATGTACTTTAGGGCGACATTTCCATAGGGTCTTGCACAAAACTTTACTTTCCTATTTCTAAACATCTTCCAAACCGGTGAACTTGAATTGACATAATTATGTATTATATTGTGAGCATTCTCTGTCTTATATCAAAATGTGGACAGCAAGAATATGTCTTTAAAAGGTAGATAGGACGTTAAGGCGACCTCCAAATGTCGCCCTAAGTACCATGGTCACCAAAACCTTCGCTGACTACATGTATAATATGAAAACTGGTCTTCATGTTATGTTAAATAGCCTATAGGCTATGTCTGCCTACTTCATACGGTTTTCATGTCTTCTAACACACAGAAAGTGACTTAAATCATATGCATTTCAATGATCTATTGACCCCAGTATAGAACATAAATTATGAAGCCCTGGCTGATTACAATTCCATATTTCATACGCCATGACAATGAAGATATATTGATTATGAAATTCATAGCGAATTAGCGCCCAAAATATGTTTTTCATCACTGCATTTCTTTCAATAGCCCGGGGCATATACTTATATATAGGACTGTCACAGAAACTGCGAATGATTTTTCAACTAAATTATGGATTTGGATATTATGTGGATTCTCGAGTATCAAAAAGTGTATTATGTTTTTGTTTGGTTAGGCTTGGTTTTGTTTTCTCTTACCATTTCGACAAGTTTATGTAGCACTTGGATTTCCTACACATTAAGGGCCGAATGGCAATATTCCTGCCTTTTTCTAGAATTATACTCCGGTTATTTGCTATGTACTCCTTGGAGATTTTCGTGAGAGAGTACTTGTTATTCCTTGTCTATAGTTTTGTAAGTGCATATCGGGTTGGCGAGCCCACACACTGAATAAGTCATACCATACACGCCTAATGTAAGCAGCAATAACATGGATAATCAGGCTGCCATGTTTTTAACTACTTACGGTGGGAACTTTTTAAAAGCGGCATCGAGCAAAACCAAGTGAAGACTTTTTAAAAGCGCCATCGAGCAAAACCAGGTAGATGCCATTGATGACATAAGACAAAAAGATGCATACGTACAAGCATCTTACATTGTATGTCTCAGCAACTTTATATATAAGGAGAGTGATGGTAGATACTTGAGACATTTTATCATCCAGAAAGGAACGCGGTAAGAACGCAAGTAGAACATAAACTCATTGATTATCTGCCGAGGCTCATGTAACGCTGGGGAGACTAGAGTTTACTACCGTTTAAAGGAAGGTAATGCCATACTTTGGTTTTTGTCAAAGAAATGCACATTCATGGGCGCAAATACCAAAGAAGATACTGTAACAGTCATCTGTGAAAAATTTCCAGGCCCATACGGTGCCCATTTTTTGAGAGAACAGTGAAAACGTTCACGCTATTTTCAAATCTTTTCACAGAAGTTTTAATCTCTGACATCAAATCTGATTTTACTCTTTTCTGAATAAACACAGAATTTCAGGCAGAAAATTTTTTCAACGGTATGTTTCTACCATCACCATCTTTATACCCTGTAAGTTATAGGTAATAAATCTGTGAAGATTTCCGTTTTGTGTTCTATACCAAAGTATGATGTTACCTTTAATGCTTGGCCATCCACCAAAAGGGGTAATATGAAGTTCAAATCATTACTCTTTATAACTCCAATATCTTTATGGTCGTACAAATATAGTTTTTGTGAGAGTTCAAGCAAGCTCAGTGAACGACGAAGATGATTGGCTGGCGGGCTTCCTGTTGCTTAGCAACGAGGCGTCCATGTATTTTGTCTAATAATAGTTGCCCAGGGTTACATACCTCCATCATTTCGATCCTGTTGTCCTTGTTATCGTCGTACAGCTTCATGTATCGGTTGATAGCAGCCTGCAGGCTCTCATCGGATTCCTGTCGATGATACAAGAAAATATTTCAACAAATCAATCAATCAAGATTTATTCACGGTAAAAGCAAATTATTTCCGATTGTTTTCTGTTTCATTCTTCTAATCGGATCATTTTGAATCAAATAATCATCTCAACACATTGTGCCAAATATCAAAGTTCAGAATCTGAAGAATAATTTAGAGTCATTATTATCATTATTTATTTATTTATTTATTTATTTCTGGTAATGACACCAAGGATTCCTCAAAAGTGCCCTAGGGACTGTAGCTCGAAAGCCTGGTGAAACCTTTTTTATGGAAAGAAGATGAGAAGAAGATACAGTTTTGGAGGTGGGAGGAAAACCCCAGAGTAATATTCTGGGTAAAACCCCACAGAATCAGGCAGGGACTGAAAACCCAATCCACTTGTGGACCGAGCCGGGCTTGAACCTGGTCCGCAGAGGTGACAGGCGAGGAAAGAATCGCTACGCCAAGTTTTGTTCATACAGAGCAAAACCTATTAGAATGTAGTTTTCGGGAAAGAGCACTTCGCTGTAAAATGATGTAAAACTGAGGAATCATGTGAGTTTAGAGATTATGCACATAAATTGCCATTCAAAAAAGCAAAAGTTTATTGCACATGCAAGTCATGTTTTTCCCTCTTGTTTTTCCTCGGGAAAGGTCAGTCTTCGAGAAAAAGTTGAAATGCTGACGCACTGGGACTTATTATAAAAAAGTAATTCGTCTCCAAACGCCTAACTTGACATTCATTAAGTCCGAAACATTGTTTCTTTGTTGAATGTTTCTCCTTGTCACACGGTGTATGTGGGCGGATTATGTGATGGAGTTTTGTCTGAGTGCCGTCCCCTAAAGTCATTGGTTGGTGTTGACGTTTGCAACACACGCACGAAGTTCACGAGCCCTATTCCTAACTGCGTGGGTTTTACTACCTCAGTCTAAAATCACTCAAAGTTCCTGTCTTCGCCGGACACGCAATGCCCCGTGAAACATCACTCCCAACACACTACTAAAGATTGTCAGGGCAATTAAAGATTTTATGAAGTGTTTTACCAGCAAATAGTGTGGAGAGTGAGTGAATATAAGATCTTACAAAAAATTAGTTCTCATAAGTGTAATTTTGTTACATCAAGTCGCACTTCTAACCAAGCTTATCACAAGCCTGCAAATAAATTATAGTGAAATCCTTTCAGGCGATGTTCAATGTCTAACAAACAGAAGTAGCGTGATCGCTGTTATGTATCAAGCTGCTACAGTTTCACTGTCCAGGATTCAATCCCCAGCGTAATTTCCGACTTCTGATTGCTACTAAACCTCCCCAGACGAAAATAACATGTGACATTTAGAACAGAGAGAGAGCAATCACTGTAAAACACTCGTGCATGTTTACGGCGTAGTAGGTCTCCATCTTTTATGTCCCTATATACGCGTTGGCGTCATGTTTTGTAGGTAGAAGGGAAATTGCCCGATGCTGATGACAAGTAGTTTTCTCTCTATTGGAAGTTGGTGTATGGTGTATGCCACTGTCTGGTGGAAAACTGTAAATGAGATTGAGGTGGCTGGAAGCCAAGTGCAGACTCTTTTTAATGTATCTCTGTAGACAGGTACATTTTGTTACCTTTGAACTTCACTCCTCTTGTTTGTTTGTTGTTGTTGTTGCTGTTGTTGTTGTTTTGTCTTAAATGACATGTTTCACGGAGAAAATGTAAGAATCCTTATTGAGTGATGCCAATTATCAAGTTTGCGGCAGCGCTACTTAGTGTCGCACGTTTGCTTGGAAAAATAGCGATATTGTTGTGAGGTTAGGGTTAGTGTTAGGGACCCTGCAACTGAAGAAGGATTATTAAGATGATAAGTGCATTATCTTTTGCATTGTGGAACGCCACTGGACGGGAAAACACAATTATACTAACTGGGCTATATAAAGCACCAGTACGGTGTTGTTCCACAGGTTGCAGGTTCGAACCCTGCTTCAGTCAATTTTCTTTGTTCTGATGTCTCCAATAAAACCACAAACGTATTGGTTATTCACTGATTTGATCAAGAAGTGCAATTAGATACCAAAATTATTCTGCTTGATTCCATTGGTCGTGCACAATCTTATGCAGTTTGGTTACGTTGCAGTAAATTGTGTAACACAGAGTTCGGCCGTGTTTCATAACAATTTATAAAAATAATGTCTCATATGTCTCGTACTTTGAAAACATATTTATGGGATGAACATTTCCTGTTTTAACGTTCAAGTGTAACTGTGACGTTTCACACGCGGAATAGACTAGTCTATTATTAGTCTCCGTTTCAAGCAGTGCCGATACGTGGCAAGTACGTGGTACTAAAGCCTAAAATATCTTGTCTCCGAGGAAAGTGCTTGAAGCAACACTATAATACTTCACACCAGTCTCTATGCGCTGCACTTTGGTACTTAGTGGCGTCACTGGTAATCAGACTGCACCATGGGTATACTATACACACGCCCATTCCCAATGCGCGGGATCTATATTTAGTGTGTCACTTAAAATGTCACGTAAAATACGCGTTTCAGCAGTCTCAAGATAAAGTGCATCAATGCATGCCCACGGCGATTTATTGAAGAACTGCATTTATTCCGACCGTCATATTTATACTATAATCTGTGAAAAATCTTTCAACAACATTGTTGGTGTTCGCTTTTTCGAGAGCACGTCGTTCTTTCAAGTAAATTGTAATGTGTGATGTAGGGTATATTGAGATGCTGTGTGCTTTATCCTTTGACACAATTTTGGATTGAAATGTTTCACAGAAAGATTGGTACGAATACCATTATTTTGTTACTGTACTATAATGACGTACTATACATGGGGCCCTGTACAGTGTACACTGTCAACATTTTCGAGGTTATCATGTTGACCAGGGTATACACAGTGACAAAATAATCGAGGCAACATGAATTTGAACTCCGTGTACATTGGTATAACAATGAATCAAGATTTCAAAGAAAAACAAGCGAGGGAGGATTTGGAGGTCAGATTTTGGAGGAAAATCCTAAAAATGGAAGATTCAAACCGTGGAGTCTTGTATGTGCCTCTGCTGCAATAGTTGCCTCTGCATATGCTATTCTTCTTTGCATGTACTGATTGTGCGTTGCGTCCCACAAAGAAAGGTATACAGTCATTTTGTCCAAATCACATAACCCCAGGAAGATCAGGTGATAGAGGCTGTAGCCCTGATTGTTATCTTGACTAGGTAACATCTCGGTGATATAAAATGTATCCGTATTCTTTCGTCAACATCTCTGTAATATTTATATTTGTGTAACACGTTACCCAACTTAATATGCCCTGTCACTTTACCTTAATACATGTACCTGTACATGTACCTTCCCTTTAAAGAGCGGGTACCAGTAACATTTCCATTATGCAGTGCCTCTTGTTATCATGTAAATATAAATTGCTTTGTATGAAGTGTAACTTAAGTGCTTTGGGCACAGTTACCTGTGCGGTATTCAGAAGGTCGCCGGTTCGAATCCCGCTCCAGTCAATTTTCAGTTTTGTTCACCTTTCAATGATTTAAAAAACTCAGTCAGTTTCCCATGTGGTAATTTGATGATTATTTTGAGTTCTTTGTTATATCTTTGCTGATTATTTCAGTTCATTTTATTTCATATAGGCCTACCTACATGTTGTAATGAGGTATTTATTCATGTATGCGTGCGATGGCATCCCTTAATTTGATCCAATGAAGACGTGTTGGCAGCCGATCAATAGCCACAGTGTGTAAACTGAAACTCGCCGCGCAAGGCTGCATCGGTTGCGTATTACGGATCACGCCGTTGGCATATTCCGTAGTACTGCAAACACACCACGCCCCGGTTGTAACTAGTAGTGTTAATAGACCCAGGTCACACCACTTCACATGACACCAAGGATCCATCTCAGGCTGTTATTGCCACCTTTATCTACACCTCTTAAATCAACCGGTTAATAAAATGGAGACACCTAGCCCTAGTTTATAATTAGCTTTTGCCCTAAGGGGAAAGCCCCAACTCCCAAATAGAAAAAAGGGCGGATGCTTTCAACAGCACTGATCACGTCCGTCACCGCGCGTTTCACCATGGTAACGCTTGGTCAGCTTTCGCGCGCTTCCTGCTAAGATTTCCAGCCCGTTTCCCGCCACATCGATTGTTGGACAGCACACCTTTACTAGGCCCCGGGCTCTGCAAGTGTCCAAGCTTCGCAAACAATATTGATTTTGATTTTCAGAGCAGCAGGCAAGCTGTATACTCGCAGCAGACTCTCCCCTCCCCTCCACCCCCACCTCCCCCTCCCCCCTCCCCTCCCCGGTCGGGCTACGGAGCGTGAAAGCTGCAAATGCTGCAAAATTACCGTGTGCTCTGGAGCGCATGATTTTGACCGAAGCAAAAATTGTTGGGGCTGAAAATGCGTCGACTAGGATTAATACACAGATTCTAGCAGTCAAGCAAGATTCAATTTCGCCGCATGGAAACGTCATCATTTTATATCTAATCGCGAGTTTAGCCAAAAAAGTATTAACCGTTTTTGGTTCTCAGCAGTTCAAAGAATCCTGTCAAATATGCAAATGAATTTTTTTTCAAGTGATACGTTGCGCCATTGAAATTGTAACAAACGATAATAATTAAAATCATCACACCAAACATGGCAATGACGTTGACATTCTGGTGTGTTTTAAATGAAAACCCGAATCTCTTTTCAGAGGAACCATTCATGTCCTGTTGTATATACCGTAACACTTATTTCTTTCATTGATGTTTAACGTCTTGTACTGTGTCCCTTTAAAGGTAGTAAGAAGCCTAAACAGAAATGTTCACAGATTTACGTATAACTTACAGGGTATGAAGATGGTGGTGGTAGAAACATACCGTTAAAATCTTTCCGCCTGAAATGGTGTATTTATCCAGAAATTATGGTAAAACAACGACCGAAAATCTTTTTTATCTTTTAAAAGATCAAATTGAAATAAAAGAGAAAAAACTTAAGAAATTCTGTGGCTTTTTTTTTTATTGTTTTCTTAAAAAGTGGGCACCGTATGGGACTGAAATATTCACAGATGACTGTTACTGTATCTGTCTTTGTATTTTTGCCCATGCATGAATCTGTATTTCTTTGATAAAAACAAAACAAAGTATGATACTACCTTTAATGTGCCATAATGCTTTGTCATGCATGTTATTGATGTTGCCGTGTACATCCACGGTGCTATGGATGTAGTGTGATTGGCCAAGTGGGTATACCAATGTGCTATATTTGTCGCACGCGTGGTTGCAACCAGGCAGAACTGGCGGAAGCGCATTATAAGCGCGGCAATCTACCGCGGCCTGGATTCGCTACCATTCCAGGATCACATCAAGCAACGACAACCACCCCCCCCCCCCTCTCTCTTTCTCTCAACCCACCGTAGCGATGGTAACCAGACAAGTAATCGATACATTCCGTCGAAATTCCCGTCAGTAATTGTCACGTTCAACCCATTCCGCGATGTCGCTGTTAAATCGTCAACTGAGATATACGGCGATCGATTCCCGCGCTGTGAAAGTCACGATCCGCCCGCTTGTCACATCACAAGGACTATGCCGGATCAGAGCAGCCACGGTTTCGATTTCAAATAATTTATAGCGGATATCCTTCTGTGAGCAAGTTGAGAGCTTGGTATCAAAGCCTGACATTAATAATAACAGGTTGCTATCGTGGATTATACTTTCCACTTTCTATAGCGATCTCTGACACCTGTAATATAAAGTATGGTAATCATGGTGCAGTTAAAAGTATAATATTTTCATCAGAATCCACTGAGTATACCCTTTTGGTTTAAAATATTGCTCTTCAAACTTGTTGATTTGAGTCAGGTTTGATTCTAGCCGCTTATAGACACTGTGCAATTACGTGTCTAAAATACCTCATCGGTTTCTATATAATACACTATTTTTTAGCACAAACGATGATAGGCAGGTTGAGTGTTATAACAATACAGATGGATTTATCTTCATATAAGTTTTGATTACAGTAAACCTTTAAGAACTAAAGACCGTGAAGAACGTTGTATACAATCTAGAACGGTCTATCCTATCGTGTCCAACTTGGAACTCGCCTCCATATGGAAATGTTCGATATCATTAGATTCAGTCCAATTCACGACAAGCTGCATGAGCTGCATGTATTATGCTATGTGCGCTCTTGAACATAATTACATGCACACTGTAAATCAGACGCTATAGCCATTAACGATGTACGATCATATTGGTGTTAATGTACGGAGCGCGGAAATGTACGGAGTACCGAAAATAAATCGATAGTTTCAGGTGTATATGCGGTATTTGAAACAGCGATTTCGTGAAGTGTGCTTGCAGATATACATTCACCGGTGCAATTCAGATCAGGGGCCAATTTCATAGAGCTGCTTAGCACCAAAAAATCGCTAAGCATGACATAGGCCTATTTGCCTTTAATAATAAAAACAGCATTAACAACTAAATTTCCATGTGTATCATGGAAATGTTGTATATCATGGAATATTGTATCATCACTTGCAATTGGCAGTTGTTCGCTATTTCACTGACCATGAATATCAAATAAAATTTTCAATGGTGGTTTGTTTTATTGGGCAAGCCATTTTTGTGCTAAGCATTTTCTGTGCTCAGCATGAAATTGGCCCCAGACGTCGTGAACTACATTTATACATGGCATGAGCAAAATAATGTCGCCTTCAATTTAAGTCGTCGTATTTTGCCTGTAGTCAATGTATTAAACGGGTGCCGAATTCGCACTCAGTGATCAGGGCGGAAGGTTTCTACACAAGCTCCTGTTTGGTAGACTGGAAATGATTGAGTTTGTTCTAATGTACCCGTATATTATGCATACTGTATATGCCAGATATGATACAGGATGCAAGTACGCCAATATATTAACAGCATAAGTATAGTTCATGGATGAACCCTTTGAACTATGACATGCATAAAAACATTTATGTTCTGTGAAGAGCAGGAAAAGCAGAATAACATTCAAGGACGCCCCTTAAAGGTAGTATCATACTTTGGTAAGAAATATTCACAGTATTCCAGATATGATTCAGGATGATCTTTTAAAAGATCAAAAATAAAAGAGAAAACACTTAAGAAATACTGTGGCCGTTTTTCACTGTTTTCTCAAAAAGTGGGCACAGGACTGAAATGTTCACAGATATGACTGTTTAATACTGTATCTTCCTTGATATTTTTGCCCATGAATCCGGTATTTCTTTGACAAAAACCAAAGTATTACCTTTAAGTCAGTCTGGATAGTAACTGGGGCTTTTCAAACAAATGTTATCTGCTCCAGTCGCCTCCGACGATCGAGTCAGAGTCGCAGAACTCAAGGTGATGTAAACGTAAATGTGATTTAGAAATACAGTAGAGCAATATTGGAGGGATGTGTAAACATTGTCCACTCTTGGCGTCGGTCGTTGGTGTAGGAGCTTACTATGTCTTTTAATCATTGTGATAGATAAGGTTAATCAATGGAACTGCACTTGATTAATAGCATGAATGCTTGAAGGTGTCGATAGATTCACAGATCCTTTTTTTAGTATATCGTTGTGGCCTATAATTATAATTATACGCGCCCACGTTTCTAAAATGTACGCGTGCGTTTATGGAGTATAGAGACTAGACATGAATAAGAGATTTTGAGAATCAGTGAAGGAAATAGACACTTAACAGAGGCTATAGGTCTGGAACGATTTGCAGTGTTCAAAAATGTAGTCTTGCAACGGCATACTCGACTCCCATGCTGTAATAAAGTCTAAAACAGAAACATGTTTCCAGTTTGTGAAATGTCCTCCAGTAAATTAGAACGTTTTTCCTGCGTATAAGCACAGCGAAGCAGCATGAAACGGCACTTTGTATTCGTTCACACAATTACTCCAGCTGACTCTTTAAGGTAACAACTGACAATATTCTGTGTTTACCACGTATTTGCGCGTTTACGAAACGAAGGATCATACTCAGGCTCCAGCTCTGACACCCATATGCTGAGAATATAGGTTGTGGTTTTTTATTGAAGCTGAAGCTCCGTTTTCTTTTTCAAACCAGAGAATCTACTTCCGAACTGCAGCCAAAAGCCTCTATTTTGATACACATTATTTCAGAATGGATTCAGGAAATGGAGCCGGAGCCTGAGATGGAGCCTGAGCCTCCGTTAAACGTCCTTAGGCTCGGTCTAAGCCAACCGAGTCCTGATTAATACATGATTGACCAAATTTTAAGAACTAGGCTAGGTATAGTGCATGTATCAATGTTTAATTGAGGTTTCTTTTGCAA
This sequence comes from Astropecten irregularis, assembly GCA_963971285.1. NCBI lineage: Eukaryota > Metazoa > Echinodermata > Asteroidea > Paxillosida > Astropectinidae > Astropecten > Astropecten irregularis. Next base: position 11,422,220 of record OZ020246.1, read on the forward strand.
TCGGCTGATTATTTTATAACTTATAGTGATTTCTCTTTATATTTGGTCACGTAACATGCTGAGGACAGAAGGACCTACAGCAGGAGTTGGTAGAAATTTGTAGCCAGAACCTGTGTGATACTTGATCAAATTAGCTATTGGCGACTTTGTATTGATGTTTGGCAAGGCGTACAGAGGTCTTCCAACATACTTCAGCTAGGGTCGACCTTGGTCGTGTAAAAGCCAGGAGTGGTTCGATGAAAAATGAATTAAGAGAACTTTCACCGGTCGGAGGATAAAATATTCATTCAAACTGTCGTAATCGTCATGCATATTATCATCCATTCTCTGAAAAACAAAAACCCAGCAATTACAAATTCGTCTGTGAATTGAAGAAGTAATAATTCATCTTGAATATGGCACCTGAGTCATCTACGGGCGGATTACTCGCTCCTATCAATTATTCAGCAGTCTGGTAATAGACCTGCATTAAGATGCCATTACACGGTCCGACCCTTGCTTAGAGTAATGAAGGGAAAATAGATATGGCCAACCGCACACTTCATTAGGTGTCGGGCAAGGTATAGGGCCGGCATTTCAAGGTGTGATCGGCACGGTATGCTGCCTCCTGTCTCCCCCAGACAAACAGGTTGCTAGCTAGCTAGGTAGACAGCTAGATTGATTAGCTTACACCTGCAGCTGAGTACCTTCACCAGGCAAACTGGTCACCAATTTGATTAGTCTTCACAATATAAGCACGCAAATTGGATTGGCCAAATTAATGTATAATGTTAAAAGCTGGGGCCAATTTCATAGAGTTGCTAAGCACAAAAAAATTGCTTAGCACAAAAATAGCTTGCCCAATAAAACAGACCAAAATTACATTTGATATTCATGGTCAGCAAACAACAGCCCAAGAACAATTGCAAGTGATACACAACACACGGAAATTTGGTTGTTAATAGTGTTTTTACTAAAAGACAGAAATATCATGCTTAGCGAATTTTTGTGCTAAGCAGCTCTATGAAATCAGCCCCACATCGCCAGATTATATTTATTTTAAAAGAAATTCATGTGTGCGAATTACCTTTTAAAAACAATCCTCTTATGGATTCTGAACTTCATTTACGTTACTAGTTCCATTTTAGGATCAGGCATGATGCATGCTAGCGTTATTTTCTAGGTATACAGGAAAGATTTGACGATTTTCTTGGGGCAGGATTTGAAATTTATCTATCAGGGAATATCAGTATTCACATCAACAGAGTCCGGCCCCGGGTAGTCCGGGACGGTAAGCCGGGCTTTATGTTCGCCGGTGATTAGAGTCAAACTACCCGAAGGGCGCCGCCACTCAGAATCACGGCGTACTCACATCACGTCCCTAGTCCCCACCAAGGGGCGGGATTTATTTAACCCTGGACCTCTGTGATCGTGATTTGATAAACAAGTTAAAGGTGTACTATCATGACTTCGGCAGCATACCAAAACAGAAATCTCCAAGGATTTACCTTTAACTTACAGGGTATGAAGATGGTGATGGTAGAAACATATCGTTCAAGTTTTTCTGCCTGAAATGCGGTATTTAGTAAAAAAAATAAAAAAAAAAAATAGCAAAAACAAAAGACCACAACAATTTTACAAATACAGTGGGCGTTTTGCACAATCATTCTGTGAAAATTTCAGTTCCATACGGTGCCCACTTTTTGAGAAAATCGTGAAAAACTTTTCTCTTTTATTTTTGATCTTTTAAAAGATCAAAAAGATTTTCGGTCGTTGTTGTACTAATTTATAGATAAATATACCATTTCAGGCGGAACAACGTTAACGGTATAGGTTTCTACCAGCACCATCTTCATACCCAGAAAGTTATACGTAAATCTGTGAACATTTCTGTTTTGCTTTCTTACCAAAGTATGATACTACCTTTAAAGAAAAAAATGAATACTGATTTTCACTGAGTGCAATGAAATGAACTTGGATAGCTAGTTGGGTATAGTAGTAATTGATTCAGTGCACATGATGTAGTTATGGGTGGTGTGCACCCGTTCGAACGGGGCAATATCTCGCTCGTGCTTAATTCATTAAATTCCTGCACTGAACTTGAACATTGTTAAGGTGAACATTAATTGGCAAAATATACACACATTGCACGCAGCGACGCCACATTGCTAGTCAGAATATTACTTTTTTTTCCCCACTGAAAGATTTCCGATAGGTTGGATTTGTATATACGGTGATGGTATTATTCCTTGCTGAGTGGCAGGTTTTTTTTTGTGGTGATGTTATGGGGGGGAAACAGTCTGCCTTTCTGGTGCCATCGTTTTGACTGATTAAAAAAGCATGGTTCCGTGCTTGCCGCGCCGCGGACTGTACATTCATCGTCACGAAACCTAGTATGTAGGCCAATGGTGATTGGTTGCCAGCAAGTGGTGAAGTTAGCAGCTTAAAGGGTTCATGCAGTGGTTTTTTTCAGTCCGAGGTTATTTTATTGCCTTCATACAGAGAATATACTGACAGATAATGAACGGCAGGTCTTATTTTGGCTTCAAACTTGCATTTGGGTTTCCTTTGAATGGCTTTGCAAAATGGGGGATTTTCATATATACTCATGTAGGGACCCAACAGCCAAAATATAATGAAAAAAAAAAACTTGAAAAGGCAAACTTGACCCACAGAAATGGTTTGGCAAAACAAATTATACATCACCAGTTGAGTAAAAGGAACATATTCGGCACAACAAAACCTATTGAGGAGGGAAAGGTCTGTCAGAAAACCTATAAAACAACCCCAACTTTTCGTGCACAAATCAATTGGGTTGCTGCTCTCAGTTACCCAGATGACATCACAGTTTTGCTCATGAATATGAAAATTCTAATTAGCATACAAACCAAAAAACTTGTTGTTAAGCCTGAAACAGTTGTTGAAGAAGATACAATCACAGGCCCTATAAAAACAGCTGCTTTTTTGCACACGTTCAAGCCATTATATTCCTATTGCACAGACCCTTTAAAGCTTCACGCACTATCGTAATGCCAGCGCCCTATGGATTTTGTTATGTGATTTCTACAGCTCAGTAAAAAACATTGTCTATCTGACCTATATATCGTTTGTTATCAATCAACTCATTTAAATTAACTTTACTAAATTAAATTGTTGTATTTACTTAAAGGTAATATCATACTTTGGTAAGAGACCAAAACGGAAATGTTCACAGATTTACGTAGGCCTATAACTTACACGGTATGAAGATGGTGCTGGTAGAAACATAATCGTTAAAATGTTTCCGCCTCAAAATTAATTAACCTGTACGTGTTCCCATAAAATCCTGTTTTCCCCTTCAGTCCTTTTGTAAATAAAGTTTCACTTTGAAAATAAAATTAACAAAATTAATAACTATGAGATAGAAATTCAAATGAAACTATAATAGTAACCTTGGGCTTATTATACTTTCTATTTATAATGGAAGTTTCAGCTTCAAGTAATCAATATTCCGTTCGACACAGTTCACCAGCAAATGATTTCAGAATCGTTTAAAGGGACGACCGAGTTGATATACGAACATGAACATGACTCCAGTTATTCACAAGGTATTAATTTACTTGGAGTTAAGAAGGCTTGGCGCGTTTCGATCCTAGCAGGATCGTTATCGAAGGCTGAAGCAGTTTAAGTTATTTCATAATAATATTTCATTCATTATATGTCATTATTTGTGGCTAAAAGTCGGAATGACTTTAGGCCTATATGGGGAAGGATACATTGCAGTTTTCCATTTGCGTGTCCCTTTAAAAGGAAAAAGCTAACTATAGCCCACACGAGCCTACATAACCTAGTTCCTTAGAAATAATACTTAAACCAGTTTTGCTCTTTGCAGTACTATACAGGGAACCTATATAGTTGATCTTTTCAGAATCTGACGGATTTATAGACAATCACGCGAGGGGCACATTACTATCTCGCTGTAAACCGGCCATATTAATGAAAATGTCACTCCACACAACGGTTCCACATAAATCTCGCTTTCTACCATGCAATGTCTTATTTTATCACATTGATTTATAAGGCTCCCGTTAATATCAATGTGTTTCATTTCCAGTGAATAGAACAATAACCAATGGTCCAAAATCCTAACTACAAGTATAGGAGTTTATCTTTTTGTTAACACTCGATGAAATGTCACTATAGTGCTTCGTGTGTTTGTGGAGCTCTCTATGAAGATAAGATTTAGAGAAAGAGTGAATACTTTACAGGGGCGAATTTCATAGAGCTGCTTAAGCACCAAAATTTGCTTAAGCACCAAAAAAGTTGGTAAATATAAATCAGTATACCAGCCAAGACTGCTAGTGAATGTCATCCTCAGCAAACAATGGCCGAATACAATTAGTCTAAAGCAGTTAACATCACATAAACATTTGGTTGGTAATCCTGTTTGATCAAGGAAAACTTTTCATGCTTAAGCATAATTTTGTGCTTAAACAGGCCCCTGGACATTACATGCCCTTTTTCGAATCGTGCGACTTCTCATGATTAAGAGTTGTCTTCCCATCGAATTCTCTTGGACATGAAACAGCCGTAGTCGGTACAGGAGGAAAAACCCTTACGTGCGCTATGGCGAGCCGGTGGCGTCAAAAGATACGTAGAATGCCCGTGTCGTTGCAAAATGAGTGAATTTAATATAAACGGACATGTATATTTATAGGTATAGGCCTATGTGTGTGCCTATAGCACAAGTATATAACGACATGGGGAGGGGAGTTGCCGAAGTGACCGGTGGCAATTTTCTCGATTCGCGGCTTTGTACTTTATCTGGTGCCAACTTCATTTAAAAAGACCTGCGAGCGGCTTGCTTTGTCGGGCGAATGACAGGGGCCACAGACCCATAGATATCCATTCGATTGTAGAAAAAGATAAAAACCAGAGAGAGAGAGAAAGATGCTTATCGTGCCGCGAGTGTGCAGGCACGCCTTAATGCTCGACTCCGGATTCTACAAGTTTATCTCTGTAGGCGCTAGTGCTACACATTGCCAAATTCGCCGGCCTATACATAATTCTTCCGTATTTCTTTTTTTCATTTTGTATATTGGGCGAAATGTTTGTGTGTGTGTGTGTGTTTCCATTCAGTGAAACGGTTCGTATGAGATGTCAGGCTCGATGATGGAGAAGGTAGATGACAGGGATGGTTTGTGAGGACTCTGTGTATGAGTCTACGGTGTGAGTATGTGCATGAGGAGAACCGAATGGACTCAACGTTTCGGAGCAGTATCCCCAGTCGTCTTCAAGAGAGACTGTACAGATTCCAGCAGTGATGTCTGCTCTCCTGAAAGCCATGCATGGAAAGAGTAAACTGCTCCTAAACGTTGGGTCTGATAGGTTCTACTCAGAATCAGCTACTCACAAAAGAATAAAGCAGGGTGTACACTGTCACCAATTGGGGTAACATTTTCGGTAACATGTTGCCCATGTAGGGCAACACGACTTTGGGTCCTATGTAGGCCTACACTAGCAACATTTGGTCAACATGTTACCGAGATGTTGCTGCGACATGTTACCCAACTCGTTTTACTCTGTGTACACTGACAACATTTTCAGCAACAGCGTACCTCGGCAACATGTTACCGAGATTGTTACTGAAAATGTCAACAGTGTACACTCTGCTTTAGACATGGTGTCACTGCAACCCATGCACCCCTGTCGGAACAGTTTAGATTTGTTGAAAATTTCCTTCCACAAGCCACTGGTTGCTCTACATAATGACCATTAAGGCAACCGTAGTTCCCCTAATGTAGCATCGTGCTCTCCCCGTCTCTATTTCAGCTCTATCAACTTCAAAGGGTAATGAATATACACGACAAGGTTGAGGAGGTAACCAAAAAAAGTGACGAGGAAAGAAATACCTCGGAATCAATTTGTGCTGACACGGACGCTCTCCAGAACATGGTGTTGGTGAACACGCCTCGTGGGATATCTTCCTCTCCCCGAGTGCTCGGCACCAGAGAGCTTCGATCTAGTCAAGCTGAGGCATATAGACCTATTTAGGTCATCCCTCGGGGAGAAGTTGAGCCGGACATGGATCCTCTCCTAGGGACTGGGGTTAATTAGTTAAGAACAGCTGAGACTCTAGTGTAAATAACCTGTTTGGGACGGATGACTTTTAGCGAGTTCCTGGAAGTCAAGTAAAGAGTCTTAGCCACAGCCGGGCGCTAGAGAGGATTATACTTATACCCTGTCTGTTGGGCTGGTCTTTGATTGGTGAGCCGATTGTCTTAACTTGAGGCTTCTCGGGGTTTATATGACTTTTCCCAAATCCACAGCCTTCTCTCTGTAACCGGAGTCCCGTTGGCTTGGGATTAGGCTTGTTTCTTTCGTTCCAGCATTGCTTAATCCATATAAGTCGTTTGCCTGTTTGTTGTCTCTCTTCTATATTCAGAGGGATTGCTATGTCACTGTGAGATATGGCATTTAATACCGCCGTGCACTGTCTACTTGTGTCTGCCTTTTTGTGTCTGTGTGTTCTGACAGGTGATCACTCACATTGGTGAGACATGGCTTCGCATGCCGTCGCCATGGTATAAGACGTTGCCTTCAAACCTATCTGACCTAATTTTCCGGAAAGGAAAGGAATCCGGATATGCATGCATCTTCTTCTCTATGCAGAGCATCTTACGTTAACCGATTTTCCATTTCTATTCAATACGACTCAATAATATGGAAAAGAGAAAAGACTTAAGAAATACTGTGGCAGTTTTTCATTGTTTTTTCAAAAAGTGGGCACCGTATGGGACTGAAATTTTCACAGATGACTGTTACTGTATCTGGCTTGATAATGTTACCCATGAATCTGTATTTCTTTGACAAAAACCAAAGAATGATATTACCTCTGGTACGACTCAATATATGGGGAAAAAATTTGCAGTTTGTGCAACAGCCTGGGCAATCCTTGCTCCCCACCCTCCCCGACATTATACATACACACACCCCTGCCCCACATGAATCCATGGGCTGTGTTCGTGTATGTGCTGCTAGACACGAAACATCATCATCCGTGGCTCTAGGTATTCACATACACAGTTTGCACCGACCAACCAATGGGTTCTATACTTGCAAGCGAAACATAATGATGCAACGCACTACTGCATAATAGGGTCGTTAGGGTGTACATGAGATGAAGAGGTTACCTTGGCAACGACACGTCTCCAAGGTGACCTGTTAGGATGTCAATACTCAGTAGACAGGCGTCGGTTTCGGAGGACATTACATTGATTTGTTTCGCCCTCCGATTTTTTCTTCCATTTTTTATTTGTCTTGGTTCACATGAGAAATTTGAGAGAATTGTGTCAAATCCACTTTGTCAGTTTGTCAAGCTGTTCAAATATGGCTCAATTTCATAGAGCTGCTTAGCACGAAAATTTGCTAAGCATGACATTTTTGTCTTAGTAAAAACAGGGATAACAACCAAATGTCCACTTGTTGTTTATCACTTAATGATTGTTCTTTGGCTTTTCGCTGACCATGAATATCAAATGGAATTTTCAATGGTGGTTTGTTTCATTTGGCGAGACATTTTTGTGCTAAGCAAATTTTTTGTGCTTAACAGTTTAAGAAATTGGCCCCAGATTGCAAGGCAAAGGAAATAGCGCTTATAGCAGAAGGATACTGAACCAAATCGTTCAATAAGAAGCTAAATTACGCTTTTGTTCTATAAGTTCTTCATGACTGTCTCGAAACAATAGTTTTGTAATTGTACAAAATGCAATGAGTGTAGGCATGTAATGAATCGTTGTTATCGTTCTGTAAAACGTACGCATAATAGTGTGGTTATGATTGGCTGTGTACCATTTAGTGCAATTAACTAGCCTAATTATGTCTCCGTGGACATTATAGTATTTAACTGTGCCAATTTCAAAGCAGATGACTATGCTGATGTGTATTCATTGTGATAATCATTCTTTTATTGCCTAGATGCAACATTCAGTCGTGAGCAACCGTCATCAGTACACAATGCCGCATACCAAAGAGGGACAATTCTCATTGACGTCAGCCGTATTACAAAACACCTAATCAAATTGTGTATTGTAATTACATGTAATTCGTTTCACTCTGGCGTAATTAGTCTTTGTTTTCATTGCAGATGGTCCTCACGATTCTTCACCGTAGCAATATTTGCCGAGGTGTGGTTATTATAGGAATGGGAATATGATTGGCGTGTCTTGTTGAGGGATTGTGAAGTATACTGGCACCACTCAGCGAGCCACCGTGCCTGGCGCCAGTTTGGTGCCGTTAGGTGTCCTCCATTGCAGGCGTTGTTGCATTCATGTGCGCCGTGAACGCACATTCAAAACCGTTCCCCGAGTTTCTCGGCTGAAAATGAAAATTTCCTGCCAGCAGTATATAATACATAGACCCTCTAGTTGACGTTAGAGCATATCAAAGTGAGCCAATACGTCCGCTGCCATTTTATGAAAGCTTTTCAAGGTTTCTCCAATTACAAATAACCTTGGTTACCAGCCTTTTAACCCGATCGATCAAAGCTTCGCGTGGCGCCATCCAAACTATCCTAGTATTGCGCTGCAAATCCCAGCCCGGTAACCCCAGACTAGATGTAATCTATTTGACATTTTGTCATGGACTGCACACGTCAAGTTTTGTCCTATGAGCTGCTTTGCCGAGACCGGCCAAGATTGCTGTGCTGCTCGCCATTAGGCAGTCTGCGAGATGCCCTTTGCTCTCGGACTGAGAAGGGACAGCGGTGCCTGTCAGTGTCAAGAGCGGGGCATGCGGGTACTTTCTCCCCCGTGTGCAAACACTGCGTGCCCGGTACTCATCCACGATCACATACATCATGTTTGAATGATGCATTCAAATGTTCTCTTGGAGCCCATTTAACCATTGCGATACTGCACCCAGTATCAACCCATGGAAACTTAGGATATTCAGGAGGTCACTGGTTCGAACCCCGCCCTAGTCAATTTGTTCACTTTTCAATGATTTGAAATTTCATTATGAATTTTGCCGGCCACAATTCATCTCACAATTACTGTATAACAGTAATTATCGGTTATGAAGAAGTTCACTTTCAAGCGGAAAAGCTCTAACAACATGGCGAATCATATGTTGTAGTGCACCGTACCGTACAATTCCCCCTTTACAGAATCTAAAGGAATCATTTACTTTAGTCCTTGACATTTTAATGTTGCCAGATAAATGATTATCTGGATCTTGCGTCTTGACATTAAAATGACACATTAATAATGCACCGGGATTGTAAATACCACGGGCTTATATGCAAGTATCGATTTATGAATCCTAATTATTAATCAACAGGTGTCTAATGGAACAGTGGTTGTCTCTTTAAATACCCGGTACGGTGAGTGTACACACCGCTTTAAAGGTACTTTACATGATTAGTAAAGGTCACAGGACAACACTCATACTTTGTCTGATCAAACATTGAGTGAAAGGGGATAACTAAAACAACTCAAGTGAGGGTGTCCTTTACGTTTGTTCCAAAAATCGTTCGGACAACGATCTTTGGAAAAGACACTAAATCTTGATTTCCTTGATAAACCCAGCATCTGATGAACCAAGATTTCCCATGGTGACTGTTTGCACTGTTTACGAACTGTTTAGTCCATTTTCTGTCTCAAATTTTTTTAGGCCTTGCAAATCCTACATGGTCCCTTTAAGTAGGCTGATCAAAAATGCAATCATGTACATACATCAAGTGTACATCCTAATACAGCAACAATTAACAGCAACTATACCCTAAAGCTTACAACTGCAATTGCTAATTTGTTATTGTGAAGCTCACCAATCCTCAGTTAAACTCTCATCTGGCATCAATTCTGCCATTATAGACTCTTACATATAATTTCCCTTTAATTTCCTTTTATTTGTGGGGTGGGGGGGGGGGGGGGGCTAGTTTGGACTATCTCAGCAGAGTTGTGCCGAATCTAATCAGTAATGCCGATCCTGGCATTTGCAAGTCACAGCGGTTTGCTAAATTTGAGCTACGACTTCCGACATGCAGGTGACTCGGTTCCTCGGGTATTAATAATATTCACAGAAACTTGAAGTCATTATCATGAGCCATATAAACTGCAGGTGAAACGTGACGTGGTTTTTGATAAAGAACGTTCCAACCCATTTTCTATGATTTATCGTCGATTAAAATGACTCTTTTATAAGCCATTGAAAAGTGAACAAAGAAAAATTGACTGGAGCGGGATTCGAACCGGCGACCTCCTGAATACCGTACAGGCGCTCTACCAACTGAGCCATCCAGCCCTATGTTGGTGGTGACCCCAATAGTCAACTATCTTTGTTCGTTTGGCAGTCAGAAGCCATGAAACCACGCACACACTATAAGCCATTAGTTCAATTTAAGTGGAGGCTGCTGCAACATATTGCACGTAAGCATCTTGTTTGCATTTTTGTTAGCTTTTGATACAGGGTGCATTCGTTTAGCTAACACGGGTCAGCCCTTACTCGGAATGGTCGTGTTTTACCGCAGAAAACAAGCGAGAGAATGGGGACGAGGTTGACTGGTGTCGACCCGGGGGAGCTAAGCGAATGCACCCACAAGGATCGCGTGATCTATAGCTGTGGACAAGTCATTTGAATGCCAGGTCAGCATTTAATACATTGAGCGCATTGTGTGAGGACAAAATATCCAGGGACCAATTATATGGCACTCCACTGCACAGAAATATTGCTCATTATATGAAGGATGCGTCGCTAGGCAACATTTTTTTTCACGATGGTGTTTTTTGTTTTTTTGCGACTCGCTCCCAAAAATTGTCTCCTTTTTTGGTAAAATTGTTTGCTGGTGAATTCAGTATTTCCAGGTAAGATATTTTTGTGCGGCATAGAAGGTTCGTGTGTTTAGCACATTCTTCGTCATCTTAAACAGCGAGGTTATTGGGCGTGAACCGACCCTTGAATCACGTGATATTGAGGCATAATGTATATTCAGTCAGGGGACTTTCGATTCTACAATGAACGCGTGCTACGAAATGCAGTGAAACTGAAGTAATCGTGCGTTATTTAGATGTAATTTAATTCAGGCTTTATGCAAACTATGCCTGCCCTTCGCCGACGTATAGGCCTAATCAGCACGGCATACTCAATGCTTTTGAAAAGAAATAACTCAGTTTCGTCATCTTTGTATCGTACGGAAGGGTGTTGAAGAACGAAATCATTCACACTTGATGTTAATAGATTATTTTCATAAATTATAAACTCTTCACCGTGTTTCGTGGTTGCAAGGCCTAAGGCCTAACTTATGTTTTGTATACAATAAGGGAATGTTTGACGGCAAACTCATGTTATATTTACATAAACCGTCTGAAGCCTTCACACATGTTTTATTTATTATTTTTTTTGGTCGGTGCGTTTGGGTGTTTCCCCTTGAGATTTGAACCAATTAGTGAATTAATAAAACAATAGATGAACACTGCAGGGGCGGGAATGGATCCTGCAGTCGCAAGCTATGTAATGCAGAAGCAATGTGGCCCATGAAGGCAGCCATTAATGGGGGCCACCACGTAGGGTGCATTCGTTTAGCTCTCCCGGGTCGACACCAGTCAACCTCGTCCCCATTTTCTCGCTTGATTTGTGCAGTATAGCACGACCATTCCCAGTAAGGGCTGACCCGTGTTAGCTAAACGAATGCACCCATAGTATAGCCTCCTCTTTGCCTATTTCTCGTGTGCTTGACAGCGGCTAGTATAAGTCTATGCGATGGCTCTTATAGCTGATATGGCATCGCTCATCTATACAGGTTGCCACAAAACGCAACACTTGTGTCGAGAACTTTTATATAAAAATTAAACTGTTTATCAGATATCATGATACAGCCATGTCTTGGCTATCACCATGTAGAATTTGGGCAAAATCTGGATAATGAATCACAATTATATGTTTAACTGAAATAGGCGTCCTTTACAACATGCTTCAAAATATAAAATCTTGATAACTTACGATGAAATCCTTGAAAAAACATTCCAATTCGCTGCCTTCAATGTAGCCGTTTCCTGCAAAAAAAAAAAGACACAGAAACAAAACACTCATGAGACATATTATACAAATCACATAAAGTTACCGTTAAAAAGAAAGTATTTCGTCTGAATGGATAAAGTCTCACGATTATCCTCATCACAAAGAACTGAAATCACACACCTCACGAAATATGAAACACAGATCATGAGGAAACGCACATGAGTGGATCTATAATATAAAGTAAATGGTTGCATTCGTTTAGCTCCCCCTGGTCAGCCCTTACTGGGAATGGTCGTGTTTTACTGCACAAAACAAGCGAGAGAATGGTGACGAGGTTGACTGGTGTCGACCCGGGGGAGCTTAACGAATGCACCCTATATGGGCATTTTCGAAACGGAGGCTCAGGCCTCCGTCTCAGGCTCCGGCTCCAGCTCCGTCTCCGGCTCCGGCTCCATTTCGTGAATAACAGGTATGGAAACAGAAACCTTTGGCTGCGGCTCGGAAGTAGGTTCTCTGGTTTGAAAAGGAAAACAGAGCCTCAGCTTCAATGAACAACCACATCCTATATTTTCAGCATATGGATGTCAGAGCTGAAGCCTGAGCCTGAGCCTCCGTTTTGTAAACCCCCCTTGTATATATCGTATCCTATCTGGATGACACGTCAATGATTATAAGCTGACTTTGACACACACATACCAGTGCTAGTTTTTGTTTCATACTTGTTTGCAAAATGCCAGGAAAGGGAATGCAAGCCAGGTTTGGAACTTAATCTGAAAAATAACCTTGAACATGCGTGAATCAAATTAAATTTGTTTAATTTCAGTTTATACAATTATTCATTGAAAAATGCCGTTTGACGTGTGACACTGATCCCGGAAGTTTTCCCCGTTCACTTATTTGTCGTTTTCCGACATTAAAGGTATGCTACATGATTGGTAAAGGTCACAGAACAGCGCTCACACCTTTCTAATTCAACGTGTACATAGAATAACACACCTGCGAAAATTTGATCTCAAGAGGACATCTGAGTCACGAGAAAATAGCGAAAACCCGACTCAATTGTTCTTATAAAACATGAAGAATGGTTTTGACCTTACATTGTTTTCGGTCTTTGTTTGACTAATTTCTGGATAAATGTAGCATTTCAGGTGGAAATATTTTAACGGTGTGTTTCTACCAGCACCATCTTCATACCCTGAATGTTATACGTAAAATTGTGAACAATTTTGTTTGGGTATGTTACCAATCCTGTACTACACCTTTAACAATCGCTTATAATTATTCCTATATACCGACAAAAATAACCCTTTGAAAACAATCCATGGATTTCACCCGGCCCAGTTTTTACTCTCGCATTTGTATACTGAGTTAAAAAACAAATACTTGACAACTCTTGTCAATATAGCGTATTATAGCTAGGCATAATAACAACTTTTATGACCGTTGAGAAATTAATTTTCAGCTGAGAGAAATTGCTGGTATTTTTGAAAGGTTCGTTAACTCTTTGTTCAGTTAATGAAGATATTGAAACGATAGGATATTCAGGTAGCAGCATTTCCCCTTACAAATTCGTTTGACCTAAAATGAGTTGCGAAGATGCCCAGTATTTATGTCAGAGTGTAACAGTTAACCAAGACGCTTGGAGTTAGGAGGGCCTGATGCGTCTCGATCCTAGAAGGATCTTTATCGAAGCCTTCGATAAAAATCCTGCTAGGAATTGCGTCAGGCCCCCTCCTAACTCCAAGCATTTTATAAATTTCAGGTCATTATTTTGGGCTGATGCGCAGTTTGCAGCAGTTTATTACTTATATTGAGTTAACCAAGACATTAAAAAGAAAAATGATACACAGCCAATTTAGGGCTGGAAAGCTCAGTTAGTAGAGCCCCTGTATTCCGGTCAGTTTCCCTTTTGGTGATTTAATTTCAAATTATTATCATGTAGGAAAAGATAAAAATGCCGCACCATACTTATGATCAGAACACATTTCACCTGAAATTCTTCAGTAAACAAACTCTTAAAGTTTTAACCGCTCCAAATTCGTTCACTCGAAATATGATCGTACATGCCGCACACTACTTTCAATGCTTTACTGCCAAACCATTGCATCTAAATTTCTGACTATGAAAATAGTCAAGATTTCCATTTTAAGTTTTAGCGTAACGTTCGACGGCACGCCCTTAAAGGTAATATTATTCTTCGGTTTTTGTCCAAAGAAGTACAGATTCATGGTGTGCAAAAATATCAAGCCAGATACAGTAACAGACATTTGTGAAAATTGCAGTCCCATACGGTGCCCACTTTTTGAGAAAACAGTGAAAAACGGTCACAGTATTTCTGAAGTCTTTTCTCTATTATGTTTTATCTTTTAAAAGATCAACAAGATTTTCGGTCATTGTTTTACTAATTTCTGGATAAATATACAATTTCAGGCGAAAAAATGTAACGGTATGTTTCTACCATCACCATCTTCATACCCTGTAAGTTATGCGTAAATCTGTGAACATTTCTGTTTTGGCTTCTTACCAAAGTATGATACTACCTTTAATGACGCGAATAATGAAAATACCATTAATATAATGTAGGCCTATGTTGTAACGGTACCTGTTGAATATCCAAACTAGTCTTGTTTCGTGAAGAGACTTTTACACAAAGAGCCCAGCAAAAACGAAGGATCAGAATGTTTAAAAACTAATTCTAAAATGCATCACAAATTTCTCGTGTGATCATTGCGTCGACAGAATCTCACCGATTTATCATCTTTAAAGGTAGTATCATACTTTGGTTTTTATCAAAGAAGTACAGATTTATATGCAAACATTTTTTAAGACAGATACAGTAACAATCATCTTTCAACATTTCAGTCCCAAACGGTGCCCATCGTTTGAGAAAACAGTGGGAAAACAGCCACAGTATTTCTTAAGGCTTTTCTCTTTTATTTTTGATCTTTTAAAAGATCAAAAAGATTTTCGGTCGTTGTTTTACTAATTTTTGGATAAATACACCATTTCATGCGAAAACTACCACTACCACAATCATCTTCATATTCTGAAGTTATGCGTTAATCTGTGAACATTTCTCTTTTGGTTTCAGTTACCAAAGTATGATACTACCTTTAAGAACTTTTTGTTCATCTATGTGAATGTAGAATCATCATTTGTGGAGTTGAAAGGGGTGCAAAAAATGACACGTACCATCCTTGTCGTACTTATTCCACGCCTCGGCAAATTCATCGGCTGTCATGTTCTGAAACTGCGCCCGGATCTCGTGAACACAAGCATCTTTGTCTCCACTACCAGCCATTGTTGTATTATTATTATTAGCTTTTCGTGTGTGAGTCAGTATGTAGTATATAACAGTAAATCTGCGTGCGTTTGTTGGTCCTTTTGTAGGTCACTTCTCGTCGTCGTCCAAGGATGATACCAGCTCAGTATACAGACACACGTCAAGTTATCTCCCGGTCAGTGCTTCACGGCGACTTGAACTCCACAAGGTGGGTACAATACGACTCGATGCAACGGTATAACGCTAGCACGGTTGTTGTATATAGGGAATTATCGTCCTGGGTTAGTACGTTCGTATAACACACAAGCCGCGCCACTCGATCGCTGATCGCTGTCCACGTTGAATGAAATGCAAGCGCGCTGTATTTTTCGTCGCGGAAATTTTTGCCGGCGAAAATTATCTGTATTGCCCAGGCCTGGATGCAGTGCGCAGGCGCCGACTAATAGCAGCGGGCACTCCCATATTTTATGCGATCTATAGTACGAGCATTGATGTATTTTACAGTGTATGTGAGATCAGGCACAGCCTGTACGGTTACACGTACATGAGATTCGGTGTGCTATTTTTATGTCGTGTTTTACAGAGTTGAGAAAGTATTAATAATGGTGTTCTTAAAGCATATCATGATAAAGGTGTAAAATAAAATTATTAAAAATATCGCCGTGCCAGCGGTTCGCTCCTACATTTCTCACTTACCCATTTTGGGGTACATTTTTTATTGCATTATTATTCCCTAATTGTGTCTATTCATTAGGTCACCTAGTTTCATTTCCATGGCTATTTTTCATTACCTCTTCACTTTATAGTCAGAACTAATTTCTGCCGTCAAATTGACTAAATTCACGACAGTTAACTGAAATATTTCTGAGAAAAATAGAGCTCAACTTCACAGCGACGCCTACAATTTGCCCCCAAAACTCCACCCCGGAATGTCAATAACCATAATAATTATAAAAATTCAAATGTCTACAAAATAGGGGAAAAACGTATACATATCAATTCTGAACGTCAGTGTCAGTTATAGTTGTGATGCGTTAGCAGCTATTCCTGGGTTTTATGGGTTAGTTTTATTAACTTAAAGGTAGTATCATACTTTGGTTTTTGTCCAAGAAATACAGATTCATGGGCAAAATTATCAAGGAAGATACAGTAACAGTCATCTGTGAAACTTTCAGTCCCATACGGTTCCCACTTTTTTAGAAAACGGTGAAAAACGACCATAGTATTTCTTAAGTCGTTTCTCTTTTATTGTTGATCTTTTAAAAAATTAAAAAGATTTTCGGTCGTTGTTTTAATAATTTCTGGGTAAATACACCACTTCAGGCGGCAAGATTTTAACAGTATATGTTTCTACCATCACCATCTTCATACCCTGTAAGTTACAGGTAAAACTGTGAAGATTACTGTTTCGGTATGCTGCATAAGTATGATACTACCTTTAAACCATGAATTTCTGGACCATGACTTTACACATTTTCAAAGCGATCCTTGTGTCAGCGGTAGAATGAATGGAGCTACTACCGTGGAAATCGAATGTTGTACCCGATAGACTGTATGTAATGACCCCACAGCCTCTCCATACTCCGTTGCACAGCATCACGTACGGTTTCATAATTACCCTTCCACCGCGTCTGTCATCATATCCTAGACGAATACATAATCAGCTGGTGGGAATTAGTAATGCCATGCACAAGATAATGACATTTTAAAAACGGGCGGTGCCAAAATAGTGCGCCACCAAGAGTTTGCAGTGCGTTGGCCAATCACAATGCGCGAAATTTGTCGACCCTTTTCCAGACGCGCGCGCGCATTGGGTCGACACTATCCTTAAAGGTCGCAGCGAAAAGAAAAGCCGAGTAAAACCAGTGACCAAAAAATAATGAGTTTTGATCTTTAAAAGATCAAAAATAAAAGAGAAAAGACTTAAAAAAATACTGTGGCCGTTTTTCACTCTTTTCTCAAAAAGTGGGCACCGTATGGGACTGACATTTTCACAGATGACTGTTACTGTATCTGTCTTGAGATTTTTCCCCATGAATCTGTATTTGATAAAAACTAAAGTACGATATTACCTTTAAGATGGCAAGGTTGTTAGAAAGTGCGCATAAGGTCGACGTTCCTAATAAACGCTTTTTCTGAATACAGAGCCGTCGCAATGCATTTCAGAATTCAATAGCAACTCGGCAAATTTCTTTTCTTTAATTTCATCTGAACTAAAAGAAAAAATTATAGTCTATTTTAAGTATTACAATTACATTATCAGACGTATAATTTTATGACAGGAAATTATTAGATTAGTTGCATTGCTGTACCTTTTCGTATCTTTTCCTTTCTTTAAAGGAGTGCGGTTTTTACTTAAAGATATCCATAGTGAGTATGGGTTTACCGATAAATAAAATAATTAAATGGAACCTTTGATAGGCCTATAGGTTTTCCCGGTCATTTTTCGGCAAATGAGCGAACAATTTGAACGCTGCGTTTCGCGTGAGACTGCAAGGCGCCTCAAAATAGTCATTCGATTTCGCTTCATGTGCAAGCAAAATAATGTAAACAAGCTTCAGGCGAATAAAAAGAACCGCCTTTCAATTTGAAATTCTTTTCGAACAGCATTCAAATTCGCAACGGTTTTCGACAGCGTGCTAGATATTGAATGCCGATTTTTACATGCAATGGGTAAATATAGAACGACAGTGAAATTTAATTGAATGCAATGCTATATAAATACGGATGCATCAAAGTGAAATCGAGTGACGGTTTCAACCGAGGAGGCAAAATCATGTCAACACGAATGCGTGAAAATTAAATTGGCCGCTCATTTGCCGAAAATGACCGGGGAAAACCTATATTAAGAATTGGATCCACGAATACACGATAGCAGTATGCATATTTTCAATGATAGAGGTCAATGACCTTTCTTGACCCAGGTCATCTCTTGCATTTACTTGGACATTGATGCTACTAGGGGGCGGATCTGGCTTTCATGAAACGGGGGTTTCGATTTCGATGAAATCAAGTCCTAAACCAAGTTGCAATCATGAAGAAGGTGGGTCAGAAAATCCTGATCGAGGGACGTACAGGCCTTAAAGGCTGGTATGAATTTGGCCGCGGCCTCCAATTCTTCAAAAGATTTGGCACGCAATCAAATCAGAGGTGTGAAAAATAGTTTGAAAAATGCACTGGAATAAATGATTTGGTCAAAGGGGGGCCATTTGTTTTCTTTTCTCAATGTTTAATGATATCAACAATAACATTGGTGGTCTGCGGCTGAAGTGGGGGAAGTGCAACCTCCAAAAAAAACCTCTAGATTTGCCACTGTTGACTCCATGGTGTTATGTAATTGTAAGTTTGCCATGTTGTTGCTCCAACTGTTGTATTTGTGTATTTGCTGCGAAGAAGTAAGGGGCCGTCCATAAAGTACGTACGCACGAAATGCCGACTTTTTTGACGGTAACAACCCCACCCCCTCCCCCCCCCCCCCCCCCCCCCCCCCTTCGTGCGTACGTACTTTATGGACGGCCCCTAATGTTATAATTTTATGAGTTCTTTTAATGGAGCATGCAGTCTTTTATAAATATAACAGTTTGATAGCGAGTAATCACTGTGCGATACCTACTGCTGTACCTATCAAATCCGTCAACAGGTGGCGCTACACATTTTGACTGGTGTCATAGAGAGTGCGCCAAGATTTGATAAAAAAATTGTCTTTATTTTATCGTGACAGCAGATTTTACTGACGGCGGGCGTTTCTCATGAAGTCTGCCTTTAGTAGTAAACGGATTGGGCAAAATCATTCATTCCAAAAACGCAAATGTATATTGGAGGGATGTAAGGAAGTTAAAAACAAATAAACTAGATGTAGGCCTACGGTAACAGAGAATACTCACTCCGAATATGATACATCACACAGCTTAAATATTTTGTTTTGATTCAGATCGTATCCTTTAAAAGTGACCATATGTTGATGTACATGTATACAACTAAGTTTTAACCCATGCGGTTGCAGGGTTACCTTATATTGGAGTCCCTCGAAGGTATTGTCACGTGACAAATACGAGAACGTCATGATGACGTTGAGAACACAGAATGCATTCGAGGACAGGAAACGATTTTGCGAAAACGAAATAATTTCAAGAACACAAAATCATTTCAATGACACAAAATGAATTAGCGAATACGAAATTACAAGTAATAAACTTCTGCAAACTGCTCATCAGCCAAAAAGATCAGAAATATATATCACTAAATGCTTGGAGTTGGGAGGACCTGACGCATTTCGATCCTAGCATGAGTTTTCTCAAAGCTTTTGAGAAAGATCCTGCTAGAATACGGAATTATTTAGAGAACACAAAATCATTTTAATGACATGAAAAGATTTTGAGAATACGAAAGCTCAGGGCCTGTTTGTTTAATGCAAAGGATCCCAGATTTCGGGATCCACGTCCTATGCAGGGTACGCTAAAATGGGATCCGGATCAGTAGAATCCGTGATCCTGTGCATAAAACTGGAAAATTCCAGTTACTTTACACGAATCTTTTTATTTTCAGTCTAGATCAGCCATCATGTATTTTTAAACCTGAAATCGCCGGTGCCCTGCTTAGCGAAATCTGTAACGATGTATATATCATTCAATACGGCTCTGTGTGTATTTCATTATAGCAGCGCGCAGTGACATAATTATTACGAATACTGGGAACTTGACCGAATGTCACTGACTATATTCCAAAGACTGTTTCATGCCACGCTCATAGGCAAGTCCGTTGAGACTGCGTGGACAAACATGAGTTGTGACACGAAACAGTCATTGATTATGTTTGGTGTAGTCAGTAACTTGCGGTCAAGTTCCCTGGCTTCGTACGTAGGTTTGTGCATGGGACCATTGCCCTGAGCGCGTGATGATTTTTTTTTTTCAGTTTACAATTAGGGTGCAGACCACTAAATAATTGGAAAATGTCGAAACAGAAATCTCCACAGATTTACCTATATCGTACAGGGTATAAGGATGGCAATGGTAGAAACATATCGTTAAAACTCTTCTTCCCGAAATGCTGTATTTATCCCGAAAAGAATAAAACCAATGACCACAACATTTTTTGATCTTTTTAAGATAAAAAAATAACGGTGAAAAGGCAAAAGAAATACTGTGGGCGTTTTTCACTGTTTTCTCAAAACGTCGGCACAGTATATAGGACTGGGAATCTCACAGATGACTGTTACTGTATCTTCCTTGATATTTGTGCCCATGAATCTGCATTTCTTTGACAAAAACCAAAGTATGATATTACCTTTAACTTGAAATAGTAATCAAGTCAGCTGAAGCGAATGATAATTTCTATACATCAACTGTTAATTATATCGACCGCAATCACTATGCACATAAGACGGCATAATGCGCACGTCGTACGCTTTGTCTGGAAATTATTGTTCCTCAGGGGAAATGAAGCATCAAAGTATGGATTTCTATTTTTGGGGGCGGGGCGATGGGGGAGGTGTGAGTAACAGGTGCTGATTGCTTGGTAAACAGCGATGGTGCCCGCGGTGTTGATACATTAATTAATGTTCGGTTACTATGGGCTGCAGTGACGTAGACAGGTCCTCCAAGGGGGGGGGGTCTACATTATCCATCCCGACATCAATTCTGCTCTGTTTGTGTTGGTTCTTATATCTCTTTGAAATTCGCATTAAAGGTAGTATCATACTTTGGTAAGACACCAAAACAGAAATGTTCACAGATTTACGTATAACTTACAGGGTATGAAGATGGTGGTGGTAGAAACATACCGTTAAAATGGTTCCGCCTGAAATGGTGTATTTATACAGAAATAAGTCAAACAACAACCGAAAATCTTTATGATCTTTTAAAAGATCAAAAATAAAAGAAAAAAGACTTAATGAGAAATACTGTGGCTGTTTTTCACTGTTTCCTCAAAAAGTGGGAACCGTATGGGACTGAAATTGTCACAGATGACTGTTACTGTATCTGCCTTGATATGTTTACCCATGAATCTGTATTTCTTTGATAAAAAAAACAAAGTATGATACTACCTTTAATGCAGGTATACTGTATTCAACACGGATATGATGATCACTACGATACTCGATGGTGGACTTCGCACTTAAGTCTGTCTATATGATTAAGTAAATCTAAATGCAGGCCAGGGCAATGATCAGCATAGTCACAAAGGCTTATACGGTATTATATTGGGTGAATAAAATATGCATGTAATAATCAATAGTATACATGCATACACAACCACTGCATGATTCAATGTGAGGGTGCGATCTGCATAATTATTGTAAAGGCTGAAAGTGTTATCTCACAGTTGATACATAAAATGTGACATTTTTGTTGGAACGACAATGTGTGAACACGGAAAACACGTAGTTGTGTATCATAACTATCGTCTGAAGTGACCCATGTATACGGTCTCTCGTTTGAAGAATCGGGACCAACATATACGATCGGTGATTTAACGGATTTGGCGAAAATTATCACAGCAAGAGAAATCAGTGCATATCATTGGTAATACCAGCTCGCATCGTGCGCGTGTATAGCCAAAATAATGAGCACGATATGTGTAGCTGTTTCGAAGCTGAGCAGACGTCAAGTATCGGCGGTACTCCTCCTTCTTGCATCGGTGTCTTCCCTCGTCTACTTGTCCCTCAGTTTGTCCATTCGTGATAGACTCGAGTGGCGTGGACGCGATACCTTTGCCGGACACACACTCCGCAGCTACACCCAACGCAGTCATTCGGTCACTGGTACCATTCAACATTTCAAATCGTTGAAAACTGGTCAGGTGAGCTTAAACTTCTTCAAATTCTGTTTGGTTTTTAAGTATGTGTTTAGGGGAAAGTGATTTTGAAGCCTCTTTATTTTTGAAGCAGATCGCCACTGACAGTTTAATACAGCAGGGGGAATGCTCTTAGGGTAGTTATCCTAGGCCTACGGAGTTACTTTGGACCAATGCACTTGTGTCACATGTCCCTATCTTGTTGCTCCTTCTTCACATTAAAGTCGGACTCTATGTCCCCCTCTCAAATCATACTTTTAAAGGTAGTATCATACTTTGGTAGCATACCGAAACAGAAATCTTCCCAGATTTACCTATAACTTACAGTGTATAAATTTGGTAATGGTAAAAACGTACCGATCAAGTTTCTCTGCCAGAAATGGTGTTTTCATAAATAAAAAAAGTAAAATCTTTTCTTTAAAAGATAAACAAAACGGTGAACAGATTTTTAAAATTTCGTGGAAGTTTTTCACTGTTTTCTCAAAAGGTGGGCACCGCATGGGACTGAAAATTCCATAGATGACTTTAATTGTATCTTTCTTGAAATTTGTACACGTGAATCTGTATTTCTTTGACAAAAACCAAAGTATGCTATTAGTTTAAGCTGGTCCCAGTTTGGATATGGGTTCATACATATTGCGACCTCTACGTAGAATAATGACTTGTGAAAGTGATAGGCCTACCATCCCATCCTAGTCAACAACTGGTTCCTATTTATTTGATATGATTTTCATTTCATTCATATTTTTATTCCCAATGTTCCTATAGCCCTTGAGTCTGAAATGTCAGAGCTGTGCCGTGGTATCAAGCTCCGGAACCCTGCTCGGCAAGGCAGCGGGCAAGGACATCGACAGGCACTCGTGCGTCATAAGACTGAACATGGCACCGGTCCCGGGTTACCAACAAGACGTCGGGAACAGGACGACTTTACGCGTCATGAACTTCTTCCTATCAAGATTCAATCCTGAGACGCTTCCACCGGGGAGCTTGATCCTGGTCTGGGGTCTCTACCGGCGAGTGCCTTACCTGAAGAAGGCCCTTGGTATGTCAGACAGGATCCATGAGCGGGGCTCGGCCATCTACGGTCAAACCTTGGATGGTGAAACATATTCAGCCGAGGTGTTCGCCAATGAAACTACAGGAAAAAACCCGTAAGTTTCTTGCAGTGCGTATATCCCCAAGTAAAGGTTCCTTTCTCTGCATCTTGTATGAATAATAACATCAATTCAAAGCAAAACAAGTACGGAATCTACTTGAGGTCCTTGAATGTCTTTTGCGAAATATAGACCTTTCTTTTTTGCAACGTCACAGACCGAGTTTTTGCCAACCAGCATGCCGGAAACTACGGCGAGCCATCAAAGCCAGGCAAAAAAATGACCACAATTTAAAACACAACGTTTCATAGACATTAAAAGATATTGCTGAATGTAATGGAAACAACACAAGCAATGCTGGTATGGATTTTGTACAGGTATGGAAAGTTTACAAAAACGTTGAAGTTGGTCACGCCGTCTGTCAAGAAGACGAAATGATTTTCAACCTTTGGCCGCCCATGCCAACCACAGGCCAGTGTTTGTAAATAAAAGAAAGGTCTATAAAGGTTCCATTCGACCACCAGTCAACCCGGAATCAAGTTAAAAAATATATCATGTTAATGTATGCAGTCATTCCACAGATGACTTTGGCCAAAACATTCCATGATTGACTGCAAAACACATGAAAAGCCTGAAAAAAACGTAGTGATTGAGGAAATAAAATTTAGAACATTGTGTAACATTGTGCACAAAACTAAATAGGTATTCCATATACTGAAAAAAAGATATTTGCTAATACGGAAACAGCTGTGAGGAACAGCTGCAAATTCATATCCGCACTGAAATTCATATTGACACGTTGCAATACAATAAGCTTTGAAAGCACATACACACTGGTTTCATTGGTGATGTACGTATTGATTCAGATAGGCTAGTGCACCATGTAATATTTGAACGTAGATGTATATGATGTTGGTAATGTTTTCTACCTTGTTGCAACATCTGGCGGTTTGAACTTTCAATCTGAGTTTTCAGGCCACCAAATTCCATCAAATCATACCCACACAATATATGGGGCCAATTTTATAGATCTGCTTAAGCACAAAATTCGCTTAAGCATGAAAAGTCTACCGTGATCAAACAGGATTGCCAACCAATGTTCATGTATGTTTACTGTTTTTGATTTGTACTCGGCCAATGTTTGCTGATCATATTAATATTCACAAAGAGTTTTGACTGGCACTCTGATTTCATTTACAAAGGTTTTGGGTGCTTAAAGCAGCTCTATGAAATTGGCTCCTGCATGGTTATAAAGGTCATCAAGCATGCTTTGCACCATTTATGCTGTCAAAGATCTTCTACACTCTACAGTTTGATTTTCTTTACACATTGTGAAATGCATTCCCATTGTATATACTCAATATTGTGCCAATGTTCTGTGACATTCTTTACGCTTTCATTGGTCCACACGCTTTTTATACGGAGCTCTAGAGGTGCCAGCCCACTTGTTGCGATACTGAGTTAAATTTTCTCGACAAGACGACATTTCACGGGCAAGATGACAACTTCCTCAGATAATTTATAACGAGAAGACGAAATCCTGAGATAATTTATCACGGGATGACGACATCCTAAAATCAAGATGTCGACATCTTGCCCCGTAATAATAATGTCGTCATCCCGAGATAATTTATCTCAGGATCTCAACAAGTCTGATGGCACTTTCAGAGCTCCGTACTTTAAGGTTCTTCAAATGATTTTCATCTGTTTCTCGTGTGATTTGTTCTCCTTAGAGGAACCACGAAAACCTGGATGTCCACTGGCTGGTTCAGTATCATGATCGCCATTGACATATGCCAGGACGTACATGTATATGGTATGGTGCCATATGACTATTGTGCGTAAGTACAACCCAAGTATCCACAAACTTAAAGGTACCGTACAGGATTGGTAACGTACCCAAACAGAAATGATCATAGATTTACGTATATTTTTCAGGATATGAAGATGGTGCTGGTAGAAACATACCGTTAAAATATTTCCACCTGAAATGGTGTTTTCATCCAGAAATCAGTAAAACAAAGACCGAAAACAGTCGGTTTTTCACTATTTTCTTGTGACTCAGATGTCCGATTGAGCTCAAATTTTCACAGGTAAGTTATTCTATACACATGTTGGATTAGACAAAGTGTCAGTGCTGTTCTGTGACATTTACCAATCATGTATTGTACCTTTAAAAACATTGGGGCAGTTTTCTTTTGAGGAAACGAATTTATTAAATGAGGGTGTTTCATAAAGGACAGACAACTCATGTAATGAATCAGATTGAGGTAAACTGTGTGTTGCATAAAAAAGCTTCTGACTGCCATACGAACAAAGATAATTGACCATTTGGAACACCACCAACATAGGGATGGATAGCTCAGTTGGTAGAGCACCTGTACGGTGGTCAGAAGGTCGCCGGTTCGAATCCCGCTCCAGTCAATTTTTCTTTGTTCACCTTTCAATGACTTAAAAATTCAGTCAGTTTCCCTTGTGGTTATTCGATGATTATTTTTTTTTTAAAGCAGTATCATTTTAAAATCAAGCAATTGGTCTAAACGTGTGGGGCAGGCAAGTTTCCCTGTCTCGCAAATTCTCGTTAAATCTCGGCATGGAAGCGTAACAGTTTTTTTTTTGTGTGTGTGTGGGTGTATGTGTGTGTGATTATTTCTAAAAAGAAGTATCATTCAAAAATCAAGCAATTGGTCTAAACGTGTGGGGCAGGCAAGTAAAATCTCGTTAAAACTCGGCATGGATGTGTAACAGTTTTTGTGTTCGTTTTTTTTTTACTCAGTAACAGAAACATTCGAGACGTGCCGTACCACTACTACGACAAACCCGGTGGGCCCAAGGAGTGCACAACGTACAGACATGCAGAAACAAACAGGGCGGGAGCACATCGGTTTATGACAGAGAAGGCCATCTTTGCCCGATGGGCTCTGCGATACAATATCACATTTCACTATCCAGAATGGAAACTGGACAAGAACCGAACTTCGTCGAAGCTAGACACGCCTTTCATGAATGTTATTGCCTGATGATTCTTTATTCCTTCTGAACCGGAGCTGCAACCCGAAAAACGGGTCAAGTCACCGACGTGGCCACAAGGGTGCACCCAAGTAAATAGTCCCAAAATCCGTCCGCCGAGCTCATTAATAAAAGTTAAGCACTCAATATATTTTACATAAGAGAGTTATGAGAGCTATAAAAATGATAGTCTTGGTTCCAAGACCTTCGTTGTTGCTTTCCCGCGGCCCATAGGGCGCCCCCGCGCGGCGGATATGGGAGAATTCTGTTAGACTTTTGGACCGTCACGAAGGTCTTTGGCCGCGGGAAAGCATCAACGAAGGTCTTGGAGTTCACAACTCCTATCGACCCGCAGTGGCTTGCCGTCAAAATGGAGTAATTCACTGGTATTGACTCAGTTGGAGGTTGGTTTTTCGACTTGTATAGGTACCAAGGTTGCCGAGCCCACTCAAGGGACCGAAAACTGAAGACTCTAGTCAGACTCCAGAAGAATCACTGTCTGAGTTCATCTCAAGCGTATAGGTCTCGATCATGGGTTGGGTTGCACCCAAGCAAATAAACTCCCATAGACAACAGTGATAAATCCTAATACTTCAAAAATAATTTTAAAATAGACAGAACTCTCACATGTGTTCAAGTTGCACAGAAAGTGATCACGAACATTTCAGCTTTCATTTTCTTTTCATTTTATGGTTGGTTGAACATTGAATTTTTGAGATATACTCATTCTCAGCTGACCACCCCTAAAACAAGGTATGGATCACTCCAGTCAAAGAAGCCATTAAAAAAAAACATTCCTGTGCAAAGCGGCTGAAATAGACCCACTTTCTCACCCAATTGCATCACAAAATGGTCACAAATGGAAGCCCAAAGTCCAGGCAGGAGGTCCAGTGCCATATTCATTCAATCCCTCAGTTTCATAGCTCTCAGAACTCTCTCATTTATAATAAATTGAGTGCTTAACTTTTCATTAATGAGCTCGGCGGACGGATTTTGGGACTACTTACTTGTACTTGGGTGCACCCTAATAGTACTTTCGTCTTGATCTCCAACTCTCAGGTGTTCGCCAAAACTCTGGCCATTCTACAAATCTGAATTTGTGTAGTCACCGGCTGATCATCCCCACCCTTTGAGATCAGTCACTTCAACTGAAATTGTGATGTACAGTTTATCAATTGTATAACTCTTGTTCATCACGTATTTTCCTATATTATAATTATAGACGCCGTGAGCGTCAAAAGACTAAACGTGCGTTTTATAAGTATCCACCAATATAAACATTATTTTTGTGCTGCTCGCCCTATCAATTAACTTAGAAAAACAGATAATAAAGTTCGTATTTTGGAAAATGATTGTTGGATTTGCCTGATTGTTGGTTGGATGGATGGTTTACATGCTTGTTTGTTTGTTTGTTTATTTATTTATTTATTGTTGACTTCCTTGCATACCTCCATTAGAAGCGTTTCGTGTTTTTTGTTTTTTCATTTTGGTAGAATTTGCTACGAGTTAAATCTTGGTTGGGTGTACACTCGATATTCGTGACCGCTCAGTCCCATGTAATAGTGCTGGGTAATCATTACAGAACATGAGCAGGAAAATGAGCAGTTGAGCAGTGAACTGAGCAAAATGAGCAGTGAAAATGAGCAAACTTAATTTCATAACGATGTGCGATCATTTCTCGAACACTCATCCAGCTTTAATTTATTATGTTAATCAGGATGTCACGTGGTCAAAATCCAGCCTTCTGATAAGTCATTTAAAGGTAATATCATACTTTGGGTTTTTGTAAAAGAAATGCAGATCCATGGGTAGAAATATAAATATCAAGACAAATACAACAATAGTCATCTTTTACATTTTCAGTCCCAACATACGGTGCCCACTTTTTAAGAAAACAGTGAAAAACTCTCACGGTATTTAAAAAAAAATAATTTATGTAATTTGTTTATCTTTTAAAGATCAAACTTGTTTTTGGTCATTGGTTTTAAGTTCTTGATAAATACAGAATTTCAGGCAGAAAAACTTGAACGGTATGTTCATACCATCACCGTCCTTATACCCTGTAAGTTACAGGTAAATCTGTGAAGACTTCTGTTTCGGTATGCTACCAAAGTATGATTATACTACCTTTAATTGGCCTAAAATGGAGAAACCATTCGACTAATATAGGACGGTTTGAACTAAATGTACTTCCAATGTCTACTGCATTCAACCTACCCCAGACGGTTACTACGAATGCAATTCCCCTGCGCCTATTTGCTACTTCGCTGAAAAGACTTGATCAACCGTGGTGCACCCTGACCTCCCACAATGCGTACCGCCATAGCCGCCATGATCGTCCTTCTTTTCTCAGCGCCGCTACGAAACGGACGTGCCCCCTGGGGCTCTCTCGTTTTTCGAGTTCCGTTTCCACGCTACACCTTAGATAAGCTGTTATGACTTGATCACTTTTCATTTAGTTGATATAAACTTTATCTCGATCATCCGTTACCAATATTTCTTGTAACAGAATCCCTTTCTGTGCATTTCTTTGGTATTTTTCTCTCTCTTTTTCTGTGCATCCTACAGGTACTTAATCTCCCATGTAGATGCCGGGCGTACACAGCCGGCTCTGTGTACGTTACGATGAAAGGCCTAACGCAAGTTAGGGGGATGGATGAGTGTATGGGCGATGACCCCTCATTCCCCGCTTGCGGTACCGCAAAAACGGAATGGCTGAGTGGGTGCTGTCCCCTCATTCCGGGCTTGCTGGTACTACTACCAGTCCGAGGGAAGTTATCCGATGCTCATACGACCTTTCCACTCGGTATTTTCCTGAGGTCAAAGGTTAATACATGTGATACCATGACTCATCACAGGTACCAGAATGTGAACAGTTGTGGTGGACACACCATCCTGATTATCCTACATGTAGATGTAGGGACTCGACATACAGCATGCCCACGCAGCCAAGGAGCTGGCATGCATCCACGCAGCTTATCACCATCGACAGTATCATAAGCTCCCGGCACATCGCAGGATAGCCACCAATGGTGACGATGCCGCAGTACCATGAACTTCCCAAGCGGACCTGCGGAACCAATCGGTTTTCGATGCTACCGAGACCTCCAGCCGCCTTGCCCTTATCATCACACTGGTGGCTGCTGGCCCACGGATACACAAGGTTTACACTTTCTCCGACCTTACCGAAAGCGACAAAGGAGCTGTGGTTACAGCCTCTTGACTACAGGTCAGCATCTTCAATTAATCAAGGCAGTGATCAACCTGATGGCTGACCCATCGAAGGATGGCCCAAACCGGCCTTCACCACTCCTGCATCTTACTACCACACCTAACAGGTGACGGAAGTAGACCTGCATCAGTCCAGCACTCCTCAGTTATCGCACAACTCAAACAGGAATTTGGGCACCCCACATCTGGACTCCGCCTACCACCCGACGAGTAGGATGTTGTCTCTGCACAGCAGTGCAGAAACCTTGAGGCCATCTCCCCAGGGGATGCCACTCCACAACGGTAGTCCCCCTGGATTAAGACAGGACCTCACGGGGGATTAGAGCGATCAAACTATGTCAGTTCTCATCACCCTGCCATATGCAACCCACATCTCCTGGCTTCTCAGCCCTATAGCCTCGACTCCATTGGCATCGCAGTCGAAGTTACGCAGCACATCAACCAGTACCTCCCCTGGTCGATGAAGGAAGTTTACCTAACGACACCCTCTCCTTGACATCAAGAGCCGAGGCGGTATCTCGACGGGTCCCTCCTGGGGTGGAACACACCCCTCCCCCCACACCAGGCATCTGGGAACCGGGACCACATCTCCCGTCTCTATCTCACTAACACGCTCGTGCTACGGGCCGTCTTTGACGCCCGGCGACACTTTTACGGACACGTCAAGGGAAGACGAACACCGATCTGCTCCAATGACTCAACAGCTGTAGCGCACATCGACCACCATTGAGCCACGTGCTCCCCACAGATGTGTGTCGACCTGGCAGATCCCTACGGTGGACCAAGGACAATGGCGCCCACCTACAAGCCATCCACATTGCCGACCAGGACAACATACTGCGGATGCTCTCTCCTGAGGGTGGATGAATCCAGAATGGACTTTCCACTCAGACATCACTAGGACGCTCTCTCTCTACGACTAGAGATGCCACGTTGACCTGTCTGCGTCAACCGACTACGTCCAACTACTGACGTTCTACACCGGGCACCCTCACCTTCGTTCATGGGCAACGGATGCCCGACAGATCAGCGGTGCGGCCCTCCTGGTCATCCCTTTGATCTCCCTTTGATCTCCCTGATACCGCGCACGTTCTCCACAACTGGAACAGAAACGATGCTGCATTCTCCTATCGCCCTCACACTGGCCACGCCAGAACGAGTGTGATTCAGGCTCTTCAGACTGGCCAGACTTCTTGCGCTAAAACTGATCATGCTCCCAGACCGGCCGGGCCAGCCGTTGCGCCACTGATCACGCTCCCAGACCGAACTTCCCTTCATCAACCTCGGTCAGTCAGGGATCCTGCTCCCAGCATCCGGAGGTCTCCACCTTATGTGCTGGATGCTGTCCAATGACCCTCTCTTCGGCTGGTCTTCTGACTACACTGCCGCCACGGCTGCACCGGGACGACACCTGTCAACCGAAGACACACGATAGCGTTAACGCCTCTGCGCTTCGTGCTACATCGACCATGCACCTGTTACAGTGGTAACCTGTTACAGTGGTAACCTTTCCTTACCCACTTGTTCCACACCGGACTGCAAGCTTCGACACCCTGCATCCACAGTTCTCCACTGGCTGCCATACCTGAGGACCTTGAGGATGGCTCACCCATATCAAACAACGAGGCCCCTCACCTCCTCACGCAGGACTTAGAGCGGCCTCCCAGCAGACAGCCAATCCCATCCTGGAACCTGGACATTCTACCTGTAACTCCATGCAGGCCTCCACTCGAACCTCTGTGCTAGGCCCCTCTGATGCCCACTACTATCAGCTCCTGACAGTGGTTACGGCTATGAGGACCTGTGACATCAAGGCTCTATCCATAGCTAGGGATCACATCCGCTGGGAGCCACATGGCTTTCGACTCACCCCGACCATCGGCTCTCCGCCAAGAACCAGTCCCCCTCCTTCGAGCCACTGGACACTTTGGTACCATCTCTGGCTTCTCACACCGGGGACACATTCGACAATCATGGTGCTCTATCAGGACCCTGAAGCCGTACTTGCCCCGAACAAGGGGCCTGAGAGGGAGTTCCTCTCAGCCGTTCACCTCTACCACCAAGCGTTGCCATCCATCGTCTTGGTACACCATTGCCCACTGGGTCATCATCCAGTCGTCAACCATCAAGCTGCAGGCCCAGACTAGCCACCCAGGCTGGATCAGCTAACCCAACAATACATCAAGGCCCACGATGCTTGAGAGGTCTCTGCATCCTGGTCCTACTTCAGGGGAGTTTCATGCTGGAAGTGCCCCTCCGTTTTTATCTCCTTCACGAGGGACGTCTTGCAGAGCAACTCAACTCACGGCAGGACGGTCCTGGCCCCAACAACTCGGAGCCCAGGAAACCCTCCAACCATCTGGCACCTGGGTGAGACCCGCACGGACCCCCACCCAGGGTACAGCTCTTTAGGGGTAATGTACATGTAAAACCGTACACGTGTTACTTTACCTCCTCTACGCTAACCTGGCTCATATCCACCTTCCACCTGACACTCCTCGTAGCCAACCCGCCACCGGGATCCGGTGCCACTCTGCATTCGTAGTAACCGTCTGGGGTAGGTTGAATGCAGTAGACTCTCCCCCACCTGTTGTGGTTCGAGTCTACTAGTTCATACCTACCCCAGACGGTTACGTCCCGCCCGTCCTCCCCACTCTTGGCTTCGAGGTGTTTAACTTCGAAAAGAAGGACGATCATGGCGGCTATGGCGGTACGCATTGTGGGAGGTCAGGGTGCACCACGGTTGATCAAGTCTTTTCAGCGAAGTAGCAAATAGGCGCAGGGGAATTGCATTCGTAGTAACCGTCTGGGGTAGGTATGAACTAGTAGACTCGAACCACAACAGGTGGGGGAGAATTTATTTATTTCATCCATATATTTCTTTCTATTTTCGTATGGGAGGCCTTTATAACAAAATACAGTACTAATACCCCTTTCACCAATTAAGCCCCATTCATTCATTCATTCATTCATTAAAGGTTTCATTAAAGGTTTATTAAAAATCACGTTGCAACAAAAGAGTTGAATGGAGTGATTACAAGAAAAAGTAAAAAAAAAACATAAAACGATTAACAAAAAAATTATTTAACAGCAAAGAGACAGTATTCATTAGAAAGTACAAACATACATTTACGTAAACACTTAAAAATTTGTTAAATAAATCACAATTTAACAATTGAACATAAAAAAGGTTACGAACAATGAGACGGTGTTCATTAAAAAGTACAAACATACATTTGTATATACACTTAAAATTAATTAGATAAATCACCATTTAACAATTGAACATAAAAAGGAATCGGACTTTTAAGGTATCGTTTTGTGACCCATTTAGGGGTAGTGAGTTTGTTTGAGTTTCTCAGATCCCGATTGTGTTGATCAGCCCTAATTGCTGGAATTCAACTTGGAACTGATTGGAATGATAAAGTGAGGTAGCAAATGTACGACATAATGCATTCCTACGAGACTGTAGGGTTTGAATATTGCACAATTTTAAAGCATCGTCATAACTGTTATAATTATTACCAAAGACAATCCGAAGTGCACGTTTCCGTGGATTCTTTCCAACGAGGCAGACTGCTTGTTATTGAGACCTGGGTGCCAAACAGGAGTTGCATACTCAGCTAATGGGCGTATGCAGGCGCGGTTCTAGAGTCAAAATTTTGGGGGGGCTAGAAGACCCATTATTTTTTGGGGGGGCTAGAAGACCCAATATTTTGGGTTCTTCCAACACCCCCTAGCCCCCCCCCCCCCCGTAGAACCGCGCCTGGGCGTATGTAACCAACATAAACTGAAGATCAAACGATTCAATAAATAAAGCTCGTTCCAAGTTGGTAAATATTTCATCATTGGTATGACTATACCTACTGCAGTAACTAATATCAAATGTGCCTGCTATGGAAAGGAAACTTGTTCCGCGAACACAACAATTATGTAAGAATATAATTTTTAAATAGCTTTATAGTACGTCGTTTCCCCATCGATAGTGTGTGTCTTATACTGGTAATTACTGATTATGATAACTCATTATGTTTAATATTTCTTGATAATGTGTGTACCCTCAAATAATTTTTTAAATATGTAATTTGGGGGGTCGTGCAATTAATATACATATATTGTGTAATTTTGACTGGTTATGACAACCTGTGGGTTCAGTGCTTCAGCCTGTTGTGGAGACTTGAGATATTTTGGTTGAAAATCCGGTCCTACTTTGGGAACAGGGGGGTAAATACAGGGTGCATTCGTTGACCACCCCTAAAACAAGGTATGGATCACTCCAGTTAAAGAAGCCATTTAAAAAAAAAACATCCCTAGCTGCAAAGCGGCTGAAATAGACTCACTTTCTCACCCAATTGCATCACAAATGGTCACAAATGGAAGCCCAGAGTCCAGGCAGGAGGTCCAGTGCCATATTTCTTCAATTCCTCAGTTTCATAGCTCTCACAACTCTCTTATTTAAAATATATTGAGTGCTTAACTTGTATTAATGAGCTCGGCGGACGGATTTTGGGACAAATAATACTGGTAAGTAGTGGAGGCGCCCGACAACAATCCCAATTGGTGCGTTTTGAAATGCACGCGACTTCATTCAGTCTTTTTCCTGCCAAAGGTATTTGTCGTCTTGTAACATCTCAGCCAAATCTCTGTTGAGCGGCTGGTAGAAATCTCCCAAGATTCGTCTGGTTTCCTGAAGCATCGGATGGGATTTTCTCTTGTTTGCGTTGGAGGGGTGCCGACTACATATCCTAGCTATATCTGCACTGTCCATTTTACCTGGATGCAATTGGGAAATAATATTGACAAATGTTAATTTGGGTTTTGTAAGAACTATAACCATTGATAGATGATGTCTATAATTCTCACTTCGAGGTCTATGTGAAATGTTATAAGTTGTTAAAGGTAATGAGCCCTTATGCCAACAGCCTTCAGAAATAGAGCCCATGCAGCAGAATCATATTCTTTAATTTAATCTTGTTAAACTGTTTTGTTAATGTTAATTTTATATTTTGGTAATTTTTGTTAAGCGCTTATAGAAATGTCGTATTAAACGCTATATAAAAAAAGTACCGATAATGGGTACTTAGGAAGACATTCCCATAGGGACGTGCACACGACTTTACTTACCTTTTTCTATAAACATCCTCCAAACCAATGAACTTGAAATTGAAATATGTTCATACTGAGAGTATTCTCTGTCTTCTATCAAAATATGTCTTTAAGATGTAGAAATATTTTTTGGGAGACAACAAAATGTCTCCATATTGACCGATGTCTCCCAAATGTTAACTTTCAGATGCTAACCTGTCTCCCTATTATGCAATTTAGTAAAATAGGCCTATATGTATTATTATTATTTTATTATAATATTCTGACTTACTCAAATGTAAGAAATCATACAACTCGGGCAGAATGTCTGTGCAGTTCCCGTTCCAGTCCTCCAATCGTAGAACCTTGATCTGATCACGTGGGAAAACATTCAACCAATCACTGAGGTAGATTGGGTACATGCCGATGGTCATCCTCTGTGCAGAGAAGGGGTGATAAATTGACATCGAAATGTTTATTACTGCACGGTGCAAACTTAAGGCGTGGTGATATCAATAAGACAGCCACTATGTGAAAACAGATCAGTCATTCATTTCGTCACATGTTTTCACTTTGTTCCCAACATAATTTCCGACATTGATAGCAGTTTAAAGGTAATATCATACTTTGGGTAAGAGACCAAAACATAAATGTTCACAGATTTACGTATAACATACAGGGTATGAAGATGGTGCTGGTAGAAACATGCTGTTAAAATTTGTCCGCCTGAAATGGTGTATTTATCATGAAATTAGTAAAACAACGACCGAAAATCTTGTTGATCTTTTAAAAGATCATAAATAAAAGAGAAAACACTTAAGAAATACTGTGGTTGTTTTTCTGTGTTTTCTCAAAAAGTGGGCAATGTATGAGACTGAAACTTTCACAGATTACTTTTATTGTATCTTCCTTGATATTTTTGCCCACGAATCTGTATTTCCTTGACAAAAACCAAAGTATGATACTACCTTTAAGCAATAATTTTACATCACTTTCATCTTTTTCCCAAATTAAATGACAGTAAACCTTTAAACTCTTATGTCATTGTTTTCACAGTGCCGAGAAGCCTCCATGGTGGTGGGAACCATGCAACTTACAAAATCGGGGAACGTCTGCAGGCCATATGCACACGTGCGGTAATCCATGGTCTTATTCAGACATGTCTGGAACCGCCTGATGAAGTTGAGGACTTCGTTATGGAATATGGACGGGCCCAGATCGTAGCCCACCTTGTTGAAGTAATTGAAGTCGGAGTACAACCTGCAAAAACAGTACAGGTAGGTTAACAAAACATGAATGAATTCAAAGATAGACCGATACAGTTATCAAACACGTATGCGAGATGGCACTCAAATAATGGTAGATACACATGGGCAATTCAATCAAATTGAACATTTTTTGTCTCTGATGAGAAAGTTCCCGCCAAAATAAATTGTGAATTTCCTTCATCCACTTCAATAAAGTCCATAATGTTAATCAATTAAAAAAATGTACCATCGCTGGCCTCGGTTAAAGTAACCGAGAGGAAAATTTTCGACTTCTGAGGCCGTTAGGACTGCATAGACTTAAATTGGATAAAGTAATCATTTATATCTCCATGAGTTTTACTCCTAAAAATGTCCGGCTCAATCGGGGCGAAAGGTACGGTAGAATTTATCCATTCTCGGGGCTTCCCCTGGACGTTACAATTGAATTAGACACAGCAGGAAATCAATGTTTGAAGGCGTTTTGCTCTTCTGCTGTTAAAAGCGGCAAGAGCTGTCGATCTTTCGACAGGAAGCCGGCAGTTGCTTCAAACGTCGGGAGTTTCTGCACGCCGTGTCTAATTCAAATCTTGGGACATACTGAGAAACGGCATTAAAGGTACTATCATACTTTGGCTTTTGTCCAAGAAATTCAGAATTCGTGGGCAAAAATGTCAAGGAAGATACAGTATAAATAATCTGTGAACATTTCAGTCCCATACGGTGCCCACTTTTTGAGAAAACCGTGAAAAACTGCCACAGTATTTCTTAAGTCTTTTCTCTTTTATTGTTTATCTTTTAAAAGATCAAAAAGATTTTTGGTCGTTGTTTTACTAATTTCATGCATTGCAATGGCGTAAACACAATTAATATGCACCCCTGGACTACTTTGCTAGCACTACATCTATATGCTAGTGACTGAAATTGAATAGGGCAACTTTTACCTTTCGATCGGATTTCGAAATACGACGATGATCTTGGCGTGCGGTAGGACGGTGTGTATAATCTCAGCAAGATGATGCACGGGACCCACCGTGGCACTAAACCGTCTCCAAACACGGTTATCCCAGAACGTGGACGCCGATGCGTCACCTGGTGGAGGCAAAGACGACGCTCAGGGGTTAGGTTTCTCAGCTCCCTATAGCAGCCCACTCGAATTGAACGCATAAGTGAAGGGCTATGAGCTCATTACACGATTTTTTTCTCTTTTATTTTTTATCTTTTTAAAGATCAAAAAGATTTTCGGTCGTTGTTTTAATCTTTTCTGGATAAATAGACCATTTCAGGCGGGAAAATTGTAACGGTATAATTCTACCAGCATCATCTTTATACCCTGTAAGTTATACGTGAATCTGTGAACAGTTCTGTTATTCTATTCAAACATCAGAATTCGTTTCTTGATGCGTCACAGCGCCCTCTCGGGTCAGCAAAATGTGATGGCCGCGCGCGCTGAATGGTATATGTACAAACTTGACCTGTATTACTTTGTTTGTCAAGCTATGATAACACTCACCAATTATAATATTTGGGTCATCACCACGTGTTAGCATCGGAGCAATATTTACAGATCGATCTTCAATGTAGTTCTGTAGACTACCTGATAAGAAATACATGAAATTATGAAAATCGTATACATGTAGTGCTTATTACAACAAATTTATCATTATACAATTAAATGGCAAACAGTCGGTCTACGTAAAGAACGCATACATTAAAGGGAGCATATGATTTGCAAAGAAGTGCGTTTTGGCTGAATTTGGTACTTAAACAGAAGTGAAGGTCTTAAACTTCCTTACAGACGTTGTTTCATGTTTTACGCTTTGTTCATTTGGATAGCAGAAATACGGCCGAAATAATCCCCCCTCCGAATCCTTCACAGTTACACCACGCTTTCGAAATGCTATAAATCGTTCGGAAAAACACAGTATCTGCGACCACGGTATTTTAAAAATATTTCCACCATTATTTTTTATCTTCTAAAGATCTAAATGTGTTTTTGGTCATTGATTTTAATCTTTTCTGTATGGATAAATACAGAATAAAAATAACGGTATATTTTTTCCATCACCATCTTTATACCCTGTAAGTTATATAGGTAAATCTGTGAAGATTTCTGTTTCGGTATGCTACCAAAGTATGATTACCTTTAAAGGTAATGTCATGCTTTGGTTTTTATCAAAGAAATACAGATTCATGGGCAAAAATATCTAGACAGATACAGTAACAGTCATCTGTGATAATTTCAGTCCCATACGGTGCCCACTTTTTGAGAAAACAGTGAAAAACGGCAACAGTATTTCTTAAGTCCTTTATCTTTTATTTTTAAACTTTTAAAAGATCAAACAGATTTTCGGTCGTTGTTTGACTAATTTCTGGATAAATACACCATTTCAGGCGTAACAACGTTAACGGTATGTTTCTACCACCACCATCTTCATACCCCGTAAGTTATAGGTCAATCTGTGAAGATTTCTGTTTCGGTATCTATCAAAGTATGATTACCTTTAAGTTTAATAAGCACCACAAGTTGTACGGCAATGTGATACTTACTTCCATTGAATCGCTCGCGCG
The DNA here is from genome assembly GCA_963971285.1 of Astropecten irregularis. NCBI lineage: Eukaryota > Metazoa > Echinodermata > Asteroidea > Paxillosida > Astropectinidae > Astropecten > Astropecten irregularis. The sequence continues at coordinate 11,460,502 of OZ020246.1, forward strand.
CCCACCAGTGCGGTTCTTTGACGGTTTCGTTTATGATTTGTCGGTGCTTATGGAGTTTGTCGTGAATGTCAGTTGTGCCTGATTTGGGCATTCCAGCCAGAAAGAAGTACGGCAGGCACTGTAAGGCCGCATCTTCTCGCCCTGACGGAGAGGGCGCTGTCGATGCCCGCCAGCACGGATTCTTGAACTCTGGTAGGAAACCACTCGATGTCGGCACACCGTCGAAAATCTATAATGTTTGTTTGAAGAAAATTAATGATTGGCAACAACGATGATCTGAAAGAAGTCAGTGGAAGAGGGTAATTAAAGCATGTAGGCCTATCTCACTGAGCGGCGAATGCTTACGAACGTTGCGAATTTTGGATTCGCCAAATTCTGACGAATGTTGGCGAGTGGAGGATAGGGATGATGACGATCCGGTGGCCAGAGCCTTGGCATGGACCTCCCCTGTCCCCCGAGGGGTCTTTGCTCTCCTACCTTGTTTTCTCGGCATGACGATCAGCACGATCTATTATGGCGAATTTCTCTCAATGGGTCGATTTTATATAGGAACCATTATAGTCATGTGGTCGCTAGCATTATTGGCGAATCAAAACGAACTTCAGCGACACCTTCTTACAACCGTTTGCAAACTGCAAAGGCTTACGACTGTTTTGCAAACGGTAGCCACTGTTTACGGAAACATAGATTCGCAAAGAAATTCTGAACATCTTCAAAATATCTTTGCGATAAGAAAAAAAGTTTGCAACAATGAAAACTGTTTACGAACTTTCTTGCAACCTTTTACGAATCCTGGCGAAATATCAAATTCTCTACGTTGGCAAGCATTCGCCGCTCAGTGAGATACCAGCTTTACTGGTATAGTTGAAAGCACGAAAGTTGGGACCCCGTGCTCAGTGGAACCCCCTTGATATTGAGCCAAATGGGAATGGGATCTAGTGTGCACACATTGTGACACGATGAAGCAAAATGTGTACATGTATTGGTTTACCAAATTTATTGCCCCTCTTTCAAGAAATCGATTTAGATCTGGATAGCGCTGAAGGAGGAAAGCATCTCCTCCATAAGCGTCACTGCCGCGATGTCACACTAGTTGGCTTGCTATCAATCTATGATAGATACGGAAGATAACAAAGCAAACGGCTCACCTTTGGGGCCATTCTGTACAACGACTCCGACAAGTTTCTGAAGTTGTGTCGAGGATCAGAGCCCTGCCGTATGTCGGCTGCCTCTTGTCCTCTGTCTGCATCCGTGGTATCGTTCTGCGATTGTCCGTGAGGCTGAATTCCTACCGGCGAGTCCTTTTCCTCGTTATTGGTGGAGATATTCGATGCCAGCTTTGAGGCCCTGGAAGCTCGCAGGACATGATACTGGGGAGCTATCACCGTGCCCTCGGCGTACTCGTCTACCGGTTGGCTGCGCGTTGCGTCGGCCGTGAGCCACGCTCGGCGCTGGTCTCCCCCTCCTCGCTCGCGGTGTCCGTCCGTGGAACCCACCTTCGCCAAGATTGGCGGTGGACCGTCTGACCAAATGTTATTGTCCAGGTCAAACACGAGAACCTTAATTCCGAAGAGTGCACATGTGACGGTTATCACAAAAACTGCACTCTTTTGACCGTGCTGAAAATCAAGAACAGAAAGAATCTTCAGGGTCGGGTGTCGTTCCTCTGGCCAATCCGAATTTCAGCAATTCAATAATAACGTAAAGGTAATATCATATACTTTGGTTTTTATCAAATAAATACAGATTCATGGACAAAAATATCAAGACAGATACAGTAACAGTCATCTGTGAACATTTCAGTCCCATACGGTGCCCACCTTTTTATGTACGTCTTTCTAAACATTATTACAATCTCCATCAAGCTTCGTGGTATTTATAATCTGAGTAGATTTTCACAACAAACGTTGGATAATGAATGACATTGACAGACTAACAAAATGGTACTTTCAAGCCACAAATCATCGAAACCTGGATGCATTGATTCAACTTGCAAAGAAATGAAATAGGATTGAGCATCTTGCAACACTTTTTATGAAAGTAACATACCGTATTGAAGATTCTTGTTTTGTTACATTTTTAGGCCTACATGATTGTATACTGAGATGAATGATGTTGAGAAGAAATAAAAGATTGAACTTCATTTGGAAACCAACATCTCTCTGATTGAAATACATGTATTTTGTTTTTAAGATGTGTGTAAATTTAATGGATGATATGCAATGACTTTGTAGGCCCTGCTTCTTATTACCCCTCTTGGTTACACTAATGCTCATTGATCCCCTTGTGTGTGAATGGAACTGGCCATATCTTATTTCATGGTCAAACGCACAGCTACACAGGGTTTTTCAGTCATTCTCCTGAGGACGAACAGAGCACACTGTTCGGAACGTCGAGATAATACCTACGGTTCTTCTCAGAACCACACACTCTCACAGAAGAGATAACGGTTGCACCCAAGTAAATAAACTCCCATAGACAACAGTGGTAAATCCTCCAACTTCAAACATAGACAGAACTCTCACAGCTGTTCAAGTTGCACAGAAAAATGATGATGAACATGTCACCTTTCATTTTCTATTCATTTTATGGTAGGGTGACCATTGAATTTTTGAGATTTTACTCATTCTCAGCTGACCACCCCTAAAACAAGGTATGGATCACTCCAGTCAAAGAAGCCATTTTCAAAAAAAAACATCCCTCTGCAAAGGGGCTGAAATAGACCCACTTTCTCACCCAATTGCATCCAAAATGGTCACAAATGGAAGCCCAGAGTCCAGGCAGGAGGTCCAGTGCCATATTTCTTCAATCCTTCATTTTCATAGCTCTCACAACTTTCTTATTTAAAATATATTGAGTGCTTAACGGACGGATTTTGGGAATATTTACTTGGGTGCACCCTTACATGGTGTCACCGCAAACTTACCTTCATTTTAGTACATCCACCATGCATAGCTTCAAGTCTTATACTTACACAGGGTTTGGGTTAATAATAATAATAATAATAAATACATTCTTAAATAGCGCTTCACATTGTAAAAACAATCTCAAAGCTCTTTACAGATGGATAAAATTACATTAAAAAATTGAGGGAAATTTAGTTATTACGAACAAAAAATCTAAAAATGTAAAAAAAAAAAAAAAAAGGCTTAAAAGGTTACAAAGAAGATTAAGCCACCCTGACTCTCCACTGAAGACTGCCCATGCCAGAATTAAACCCCGATCTTAAGTGAACAAAAGTGGGGGTAACAAATTCATAATATCAGGATTGGAATTGGAATTTTCCAATTCAATACTCTACCTACCTTCATGACTTGAACTATTTCCACCAACAGAATGCCGACGATTTTCTGCTCATTTCAGCTTGGTTAGGACAATGTCAATTTCTGACATACCGCTGAGGCGAACAAACTAAAAACCACTTTAAACAATCGAGTTATTATCGTCTGAATGATGAAAAGAATAACTAAACTGCTGCGTCGTACTCATGAGAAAACATCCATGCTGCAACCAAAACTGCTCAACAAGTCCAAAAGTGTAATGGCAGAGCAAAATAATTAATGAGATGCTGTCCAAATTAACTTCATCACACCAGTTCATACCGATACCGATACAAGCACTGAACCCATGGCAGCAGATGTGAATCGGAAAAATACGAAAAAACAACACGCTGTGCTTAGTCTAAGCCCAATGGTTGAGTGCAAATACCACACACAGTAGCTAGTACATGTAAATAGTCTTGTCTTGTCCAAGACGTTGACTATTGATTGATTGATAATGGTGACATCGCCGCCAGCGGCGTAATTGTGTAAACAGTTACAATACTTACATTTGTATTTAAAATTGTGTTTTAAAAAGGTTATAAAACATAAAGCAATGGTAGACTCACATGAACACTATCTAATTTAAAAAGGGAACGGCTATTATAAAATATATAAACATCAGCTATTGATTATCTGATTATGCGCTAGTCCCTCCAAACAATACCAGACCCACGTGAACAAAGTGGACCATTCCACTGCCTTAAGAAAAATCAATATATTTTCGTTGGGTAGCCGTAGCGAAGATTTGCATATGTATGAAATCACTGAAGTGTGTTAAGGGTGGTGGAATGTTCAAGCCACTGACCGATTTCGCAGCAAGCAGCACAGACGCTAAATAAAAGTTATGGCTCCAAGGCCATGCTTGCCATCGAAGTTCGGTGTTCCCCAAATGTGTTGTATATTTCTTTGTTTTACAGGTTGGATTGGCTAAAAGGGGTTGGGGGTTATGCATACTAGAAAGGAGCCGGCAATGAAAATAATTCATTCGCGTTTGAGGGGCGAATTAGAGAATAAATTGTATTACAGGCTTGTGTGTGTGGCGTAGACGTTATTTCGAGTCGTTTATTGTGTTGACACGTACACGTACGTGCGATCTGTTGGCCAGGTACAACTCTGTAATACCGTCTTGAACAAGACTAACATGTACCGTACGTACGTAGGTAACAGGTTCACAACCATTGGATTAAAGTTCGCTGCCGAACAACCGAAAACTAAATTTTACTGTTCTTTGCCAAAGTTTGCCAATTTATAGCTAGTGTGTCTGCCGCTCCCATCAAAAACCGCGGTAGTGTTTCCAACCACTTATGAAGTGGTCCGTGTCACTCTTGTGACAAAAAACGTGTAGCCCCCCGCCCCCCCCCCCCCCCCGGCCTCCTGCCCTCCCCGGTCACCGCGCTTCACACCAAATAACAGTCACTTCGGTAATGTCATAAGTTATCGTGTAGGCATCTAAGGGTAAAGTTTAATGGTCATTAATTAATTACCAAACGAACAAAGATAATTGACTATTAGGGTCCTTTCAACCAAGCCCCCTTTCCACCTTTAGACCAAACGATTCAATAAATAAAAAATGAGGAGAATAATTTAACGTCTAATTTTGTTTTAAGATTAGACGGAGTATTCATCTGTCTCGATTTTCAATAAGGTTCCTTTGTTCCAAGTTGGTAAATACTTCATCATTGGTATGTACTATACCTACTGCAGTAACTTATATTAAATGTGCCTGCTATGGAAAGGAACAACAATTATGTCAGAATAGATTTTTTAAATAAGCAAATAAAAAAAGAGGGGGAGGGGAGGGATAAATATCTCCAGTTATACAAATGCCATGTTTGTACGCCAATCGATAGTGTGTCTTATACTGGTAATTACTGATTATGATAACTCATTATGTTTAATATTTCTTGGACGTTTGTGCTAATTTACTAATGTTAGGCCACATTAACCCGAGCTCAGAGGGGGCTCAGTTTATAATAGTTCATGATTTGTGGTCTGCGCTTCTTATATGGCGCCCTCTGCCGTCCCCTTAACGTACATGCGTTAAGTTACGAAAATATTGGAAAAAAAGCTACCTGCTTGTCATTGAATTAAGGAAAGCGAAAATAAGAGCTGGTACCCGGTCTACTTTGGGAACAGGGAGGTAAATACAGGGTGCATTCGTTTAGCTAACACGGGTCGACACCAGTCAACCTCGTCCCCATTCTCTCGCTTGTTTTGTGCAGTATATAGCACGACCATTCCCAGTATAAGGGCTGACCCGTGTTAGCTAAAAGAATGCACCAAATAATTGTACTTTTTTTTAAACCCTTTGGTTGCTACCTATATTACTGGCAAGTATAGTGGGGGCGCCCGACAACAATCCCAATTGGTGCGTTTTGAAATGCACGCGACTTCATTCAGTCTTTCTCCTGCCAAAGATATTTGTCGTCTTGTAACATCTCAGCCAAATCTTTGTTGAGTGGCTGGTAGAAATCTCCCAAGATTCGTCTGGTTTCCTGAAGCATCGGGTTTGATTTTCTCCTGTTCACGTTGGAGGGGTGCCGACTACATATCCTAGCTATATCTGCACTGTCCATTTTACCTGGATGCAATTGGGAAATAATATTGAACTATATTGAACTATAACCATTGATAGATGATGTCTATAATTCTTAACTTGAGGTCTATGTGAAATGTTATAAGTTAGGAGTGTGGAAACGCCAAAGATTTGTAGAAAAGATGGGGAATGAGTTACTGGTAAAGGTAGTATAATACTTTGGTTTTTGTCAAAGAAATACAGATCCATGAGCAAAAATATAAAGGAAGATACAGTTACAGTCATCTGTGAAAATTTAAGTCCCATGCGGTGCCCACTTCTTGAGAAAACAGTGAAAACGGCCACAGTATTTCTGAAGTCTTCTCTTTTATTTTTAGATCTTTTAAAAGATCAAAAAGATTTTCGGTCGTTGTTTTACTAATTTCTGGATTAATACACCATTTCACGCGGATAAATTTTAACGGTATGTTTCTACCTCCACCATCTTCATACCCTGTAAGTTATACGTAAATCTGTGAACATTTCTGAATTGTTTTTGTGTTGCTTTTGCTTTTTGAGCCGATCCGTTTGTTCAAAAGGGCTGCCGAGTTGTCTGCTTCTCTGTCTGTCGAGTCAGCTTGTTGAGAAAAGCCGACACGTGACAGGTCACGTGCTTTTGTGCCCTTCTGCAAACAGCCTTCAGAAATAGAGCCCATGCAGCAGAATCATATTCTTTAATTTAATCTTGTTAAACTGTTTTGTTAATGTTAATTATTTTTATATTTTGGTAATTTTTTGTTAAGCGCTAATAGAAACGTCGTATTAAGCGCTATATAAATAGGCCTATGTATTATTATTATTTTATTATCATTATACTGACTTACTCAAATGTAAGAAATCGAACAACTCGGGCAGAATGTCGGTGCAGTTTCTGTTCCAGTCCTCCAATCGTAGAACCTTGATCTGATCACGTGGGAAAACATTCAACCAATCACTGAGGTAGATTGGGTACATACCGACAGTCACCCTCTGTGTAGAGATGGAGTGATAAATTAATATCGCAATTATGTTTATTTCTGCACGGTGCAGAATTAAGGCGTGGCGGTATCAATAAGACAACCACTGTAGTGAAATCAGATCAGTCATTCATTTCGTCACAGGTTTTCACTTTGTTCCCAACACAATTTCCGACATTGATAGCAGTTTAAAGGTAATGTCATACTTTGGGTTTTATCAAAGAAATACGGATTCATGGGCAAACATATCAAGACAGATACAACAACAGTCATCTGTGACAATTTCAGTCCCATACGGTGCCCACTTTTTGAGAAAACGGTGAAAAAAAGGCCACAGTATTTATTAAGTCTTTTTTCTTCTATTTTTGATCTTTAAAAAAATTGATTTAAAAGATCAAAAAGATTTCCGGCCGTTGTTTGACTAATTTCTGGATAAATACACAATTTCAGGCGGAAAAATGTTAACGATAGGTTTCTACTAGCATCATCTTCATACCCTGAAAGTTATACGTTAATCTGTGAACATTTCTGATTTGGTCTCTTACCAAAGTATGATACTACCTTTAAACCATTGTAACTTGTATGTATGGAGAGACGGATGTCGGATACAGTCGATCGTTTGGATCGTTTGCAAAAGTCATTGAAATATACAATTATTTTATGTACTACACTTGTCTTCTACAGCTGGATTGGGCCGACAGTATTTGGTTCCCTGATTGTTAAAAGTTACTTTAATCAAAACTCATATGAAGTTAAATAAATACACCTGTATTGTTATCAAACTCAACCTGTCTATCATTGTTTGTGATGAGGACTAGAGCAGACTAGTCGAAACGTTGAGACCTTAATTGCGAACGATATAAAAAGTGCGAAAGCACGAACGATTCTTACATGGTGTTTTCGCAAACCGATCCACAAATATTGTATAATTATAGAAAAAGGAGGTATTTTAGACCAATAATTTAGCATCCCACTTTTCGCGACGAAAAACCTTGCTTATATACGTCACGTGCAGAACGCCACACGCGGTATACTGTGGTGCGAGCCTACTCTGTAGCTGATGTCACACGCATTATTGCGTGGATCGGTTACATGCGGGATTTTAACTTTTCGGTCAAAATGAAGCACTTACATAAACATTTGAATTTATTTATTCATTAATTATGTATTAAGCAATAATTTCAAATCACTTGCATCTTTTTTCAAAATTAAATGACAGTAAACCTTTAAAGGTAGTATCATACTTTGGTTTTTGTCAAAGAAGTACAGATTCATGGGCAAAAATATCAAGGAAGATACAGTCACAGTCATCTGTGAAAATTTCAGTCCCATACGGTGCCCACTTTTTGAGAAAATCGTGAAAAACGGCCACAGTATTTCTTAAGTCTTTTCTCTTTTATTTTTGATTTTTTAAAAGATCAAAAAGATTTTCGTTCGTTGTTTTACTAATTTCTGGATAAATGCACAATTTCAGGCGGAACAATATTAACGGTAGGTTTCTACCACCACCATCTTCGTACCCTGAAAGTTATACGTAAATCTGTGAACATTTCTGTTTTGGTTTCTAACCAAAAGTATGATACTACCTTTGAACTCTTTGTCATCGTTTTCACAGTGCCGAGAAGCCTCCGTGGTGGTGGGAACCATGCAACTTACGGTTTTGGGGAACGTCTGCAGGTCATATGCACACGTGCGGTAATCCATGGTCTTATTCAGACATTTCTGGAACTGCCTGGTGAAGTTGAGGACTTGGTTATGGAATATGGACGGGCCCAGATCGTAGTCCACCTTGTTGAAGTAATTGAAGTCGGAGTACAACCTGCAAAAACAGTACAGGTAGGTTAACAAAACATGAATGATTTCAAAGATAGACTGATGATTCAGTTATCAAACACGTATGCGAGATGGTACTCAGTCAGATAATGGTAAAAACACATGGGCAATTCAATCAAATCGGCAATTTTTTGTCTCCGAGAAAGTTCCCGCCAAAATAAATTGTGAATTTCCTTCATCCACTTCAATGAAGTCCATAATGTTAATCAATTAAAAAAAATTTACCATCACTGGCCTCGGTTAAAGTATTAACCGAGTGAGAAAAATTTCCGACTTCTGAGGCCGTTTTAGGACTGCATAGACTTTAATTGGATAAAGTTATCATTATCTCCATGATTTTTACTCGTCCGGTTCAATATCGGGGCGATAGGTCTGGTAGAATTTGTCCATTCTCGGGGCTTCCCCTGGACGTTTCAATTGAATTAGACAAGGCAGAAGATCAATGTGTGAAGGCGTTTTGCTCTTCTGCTGTTAAAAGCGGCAAGAGCTTTCGATCTTTCGACAGGAAGCCGGCACCGGCAGTTACTTCAAACGACGGGAGTTTCTGCGCAGCCGTACGCGTGTCTAATTCAAATCTTGGGCCATACTGAGAAACGGCATTAAGTTCGACGTTTGAAGTGGGCCCGAAGATCGCTTCAAACGTGGAACTTACTGAAGTCTTGCTTCCATCATACCAAATGGGCGCGCATGCTCACAATAAATTGTGCGCGCGTGCGCTATTGACATGAAGACCGATTCTCAAAAGTCTACCATTTCATGCATTGCAATGGCGTAAACACAATTAATATGCACCCCTGGACTACTTTGCTAGCACTACATCTATATGCCAGTGATTGAAATCGAACAGGGCAACTTTTACCTTTCGATCGGATTTCGAAATACGACGATGATCTTGGCGTGCGGTAGGACGGTGTGTATAATCTCAGCAAGATGATGCACGGGACCCAGCGTGGCATTAGGGAAGAACCGTCTCCATGCACGGTTATCCCAGAACGTGGACGCCGATGCGTCACCTGGTGGAGGCAAAGACGACGCGTTTGGGGTTAGGTTTCCCAGCTCCCTAGCAGCCCACTCAATCTGAACGCATTTATTATATAAGTGAAGGGCAATGAGCTTTACAAGATTTTTTCTCTTTTATTTTTGATCTTTTTAAAGATCAAAAAGATTTTCAGTCGTTTCGGTCTTTTCTGCATAAATACACCATTTCAGGCGAAAAGATTGTAACGGTATAAATCTACCAGCATCATCTTTATACCCTGTAAGTTATACGTGAATCTGTGAACATTTCTGTTATTCTATTCAAACATCAGAATTCGTTTCCTAATGCCTCACAGCGCCCTCTCGGGTCAGCAAAAATGTGATGGGTTATGTTGGGCCGAGGTACGGTACGGCGAGTTGGCTCACCGCACGCGCTGAATGGTATGTGTACAAAAACTTGACCTGTATTACTTTGTTTGTCAAAGCTATGATAACACTCACCAATTATAATATTTGGGTCATCACCACGTGTTAGCATCGGAGCAATATTTACAGATCGATCTTCAATGTAGTACTGTAGACTCCCTGGTAAGAAATGCATGCAATAATTTATCAAACTGATCGTATAGTGCTTATTACAACGAATTTATCATTATACAATTAAAATGGCAAACAGGATTTGCAAAGATGTGCGTTTTGGCTGAATTTGGTACTTAAACAGAAGTGAAGGTCTTAAATTTCCTTACAGACGTTGTTTCATGTACCTTTTTACGCTTTGTTCATCTGCAGAAATACGGCCGAAATAATCTTGCCCCTCCGAATCTTTCACGGTTACACCCTGCTTTCGAAATGCTATACATTTGTTCGGACGAACGGTCTTGCAAAAGATACTACTAAATCTTGATTTCCTTGAAAAAACACAGCATCTACGACCACGGTATTTTAGAAATATTTCCACCATTATTTTTTTATCTTTAAAAGAGGCTAAATTTGTTTTTGGTCATTGATTTTAATCTTTTCTGTATGGATAAATACAGTAATTATTTCAGGCAGAAAAAAAATTACGGAATGTTTCTACCATCACCATCTTTGTACCCTGTATTTATAGGTAAATCTGTGTAGATTTCTGTTTTGGTATGGTATAATGCAAAAGACTGAAAAGCCATTCTTTGAAGAGCCATATAAAGGACAACTCTTTATCGAGTTGCTTTCTACTCTTTTAGAGTGAAGTTTGCATCGTTTGGAGGTTTTTCTTTTTTCACTCAGGCCCAGAGTGAAAACCACTCCAACAGAGTGAAATATTCACCACTCTTTTTCAAGAGCCATATGAAGGACAACTAGAGTTTGAACGAGTGGTATTTTTTCACTCTTTTTCATTTGAGTTGTACGGCAATGTGATACTTACTTCCATTGAATCGCTCGCGCGCCCACCAGTGTGGTTCTTTGACGGTTTCCTTTATGATCTGTCGGTGCTTATGGAGTTTGACGTGAATGTCAGTTGTGCCTGATTTGGGCATTCCAGCCAGAAAGAAGTACGGCAGGCACTGCAAGGCTGCATCTTCTTGCCCTGACGGAGAGGGCGCTGTCGATGCCCGCCAGCACGGATTCTTGAACTCTGGTAGGAAACCACTCGATGTCGGCACACCGTCGAAAATCTATAATGTTTGTTTGAAAAAAATTAATGATTGGCAACAACGATGATCTGAAATTAAGACGTCGTCAGTGGAAGAGGGTAATTAAACCAGGTATGTCACTGAGCGGCGAATGCTTACGAACGTTGCGAATTTTGGATTCGCCAATTTCTGACGAATGTTGGCGAGTGGAGGGGAGGGAGGGCGTTCTTAATTAATGATCATTAATTAATTACCAAATGAAGAAAGATAATTGACTATTGGGGTCACCACCAACGTAGGGCTAGATGGCTCACTTGGTATTGTAGAGCGCCTGTACGGTATTCAGGAGGTCGCCGGTTCGAATCTCGCTCCAGTCCCCCGAGGGGTCTTTGCTCTCCAACCTTATTTTCTCGGCATGACGATCAGCACGATCTATTATGCCGAATTTCTCTCAATGGGTCGATTTCAGTACAGGAACCATTATGGTAATGTGGTCGCTATAGCATATTGGCGAATCAAAAGAATTTCAGCGACACCGTCTTACAACCGTTTGCGAAGGCTTACGACTGTTTTACAAACGATAGCCACTCGGTTTGCGGAAACATAGATTCGCAAAGAAATTCTGAACATCTTCAAAATTTCTTTGCGATAAGAAAAACAGTTTGCAACAATGAAAACTGTTTACGAACTTTCTTGCAACCTTTTACGAACCCTGGCGAAATCTCAAATTCGCTACGTTCGCAAGCATTCGCCGCTCAGTGAGATACCAGCTTTACTGGTATAGTTGGCACGAAAGTTGGGACCCCGTGCTCAGTGGAAGTCTTGGATATTGTGCCAAATGGGAATGGGATCTAGTGTGCACACATTGTGACACGATGAAGCAAAATGTGTATTGGTTTACCAAATTTATTGCCCAGATTTCAAGAAATCGATTTAGATCTGCATGCGGCAGCTCTGGAGGAGGAAAGCATCTCCTCCATAAGCGTCACTGCCGCGATGTCACACTAGTTGGCTTGCTATAAATCTTTAATAGATGCGAAAGAGCCCAAACCAAAACGGCTCACCTTTGGGGCCATTCTGTACAACGTCTCCGGCAAGTTTCTGAAGTTGTGTCGAGGATCAGAGCCCTGCCGTGTGCCGGCGGCATCTTGTCCTCTGTCTGCATCCGTGGTATCGTTCTGCGATTGTCCGTGAGGCTGAATTCCTACCGGCGAGTCCTTTTCCTCGTTATTGGTGGAGATATTCGATGCCAGCTTTGAGGCCCTGGAAGCTCGCAGGACATGATACTGGGGAGCTATCACCGTGCCCTCGGCGTACTCGTCTACCGGTTGGCTGCGCGTTGCGTCGGCCGTGAGCCTCGCTCGGCGGTGGTCTCGATCTCCTGGCTCGCGGTGTCCGTCCGTGGACCCCACCTTCGCCAAGATTGGCGTTGGACCGTCTGACCCAATGTTATTGTCCAGGTCAAACACAAGAACCTTAATTCCGAAGAGTGCACATGTGACGGTTATAACAAAAACTGCACTCTTTTGACCGTGCTGAAAATCAAGAACAGAAAGAATCTTTAGGGTCGGATGTCGTTCCTCTGGCCAATCCGAATTTCAGCAATTCAATAATTACATAAAGGTAATATCATACGTTAGTTTTTATCAAAGAAATACAGACTCATGGACAGAAATATCAAGACAGATACAGTAACACTCATCTGTGAACATTTCAGTCCCATACGGTGCCCACCTTTTGAGAAAACAGTGAAAAACAGCCACAGTATTTCTTAAGTCTTTTCTCTTTTATTTTTGATCTGTTTAAAGATCAATAAGATTTCCGGTCGTTGTTTTACTAATTTCTGGATACACCATTTCAGGCGGAACAATTGTAACGGTATGTATGATATTACCTTTTAAACACATACTTAAATATCAATAATCATGGCTGAAAAGATAATACATGTAGATAAAGAATTCACTTGCAAAAATAAATGTCCATATAAACCGCATCACCCCCAAAAAATTAATGAACATTAATAACTATCCTATCAGGATTGGAATTGGAATTTTCCAATTCAATACTCTACCTACCTTCATGACTTAAACTATTTCCACCAACAGAATGCCTACGATTTTCTGCTCATTTCAGCTTGGCTAGGACAGTGTCAATTTCTGACATACCACTGAGGCGAACAAACTAAAAACCACTTTAAACAATCGAATAATTATCGTCTGAATGAAGAAAAGAATAACTCTTGTACTAACTGCTGCGTCATACTCATGAGAAAACATCCATGCGCAACCAAAACTGCTTAACAAGTCCAAAAGTGTAGTGGCAGAGCAAAATAATTAACGAGATGCTGTCCAAATTAACTTCATGGACGCCCATGTTGCAAGCCAAGAGTACCGGTAGGCCCCGATACAAGCACTGCACCCATGGCAGCAGATGTGAATCGGAATAAATACGAAAAAACAACACGCTGTGCTTAGTCTAAGCCCAGTGGTTGAGTGCAAATACCACGCACAGTACTAGTACATGTACCGTACGTGCGTGGGCAACAGGTACACAACCATTGGATCAAAGTTCGCTGCCGAACAACCGAAAACTAAATTTACTGTTCTTTGCCAAAGTTTGCCAATTATAGCTTGGTGTGTCTGCCGCTCCCATCAAAAACCGCGGTAGTGTTTCCAACCACTTATGAAGTGGTCTGTGTCACCCTTGTGACAAAAAACGTGTAGCCCCCCCCCCAACCCCCACCCCCCACCCCCCGGCCTCCCACCTCCCTGGTAAACGCGCTTCACACCAAATAACAGTCACTTCGGTAATGTCATAAGTTATCGTGTATGAATCTAAGGGTGAAGTTTAATGGTCATTAATTAATTACCAAACGAACAAAGATAATTATTGACTTTTGGGGTCACCACCAACGTAGGGCTGGATGGCTTAGTTGGTAGAGCGCCTGTACAGTATTAGGTACGGTACTGTACGGTACGCCAGTTCGAATCCCGCTCCAGTCAATTTTCTTTTATTCACTTTTCAATGACTGGTAATTAACACTATGATTAGTAATAGCCGAATGTCTTGTGGTTTATCAATTGGGGTCTGTTTTAATTCCTCTTCGACCACGTACTCGGAATAGTTCTTCTGAGCTACGGTCAAATATTTTTAAGCAAATCGTTTTATGCTCCTTTACTCCATGGCAAAACAAGGTGTAGTGTCATAGTTTCATACTTTGGTAAGAAACAAAAACAGAAATGTTCACAGATTTACGTATAACTTACAAGGTATGAAGATGGCGGTGTTAGAAACATACCGTTAAAATGTTTCCGCCTGAAATTCATACCGTGAAATTAGTCAAACGACGACCGAAAATCTTTTTGATCCGATTTAAAAGATCAAAAAATAAAAGAGAAAAAACTTAAGAAATACTGTGGCCGTTTTTCACTGTTTTCTCAAAAAGTGGGCACCGTACGGAACTGGGAATACATTGCCCACTTTTTGCGAAAACAGCGAAAAACGGCCACAGTATTTCTAAAGTGTTTTCTCTTTTATTTTTGATCTTTTAAATTAAAAGATCAAAAAGATTTTCGGTCGTTGTTTTACTCATTTCTGGATAAATACACCATTTCAGGCGGAAACGTTTTAACGGTATGTTTCTACCACCACTATCTTCATACCCTGTAAGTTACACATAAATCTGTGAACATTTCTGTTTTGGTCTCTTACCAAGGTATGATACTAACTTTAAATATTTTGACGCGCCGTAAAACTGCATTCCCCGTGCAGAGATTTCCATCCTATCGATTGGTGGCGCTATGCAAACAGGGTAATGTGGTATCTGCCGCACTGCTATGATTAACTGCATACAAACGGGCGTCACCAGACTACACTTCAACATAACTGCACACAACGCCTAGGCAACGAAGTACGCCGGGTACAGGCAAGTGTCATTTAATTAATTGTTTTGTACTCAGTATTATCGATGTAGCTTTCATTTTTTCAAAACCCTAGCTCGCTGACATTAAAATAGATATCAAACAAACAGTTCATGTGAGTTTGGAAAGAGTAAAATCATGTAATTCTCTTCTCTTTTTAAAACTTTAATTGGAAAGAATTCCACTGATAAAAGAGTTAACTTATTGGATACAAATTTTAATGAACTTCAATCTCAGGTGTGGAAAACTTGGGAAGCATGTTTGAAAATTGAGTTTTACAGGGGTTTTTACCAACAAATTGTACACTTCCAATACAGTGGCAGCCATTTTGCTCAAAATGCCCTCTGCTGGTTTCATAGAGTTGTGCACAAATTATGGTCATCAGTGGAATTCTTTCCCTTAAATTTTGGAAATGGGCGGGTGCTGTCGCTTGTCAGTGTCAGTTGCTGCATGGAGGAATAGAACTAGGGCCTATTACTAGAAGGAGTTCCAACGAACCAGAGATCATACAATAAGACCCACTCACCGAAGCATTACCTTAACCCTTCAAATCTGGCCAAATCAACCGCCGGAATGTAGGGACCCAGATGTGATCCACTGTCCCCACACAATTACAAGCATAGCAATAGTGGTGTGTGCAGTGCATACGAGAACGAATTAACCGATATTTTTCATGATGTATATGTACAAAACATCAATTTTTATTTATTTTATTTAAAGAAATGGACCAGTTCAGACCATCTAACAACACACACGAATGAACAAAGAAACCTGTTGACAATCCAAAACAACTCAAATTTATTTCCAGGTGTGTACGATTCTTGCAAAGAAAGAGCGCCTGTAACTGTACGGTATTCAGGAGGTCACCGGTTCAAATCCCGCTCCAGTCAATTTTTCTTTGTTCACTTTTCCATAATATTAATTATTATTATATCATTTAAGTGATTTAGCTAAAGCCATGTGAACTGTCCAGTAAATCATACATTGCTATACAGCTTGACCAATATATATATACTTTGATATACTTTCAGATCTTCCTGCAGGACTGACCGTCTTCCAGCATGTCCAGCAGTCCAGTACCTGAGGTCTGAATCAAGGATGGTGTTAGGAGTGACCAGTCCGGCCAATATGAGTCTGCTAAGCTCTGTTTACAGCCAGAGTTGGCCCGCGCCTGATCCCAATAAACGCATAAATCACAGAGCGTTCCATGGGTGAGTGAATTCACGTGTACTGTGTACTGTACTCCTATGTAGATTTAGAAGGCTTCTTGGCTACTCTGTGAGCCTTCTAGCACACTTCTAGCGCAGACAGTGTTTTGGGTTTTTTTTTCGAAAAGTTGTGGGTCAATTGCAAAATTTGAGAATGCACAAGCATAACGGATGTATGAGGATCAGGAAAAAAAATAATTCAGGGGAATTCACGATCTAGGAGTCGCGGTAGGTGCTGCAATGTTTCACCAAAATTTTATCTATCAATTGTTGTTCTAAACCCATAGCGTTACAGCACCCCGAAAATTAAGAGTGCTAGAAGGCTCACGGAATAGCCTTCTAAATCTAGAAGTATGTACTATGGAGTTCTATGGACCTTTTTACACTGAAAGTCAGCTGTGGGATTTTGTATACAAAATTCTCTTTGACATATCGTCACACAATGTAATTCTCATATACCTTCACTGCACACTTCCGGCCCAGCCGCGAGAGGGTTGATGCAAATTGGTTGCTTTCTTCATCAGAAGTCTATTCCCTTAAAGGTAGTATCATACTTTGGTAAGAAACCAAAACAGAAATGTTCACATATTTACGTATAAATTTCAGGGTATGAAGATGGTGGTGGTAGAAACATACCGTTAAAATTGTTCTGCCTGAAATGGTGTATTTATCCGGATTTTAGTAAACAATGACCAAAAATCTTTTTGATCTTTTAAAAAATCAAAAATAAAAGAGAAAAGATTTACGAAATACTGTGGCTGTTTTTCACTGTTTTCTCAAAAAGTAGGCACCGTATGGGACTGAAATCTTCACAGATGACTGTTACTGTATCTGTCATGGTATTTTTGCCCATGAATCTGTATTTATTTGATAAAAACCAAAGTATGATACTACCTTTAATTAGAGCAAATGATTTGTGCTTCTACATTTTCCGATCCTTAAGTTTGCTTTTGATGCTGTGCGTAGATTGAGTCAGATTTCCTTGAGGTTTATTTGGTAATTTCATGTTGATTAAGCAGTTGCATCCCAGTCTGTTGCATCTTGATATATAACTTTTCTCAGGTTTTGCAGCATCTCTAATTTGTTACCTGCATCTAATAAATGATCCTTGGGATGATACTGTATGTGAGTGGATTCATGGCTTCGTACTGGCAAAATGAACAAATATAATTGACAAATTGGGGCACCATCATCATATAGTGCTGGATAGCTCAGTTGGTAGAGCCCTGTAACCATTGAACCAGAGGTTGGAGGATCAAATCCCGCTCCAGTCAAATTTTATTGTTGACCTTTCAATGATTTAATATTAATCCAGTCAGTTTGTTGTTTATTTGATAATTTCATAAAATAATTTCGACATAACTTCCCCCCCCCCCCCCCAACACCAGGAAAATTCCTCAGCAGTCGCCTCGAGCATGTAAAGTCAACCGGTCTTCCGTGATGAAGAGCAGTCCCCAGTGGAAGCAAGCTAGAGACCAAGGCTGCCACGGTAGAGGGACACCAACCGCACAGATCCAGCAGATCACTCCGAAGGAGGTCACCCAACGGCTAAGCTTCCTCCCGTCAAGACACTCTGGCTTGGATGAGGTGAGATCTGTCTGCCAATTTCCCCCACATCCTCCTCTCTCTGTTACCTTTCTTCATCCTTAATACGCCCAATGAATTTTCCCTCTCAGAAGAACAGAAGGAAGTCCCTTTCTAAAACATTTTGATATCCGGTGTCAGATTTAAACAGATTCATTCAGATTCAAACAGACTCATTCATATTCAAACAGATTCATTCATATTCAAACAGATTCAAACAGATTCAAACAGATTCATTCAGATTCAAACAGATTCAAACAGCCCACTGGGCCAGCTTACTTCAGATTTCACTCGCCTGTTTAGATTTTTACTAGTCCATACATATGTTGATCCATACATTAACAAGTAGGTTCTTATTTTTTTCCTAGCCCACCTGGCAACCAAGGAAGTGATGAGTCTAGCTAGCCCAGAGTGGTTTTTGCTAGACATTATTCACCGGGCTAGTACTATATCGAGCCCTGATTCAACAGATTCAAACTGTCAGATTCAAACAGATTCATACAGATTTAAGAAAATTCATACAGATTCAAATTGGCTCTACATCGGAATTGGTATAATATCACAAAAGCAGCCACTGGACAATTTTGGCAGTACTCGTATTAATTTATCTCTTTACCAAAACTGCCCAAATGTTGATACAGTTGAATGCAGCTATAACAAAACACTGTTATATTTAAAGGTAGTATCATACTTTGGTAAGAGGCCAAAACAGAAATGTTCACAGATTTATGTATAACTTACAGGGTATGAAGATGGTGGTGGTAGAAACATACTCATACTGTTAAAATTTTTCCTTCTGTATTGATGTATTTATCCAGAAATTAGTAAAACAACGACCAAAAATCTTTTTGATCTTTTAAAAGATCAAAAATAAAAGAGAAAAGAATAAGAAATACTGTGGCCGTTTTTTCGCTGTTTTCTCAAAAAGTGGGCACCGTATGGGACTGAAATTTTCACAGATGACTGTTACTGTATCTGTCTTGATGTTTTTTCCACGAATCTGTATTTCTTTGACAAAAACCAAAGTATGATACTGCCTTTAATATTTGGCTATACTGAACATCATTCATGGCTCCCCAATTTGTGTGTTGTTTAAATTGCTATAAAGAACCATTTCTGTGGATTCTGCCTGTACCAAGGCCACTAAATAAGTAAAAAATCTATCATTCTAGCAACTACTACGCTAAATTGTAAAATCAAGCTGAGATTTTAAAAACAAGAAGACAAAAATATCACTTTTCTATTTGAGTAGTATTTTTTGCACAACCCTGCCATCCAGCCTGTGAAATCTAAACAAAAAAATCGCAACTATTATTCTTTTTGCCTTTCCAGATGTTGCACCCTTTAATTGATGTTTCTCTGGCCATTCATGCAGTCTGTTTAATTAACTGTATGTTTGGGGTCTTTTAATCAGTTGGTTAAATGTGAATTATTGACTATGTTATGTCAGTTGACACATGCTACACCGTACTTGTACACAAACTGGTGTTCATTGATTTTTCTTCCTCTCTTATTCAAGGCAACGTACAAGTGGAAAACGTGGACCAACTACAGGCAGGACTGCGAAAATGACCCAAATGGTATGTACATTATTTAGCTCGGCTAACTGGTAAGCAGTTTCATAATCAGTTACTGTCATCGATGGGGGTTACGAAGTGGAGGCTCAGGCTCAGTTTCTGGCTCAGGCTCCGGCTCAGGTTCTGGCTCAGGCTCCGGCTCCGGCTTAGGCTCCGGCTCAGGCTCTGGCTCCGGCTCAGGCTCCGGCTCCGGCTCCGGCTCCGGCTCAAGCTCAGGCTCAGGCTCCGGCTCAGGCTCAGGCTCAGGCTCAGGCTCAGGCTCAGGCTCAGGCTCAGGCTCAGGCTCAGGCTCCAGCTCAGGCTCTGTGAATCCATTCTAAAAAAGTATCAAAATAGAGGCTTGTTCGGAAGTAGATTCTCTGGTTTGAAAAGGGAAACAGAGCTTCACCTTCAATGAAAAACCACAACCTATATTTTCAGCATCTTGATGACAGAGCCTGAGCTTTGAGCCTCCATTTCGTAAACCCCCTCAAATACAATTGAAGGATTAAAGGTAATCAAAACCGAATTTTTAGACCTCAAAAATGGAATTTTGTCATGCACTTGCGTCAGAAATATTTAATAAAAAAAAAACATGAACAAATTAGTTTCTTTTGGTGGTTTCAGAATTGTCTGTTGCCAGATTTGAAGAACGCTGTAAAAAAAAATTGTATCATGTAGTTCATGTCAGCTGAAAAGAAACTTGTAATTGGAAGTACCAGTAAAACTGAAAATGTTTAGGTGTCAGTTGATAAAATTGAGTCATGTCTTGCAGTAATATTTTTTTTTTCTTTAATTACAGATCTGACATTGTACAAAATCACACAGGTAAAGTATTACATTATTCCTTTTTATCAAAAAAAGGAGTTTGTTTCACTCTTTCTCGGGACTCAGATGTCCGATTGAGCTCAAATTTTCACAGGCTCATTATTTTATGTACATGCCGGATTAGGCAAAGTGTGAGTGCTGTTCTGTGACCAATACCATTCATGTATTATACCTTCAAATAGCAGCAACCATCTTTGCTTTCAAACAAAAATGGATTAAAGGTAGTATCATACTTTGGTTTTTGTCAAAGAAATACAGATTCGTGGGCAAAATTTTTTAAGGAAGATAAAGTAAAAGTAATCTGTGAAAATTTCAGTCCCATACGTTGCCCACTTTTTGAGAAAACAGCGAAAAACAGCCACGGTATTTCTTAAGTGTTTTCTCTTTTATTTTTGAACTTTTAAAAGATCAAAAAGATTTTCAGTCGTTGTTTTACTAATTTCTGGATAAATACACCATTTCAGACGGAAACATTTTAACAGTATGTTTCTACCAGCACCATCTTCATACCCTGTGAGTTATACGTAAATCTGTGAACATTTCTGTTTTGGTCTCTTACCAAAGTATGATACTACCTTTAAAAGGGATATTCAGTATTTTTCAGCCATATATGTCAAATTGCTTGTACAAAGTTAGTACCTTACATGTTATAATTATGTTTAAGTGACACCACATTATCACCAGCTGTTCTAGGGTTGTCAAACACACAGGATAATGGGTTTTGCAGTTCCAGAATTTACAAATATTGCCTCAAAATGAGCGACAGCTGACTCAATACACGTATAAACAAAATGACATTGCCAGATTTCAATTGATCGGTGACATCTGTTTCTGTGCAAATAGGGCTTCACCCATTTGCCTGTGTGTACAGTATTTATTCAGGGTATTTATTCAGTTTAGCACTCTATGAAGACTGTACCATCAGAATGGATATTCACAATGCAGTGATGCGATAACTCAGAATTTCAGCTTTTTTGTACACTTGGGGCCAATTTCAAAGAGTTGCTTATAAGCACCAAAAATTGCTTAAAGGTAATCAAAACTCAAGTGAAGTTAAATACATCTGTATTGTTATAACACTCAACCTGTCTATCATTGTTTGTGTTAAAAAATATTGTATATAGAGAAACGAGGTATTTTAGATCCATAAGTTAGCACCCCACTTTTCACGACGAAAAACCTTGCTTACGTCACATGCAGAATGCCACATAGTATACTGTGGCGCGAGCCTATACTAGTTCTGTATGTGACGTCACACGTTATTGTTGCGTGGATCGGTTCCAAGGAGGACTTATTTAGGGGGCGGGGCATTCATGTACTGATTTTGTAACTTTTTGGTCAAAATTAAGCACTTACATAAAAAATATAAATTTATGGAGTCATTAATTATGCATTAAGCAATAATTTTAAAGCACTTTTACCCCTATTCTAAATTTGATTACAGTAAACCTTTAAGCACCACAAACCTTGTTAAATTAAACCAGTATGCCAGGCTAAAGATAGCATTTTGATTTTCATAGTGTTGTTGTTCTCAATTGCCAGGATACATTCCGTAGGCTCACAGAGCAAGTACGAGAGGTCAATCAACAGATCAACAAATACCATAGCAACGGATTCAAGGTAAACATTTCCCAACTATATGCCTTTTTATAATCCATACAAGTAATAAACTGCTGCACACTGTTCATCAGCAAAAATAATGACCTGAAATTTATAAAACGCTTGGAGTTAGGAGGGCCTGATGTGTTTCAGTCCCAGCAGGATCTTTTGATAAAGATCCTGCTTGGATCGAAACGCGTCATCAAGATCAGGCCCTAATAACTCCAAACTCCACAAGGGAAACTGACTGATTTTTCTTTGTTCACTTTTCAATGTCTTTTCTTTTTTATAATCATCAAATAACCACAAGGGAAACTGACTGAATTTAAAGTCATTGAACAAAGAAAGATTTACTGGAGCGGGATTCGAACCCGCAACCTCCTGAATACCGTACAGGCGCTCTACCAACTGAGCCATGCATCCAGCCCTTTGTTGGTGGTGACCCCAATAGTCAATTATCTGTTTTCTTCTTTGAAAAGTGAGCAAAGAAAAATTAACTGTAGCAGGATTCGAACCGGCGACCTCCTGAATACCGTACAGGAGGTCGTCGGTTCTAATCCTGCTCTAGTCAATTTTTCTTTGTTCACTTTTCAATGACTTCAGTCAGTTTCCCTTGTGGTTATTTGATGATTATGTTTAATTTTTTGGTAGATTTTAACAGAGGGATAGGGTTAAGGGGATTTTGGCCTGATGTTGGCCAAACTCAGCCCAAAACAATTATCCTCCCATTTATTTCTTCTCTTTGATTCTTTCATATCCCCAGAATGAGCGGGGAATAGCTATTATACGCCCCTCCCAGCTAGCAGCAAATTTACCGCATCAGTCTGCCAGTATCAGCACAGCAGCCATATACGATGCTGCCGCTGTGGAACCAGGTCCATCCCTCCAGTGCAGACCAGTTCAAAGGTCAAACCGTAAAAGGTCAGTGGACTGTAGTCCTCAATACTAATTCACTGCCGTTTGTGAAGCTTTGTAGCGACATGTTTTGAATAAGTAAGGTTTGAAGTTTTGCATGGTGGAGACACTAGAGAGAGTAAGGCTTGCGGTAACACCATGTATCAAAAATCTCTGTGTGTGTGGACCTGAAAAGGACTGATGAGAGTGGATTCTCGACGTTTCGACTTGTGTGCTCTAGTCGTCCTCAGGAGAGAGTGTGCCGGACTAGGTGGATGTGCTGGTTATACGTGGAGAATCCACTCTCATCGGTCCTTTTTAGGACCACATACACATCTTTCTAAAAGAGATTTTTGATACATGGTGTTACCGCAAGCCTTACTCTCTCTAATGTTTTGAATATGTTGATGAAGTGGTGAAGTTCCAAAGAGAAGCAGAATAATGTTGGAAAAAAAGCTGATGCAATTTTGTTCTACTTCTGATAAAAGCTAAGGTTTGTGCAAGAGATCAAGCAGAAAGCCTGACCTTACGCTCAAATATCTTGACAGGCGGAACCAGGGGTTGTTTTCACAAAGCCCTAAGATTGATCGTAATTCGAGTTACGAAGGACAACCTATCGTATCCTATGTAGGGCTGCAATGCACCATAAGTCTTATGATTGATAGTAAGTTATGATAAGTTTGGTGAAATTTAATGCTTTGCAACATCGCTAAAGCCCAAATCCATCGCGAAACGGAAAATTGCTACACAAAGTAGCGACCGATTTTCCATGCATTTTTCCAAAACCTTAGTGAAATCGGCCTATGGTCAGATAAACCTGTGGCACATTGACTGTGAAAATTTTTGCTGCCAAACACCAGTGGACAGAAAATATGTTACCCTGAAAATGTTTAATTGAAGGTAGAAATAATGTTTATCATGAATATTTTTTGCCAAGGGAATGTCTTTTTCGCATTTTTTGAAAAAGTGAAATATTTGTTTTCCTTCCAGGCGACCCCAGTCTTGTGCATCCTTTAGAGAGAAGCAACAGCTGCAGAACCAGAGACCACATTCAAGTGCAGACTTAAGTGGTGACAGACAAGCAAGTGCCGAGTTTGACCAGCTAACCCCAAGAATGATCGGCGCCCTCGGTGGCGGGGGGCAGGCTAGTCTTGACGCTTCACACCCAGGACCGTTTGATATTGTGTCACATGATGCCAAACCGGGAATCTCTGACAGCGATGACTCGGGGGAGGATTCGGACGATGAACCTCGTGTGTACAGGGTAAGGACCCCTCCAAACTTCGACCTGTCCCCAGAGGACTTGGACATCCATGACCATCGGGGGAAGTTCCGGTACCGGAGCTCCAGCGCTGGCAAGAAGAAGCAGGAGCCTTATCCAGAAGCACTGAGTGAACCTTATTGTTACATGGACTTGCTGGAGTTGAGCTTGCTGAAGGAGGACTGGAGACACGCTGTGAGGTCAGTCCCCACCGGCGTCGAGGAGAAGCTCATCGATCGATTGATTGAGATGGAGCGTCTGCAGACTGCCAGCACAGAATGGGAGAGCACCCAGAGGTCAGCGCCTCCTAAGAGAGCGATGTCGGCCACGCAGATCAGGAAAGGTTGGAACTCCACGGCATCGGTACCCACTGAACGGGCTCAGAGTGCTTTAGCCAGACCGAGACAGAGCAGGAACTGCTCAGCCGACTGTCTGCAACCGCTCTGTGCTGGAGATTGTGGAAGCAAGCAAGACCCTCCCTCTGGAGGTTGCTCTCACTGTAAACAAGAATACTGCCAGGGATCCTGCACAGAGTATGGGTATCACCTTCACATCAGACAACCAAGAGAGGAAGATGAGGTCCCTCCAGCCAGACCCAAGTCCTGCAAGAGCTGCACCACGGGCCGAAATTCACAGAGGAAATCCACCATCAATTCCAACACCGTGGTCCTGGGGCGTCCCAAGTCTGCCTTTGCCACTTTCAGCAGTGCCAAGCAGCAGGCACGCAAGCCGCGACCAATCTCGGCAGTTGCTACGAGCGTGTCAGAGGGGATAGCCAAATTGGGTTTATCATCAGCACCCAGCGCGGGCGGGGATCGCCGCCCAAGACCAAAGACGGCATCCTCAGCGTCGAGCTCTCGGTCTAAGACCCGAGGTCGCGATTCCCTGCAGCCTGGCAAGAGCTTCATGTCACAGAGAAGGCACTCTTTGACGGACGAGCCAGTCAGTACTAGTGCTGCTAGGATGAATCCCAGACATATGAGGGTCAGGTCAGCCAAACTGAAAGCCAAGCAGAAGAGAACTGCCAAGAAATAAGAGTAGAACCGCATCAAGGGACTTTATTGCCCAATTCAAGGAATTTTCTAGCCCAATTAAGGTAGTATCATACTTTGGTTTTTGTCAAAGAAATACAGATTCATGGGCAAAAATATCAAGGAAGATACAGTCACAGTCATCTGTGAAAATTTCAGTCCCATACGGTGCCCACTTTTTGAGAAAATCGTGAAAAACGGCCGCAGTATTTCTTAAGTCTTTTCTCTTTTACTTTTGATCTTTTAAAAGATCAAAAAGATTTCCGGTCGTTGTTTTACTCATTTCTGGATAAATACACCATTTCAGGCGGAAAAATTTTACAGGATGGTTTCTACTAGCATCATTTTCATACCCTGAAAGTTATACGTAAATCTGTGAACATTTCTGTTGTGGTCTCTAACCAAAGTATGATACTACCTTTAAGGGATATTTTATTTAGCCCACCAAGGGATTTTTAGCCCATCGAGGGATTTTATCAGACAAAGAAAAACCTCTCCTCTGTAGAGCATGAAATTTGCAAACACCTTTTTTTTTCTCTGCAGTGCCATTTCAATTGTCGTGTGGTTGTTATAAGTGTTGTTTTGATCGAGTTCTGCAATAAATAAAACTGAGAGTGACTGTTTGTGTCAATAATTCACAATTCTTATTCATTTTGGAAGTTTATATCTCCCCCTTTGATTTTTCAGTGGCTGTACAGGTTTGTAGGTTTGGATCCCATTCAAATTCTCATCATTTGTATCCTTAGTAACCATTGAGACTGATAATGAAAGGACAAAGATTCAGGTGAATAACTGGTCAATAGAGGGCGCTCTTTGACAAAACTTATGATACCTGTGGTCCATTTCACAAAGATTGATGATCTTTAATTTGAGATGTCACTGTTACCATATATTGTGACGTCACACTTTGCTCAGCAATTAAGATTGATTCACGGTTTAAGATCAAACTTAGTGCTTCATGAAATTGGCTCCCAGGGCCTTTTCCAAACCTCTGCTCCGGCTCCGGCTCCGTCTCCGGCTTTGTTTCCGACTTCATCTATAGTCATCCATATGCTGAAAATATATAGGTTGTGTTTTTTTTATTGAAACTGGAGCTCTGATTTCTTAAACCAGAGAATCTACTGGTACTTCCGATACGCAGCCAAAAGCTTCTATTTTGATACTATTTTTTTAAAGGATTCACAAAATGAAGCTGGAGCCGGCCAGGTTTGGAAAAGGCAATTATAATCGTTGGGGTGTCAAGACTTTTGTATAATTTAGTAAAATTACCACAAAGCCCCTAATTTTGTACAAAACTACATAAGTTATGACAGAAGCATATAGGATGATGCCGCTCCAAATGCGATTGTCGAACAAATTGAAAATCTGAGGTAAATTATGGCACTTTTCATACTTTCATTCACTCAAGAAATGGTAGGTAATTAATCATTTCCTGCCAGAATTTTAGACCAAGGGTCAAAATATCACAAACAGACCGTTTGTAAAAGCTAGCTGTCCGTGGATATGTGCAATTCAACCCAAGTTTGTGACTTTTGGTAAACTTTATTTATGCCGGGCAGGGAAATAATTCACTGGATTTCTGGCAATCTCCAAAGCCCGCCCTCTAGCACCGTCCTGTGAATATTCTACGAACGAAAACCACACGT
Organism: Astropecten irregularis; assembly: GCA_963971285.1. Lineage (NCBI taxonomy): Eukaryota > Metazoa > Echinodermata > Asteroidea > Paxillosida > Astropectinidae > Astropecten > Astropecten irregularis. Next base: position 11,487,307 of record OZ020246.1, read on the forward strand.
TTTTTATTTGGGTCTGATTCCCGACGCTCCCCTCGTCATCGGTTTTTCCATAGGCAGCGTTATCTGAAACCATGCTATTTCTGCCATAATTCAGCGAAGCTACATTGAGAAAAATGGCGAGTAAAATTATTCTTGAAGAACAGTTTCTCCTGGAGAACGAAGCCAATGGGTCCAGCAGGTAATAACTCATTCATTTGATGAGAAAATTTGTTTCGAATGAGTAACTTTTACTTTTTTTCTACAGCCAAAATCAACGGCAGTTTGGAACAACTCAACTGTGAACTTAGCGTTAACTTTTACCGTCTGCCGGCTTCATACAATTTACAAACCACTTGTGTTTAACAACATGCGTAACTCAGCTGAAATTGAATGGCCATGGTTTACAGTAGCACCCCTTCATGCCAGTAGCGAATAATAATAGTTCCAAACTTACTTCCTATAACTAAGCAACGCCTTTTCTAGACGAATTTCCAGCAAATTTCTGGAAATTTGAATCTTGTTTTTCATGTTTTTACTGAATTTTATTGTGATTCAACTTGTTCGGTTATTTCACCGTAAAAATCCCAGGTTTTGGAATTGATACGCCGACAGTGGACGTCGCCATATTTAAAAATTACGAGTACCAGCGAAGCAGCACTTCATGCGTCTCATTTCAGGGCACCCAACGCGACATACACATGTTAATTTTGTAACGGCCGGCACCGCGTACCGCGCGCGGCTTGCGCGATCGTTTTAATAAGAGCTTGAATGTTTAGGTAAATTTCCCCCCCCTAAAATGGCCGCGTCCTGCATGACGGAAATAGCTCCCATTGGTTTGTGCATGGGTGCGTCATATATGATATAGTTTTTTATATATCTATAGTGGCTGGAGTGAAAACAAACACAGGAAGTGACATATTGCTGACTAGGCATGAGAGTACTAATGTTTACATTATACAGTAATATACACTGGTTAAGACTGTAAAATCGTGCTGTTGATCGTTGCAGTCATAACAGCATATTGCATACTGTGTGCATTGTTACCGCTTTGCAGCAGACATTTGGCTAATAGCCTGGTGATGTCATGTATGCGTTACACATTTTGTGGACAAAAAGTGTTGCAGTAGTTAATTTTATCACTGATATTTCATCCATGTTTCAGTTCTGCCAGTGAATCTGGATCAGACTCGGAAGAGAAATTGGAGAAAGGAAAGGAAAGCGTGGAGATCAGCGCTGATGACCTGAAGAGCAGCGAGCGACGGCATCACAGCAAGAAACGTCGCAGACACCATCGTCACCATCACCGCAAGAAGCATCACAAACGCTCCGGTGATCAAGATGAACAGCGCCAGTCACGCCGGCATCGGCACAAGCACAAGAAAACCTCCCGCAGTCGCAAAGATCACAAACCGGAAGGAGTTGTGCCGTACTCCGAGCAGGACGGAGATGAAGATGGGGAAGCTCTGGCCGAGCTGGAAAAACAGAAGGAACTCTTACAGGCTGAACTCTTGAACGACCTGGGCCTGTCCAACGAAGAGGAACTGAAGCAGGCTTCAGGCATGTCCATTATCGCTAAAGGGTACCTGTCATCAGATGAAGAAGGCCTGGTGACAGACGAAGAACCTAAAAGCACCAACAGATCCCAACAGCAAGAAGACTCAGATGATGACGTCATTATTGTCGAGGAGATTCGTGATAATTCAACCTCAAAGAGACATGTTGATGGTGCCAGTGTCAGGAACAGTACTGATACTAAGTCTTCTAGAGACTCAAGAAGGAGGCGAAGTGTAAGCCGTGAGCGGCACACAAGGAAGAGTCGTATCAGCACATCACCAAGCACTCCTCCAAGGAAGCAAGAGAGGCAAAGAGACAAATCAGATATGTCCTTGGATAGTCGGAGGAGGGGTGAACAGTCCTCAAGTAGACGTACCTCCAAGAGGTCTCGCAGCAGGTCTAGAGACAGGAAACGACTACCCTCTCCCGTAGATGTTGATGAATTGCCCTCCAAGCGGGCCTTGTCTCCAGTGAGAAGCAAATCTCCCAAGAGACGAAGGAGCAAATCGCCCAGAACCTCCCCTCGACGAAAGAGTCGAAGTCGGTCCCCACGGCGAAAACAAAAGTAAGTACCATGTCATAGACTGCGGACAAAATGCTTATAATGATAAATAGACGTTTTTCATTTGCAAGCCTGGAATTAAATGGAGGCCACGTAGGTCATGGCCTTCGTTGCCCTGGTTCTTGGCCTTGGTGCCCCTTCAAATATTTCCACTGTAGACATTTTGATTTTCCAATGGAAGTGTGCAATGGAATTGTGGCCTTGCCCCTTTCAGAACTTAATTCCAGGCCTGTGTTTGTTTTAATTTTTGTGGTCATTTGATGATTAATTGTGTTGTAAGATTTCTTCAAAATGTCAGAAGGAAAATTTTTTGTCCACTGATGCAGTGTACTGTGATGTACCTTTAAAGATCAAATGACAAATTACATGCTGGGTTGTAGACAGGCAGATGGCAATAGGCCTTGTTCACAGTGCATCCATCCTGCATTCCAAGCAGTGCAATCAGACTGAGGCTTGGGTTCAAAATAGTCTGGTACCTGTTTTCTTTTGAGAATTGGTGTTATTTTTACCTAAGGGTATACAAGGAAGGTGACAAAATGGATGCGCCTTGATTAAGGCTTATTCAGCTATACCCCATGTCATGCTGGGAACCAATGTATACCCACTTCTTCTATTTCCAATGCAGAACCAACAACTGGAGAGTTGAGCATTTCACAGAGAAATAACTCATCATGGCATTAGGCCAAACCCAACAACTACGAAAAAAAATGAGCTGAATGTTCTGTAACTTGCGACCTGTTGTGGTATTTTGCTTCTCAATTGCTGAGCTCAAACTTTTTTTGTGTCTTAGATTGAGTCTAATGCCTTCCCGATATCCATGGAAGACTTGTTGATTCTCATTCATAATATGTCTTGTATTAGGCTTGTTATAACACTGGAGAGCCTCAGGCAACAGAGTCCCCACAGATCCCCGTCGCCTCGACGCAGTCTAGCCCGCAGCAAGTCCCCTCACCGCAGCCGAACATCCGGCCCGGCCGGAGCTGACCGCAACCATTCCCGTCCTGGGAGCAGTCGCTCCCCTCAGAGGCAGCGCTCTCCACTTCGGCCTCGTTCCCCGACGAGAGAGGAGCTAGCCGAAATGCGCAGGAGGAGGTCTCGCTCCCCGGACAGGCGCAGAGACAGGTACGGCCCGAAGGATCGCAGGGACAGGGACAGACACAGAGGGACATACAGAAGACGAGGTTACTACAACCGAACACCAGATGACAAATTTAAAGGGAGTCTGTCTGAAGGGTTGACCACCCACCTGGATTCGTCTGATGAAGAGTGAGTTGAATGTTCATGCTTTTATAAGCTTAGTTAAAGAAACTTTCATATTGGTTTGGTGGGCCAGACTCTGGCCCAGGTACTGAAAAGCCAGACCAGGCCTTGACTTTGCCTGAGGTCTTGGGCTTCTATAATTCCTAGCCTTGAACTATCAAATTCAAGCCGCTTGCTTTGTCCCGGATCACAGTTGGCATTCACCTGATTGACAGACTTAGTCCACATTGATCTTAGTCAGTATACAGAAGTTGGAATTTGAGGCAGGTCTATTGTATTGAAGTTTAGGGCTGATGGTAGGGAGATTTCAGTCACAAAGCCGTGGGCCCCTGGTCAGGCTTTTCATCCAGTATTTAAGTTTCTCACCCTTACATCTACAATGTTATCTCAGCACACAAAAGGTTTGAATACAATGTAGCAAACGCAGGTTGCAAATCAAAACTTATATATACAAGGTTTATTGCTTGTTTAAAGTTGATTGGAATTTAGCAAATGGAATTAGTTCCTCCTTGTTAACTCTTTATGACAGGGCCAAGGATTCATGCAAAATAAAAACTTCTTACCAACTCTTGATCTCAGCATTTCATTCATTGATGTAAGATTCTCCTCCTGTCCTAGATTGCAGGATGTTGACCTTCAAGAGGAAGAAGATGAAGAGACTATCATCGAACGGCGAAGAAAACAACGGCAGGAACTCTTGAAGGTACGTCAGCCAGTGCTCAGACATGCCTCCTGACTAGACCAGGGGCCAATTAATGTCAAAAGGACCTTACCAAAGATAGCGCAAGATGGACCCAAACAGGGGGAGAGCAAAGCATTCTGGGTAAAATTGTTGCTCGGGCACGGCCTGAGTGATGTACAAATCCACAGGATTACCCACTATACTTTGCGAGCGCAAGCATAGTGCCGAAATCAGGCTATCTTCGCTAAGTTCCATAGAAAAGAAATTGAAGCGAGTTGCAAGTTTTTCACTCCTTCGGAAGCCATAGCAGTACTGTATGCACAGTATTATATTGGGTATTGGATTTGACTTTGACTTTAATACCCTGCTGACCACACCTAGCTTAGTGGTCTAGTGTTATGACATCTGCACTAGAAAACGGGAGGTTGTGGGCTTGACTCCCAACTGAGCAAGCGCATGATTTTTTTGTAAGCTGCTACTATGTAATACCGATTTCCGTCCGTCTGTCCTCGTGAAATGTAAAGATTTGTTTTGGATTTGGATGAAAAGTTCAAGTTTTTTCAGTGCTTCAAATTTTTGGGAACGTAATAAAATTCATCTCTACAACCTCAAATTAGAGTTTATACTCAGAAAGACAATTCAGAAAGACAATTGAGAAATTTTTACATTTTTTTTTATTTTTTAAATTTTTTTATTTGCTATCATGTTTGTAACTGAACGTAAGGCTGCAACAAGCCATGACAGCTTTACTGTTCTAGTTTCATGTGCACTCACAAAGCATGTAGTATGTAGTGCTCATCTAGGTCGGTGAAGGACAAACCTAATTTGCATTTACAACAGTACTATTCACTTGTCTAAAAACTGTTTTTGGTTTTGTTGTTGTTATATCAGAAACTGAAAGCACCAGTAGCCCCAACTGCCTTTGAGATGGGTGTATCGACACCTGAACAGTCCATTCCTACATCAGGTATGAATACGCCGCAGAGCCAAGACACCAGCGAAGATTCCTCATCATCTTCATCTTCAGACAGCGAGGAAGAGGAGGAGGATGAGGATGATGATGATGACAGTGATGAGGAACCAGACCAGGAGGCCACAGGAGCAACAGACGGCAGAAAGGAAGTGGAGGAAGCACAAGAAGATGCGGGGAAGGACGCCATACCTGCCGATACCAATCCAGAGGGAGGCTCTTCAGCCATTCCCATCGCAGAGGGTAGATTGAGCCTTCCTGATCAGGATGAGGCATCGGACGCTGCCAAGGACACTCTAGCGGGACAGGAGGATGCAAAGATGGATGAAGACCCTGAGAGCCAAGGTCCTGTTGACGTCAACCCATCATCAGCTTCTAAAGGTCTGGTTTCCTGTCAAATTGATTGTACGATTATAGTGCTATAATTGGGGCACTGTATGGGACTGAACATTTCACAGATTACTGTTATACTGTGTCTATCTTCCTTGATATTTTTGCCCATTTCTTTGACAAAAACCAAAGTATGATGTTTCCTTTAAGCTTCTTGATTTTTATTTTCGTTTGTGCAGCTCAATCACGGAATGGCGTGGATATGTTCAGTGAAAAGGACATGTTTGGAGACAGTTACGATGTAAGTACTGAGTTTGGATTTGAGTTTTATACTGATTCGGCCAAATATCAAACACTTCTGGGGTGGATTTTACCAAACTCATCGTAACTTACTGTCAATTGTAGGACTTACGATGCATTGCAGTCCTATACATAGGATACGATGGGTTATCCTTCGTAACTCGAGTTATGATCGATCGCAGGGCTTGGTGGACAACGTGACCAAGCGATTGACTAAAACCCTCCCTTAACTTTTCTCACCCAGAGTCCCACTGTCGAGAAGCTTGGACAGACTGCACATGAGAATCCGAGTTTGACGGATAACTGGGATGATGCAGAGGGCTATTACCGTGAGTGTTATCCATCCAGTCATTCTACCATCCTCTCCCCTTTGCCAGTTTGCTGTCATTGCTCTGAGGAGCATGATGCAGCCTTGAGCTTCTCCTCCGGTTCCTCTGAGCCAGAGGGGTGTGTCTGAGATTGTTTCAGGCACCCTGTTCTGTTTGCTGTTTGCATGACTCATTGATATTTTTGTGATAGAAAGGAAAGGATTATTCATTGCGGTAGATACAGATAAGGAAAAAAGGTGATCGATGTCATGGGGTGTTATTTTGCTGGTAGCAACGTTTTGGCCGCTGGAATTGATAGCCTTCATCGGGCAACTGAAGAACTGGATGCTACGGTGTCCGTTATATCCTGTTGGTCTGCGTCCCTCGTGCTCACCGTACCGTGAACTGCGGACGTTGAACTGCGGGTGTCGTGCGTCACTCCGTGAGTGGTTGGGGGCGTGTCCTCGTCGTGGCTTCAGTGGCTCTATCCGTAGCGTTGCGGCGGTCGTGAAGCCGGATGGTGGGAAGCCAGAATCAGGGGATGTCAATCCCGCTGTCAGGGTAAAGTGAGCATGAGGGATGTAGACCAACAGGATATAACTGGCACCGCAGCATCCAGTTCTTCAGTTGCCTGATGAAGGCTAGCAGTTCCAGCAGCCGAAATGTCGCTACCAGTAACATGACATCGTGTGACACGTGAGGTGTATGATATAATTTGCAAATATACTTCAGTGGTGTAATAAACATTTGTTATCTTGCATAGGTGTGAGAGTGGGTGAGCTACTGGACAAACGGTACAATGTCTACGGCTACACCGGCCAGGGTGTGTTCAGCAACGTGATCAGGGCCCGGGACACAGCCCGCACTCAGCAGGACGTTGCCATCAAAATCATCAGGAACAACGAACTTATGTACGTCCATTTTAATTTTTAAGAGAGAGAATCCTTATTACTGTTCAGACCCAGCCACTGAAAAGCCTGGCCTGGCCAGGGCCTCAAAGCCTCAAAGCTTGTCAGGCATGACTTTCACTACAATAGATCTGCTTAAAATCAACAAAGCCCATCTTTCTTGACACTGCCCATGACCAATGTGGACTCAAAAGGACAGTTGATTGTTCTGGGCTAGGGATTATAGAAACCCAAGACCCCAGGCAAAGCCTAGGCCTGACCTGGCTTTTCAGTGGCTGGCCCGATCAGCAATAAAGTTTCTCTATAGATTTATATACAAAAAATGAATGTTTATGAGTGGAATGGTAAAAATAATTTCATGAGGTGACAGATGGACTGTTCCATTTCACGAGGCGAAGCCGAGTGGAATGGAACAGTCCATCTGTCACCTCATGAAATTATTTTTTCCATTCTACGAATGTGAAACATTCATTATTTGTTTTATATAACATCTAAGTAGATCTTTGTCATTTGATTTTGATTGGAGGATAACATTTTAAGAGTTAGCGAGGCAAAAGCAAAGCTTAAAATCTTGGCAAACTACATGTATATGCTCTTATTACAGTAACGCGCGTTGCACACCAACGCGTACGCGCGCACGCAGTGACAAATAAATGGAACGCCGCTTGACCAATCACGTATTAGAGTCCCTGGCGTGCAATGGTACAAATCGGATGGCACCAAAAATGCACGGTGGATGGAACAAATTTCAACGGTTGTGACGTAAGCCATGAATTGGTCTTTTTATCAAATATCACGTGACATACAATCCTCCAATCAAATGACAAGGATCTACTAAGGTGTTATATAATACCTAACAATTAACCAGGTGGTCTTAGCAAGGTGAGACCTCATCTCAGCTTGTCAGTTTTCAATGGGAAAGTTGGGGACCCTTAGAATGCAAGATCCTGAACGTTGATCAAATAATCTCACTGTCAAAACAAAAAAACACAGGTAAGACCAGAATCTAGCAGCTGTTAATTTGTGTATGGAAATTGAACAATTTCTCTTTGAAGATCAAGCCCGGAAATAAACGGAGGCCACGGAGGCCATGGCCTTCGTTGCCCTGGTTCTTGGCCTTCGTGCCCCCTTCAAATGTTTCCATAGACATTATGATTTTCCAATGGAAGTGCCCCTAGCAATGGAAAACTGGCATTGCACTCACCAAACCTTATTTCCAGCCCTGGAAGATTTCAGAAATGAGTTGCTCTTAATTGGAGTGACTACAGTTTGTTTTCTAGTGTGGGCTTTATAGATTCTGAGCTCTTTGGGTTTCCTACACCAGCCAAGGGTTGCTAGGACACAATACTTCCTACCATGAGATAGGAGAAGACCCTGCTGGTGGAGAGGTGAAGAGATCCATTATCAGGGTTGTCCAACAACAACTCGCCCCACGTTGGTCCTGGACGCCTGGAGCTTGATGACTAAAATTATAACAAACACCACTATATCAAACATTTGGCTGTACCGAACATCATCCTTGACTCCCAATTTTTACAGGCCTGCTGAACATAGTACACTATTATACATCATCCATTATAGTCTATAACAAACAATCACTGTAACAAACAATTTATGTGCATCCCGCCGTGTTCGTTAAAATGGAGTTTCAGTTGTTCTTCCGATCCATCAAGTGACCAGAAAATTGCTCCCCTGCCTTCCTCTGGTTGTGCATCTAGATAATGATTCCTGAATTGACCTCTGACGTTCCCATTCTGTCTCATTCTCCTTCCCAAAGGCACAAGACGGGTCTGAAAGAGCTGGAGTACCTGAAGCGGCTCAACGACACGGACAGAGAGGACAAGTTCCACTGCGTTCGGCTCTTCCGGCATTTCTTTCACCGTAACCATCTCTGTCTGGTGTTTGAACCTCTGAGGTAGGTGCTGGTGTATCTCTCTGTCTATTCCTCTGTTCCCCTGCTTCTCTATCTTTCAATCATGAATCAGTTTAAGAGACATGAACTGGCCATGATCCGACTTGCTGGAGCACTGAATCCCTCCCAAACGTCCCAAATCCCGGAGAATAATACTGGAATGTCTCGAATCCATCCAAATATACGAGGCCCACAAGTACGTTAGTGTTAAGCAGATGGTTATGGGTTCTAACCTCACCCGAATCTCTCTGCCAGGAAAGCTAAATAAATAATGATAATAAACAAATACTTGTATTGTGCTATATCTAGTTACAAAGTACTCAAAGCGCTTATTATTATCCCTGGTCATCGGGCCCCATTTACATTCCTAAAACCATCTCAGCTCCCTGGGGAGTGTACAGTCCGCAGCTGTCTGCAAAGTGCGTAGGGGCTAATCAAACCACAAAGCCATCTCGACCCTCACAGGTACCCATTTACACCTAGGTGAAGAGGAGCAATATTTGACAAAGCATCTTGCCCAAGGACGCAAGCACCACTAGCCCATGACTGGATTCGAACCCACAATCTGTAGATTGACCACAGGATCTTGAGTAGGACACTCCAGACCACTAGGCCACGGTACCCCAAGATGCTATTATTGTTTATTCCACCCTCTTTGCTAGCATGAACCTCCGAGAGGTGCTGAAACGCTATGGCAAGGACGTCGGTCTCCACGTCAAAGCTGTGCGGTCCTACACGTCTCAGCTCTTTCTGGCTCTGAAACTCCTCAAGCGCTGCAGCATACTCCATGCAGACATCAAACCTGACAACATCCTGGTGAGTCTCTCCAATTAACGAGCAGCTTCTCAAATTCCTGGGGTCGATTTCACAAAGCCCTCCGATCGATCGTAACTCAAGTTACGAAAGATAACCCATCGTAGGGGACTTATCCCACGTAGGGCTTCGATGCATCAAAAGTCCTGTGATTGATAGTAAGTTAGGAAGAATTTGGTGACATCGACCCCTGCTCACCATAGCTTGTTTCACCATCGTAAATACAATTGAGATTTCCTTTATAAGCTTCAAGAAAGCTCTTGATAACATTGTATTTTTCGTGCAACTCTTTGTCATTTTGCCCCAGTCATTTTGCAGTAATTTAATCAATTACTGCATTTTGGTTTAGATTTTGTATTGCGTAGACCTAATATAGTGGAACGCTGCTATAACGAACACCGCTATACCAAACATTTTGGCTATACCGAACATCATCCTTGACTCCAAAATTTTATGCACAATGTATAGGCATGCTGAACAGTGTTCACTCTTACAAACGACCACTATAACGCACAATTTCTGTGTGTCCCAGCGTGTTTGTTATAGTAGTGTTCCACTGTATTGCCATTCTTTATGCAGCACATGTTTTAGATGTTATAAGTGAGCTGACATAGTCTGGCATACATGAAGATCTAAACACTGAGTAAGGCCTAAAAAAAAATTGTTGTGTTGCCCTTAAGTGGAAAAATTGAAATTTTGGGTCGGTCGGTCGATTTTTGTTGTTGTTTTTTTGTTTTGTTGTTTTTGGCAGACTTTCAAACATTTGAGAATAAATACAGGATGTATGGTCACCAGGGCTTATAAATCAACGGTCTTGGGTCGTTTTGAGGAGACACGCATTTTTACTGCTAAATCTTACATTTTCTGTCAAAAATGGTGAGTTTTTATACTTAAGGACTCAGAGAAAAAAAAAAAAATCCCGACCGAAAGTTTTGGCATTTTACGGTCGGTCGCTGAGGGCAACACAACCATTTTTTTTTAGGCCTAATAATCAACATGTTGCGATGTTGGTGAAGCTTTTTGTGTTGCAGTGCCAAATACCAGCAACTTGGTGATCAAGGATCATTAATTGTCTTTGACCTCAGGTGAATGAATCCAAGACAATCTTGAAGCTGTGTGACTATGGCTCTGCTTGTCATGTTGGCGATGCAGACATCACGCCGTACCTTGTCAGTCGTTTCTACAGGTCTCCAGAAATAGGTGAGGCAATCGGTTGGTTTTGCACCGTACATTAATAAGAATGTCAAAATAATCATCAAATAACCACAAGGGAAACTGTTTTAAAAAGTCATTGTAAAGTGAACAATGAAAAATCTCAAAATGGTAGTCCCTGTCTTTATTATTTAACCCCAACTTGGGTCGATTTCACGAAGCCCTACGATCGATCGCAACTCAACTTATGAAGCATAACCCATTGTATCCTACGTATGGCTGCAATGCATCATAAGTCCTATGATTGATAGTAAGCTATGATGAGTGTTGTAAAATCGACCCCTGGACATTTTATCAAAAGTACGCAGGATCACAGAAACGTTGAAACATCAATGAGCAAAAGTTAGTCAGGTGAAGTTTACTGAAACAGGCAGGGTCACAAAAATACAGTGTGAAACAACATGGACCTAAGCTTAGTCAGGTGTGAACGTATCGGACGACAAAGCAGTAGTGATACTTAAGCCCACCGCACACTATACGATCCGACACTTCCGACGAGGACCCGACTGGTTTTTGGAAGGATCGCAAAGCATTCTGGGAGTCTTAACCGTGATTGTTCCCAGTCGCAGACCCACTCTGATGGCCAGTCGGCAAGATTCGACTGTCGAATCACGGTTTAGACTCCCAGAATGCTTTGCGGTCCTTCCAAAAACCAGTCGGGTCGTAGTCGGATCGTATAGTGTGCGGTGGGCTTAAGTCATTGGAGGAGATGGGAGAGATTTTGTAAGGGTTTGATCATGACAAAGTGAAGTTAGACACACACTTTTATTTTTTTAGCCTTTGAGAAAGATCCTGCTAGGATCGAAACGCGTCAGGCCCTCCTAACTCCAAACAAACTTTCATTGGTAAGTTGACATGCAGAAAAGGTGTAAAAAGGTTTGTGTGAAAAACACCGATAGGTTAAAAAAAATATCAGAGATGTACTTCTATCCCGATAAATTGTTGAGTTAAATTATTCTGCATCTATATGGAGCATGCAGAACAATGTTTTTGAATGAGATCTAAAAAGTATTTTAATCTCTCTGTTTTGTTTCATTCTTCATCAACTCTTGATTTTTTTTAATCCTCAATGGTCTATGGTCGCCTGTCATGACCCCATTTGTACCCTTCCAATTGACCACCATATCCCTCACAATCAAACCCCTGACCCTACAATCCTTGATTTGCAATAACTTCTTTCCTCCTCATCCACACCCTACCCCTACCCCCTTCTCCTCTCCAGTCATTGGTATGACCTACGACTATGCCATCGACCTCTGGAGCACGGCCTGCACCATCTATGAGCTGTACACGGGCAAGATCCTGTTTCCTGGTAAGTCCAATAACCACATGCTGAAGCTGATGATGGACATGAAGGGTAAGATGCCCAACAAGATGATCAAGAAGGGCCTTCTCAAGGATCAGCACTTTGACAGCAACTTCAACTTCAAATACATCGAGGTGGACAAGGTCACTGAAAGGGTGAGTTCCCGTTTTTGTATTATTATTATTATTAATTTGTGGTAATGACACGAAAGATTCATCAAAAGCACACCAGGGGTCAATTTCACAAAGCCCTACGATCGTTACAAAGTTATCAAAGTTTCGAAGGATAACCCATCGTATCCTATGTAGGGCTGCAATGCATCATTAGTCCTACAATTGATAGTGAGTTATGATGAGTTTGGTGAGATCGACCCTAGGCTCTGTAGCTTGAAAGCCTGACGAAACCTTGAAGGAAAAATACTGAGAAGGAAATACAGTCTAAGGTTTGACAGGAAAACTCCAAAGTGACACCATGGGTAACACCCACATAATCAGGTAGGGACAGGAATCGAAATCCACTTGTGGACTTACGGGACTCGAACCTAGGCCACTGGAGGTTAAAGATGAGGAAAGAACCGCTATGCCAAGCTTAGGTCATGGTCAAGTTAAGTTGCAAACTTATCATGTCGCTTGCCCGGGCACAAGGCTCCAAAACCAACTGTTAACCTCAAACACCCTCACGTCTAAGCAATCTCCTTTATCCTCGTAGGAGAAGGTGACAACCTTCAGCGTGATGAACCCCACCAAGGACCTGATCTCGGACCTGGTTGGCTACAGCCGTCTGCCCGAGGACCAATACCGCAAAGTCACCCAGCTCAAGGACCTGCTGGAGAAGTGCCTGATGCTGGACCCCAGCAAGCGCTTACAGATCAAGGAGGCCCTACACCACCCCTTCATCCAGGAGAAGATATGAGACTCCACGGACCAAACCAGATAACCTGCTCTGTGAAAGGAAAAATCAAGGCAAGGATTATAGTCAGGTGAAATTAAGAAAGCCCAGGATTTGGTTTTGACTAGCAAACATGTTCTCCTTTGCGTCTTTCCTCTATTAAGCACAATTATAATACCAACTTTCATTCCTGAAGGGGTCTCCAATTCATGCTAAGAAGAAGCAGGGAGGTCATTTAAGCCAAATGTGTAATGTTAAACTCATGATTGTTTGAGGTGACAGAACAGCACTAACACATTTCTCTGATCCACCATATACATGGTATCACACACCACTCTGCAATACAAGTCACCGAAAAAAAAAGTGGGAAAAAAACACCTCAATATTTTCACACAGAATTTAAAATGTAGTTTTGATATCCCTGAGAAGAAAATCTTCTGCTTCTGTTTTTTTTTTCACTCTTCCCCTCCCCCAGGAATTTAGTTAACATGTGAACATCCATGTTCAATCTTACCAGTTTTATCCCTTCAGATAGAGCATCTGAAAATGAAGTTGTTGTTTTTTGTGTTGCATTCTTATCCCTGTCGACAAGCACTCCGTGCACACAGGCTATTTACAGTGTGCAGGGTCCAGTTTCATAAAACTGTTAAGCACAAACATTTGCTTAGCACAAAAATGTCTTGCCCAATAAAACAAACCACCATTAAAAAATCTATTTGATATTCATGGTCAGCAAACAACAGCCAAAGAACAATCACAAGCGATACACTACAGGTGGAAATTTGGCTGTGAACCCTGTTTATATTAAGACAGAAATGTCATGCTTAGCAAATTTTTGTGCTTAACAGTTTTATGAAATTGGCCCCAGATCATAACTGTGGATGACTGCCATGTCCTTAAATCTTCACTACAGTACATAATTGCCATTCTCTCTTGGTGATTAGAGATCATGAAATAACCACAAGGGAAACTGACTGGAATAATTTCAAGTCATTGAAAAGTGGACAAAGATAAATTGACAGAAGCGGGATTTGAACCTGCGACCTCCGGAATACCGTACCAGCACTCTACCAACTGAGCTATCCGGCCCTATGTTGGTGGTGTCCCTAATTAATAGTTAGTTATAATTGGTAATTGACTATTAGGAACACCACCAACATAGCGCTGGAAAGCTCAGTTGGTTAAGAGCGCCGGTGCGGTATTCCCGAGGTCGCTGGTTCAAATCCCGCTCCAGTCAATTTTCCTTTGTTCACTTTTCAATGACTTCATAATTAATGATGATGAATTTGTTGTCAGGGCTCACTTGGCTATAAGCGTCGTTTGGGAATTTCGTAAAATCGGTATAATGTTTTATAATTCATATTTGATGTTTCACATTATGTCACAGTCGTAGTTGCAAGCTGCTTGGCTGTTTGGTAGCGCTAAATGGTTGACTGTTTGGAAATAGTATATTTTTTGAAGGAAATGCAATTGTTTTTGGCTAGGAGTTACACGTACATGTACGTGTATATTATAACCATCTTACCTCAGGTCTCTGTTGCAGTATACTGTGACTTGTCTTAATGAATCCAAAGATTATTGTTGATTGGCAGTTCATAAAGAATAGATTTCCATACACGTGCAACACAAACACACAACGTGCACAAACCCTATGGGACTGACCAGAAGAATTCTAGGCATTTTTAAAGCAAATTCCTTCCGGTTTTCACAGATTAAACTTTTAAAAGTAAACTTGTTCCACTCATTTTTTTGTTGTGCCAGCTGAAAATGTTTTTGTTTTGACAAATCCAGATCTTAAAAGGAATTGTCTTTTGTCACAATTGTCTTTATTATTTCATTTGTGTTTATTATTATTATTATTGTTCCTTGTTGTTCCTTTTTATTGATATTATATGGGGGATGGACTTGTGACTGCATGTTTACCAATGGAGTTAAACCAATTGTAATTACATGTAATTAGTTTGAGTTAAAGTGCTTGAAATTGGAAGGAGGATTTCGGTCCCTTTGTGGCGGCTACTGTATATTCAATATCATGAAAACCAAAATCAGCATTGCTTGTGTGTTCTCCAAAAAGGAAACAGTTAATATATCAAGGAAGGATCCTGAAACATTATTACTGATTCATTTGTCACAGGTAGTGTTAACAATTAAACATGTATTGAACTTTAATAGGGAATGGACTGTGCCACCTTTGCTCTTAAAGGTAGTATCATACTTTGGTAAGAAACCAAAACAGAAATGTTCACAGATTTACGTATAACTTACAGGGTATGAAGATGGTGGTGGTAGAAACATACCTTTAAAATTGTCTGCCTGAAATGCTGTATTTATCCAGAAAAGAGTAAAACCAATGACCAAAATTATTTTTGATCTTTTAAAGATCAAAAATAAAAGAGAAAAGACTTAAGAAATACTGTGGACATTTTTCACTGTATTCTCAAAAAATGGGAACCGTATGGAACTGAAATTTTCACAGATGACTGTTAGTCTGTATCTTCCTTGATATTTTTGCCCATGAATCTGAATTTCTTTAACAAAAACCAAAGTATGATTTTACCTTTAACATACATTGAATTGTTTTGCTACGTTTGATTTCAGTGTATGATACATGTATTATCCAATGAGGGAAGGGTGTTTATCCGTTGTATAGGGCCTATATAGAATGAAATAAGTACATACTTTTCTTATTGCACTTCCGACAAACTCATTCTGGTCCATCTTGTTGCGTGGTCACTCTGTGTTCTGGCCGGAGAAAATTCAATAACCCCTGGATTCATCACAAGAGCATCCATCTTTGAAAACTTCAAAATGCATTTGTACCAAATTCCAGTACTGAGTTTCACTAATTGGCTTTGTGTGTCATTTATGATCAATTGTTGGACTTTTCTTTTCGGGTATATTTGTTGTGTCGGTGTTGTGTTCCCACAATCTAGTATTCTAAACAAAGGGTTCTCTATGTTCAAAATTGCAATGCAGAATTTCAATGGAAGCACACATGGCAGGGATGGCATTTCTCAGATTTGTATCTGATTTCAGATTTTTTTATTTTGGATTTCAGATTTTCGCAGGCTGTGTACAAAAGTATAGGAGATTTTAAAGAGTTGAAATTTGTTATGCCCCTCTCCGTTGTTTTTAGATTTTTTTATCATTGGTCAATCTCATCTCTGATATTGGCCTTTGAGAAACCTCTTTGTAGTCTAGGCCTTGACTTCTCATCATCTACAAGCTGAAAATACTAAAACATTTTTCATAACAGAGTGTAGTTGGAAACCGTAGCCAAAAGCCACTACCTTAAATGTTAAACACATGTAAATGTTACTTTAAAATGGGTTTATGAAGTTAGAGCTAAAGCCAGCATCAGAATTTGAGGAGGCAAAAAGGCCACATTTTATACCGAAGACAATGCAGTTCAAGTTGACGGATTCCTCAGAGGAAAAATGTTCAGTTATTATTGTGTTCGTTTTATAATTTTTAAATAACAATTTCAGTTCTTTGATTGTGACTGGAATGATAAGTTAGGTTTGAAGTTTTGCATGGTGGAGAGACTAGAATGAGTAAGGCTTGCTGTGACACCATGTATAATACTCTTTTAGGAAGATGTGTGGTCCTGAAAAGGACCGATGAGAGTGGATTCTCGACGTTTGGACTAGACTCACTCTCTCTCCTGAGGACGACTAGAGCACACAAGTCGAAACGTCGAGAATCCACTCTCATCGGTCCTTTTCAGGACCACACATCTTCCTAAAAGAGTATTATACATGGTGTCACCGCAAGCCTTGCTCATTCTTGTGACTGGAATGTCACAACACTTGTGCAACAATTTAAATGAAATCAGCTTTAAAATGCTCTCTAGATTTGGAGAAGAAGATTTTTTTTGTTTTGTAGAATGTAGGCAGGTGTTATCTCATTGAATAATTAAGTTAAATTGCTAAGGGCCTTCCTTAATCCCTAAAAATCCCCCCATTATTATCGAGAACAAAATAGGATGTTTTTTGATCCTGCAAATTACTGAAATACTAAAGAATGATTTTTTATGCTTGGACAATTTCTTATAAAGGATCTAAATTCATTTCTGGTATTGCAAGATTTGAAATGACCAGCAGCCAATTTCACGAAACTTCAAATGTTGCGTTATTTACGCACATTTTCCTGCCTTGGTTGCACGAGTTATGGCCGTTTCACGAAACTTACGCAACATTTGTACATTGCATAAGTTACGCAATATTTCGTGAAATCGGCTGCTGGGTTCTACTGCCCCCAGTGGAGCTTTGCGTGGGAGCTCGATGATCCAATCTTGTTACCAAGTCCAAGGAATTTATAATTAAGGGGATTCAGGGAGGTTCCTAGCCAAAATGCCAAGGGGTCTGTGTTTACGTTTTCATTTAATTTTTCTTTCTTAATTAGAAATTGTTATTTTGGTCAGTTTCAGTCCAAAGAATGCATTGACCAAAGTAGTGAAAAAAAAAACGAAAAAGAAATTTGAGTTTGGATTAAGATTTAAACTAATGCTGTATAAAGTAATACTGCCTCATGCATATTCATGTATCGAGTCAGATGATATTTTGAGAGAATCCATGTTCCATAAGCATTAACCATCCTACATCAAATTTTGTGTGTGTGAAGGGAGTTGGTCAAAAGGCTTAGTTGTTTCTGTGGTTAAAAAGTTTGAATTTTCAGAGAGAGAGAAAAAAAAATTGTAGAACTAGACATTTCAAAGAGTAGTGAATACTATTAAAGAAAATTGAGTCCTTAACTTCAGTTGCTCGTTTTAATGTCTCGAGTTTTGTGGTTTTTCCATTGTTAGTCATTTGATCTTGAAAATGCTAATTAATCCATTTCTTTGTCTTGATCACAGGTCAAATTGTCAGACTGGAAGATGTTGAGATTAGAAACTCAAGGTATTAAAAAGCTGCGAGACAGGGCTGACTTAAGCCTTTATCTACGAAAATTTTTGTATAATCTTTTGCCGTTGCAAATAACATTCTACCTTCTTATCCCAGTAATTCTTATCCTTTGGTCATTCAGGAAAATGCGTCTTAAAAGTAGGAGGGATTTCAGAAAGACTGGCCAGGATTATTTTTTGTGAAGGCCATGGGCTTCATTGACCTTGTTGATGGAGACATTTAGAAATGCCGCCTTACAATGGGACAGAAGCATGCAGTATTCTTGAACAAAAATGCCAGGGTTGGGATTGTAGGGGGATTAGATTTCAATTATGTGTCATTCAAAGTGCTGTTCTATACAGAAAGCATAATGCGAACAACTTTGAACATAATGGACACTTGGGTCTCGATTCTTCAAATGCTGTTGTCCCTTGATATACATGAACAAAATATATCCAGCACTTCTGTATGTAGCATTTGAATTTAACTGATATACAAAACACCCAGAAACCTGTGTACTGTGTCTGGTGGCTGATTGTTCATTCATCAGTGCCGTCTTTTGCTCTGCGTTTGTCTACCAGTGTATTATGACCATGTTTCTTCTTTCCAATCACAGACTTGCCGACCGACCCTCAGATCTGGCTTCTAGCTCTCCCTGATACTCGGCATCTCATGCAGGCTAAGATCCTTGGTGATTACAGCAGCAAGCCAAGGAATCATCCATAATAAAACCAGCTTGGCTGAAAAAAGACATCAGCCAACATTGATCACCAGATATAAGGGATGACCTGATCGTGACCTCTGGTGACCCCTGTGTCATAACCATCTGCCCAGGGCAGGGTAATGTACTATAATAAAATATGCAACATTATCAACTGGCCCCACTCTCAATGAATCATGTGACTTAATATAATATTCATTTATTCCTGTTTTGGAACAACTGCATTGCCAGCATGGTCTTTTTTTAGATTTTTTTTAGCCCTTTTTCAAACCTCGGCTCCGGCTCCAGCTCTGGCTCCGGCTCCGGCTCCGGCTCCGGCTCCGGCTCTGGCTCTGTCGTCCATATGCTGAAAATATAGGTTGTGCATTTTAATTGAAGCTGAAGCTCTGTTTTCCTTTTCAAATCAGAGAATCTACTTCCGAACCAAAGTGAAAAGTCTTTATTTTGATACAGATTTTAGAATGCATTCCCAAAATGGAGCCGGAGCCTGAGCCAGAGCCAAGGTTTGGAAAAGGACCCAATTAGTCCTCAAAGTGCCAACAACAACAAACCATCCATGTATTCCTCAAACCAACCCAGACTTCCCCAGCACTCAATGGTGCTAATAATTTGTCGAGGAATAACTACAGTGTAATGCAATTTCAAACAAGTGCTAAAAGGACTTCTGTGATTCATCAATATTGGAGCTGGACCTTGATGGTGCCTTTAAGACATTGCCTTTAACTCCTGACCATTCCCTTTGCAATATCCTAGTAGTCCGATCAGTTTTGTTCCTAGTCTTTCCCCTTTCCAGCAGAAAATAGGCTGGTCCTTTACACAGAGAAATCCCCGTGTCTTCATATGGTTCGGTGTATGTATTATACAGCTTGACTCAAGTTATGCCATTCTGCAGAATTAAAACAGATTTATGTTCTTGTACGTTGGCCCTCTGTATTTCAGTTCATTTTGTTCATTTTGTTCATTTTGTTCATTGTTGGCTTTTAAATCTAGTGCATTGTCCACATACATTATGTAGATGAAGATAGATTGGAGAATAGCGTTATTTGTAGGGATCCCTTTGGTTTAAAGGTATAATACATGATTGGTAAAAGTCACAGAATTCACACTTTGTCTAATCAAACTTGAACATGAAATAATAAACCTGTGAACATTTGAGCTAAATCTGACATCTGAGTCACAAGGAAATCGCAAAAACCCGACTCAATTTTTCTTATTAAACATAAAGAATGGTTTTGATCTTACCCCGAGATCAAAACTGTTATGGGTCTTTGTTTGACAAATTTCTGGATAGATACACCATTCCAAGTGGAAATATTTTAACGGTATGTTTCAGCCAGCATCATCTTCATATCCTGAAAGTTATAATGTTAATCCGTGAACATTTCTGTTTGGGTATGTTACCAATCCTGTACTATTATCTTTAAAGTGATATTAGCTCTGGACAGACTGGTTAAAGCATCATGCACTGCTTATGTCACTGAAGTGCATTATTTATGAGAGAAAATAAGTGCAAATCACGTAGTGTACATTTTCTCAAACTTGTCAGACTTGACTTGGCGGTCATCGTTAGCAAGCCATTTTAAGATAACAGTTATCTTACAATAATTCACCAGGGCCTATCAGTACATGCATGCAAAATAGCCATTGTGTTCTCTCATTGTGCTTTATAGCAGTCCCATTAATATCCGAATCAATATACAAGAAAGTCCAGCATAGATGCATATCACCAACCTTGTTTCCCTGTTAAAATCTGTGAGAAAATCTTTCCATTTATTACCTGCATGCGAGTTTTGTGGAATTCATAAACTGGGAAATATTATAGCTTGTCTTGGCCCAAACCTTCCCAAACCACCAATCTTTGAAGTTTGAAAACCAAGGGTCTGTAGAATTTATTAAATGGGGCTGGATGGCCCAAATTCTTGCCCGAATCCATTACACATGCCAAAGGAATATTCCACACAGTTGGACTTCGGTATTAAGACAGTTCCTAGCCCAAATACCCAGGTAATTAGAGTTTAACGTATCCATGTTGTCCCAATGTTCCATTTGTTTTCAAAGATAATTGACTATTGGGGTCACCACCAACATAGGGCTGGATGGCTCAGTTGGTAGAGCGCCTGTACAGTATTCAGGAGGTTTGAATCCCGCTTCAGTCAATTTTTCTTTGTTCACTTTTCAATGAAAATATGTTTTACTTGAATTTGTCAACCAAATTTGTCGCTGACCACCAATCATATACACACCTGTCACACCTGTTCAATTCTTACAGACCTTGTCAAGTGTCAAGTGGATGGTAAATATGAAAAGGATGGTTTAGACAGAGAGAGAGGGAGGTGCCTGTTCACAACGGTCAGCAAGTATGGAGCCAGGTAGGCCAATAACACCCCCTAAAATAATGGCATATCCATCCAGCTTGTTTGTCCCACTTGTTCGTCACATTTTTGGGTGGTTTTTTTTAAGAGACAGTGTAGCCTTGAATTTGGCAGTGTAAGGTGACTGGAAATGCATGCGAATTACTGGTGAGGAAACATTATTTATTCTCTGTGGACCCCAAGTCAAATGATGTCTACTTAAAGGTAGTATCATACTTTGGTAAGAAACCAAAACAGAAATGTTCACAGATTTACCTATAACTTACAGGGTATGAAGATGGTGCTGGTAGAAACATACCGTTAAAATGTTTCCGCCCGAAATGGTGTATTTATCCAGAAATTAGTAAAACAACAACCGAAAATCTTTTTGATCTTTTAAAAGATCAAAAATAAAAGAGATAAGACTTAAGAAATGCTGTGGCCGTTTTTCACTAGTTTTTCTCAAAGACTGGGCACCGTATGGGACTGAAATTTTCACAGATGACTGTTACTGTATCTGTTGATATTTTTTGCCCATGAATCTGTATTTCTTTGAAAAACAAAACAAAGTATGATATTACCTTTAAGTTCAAGTTTACCATTGAAATCCAACCTTACCGATTTTGTTTGTGTGTATTAAGAAAGGGTTAACATGTTGCATTAAAAAGTCTTGTATTTCTAAAATTGTTAAACTACACACTATAGGCCTATCAAATTGCTGCAATTTTAATTTTTTGTTCTCCATTTTTGGTTTGGAATTAATGTGGTCGTGGTGATTTTGTTTAACCATTGGAGCTGTAAATACTCCTCGGTCTAGTAACATGTTTACACGTCCACCCTGAGTACCTGTCAGATTTTTACTTGAAATTGGGCTAATGTATGAAGTAAAGGCACTACCATGACAGCAGTTGACAGAAAATATGTATAATCACGAGGGAATACATGTTAATACATATGAAGTGTCGAGTTTTGGGCCAGAGATTACGTTTGCATAGATTGGTGCAGGTATTGATGCAAACTTCATGGTAGGATTTCTGAGACGGAGACGATTATGATCTGATGTACTGTCCTCCCTTTGGCTAATTTTTATAGGATTACACACATTTTCATGCATTGATATTGCTTAAGAATTATCCCAATTTTTCATGAGGCAATGAAAAAGGACAGCAAAGGGCCAATTTCGACCAATTAGATTGTATTTTATTGTCATTTGTGAATAATTAAGAAATATCTGTCATCATTGTTTAATCATCTGTAAACCCATCAATAAGCCGGATAATTCCATCATGGACCAAATTGACCATTAAGTAGTTCACCACGCTCAAGTCTGGTACCTTTCTGAACCACACAGTATATTAATACATTATGCAACCACATTCATCTGGACAAAGACAGGGCACCATACTGTTTTGTTTTTTTTGTATCTGTTTATGAGTGTGATTTCTAGTGCAGATTTCACCAATGACCATTGAACCGTGCTCGTGAACCATTCGCACGTGGTCATGCTTGACCTGGGAAAAAACACAGCTCGATAGGAAATGAAATGACGAACGTGACCACCATGTGGTTCCGCTTGAATTAATATATGCAAATTAGCAACGTCATGCCATGATTCACTGCAGACGGAATTTTGACCTACATTTAGCATTTGAAGAAAAAAAAACACCAGAAAAATTAAATGCTTGAATGTGTGTTATCACATGGATGCATCCAAACAGGTTCTGTATGAAAATTTTTTTTTTTTAAAGGGCATGTGCAACATTGGTAAAGGTGACAGAGCAGCTGCAGGCTGCTCATAATTTGATTTGTCATGGAATAAAAACAAACCCGTGAAATATTCAGCTCAATTGATCATTGGAAACAATAGAAAACAGCGAAAAACCGTTGCAATTGGTATGCCAAATTATGTGCAAATAGCTCTTTCAATTTTTATCTTTCCAAGATTAAAAATGTTTTCAAATTTCCATGTGTTGTGTATCACTTGCAATTGTTCTTTGGCTGTTGTTCGCTGACCACGAATATCAAATCGAATTTTCAATGGTGGTTTGTTTTATTGGACAAGCCATTTTTGTGCTAAGCAATTTTTTTGTGCTAAGCAGCTCCATGAAATTGGGTCCAGGTTTGCATTGCGGTTCATTTCTTGCCTTTCACCTCTGGTGACACAGGTTCGATTCCAGTTCGGTCCACAAGTGGATTTGGTTTTCAGTCCCTACCTGATTCTATGGGTTTTGACCCTGAATATTACTCTGGGGTTTTCCTCCCACCTGTAATACTGTATCTTCTTATCATCTTTCCATAAAATGTTTCATCAGGCTTTTGAGCTACAGTGCCTAGGGCACTTTTTGAGTAATCCTTGGTTTCATTACCAGAAATGAACAGTTATAATAAACTTAGGACACATATCTGTACTGTCCATGTAAAATAGCTTCATATTTATAATGCTTGCTGGCCCAACCTATAAACCAAATGCAAACTTAATGTAATAGGCATACCTAAGAGTCATGGGGTAGATTTAACCAAATTCATCATAACTTACTATCAATCATAGGACTTATGATGTATTGCAGCCCTACGTAGGATACGATGGATTATCCTCCATAACTCAAGTTATGATCGATCGTAGGGCTTCGTGAAATCAAACCATGGATCTTCAACAGATTCAAGAAGGTTCCTAGCCAAAATTCCTCAGAGGTTATGATTAGTACTTATAACATATAAACAATATTTACATATAACTCTTTGACATTAACGTTGCAAAGCAGTTATCAGGTTCAACAAGAAAAGGGCAAGTTTTGTCAAATAGAAATAAATGGTCCTTTTAAATTTGTCCTTTGACCCGATGAAATATAATATTGAAGATGTGATAGCATATATACATGTATACACAAAGATTACAGTGAGATATAATATTTTTGGGAGACACTCTCCATGAAATATCTTTACATAAATACAAAAACACAAAATATTCTTATAATATACATATAACAGTGTTTGCAAAAGAAATGATATTAATAATTAAATAAATTTGAACTGTCAAATTATTACTCTGAATACCTTTCTGTATAAAGTCCAAAAATAAACATGCTGTGCTGATTTTTACTGTAATTTTCTGTGCTGGAACCCCATATGCATTCTTGTGCATGTTAGGCCAGAGTTCTGTTTTTGTACTGTAAGCAAAGATCTGCAGTGAACCAGTCAGAGGTCATATGCATTGCATGGAATTTTGGTTGGTAACTTTTTAATGCTGAGCGATTTTGTGTGCTTAGCAGTTTGCTCAGAGAAATAGGGCCATGGTGATTTCAAAATGCAAACCCATCATCACAAAACAAAGTTAATATGGTGCATTTTGTTGAATGTATAAACCAATGGGATCCAACAGGATTAAATTGGATCCAACAGGATCAAATTGGATACAACAGGATCAAATGGGATCCAACAGGATCAAATAGGATCCAACAGGATCAGACAGGATCCAACATGATCAAATAGGATCCAACAAGATCAAATAGGATCCAACAGGATCAGACAGGATCCAACATGATCAATTGGGATCCAACAGGATCAAATAGGATCCAACAGGATCAGACAGGATCCAACATGATCAAATGGGATCCAACAGGATCAAATAGGATCCAACAGGATCAGACAGGATCCAACATGATCAAATGGGATCCATTAGGATCCAACAGGATCAGACAGGATCCAACAGGATCAAATGGGATCCAACAGGATCAAATTGGATACAACAGGATCAGACAGGATCCCTACATGATCAAATGGGATCCAACAGGATCAGATGGGACCCAACATGATCAAATGGGACCCAACAGGATCAACTAGGATCAAATAGGATCAAATGGGATCCAACAGGATTAAATGGTATCCAACATGATCAAATGGGACCCAACAGGATCAACTAGGATCAAATAGGATCAAATGGGATCCAACAGGATTAAATGGTATCCAACAGGATCCATTGGAAACACATTTGTGAAATCCATTTGAAATTCTGACATTCCAGTTGATACCTGTGGTGGATATTTTTATGAGAAAACAAGCAAGTAATAGTATTCCCCAGTTAGGATACGTTTCCCTTAAATATTGACACTCCCATGTTTAAATATGTGCATCTTTAATTCAGTAATTTCATGAATTTCTTTTCTAATGTATACCGTATAATTGTTTGTCCAATGTTTACACCCATGGTGTATTCAGTTTTACGACTTGAGAAGTATAACACACATTATACACGGGTAAATAAAATAATGTCCCATGTATTAATATCCAGCACCATACAAGCACTTCTATTCATTGACCATTGGGGATGTCGACACACTGACACAGTGGTAGAATTCTGGTGGTGTTTGTGGATAGATACGTTCAACGAGTCAATATGCCCATAAGGCTGTGTCCACTACGATCTCCGTATTTGTTATCTGCATATCCCCGTTCCATTTCATGTGTCTGGTTGTCCCTTCTCATGGGGTAGTAGCCCCCTTGGACTCCGAAGACCGGGTTCATGTCCCTTCCATTGGGCGGTGGACAGCCGTAGAACACGTGGCCGTCCGCGGTGCGATCCTGCAGGTAGACCGGCCGGTGTTGCTGGTGTTGTCCGTGCCCGCCGCATTGATGGGAGTTCCTGGCGTTGATATCGCCGTAACACGGACTGGTATTGTTGCTGCCGTCGCTGGAGGAGTTACTGCTTGACGACGGTGCGGATGGAGCTATACCGGCACCGTGAGCTCCCGAGGCGTTGCCCTGGCCACGTCCAACAGGCATCCCACTACCCTTCCTCTTGCAACAGCAGCAGACAATCAGCGAGACGGTGACAAAGAGAAGGATGATGGCAGCTACGGTGATTGCCATGAGGGTCCCCATCCAGCCCAGCCAGCCGTTAGTCACAGCTGTGCTCTCCGTTGACACCACTGCCCGTTCAAGAAAATGAATGTAACAGATGATTAATCGTCTTGTGTGATGGTCTTTTATGCACGAGTGATAAATGGCTCATAATTATGATGATTTGTATTTTGACCCCGAAGCCACGAAGCTTGAATTACGAAAACAAAACCCGTCAGTGTTTGCTAACAGCTGCGAGCTCTATTAGACTGATTTTTTTAAGATGTAAGGCTCTTGAAAGTTGAAAGGTAATATCATACTTTGGTTTTTATCAAAGAATGATACAAATTCATGGGCAAAAAATATCAAGACAGATACAGTAACAGTCATCTGTGAAAATGTCAGTCCCATACGGTGCCCACATTTCGAGAAAACGGTGACAAACGGCCACGGTATTTCTTAAGACTTTTCTCTTTTATTTTTGATCTTTTAAAAGATCAAACAGATTTTCGGTCGTTGTTTGACTAATTCTGGATAAATACGCCATTTCAGGCGGAAACAATTTAAAGGTATGTTTCTATACCATCACCATCTTCATACCCTGTAAATTACACGTAAATCTGTGAACATTTCTGTTTTGGTTTCTTACCAAAGCGTTACTACCTTTATGCGCCATTTATGCGTATTTGATGTATCATCAGATAACTCGTAACTATGGATTGCTGATGGAATTACTAGTGTTTCACTGACATCTATTGCACATCATCAGCAGGGACAGCACTATCTTACAATTCGTATCCTATCATGTGTATACCTAAATGTGAACTAAACGATATAGCAAAAGCGTTATGTCGGCATTATGCCGGCATCATAAAGCTTCCAAATTGGTACATACAAAAAGCAGCGCCTTAAACCCCTTCAATATCAACGGAACGTATTGAAATGAGCTTGGCTAGAACATGGGCCACATTTTTGTACACCAGATACATTTTTTTAAAGAATTAGAGTGTCTATAAAATATCATCGTTAACGAAAACAACCACAGCAGTAAAAGTTGAATCATGTCAAGCACAGTCCAGGGCTCGATGGGCTGGGCCTGAGATAGGCAAACCCTTTCACTACTGTAACATGCGCCAGACAAAATATCACATAATATTGTTTGAAATGGTTGCATTTCATTCCATCTCTCAAGACATGATGTACAATGATGTGTTCGTATTGCAACTTCTCTAAAACAAAACAACAGACCATGTAATAGACTCGAACATCATTTGTTTTACCTGAACACAACTCGAAGCTTTCGTCACTCCCGTCAGCGCAGTTCCACAGTGAATCGCAGATTAAGCCACTGTCGATGCACATAGCCCCATCCCTGCACTCAAAACACTTGTCGTTGGCTGCATGATACAGTGAATCAATAATACACAAGGCGGTTGTTATACTGATGATGTGGGAGGAGGAGGTGGTATAGGCCCCTACTCATATACCCAGCGGTCGGTTATTGTGTGCTTCAGTGATTGAGCACAAAATGTCCTGACCTTATTATTTTAGTTCGTCATGGAATCTGCTGACGATGTCATGAAGGCATTGCTCAGAGCATGGAGCTAGGATACAGCTCCATGCTCAGTGTATTATTGGCTTGTTATCTTCTGATTATCTGCTGGCTTTCAACCGACTTCTGTGCTTCGGTGTTTTCCTTAGTATGTTTTTTTTTCCTCTGTCTGCGAAGTTAATCAGACTCGTGCCCCTGAAATCACGTGTGAGTTGAAGAACAAGGTCTGATAATAAAGGCCTAAATTAAAGTCGAGCTGAAATTCTGTAGATATACCGCTGCTCTGTATGAGAAACGAATGGCTTAGCCTAAACCTTATACCCGTGTGCCCAAGCGCCGTGCGCGGGAGTGATATAAACAGGAAAACAGTGAGAGAGCTTTTGTGCCGAGTTTGCTTGTCGGAGTTATTTACGAGTTGTGTTAGTCGATAGATACAGTCACGGAGCTCCTGGCCGGTTGATTAACATCGATTGCCTGTGTGCGATGCATACACATACGGATTTGTTTTCTGCTCGCCTCCGAAGAAGAAAAAAAATCCGCGCAAATCACTGAGACTGTTTATGATAATTCTGAGAGTATAGCTGGGCGGTGGTACGCGGCTTGGTGTATCTGGCTTGGTGTATCTGGCAGTTGTCAAGTGATTGATATATAGACCGAAGCGATGGACGAAGTTGCGCTGGGATGAGATGTGGAGACAAGCTTTTAGTTTGTTTGTCTTGGTAATTGTTTGCATCCGTGTGATTCAGCTCCTTCATCTTAAGGAGTCCACGACGGTTGTCTTCTTCGATGGCTCATTTTGTTGATTGTTGCCGTTTTGTGCGTTTTGTCGCAAAGACAGTGTTGCCGCTATGTAAAGGCCATGAACTCATCACTTGAGCAATGCTCACGCCACGCCTCAAAGTCAACTTCAGGTGTTCACTTTGAAATCTTAATAGTTAAACTGTGTATATGCTAAGCAATTTCTTGAATTGTTTCTGTAACCAGTGCCCGTCCATTAAGATAAGACATTGCGTGCAACTTAATTGTTAAGGGCCTAATGATGTAAAGGTACATAACCTGCTTGGAGTTAGAAGGGCCTTCGATACTAGCAGGACCTTTAAATTTCAGGTCATTATTTTGGCTGATGAACAGTTTGCAGTAGTTTATTGCTTGTATTGATGTAATTATTATAGTGGTTTGATCTCAACAAATTTATGTGATAGTGCAGATTGCTACAGTCTTTCGCAAGACACATTGCTGGCGATTGTTTTCCCTGTACCTAGGGGTGCAATGGGTACCCGTGTACATGGGATAGGATTGTGCGTTATAGGCCTATTTGACTTTGCTGCCGGGTGGCATGTGTGTGTGCACTGTGCATCATCTTCATGTGACGTATAGGTATAGGAATTTCCAATTTCTTCCTCCATGACTAGTAATATCAAATGTCTGTATGTGTTCAATTTTCTTACCGCAGCATCATACCAAGCACTAGATTCTGATTCAAAATCCACAGATCCCTGCACCTCGTCAATATTTAGATTTGCAATTAAGTCCGGTGTCAGCATCGTACTGGCACGGGGGGTGTACCGTATACCGGTGGCGTGCATGCTCGGGCCGCTCGCCCGTCTGGATCAGGGGGCATTCTCGCAGTATACTGGCTGGTCATGTCAAGAGCATTACTCAAGGTTGCTAGCTTTGAAAATGTCACGGTGTCAGCCCTTCCAGGGATGACGACTGCTATGCCTTATGTATCTATAGTGTATCACCCCATCCCCCATTGTGGCCCTGAGTATATGCTATGAACCAGCCTGTGAATAATACCTCCTTCCCCCATACAGTTAATGCTCAATTTAACACGAGTTACGGTCGAGTTGACGAGGTTTTAAGCCCTCGCTGTCAAGATGATATACCTAATGTTATTTTGCTGACTGGAAATTTACACTTTTTATTGCATTTTGAATTGTATTGACTTGTATGCACGTCTCCGCCCCCGAAGGACACATCCATATGCTCCTGAGGGGAGAACGGCAAGTTTGGAGTTTAATGTTGTCGTCAAGGAAACAGGTGCATAAGTGCTTTCTTCCGAAGGCCTGTAACCTTTTCTCCTCCCCCCATCCAAGTTACAATATGTCAGCCGTACTTACAAAGTGCATGTACCCACGTTCACCCAATGCCGTGACAACGTGAGAGTCTTTAAAGACTCATCCCATGTGAAACTTGTATGACGCACTAACATTGCATGGTGATATTTATTTCAGTTGCGCCGCCCACTTCGAGTATCACGCATCAGTCGTCCAATCATATTGAAGCTACCAATAGTCCCGCCCACCTTGGCTATATTCCACACCAATCATATTGAATCTACCAATAGTCTCCGCCCACCTTGGCTTTATTCCACACCATCATATTGAATCTACCAATAGTCCCTGCCCACCTTTGCTATATTCCTCACCCATCATATTTAATCTACCAACAGTCCCGCCCACCTTGGCTATACCGCACCAAGGCATATCGAATCTACCAATAGTCCCCGCCCACCTTGGCTATATTCCGCACCAAGCATACTGAATCTATACCAACAGTCCCGCCCACCTTGGCTTTATTCCTCACCAATCATATTGAATCTACAAATAGTCCCCGCCCACCTCGACTATCCTACACCAATCAAATTGCAATTTACAATCTGTAACCACGCCCTTCCCTCGATACCAACCTGTTCTTGTCTCATCAGGCACGAAGGAGGTATAGACCACGGAGAATCCCTTGTTGGCAGACAGGACATTGTCCGTGATGAACCGCACGGTCAGCACATTACCAGACGTCTCAAGTTCACGGTAGCGGGGCTCCAAGTCCACTCCGCACAGACCGTAAGGTGCACCGCTCAGCATTAAACTGGTGAATTGTTGACCGTCGTACACAATCACCTGCAAGAAGATAATAAGACGTACTAGTGTGTTTTCTTGGAGTGATTTCTTTCTTCGACAGTTATCCGTGCTCTGGATTGGACTTTGCAATTGCTGCATTGAGTCAAAGGGATTTCACTTGACATGATTTGTGGGATTGGATGTTTGGCTAAGCATGTTGGATGTTTGGCTTAGCATGAGGCTGGTGGATGTTGGATGTTTGGCTTAGCATTAGGCTGTTGGATGTTGGATGTTTTGCTTAGCATTAGGCTGCTGGATGTTGGATGTTTGGCTTAGCATTAGGCTGATGGATGTTGGATGTTTGGCTTTATAGCATTTGGCTGATGTATGTTTGGCTTAGCATTAGGCTGGTGAATGTTGGATGTTGGATGAAGTTTGGCTTAGCATTAGGTTGGTGAATTGTTGACCGTCGTACACGATCACCTGCAAGAAGTTATGACGTTTTCATAATGTGTTTTCTTGGAGTGATTTCTTTCTTCAACATTATCGGTGCTCTGGATTAGACTTTGCAATTGCAACTTGATTTGATTTGATAGGATTTGTGGAATTGGATGTTTGGCTGGATTGGAAAAGACATGAATCAATAGAATGGGCTTGTGTATCGGATTGTAACATTTCAACATTGATCCACAACTTCCAGTCACTTATATCCAGTCACTCTCCTGTGGACGAACAGAGCACACTGTTCGGACGTTCGGAACGTTCAGATAATACCAACGGTTCTCCTCAGAACCACACACTCTCACAGAAGAGATTGCATGGTGTCACCGCAAACCACCGCACTTCATTTTGATCCACAACTTGATTGTGTCTGCTTAGTACATGTGCTTATAGTTTGACATCTGAGTCCTAGCCTTTGATTGGGAAGTCAGACTTCTCAAGTTCTCATTCACAGGGGCGCCTAAGAGTCCAAACATCGCCCTCACCTCATCCTGGTAGCAGTTGACAGACTCGGTCACATCAAAGCTCTCAAAGACGGCGTGGATCCGTCGACCAGGTTCGGCGATGACCGTCACTTTGCAGTCGGTGTTATCAGCATAGCGGCCATGGCCGGCATGGGAGAAGATCTTACCTCCTTTATGGGTAACATACTGCCAACACTCACCATTGGTATCTTGTTGTACAAAGGCTGTAGAAATATAAAGACAAAATGTACATGAATATTGGTTATGTAGTGCTAATTCCATACCCGGTATTTTAGCCATTGCTATAACTAGTACAATCGTGGAGCAGTTGTGTGTTTAATAGCTGCACGGTACAACTATACAGCTGTAATATAGCTATAGGGTTTGTGACACTTCCTATATGTTATTTCCCGATCTGTGTTAACTTCTGGGAGTAATAACATGCGACTTTAATCGACACATTTTATTACCCTAAATAGGCTAATCCTCTTCTTATTGACCTTTTACCGATTGGTAAAAGTTCTGAATGAAATAATATATGCAAATTATTTAACTCCAAACACCTTTTTTACGAGCTTTGCTAGTATTTTAAAGCGCCTTGTAATTCCCCAAATCTTTTGCCCAATGGAAATCTATACGTCACTCATGCTTTTAGACACGAGCGTTTTATTGTTGAATGATTTACGTGGGAACAAATTAAGAACAATAGAGTCTGCTGCCACCTAGCGGTATTGTCAAGCAATTGTCAGATATGGTCTAAATAAGGCTCCATGCATTATAGGACAAACACTGTGCTTTTCCCGTACATCTTTGGCCAGTACAGCTAGCCATCATCATAACGTATTTCAGTCAACAACGTTCACCCTAAAATCAGATCAGTATGTCTGAGGATCGGACCGTTAATCCACACTCAATAGCTCCATGACTTGAGCAATGTGATACACGGGGATGAAGAAGCCATGTCCGCTGTCTGTAGACCTCAAGGACTGCCAGACTACTATAAAAGCTGCATAGCATTATATAGGCCTATAACCTCAGCAGGACGATCATTGTAATACCGTCACTTCTGGTTTTGAAAGAGCTCCGTTTTGCAAGAGCTACCTGAGTGTATGTAAGTCTAACTCTAAGCCTGCTCGGGTTTCCTTGATAAACTCATCATGGATTCCCATCCTCTGCCCAACAAACGGACGTTGCAGAGATCAATCCATCCACGTACCCACGCACCCTGCTGGGGCTGTACCCCTTGCTGCTGGCCCGTTGCATGTCGGCCAGCTTGCCTCCCTGACAATGCAGAGGTCTTTCATCCCTTGATGAGCAGTGACAGGTGAACAATGGGGAAGGAGTTGAGATGGACAGACAAGGAGTGACTGATTTTCACTTGTCTTATTTTCCTTCCTCTCTCTCCGTATCGTGACTGTTCAGGTTGCACCCTGTGCCTTCTACCTCTTTGGCTTCCGTATCCCGCATGGCACGATCAATATGTGGGTTGATTGACAGTATACTGGGCCCAGATTCATTGTACAAGGCGCCATGTATTCAGCTTTGCTAAACAAACATGGGTAACCAAGTAAAATATCTGCTAGCGACTGGTTTGTTGACATATTTTGTGGGAAAATGCCCACCAAAAGTTCTATAAGCTAAGTGGTCGTTTATGTATTGATAAAGAAGATTCAAATACTACTCTTATTAGTAAATTATAGGTCGTCTATGAGAATACATAATCCTGGACGTTATCATTCCAACAGCATTGCACGAAACCGTTATCTGAACCCGTTAGCTTGTAGAATTTGTATTTTGTTAGCTTGCCCTGGGAGATATGTACCTATGTTTCTCCAGAATTTTATTGACTTTTGATTTGACTTACTTGACAAAACGTGGCCATGATGTCATTTTGTTAACACTCTCATCTCTCATCAAAAATACAAAAAGCTGAAGCCAGCATGAAAATATGGTTGCTGATTGCTAATAATAATTATAGTAGACACAACATCCAATGATGTGGATATAATTATAATAGCTGCCAACCATTCCTATTTTGGTAATCATTTTTTACAAGCTCTTGACATCAGATTCCGATTTTTGGCTTGGAAATACGCATGTATATTTCTATGTAGTTTGCTCTGTGATTCCTCTTTTTAGCAGAAGTATTCCTATAATTTAGTGTTGACAGCTATGTAACTGATGTATTTCGTTGTTAAGATTGTATGGAAGCGTATGTCCCGCTGGGAGTGCATTCTTATGATTTATCAGGTCCACTGACTTGAAACTTGAATTGGACAAAATTGACTTTATTGACTTGTGAGAAAAAATTGTTTTGGTATTAATGGAACAAAATTGCTCGTGAGTTCACATAGGATTATTTTACAGGTGATTTGAAATTATTTAGGTACGAGTTTGGACTACATTGTCGTGGATGTCGTCACATAAACCACAAGACTCCACTTAATAGATCACTGATATCGACATGGCGTGAACTTGACGTATGCGTCTCACCACGCGTAGCCGTCATTATTGGTTGATCGAAATCAGAAAAAGTGAAATTGATATTGCTTAGAAACATAGAGTAACGTAGAAGCTTGCTTCTTATAACTTCATGATTATTATTAATCCCAATTCCTTTGACCTGCCAATCAGGAGCTTGTGTTATAAGCAAAATCATTTGATGGGCTTTGTTTTCCCTTAAAACGCCTCTGTGTACTTATTAGCAGCTCGTGCAAATTAATTGGCCCTTAGTCTTCCATAGGCCTGCTTTGAAAAGCACAGAAGGTAACGTCATTTTCCCTGTTACCAATTTCAACATTTCCTCATGTTCAAAATGACAAGCATTTGCTATAGCAATATGAAGACACCGTATTCCCATATGTCAGTTGTCACATTTTAACTCTGGCATACTGCAGTGTTTTGTAATTCCTTTGCGGATTACGCTACCCCTAATCCCCTTCTCTGAAGAGGCACAATCGCTTAATGAGGGATCAGTGGTAATCCCTGATTGACTTAGACAAGGGTGGATTAAGCGACCGATCAGTGTCAACATAACCATAGAGAAATGTCACATAACGGACTGCCTCTCTCATGTTTGAAGAAAGATTTTTCCGGTTTTCTTTTTAAGCCAAGTTTCTTCTACATTAAGAGATAGTCATGTGATGTGTACATTGTGGTGGTACTGGTAAAGTTCAGTCCCATACGGTGCCCATTTTTTGAGAAAATCGTGAAAAACGGCCACATTATTTCTTTCGTCTTTTCTCTTTTACTTTTGATCTTTTAAAAGATCGAAAATGATTTTGGTCATTGGTTTTACTCTTTTCTGGACAGCATTTCAGGCAGAAATATTTTAACAGTATATATGTTTCTACCATCACCATCTTTAATATTCTTTATACCCTGTAAGTTCTAGGTAAATCTGTGAAGATTTCTGTTTCGGTAAATGCTACCAAAGAATGATACTACCTGTAAAAGTAACCCGACATTGTAATTCGTAAGTTTGACAGTTTGCTTGGTGATACGAAATTAAATTTTTCGAGCTTCTTCTGCAAGTGGTTGTAAGGATAGCCCAGTCCAGAATGCATTAGTATCCATGCAGTTGGTCTATATTTGAACCGAATATTGTTTGAAAGTGTTCGTTTCATCGTCTTTGCTATGGTAAAACGTTATATACTCCGCCCACGTCACCCCACCCTATGGGCCACACGAATGACATGACTGATTCTAATTCATCTATTCATTTTAAAATGAATAGATGAATTAACTTCGGTTTGGTTGAAGAAAGTGACTTCTAAGGTAAAACCTGATCATTCCCAAGAAAGCTAAGTGAAATGATTGGTACATGTACACGTATATTTATTGTACTTAGACCTACAATACTTACGTTTTGAACAAATTTCTGGGAATTGCCATCACTTTTTATAATATCATGCCCATATTTCACGTCTCATGCAACATAAAATGGTACAAATTGAGTTGCAGGATTTATGATGTCTTGTTTATTCGCTTTTGTTTGCGTTTGTCATTTAAAAATTCATATGAATCACTGGTACTGAAAGTCTAATTCTTGGGACTAAAGTGGACACTGTAAACCGAATAGTAACCCTGACTTGCCGCCTTTTCGGCTCACAACGTGAACACGTGCGTGCTCCTTTGTGACATTCTGGGTTTGGTGTTTAGATTTATGATTGCGTCTATGATTGCTCGTCTTTTGTGGCGTCCGTGGAATATCGTAATAATATTAACAAATGCAGGAAGATTGATACTTGTCATTCTTGTTAACAATTGAGCTTACATAATGAGGGAGGCAGTGTTTGAATGAGTCAAGTTACCTCAAAAAGTGTCGATTGCAATGTCTGTGATGATTTCTACAAGGCCATATGATTTGTACACGCGATGCGATCGAACTGAGAATCTTTACCCAATGATGTAGTAGCTCCGTGTGGCCACTGTGTGTCAGCATTATGAGACTGACCGTTCAATGAAATATCCCATAGCTCAATACTGCCACGACCAATTAGTCTGGATAAACGAAGTACCTGAAAATGGGTTCTGTCATGCAGTAAGCCGCTACTAATGAGGACCACAAGCCACCCATCCCATTCACAAAAAACGGAGAGGAGTGGTGTATAAGGCCACACAGTATAATGACGAGTTGGTATAAGGGAGACTGTACTCACTGGTATTGTACGCCGATGCTTGGGGAAGAACTGTGGTGATGAGTAGGAGGAGTACCAATACCGGAGTCTGCTTCGTTGGCAGCGAGGAGATGCCGTGGTAGACCCGGGAGGCTTCGGCGCGCGTCCTGATC
The DNA here is from genome assembly GCA_963971285.1 of Astropecten irregularis. Classification (NCBI taxonomy): domain Eukaryota; kingdom Metazoa; phylum Echinodermata; class Asteroidea; order Paxillosida; family Astropectinidae; genus Astropecten; species Astropecten irregularis. The sequence continues at coordinate 11,523,234 of OZ020246.1, forward strand.
AACATCCTTGCCGAGTGTCCGCACGAGTACATGATCCGTGTGCTTGCATATCTTTCCCTGGACTGTGATGATGTGACCGGGACATCGGGGTTATGGAGCAGGCATAGCATGAGAGAAGGCGTTATTCATGGTCCTGTAGCTGCCCCCAAAAGGTTTTTTTCTCCTCCCTGGCATGCATGTGGGCATCTCTGCTTGGTGCCTTTGGCCTGGCCGTGCTTCATGCTGGGCCGAGGACACTGGTCTAAAGAGCCACCTCGCATTGTTGAGACTTCAACCTGAGCTGGACAATGAGACCATCAGTGATGACAGATGATGGGTGGATCGATGCAACCTACCCCCTCCGGAGCATGTTCACCGCTTAATATTTTGATTGGTTCACGGATCAGTTTTGCTCATGACGTAATGCATTTATAGCACATTCAAACATTGTACAATGTACCAGCCAATGGGTCTGCAGAAATATCATAGGTTGAACCTTGATTGACTCGGCATGTTCCACGTGCTGTGTGATAAGTTCGTAACTGTGTATATGCTGAACCAGTCACAGTTTGTTCTGTTCGAGCCCGACTTATGTATTTTTCTTTGATGATTGCTTCCTTAATTAAAGGTAGTATCATACTTTTAAGAAATGTGCACAGATTTACGTATAACTTACAGGGTATGGTGCTGGTAGAATCATACCGTAAAATTTGTTTCGCCTGAAATGGTGTATTTATCCAGAAATGAGTAAAACAACGACCGAAAATCTATTTGATCTTTTAAAAGTTCAAAAACAAAAGAGAAAAGACTTAAGAAATACTGTGGCCGTTTTTCACTGTTTTCTCAAAAAGTGTGCACCGTAATGGGACTGAATTTTTCACAGATGACTGTTATTGTATCTCTGTCTGATATTTTTGCTCATGAATCTGTATTTCTTTGACAAAAGAAGTATGATACTACCTTTAAACTTGTCTCTAGTGCCCTTAGAAAAAAGTGCATGCATCATGCGTTTGCGTGTGTGCTCCTTCAGAGATTCGACCCCATATTCACTGCATAAGCTTATACAACTGCTCTGGCAAAGAACCTAAGAGATTGCATCTCATAATGTTATAAACAGTTTTTCTGACATTCTCGGCTGCATCCATATCCCACAAATTTGATAGATCTATGTTTCTGATCAGTTTTCTTTGGCTTATGGATCTATGTTTCTGATCAGTTTTCTTTGGCTTATGGATCTATGTTTCTGATCAGTTTTCTTTGGCTTATGGATCTATGTTTCTGATCAGTTTTCTTTGGCTTATGGATCTATGTTTCTGATCAGTTTTCTTTGGCTTATGGATCTATGTTTCTGATCAGTTTTCTTTGGCTTATGGATCTATGTTTCTGATCAGTTTTCTTTGGCTTATGGATCTATGTTTGTGATCAGTTTTCTTTGGCTTATAGATCTATGTTTCTGACATAGAGCTATATTAACATTTTAATATAGCTCTATGGTTTCTGATCACTTTTCTTTGGCTTATGAATCCATGTTTCTGATCACTTTTCTTTGGCTTATGGATCTATGTTTCTGATCAGTTTTCTTTGGCCTATACTAATTCTGGAGTCTTTTTGTTATGAATGTCTTGTTTTCTTCTAGCTCGTTCTCACCAAGAGTGATTGTCTTTGTGGGTTTTTTTTTTCAATAAAATCATTTCAGATTCCTGTCTTCATGTCTGTTGTTGGCAGTCTGGTCATAATCCTGATTGATAATTGATTGACAAGCAAAGTGGAATTAAAAGAGAGAGGGCGTCTATTGTTATGTGCATGTCCGTTCGGTCATTCACCATGTATTAATGAAAAAGACTATTGCTATAGTATACCGTACATCATTATTTGGTGTGTCAGTGAACTGATTCTTCCCCCACATCTGAGGGCCGATCTGATATAGCCAGTAGACTTGCACAAGTCCTGTGTCTATTGGTGGTCCATTGGAAGATAACAACTGAATGAGCTGATGTGAATCAGGTCGCGGCAGTGCTAGAGACTTGGGGTGTGTCAGTTAGGTTAACGGGTGTGGCACTAAACGACATTTCATTATGGTCTGTTTGTGAATTGGGCCCTCTTGTGTTGTTCTGACAAGATTTGGTTCAAGCGTGAAGCAATCCCATCAACAAATATCATTCCTAGGGGGTTTATGAAACGGAGGCTTAGGCTCCGTTTCAGGCTCCGGCTCCATTTCGTGAATCCATTTTAAAATAACTGCATGGTATGAAAATAGAGGCTTTTGGCTGCGGTTCTGAAGTAGATTCTCTGGTTTGAAAATGAAAACAGAGTTTCGGCTTCAGTGAAAACCACAACCTATATTTTTTTAGCATATCGATATCAGAGCTGGAGCATGAGCCCGAGCCTAAGCCTCCGTTTCGTAAACGTCCTTAGTGTCTTCATGTGTCATTGAGATGTCAGAGGTTTGAGGCAAGTTTATTCATCTGCAACGTATTATATTTTACTTGCATCATGAAGCAGCGACTTGCATGGTGTCATGGACTCATCAAGGAAGAGAGATAACCTTGCTTCTCTGCGTGTCTTCCTCTTCCATATACCCAGCCATACCGAGAAGGATTTACCCCCCAAATCCCCTACGAGTTCCTGTATGCCACAGCGGGGCATCCAGGGGCCGGACAGGGCCCCAACCGGGTCTGGGCTGATGGTGTCGATTTCACCATAGACCAACTGGAGGAAAACCTTTCCCCCAGGTCTATGATTATTTTCACCAAGCTCTTCGTAACTTACTATCAATCGTAGGACTTATGATACATTGAATCCCTATGTAGGATACGATGGGCTATCCTTTGTAACTCGAGTTACGATCGATCGTAGGGCTTCGTGAAATTCGACCTTGGGGTCGGTTTCATCAAACTCTTCCTAACTTACGATCAATCGTAGGAGTTATGATAATTGCAGCCTGTGATATGATGCGATGGGTTATCCTACGTAACTCGAGTTACGATCGATCGTAGGGATTCGTGAACTTATCGACCCCCTGACCTATACCCTGGTCCCAATTTCATAGAGATGCTTAGCTAAAAAAAATGCTTAGCACAAAAATGGCTTGCCCAATAAAACAAACCACCATTGAAAATTCGATTTGATATTCATGGTTAGCGAACAACAGCCAAAGAACAATCACAAGTGATACACAACACGTGGAAATTTGGTTGTTAACCCTGTTTTTATTAAGGCAGAAATGTCATGCTTACTTAACTTTTGTGCTAAGCAGCTCTATGAAATTGGCCACATGGCCTTGTTTTACAATGTGCAATCAGGAATTGTACCGTAGTACAGGAATTGTACTAATCACCATCATCATAAATCGATCGGTGATAATTTTAGAAACGTGCTTGAAATACATGACAGAGAGAATAATGCTCGATATAGGAATGTCAGTTTCAAGGTCAAGACGGAGTTGCTGTTTCTTCGTCTGTAAATGATTTGTAAAATATGATATAACAATTTAACCGCTGTACGTCATCAGCAGCCTGACGTTTCGATCGTATATTGACGAACCTTCATCTGCGAGGACAGGTCGTGTTTATTTTTTACAGGAAATATCCAAGCCTCACAAAAATATTTAAAGGCACTGAGCTAAATGTAGTCTGCTGTAACATGGAATGAATCCTACTTTGTTCATGTTTCTTTATTTTGGCAAAACAGAACATGATGTTGCCATGATAACAATTAGTCGGTGTGGACCTAATTGCTCGACGTATTCAGTATACTCCGAGCTCAGCACAATTCTGATAAATTTTCACTGTGATTCAGAAATTAAGATGAAATTGCTTTCTAGGGATATCTTACCGAATTGATAATTTTCATAATTGAACATTCCCACTTTTTAAGGGCCATTACAAAATAGGCTAAAAGCAGTAACCAACTTTAATGATTCTACAATATTAGGGAGTCTTGCATTTCCTCAAACCAGAGGATTGCATTATAGGCTAAGCACTTACAGTCATAACACTTATCCTTATTCACAGTATTGCGTTCTGACTTTGATCCAGACTGAGTTTACACCCATACTTAACAGCGCGTGCGTGCACATGCGCTTTTCAACTTCGAGAAGATGTGACAACCAATCGTGTGCATGCTTGAAGTGTAAATGATCACGGTATACTTAAGAAACTAGAGCATGGAGGGGACTGGTAAATCCAATCCCGTGACCTAACCGGAACTGTCTGATAATTCTAACGGTACAGACCAGAACAGAGAAATTGAAAAGGCACATTTTGAAGATCATACCATTATAATACATGCCATAATAACAGTAAGTGACGAGATTAGAAAGACAACGCTACCATTATTTTGGCGGCTTATCTCTCAAAGCTCAGGGTATTACACGCTGTTCTGGAGGGGATCTGTGTTGCTGAAATCGAGCGTGAATTGACGGACATCCGAAGGGTAGACTCTCGGGCGAAAAGTCAATGTTTGTCCAGGCTCACGCTGTGCACGTCATCATTCTATCAGTATCAGCTCTTACCACACTGAGAATGTTTTAATACCGATGATGACTGCATGGGCAGAATTTGACATGACTGACAGCCCTATGCAGTATCCTTACAATCACACAAGTCCTTCATTCGATCGTCGAACTCCTTATCATTCCTATAGTCAAAGTTCTGAAAACCCTCTTATTAAGGAGTTAGCTCAACACCCACCACATATAGGCCTATATATGGTTTGACTTCATAAAATGGAAGTTTATACCATTAACAGCTTTGCTAGGTAGTAATAATTTATGTGGCTTCAAATTGTGGTATCACGTTTGAGAAAATGTGGTATCATTATTTTGAGGATCAACAAAACACAAGATTCACTTTCCTACAATGCAACTGAAAAAGGGGCGCGGTCGTATTTTCTGCCCCCCCCCCAAGTCCTTGACATGTATTTCGGTGAATGATTATGTGATTATATAATTCATTATCCATTCACAGAGAAACAACATTTACAACAACAAAAAGTCAGAAGCAAGAGCTTAAACCCATTTGTTGAATTTTCTTATTTTTTTTATTTTTTTTTTGGGGGGGGGGGGGAATATTACAATAATTTTGGGGATATTACACAAAAGTGCTACCACAATTGGAGGCCACATAGTACCTAGAAATGTTCCCTAAGGTCTGCTCCATCAATCAAGTCAGACCTTAGATGTGGTCGGAGAACTCTAATGTGTCCATGGTCAATGCTCCTTGTCTATACTATCATGGAGCAAGGAAAGCCTACCCATCATTTCTCTATGGCCTAACCAGAGGAAATTATCCATTGTTACACAACATACTGGAATACATACCCACATACAAGTCGATATATTTGTTTTTCTCTCAAACTCTCATAACCCTTCGCGAAAATTAAAAACGCTACATTTTAATAATCCGATTACATAACATTGAGCTTAATGGGGATTTGATTAATGGCGAGACTGGAGCTGTCAGAATCAATCAAGCCCACTTAACTGTCTTCCTTTCTCCGTGTACTTTGTACCCCAACCCTAATCCGATGAATCACCGTTTAGTATACGTAAAGACAGTGGATTTTAATTGAAGTTAATGTGTCAATATTTTGTCAGATGCTTACATGTAATATGGAGTGTTTTGTTTTGGCGCGTAGGCGCAGCTAGCACGATATATTAATCATTGACCACGGCGAGCCATCCGTCACTGCAGCAGAATAATTTCCTTGCTAAAATTGTAACATGAGGGCGCTGTTCGTGTAAGGTGCATTCCACTAGGGTGCACCACACTGAATAGTGTCCCATTGACTTTAGTGTAAAATACCTCAACTTCACAGTTCAAAACATCTCATCCAGAAGTCTCTCAGTTTTTGTTGCAATAATGCAAAACGTAGTTCGGACCCTCATCTAAATGATTCTTTTCAATTTTTGGTTAGGTAACCGATCAGATTTTTGCTAATTGCCCCTTAAACGGTTAAGCCAACATTTCTCAAGTCTCCACAACAGGCTGAAGCACTGAACCCCCAGGTTGTAATAACCCGTCATAATTACACAATTGCACGACCCCAAATTGCATAATTAAAAAACATTTGATGGTACACACATTATGATAATCAGCTCGGCGCATTGATTTTTGAGCTATTTAGTGTGGTGCACCCACTAGTTTGTGGCATGATTACAGCGCGATGCCGATGTTGTGCCTGCCAAATTCAAGTATATAACTGCACATTATACTTAACGAAAGGTGTACATTCAGATTAAAATGTGTTTTATTTGATGATTAAAATATGCTTTATTTGGGTTTGATACAAAATCGGATTCTTTCAAAATGCATCTGCAATAAGCAAACTCAATTTCAGGTCAATGACCGATGTTTATAGGTAATATCATACTTTGGTTTTTGTCAAAGAAGTACAGATTCATGGGCAAAAATATAAAGGAAGATACAGTCACAGTCATCTGTGAAAATTTCAGTCCCGTACGGTGTGCCCACTTTTTGAGAAAATCGTGAAAAACGGCCGCAGTATTTCTTAAGTCTTTTCTCTTTTATTTTTGATCTTTTAAAAGATCAAAAAGATGTTCGGTCGTTGTTTTACTAATTTCTTGATAAGTACACCATTTCAGGTGGAAAAAAATTAACGGTATGTTTCTACCATCATCATCTTCATACCCTGAAAGTTATAGGTAAATCTGTGAACATTTCTGTTTTGGTGTCTTACCAAAGTATGATACTACCTTTAAACATTTTTACTATACTCTCTATAGAAACCCTGATTGTTTACAGTATTTCTTTTCTCCACGAACGATTTCTTATATATTACTTTACACGAATGCGCATGTTTTATTTCACTCCATAATTTTTAAATAAAGTGATTCTTAAAAAAAAAACCGAAACCTTGCCAATGAGTCGGCTTCTATATTTCAGGGAATTATACTGCGCCTCGGAGCAAGGGTAATTGATTGCTAGAATTACTTATGCACATGCATTCTAGCAGGGGTGGCATATCAAACACTGCGTATCAAGCTTCACCCATGTTCCTGCATAGCATGCATAATATAATAGTTTTGAATCAATCAGGCGCTGCATGCTTGCATGCATGCTCTGCAAAAGAGCCGCAGCTCAACTCAGACGAACTTCGCTTTGCATGGACAAAATCAGAAACTTCCTAACAAATTTGTAGAAATATTTCTCGGTCCACAATTCAATTTTATGCGCAGTTCAGATTAAACAAATATGCCAATATTTGATACTTGCGAAGGTATTAATCAAGCTCATGCTTTGGAAATAAAATGGTTTTACTTTTTGGCTTCGGAATTAAATTCCTTTTTCGGCAGAAAATACATGTAAACTGAAGCAGTTTAATTTTTATGCACCATTCTTTCTCTGCTTTTGTGAAATAATGAGGATTTGGGAAAGTTGCTATTTTTCCATTTGAGTTATGTCACTCTTATTTTATTTGATTTTTATATTAATTTTCTTTTTACGGAAAGTGAAATTGACGGCCCGTGACAGTAAAAAATTTAAACTGATCGAAAATGCAGTCCATCTGCCTGAGTGGCCTGTCACCGTAAACTCTCTATTTCATTTCTGATCGACCGTAAAAGTGGTAGTGCGCCCTCACGAGTCGATGGTGCGCGAATTCGTTCACAAGCCAACCGGGAGTTTCTTCCGTCAACAATCAATTTTGAGCAGACGCTCAAACAACTTCTGAAAAGTGTCAGAAAATGTAGTTTTAGCAAAATGGCCGACATAGACTTTGACCCGTTGGCATTAGAAGTTACCAACGAACTGAATAATGAATTGAGAAGCAAAACAGGAACCTGGGAACATGAAGATTTAGCTCAGGTAGGTTCGTGTACGTGTGCAGACGATTTCGTGAAAGTTGCAAAGTAACTTTGTAGAACGGCGCCATGTTTTTTATTTACATGCTTGCCGACTCGCCATGCTTGCGTACTGTTTCGGAAAGAATTCCACTGATGACCATAATTTGTGCACAACTCTGTGGAACCAACAGTGGGCGTTTTGAGCAAAATGACTGCCGCTGTATTGGAAGTGTACAATTTGTAGGTAAAAAACCCCTGTAAAACTCACTTTTCAGATATCCTACCCAAGTTTTCCACACCTGAGATTGAAGTTCATCATAATTTGTATCCAATAAGTTAACTCTTGAGTCTTGGAGGATTATAATCCTTTTTCCGTAATGGTCATCAGTGGAATTCTTTCCGACAAGTACGCTAAGCATACTTACAATACTGCGATTGGCATTGTCAGTTGGTGGTTTACAATCACTGACAATAACATCAAATTCCACTTTCTTGTTACTTGTCTAAACTCATTTTCATTGTTTGTTTTTTGGTAATGGTGTACATACTGTCAGGTATGATACCTATAAAGGGAATAAAAACAACTTAGGTTTCTACTGTTCCAAAATGATATTTTTGACTTTCAGCAAATGTTCCTGAGTCCTTAAAACCCCAGATAGAAGAATTTTGTGAAACATTTTAGACTAAAAAAACAATTTTTCTTACACGCTTGTTGCGAACTTGAAAACAGTCCGTCGGCCATTTTGTCTGGTCTGGCTAGTCTAGTTTAGTCTGGTATCTCAGGTCTCGAATTGAACGACGGCCAGTGCCTCCGTGGCCCTTCTAACTGGACGAGGTGGCCCACAAACGATCCCCTTGTTTACGGCCAGGTTTGCCTTGCCCTTTATTTACCTTGGCCGTCATGCCCTTTTGCAAAAAAAAACTAACTCACTAACTATGTACTTCAATGTCATCTCAAATTTATGGACCGGTTGTTTTAAAGTTTTGTGGGAACTGATAACACAAGCACTTGCACTTTGCAGCTGACCTCTGCTGCAGACACAACATCATCCTACTACCATACTAGTGTTTTTAAACATGAGGCCGAATTCACACTTATGCACTGTACACTGCACATTTCGATGGTCAAACACGTGGGAGGTGTACATTGTATGTGGTGGAAGCACAACATAATTCATTAGGGCCTATAGTTAAAGTACTATTAACTTCAACACCTGAAATATTATATTCACATTAGACCCAGTAACTGGGGCGCTGAACTCCCTTTTTTGACTTTTGGGGTTGACGGTCGGTCTAGCGCCCCAGTGAATCCTATAGGGCAAAATGTGTCGTACACAGGAAAAAAAAATTTCACAGCACTTTCGCCGAAAATGTCCCCAAATGACAACAAAAACATCGCAAATCAGCTTGAAAATCGCTCCATCTCTTCTCCGATTGTCAGGGATGAATTGCAGCCTATTCATTTGTACTCACAATCATTCCGTGTGATGAAAATCGATGTTTTCCGATGAACAACCAAAAGTCAAAAAAGGGAGTTCAGCGCCCCAGTTACTGGATCTATATTCACATTTGGTCTCCGTGCCCTTTCTGCATTTGGCCTTGGTGCCCTACCGACTGGCCGTGGTGCCCTCTGTAATTTTACTCCATCCAAGGCCAAAGTGGCCTTGCCCTAAAAATGTCAAAATTCAAGGCCTGGTACCTACAACCAACGACAACGTATCAAAAGTCCACACAATGTGAGCAGACTGTGAGACACTAGACTGGATTCTCGTCTGCGACCGTTCTGTGCGTTAGTGAAAAGTCGCGTCTTCATTTATACCGTTTTTACTCCATAATTTCCCTAAAAAATCAAAGCCCTGCCCTCTTTCCACAAATTTAACCTTGCTAATGATATTGAAGAGAACACCACAAACGTATATTTAAGGAAGTCTCTTTACAGAAAGTTGTTTTTATCTAGGAAGTGTAACTTTAATGCTGGATACAATTTATAATGAACTTCAGTCCGAGCTCTATAACACTGGGGTAGCATACATATGAAGAGCGAGCTTTACATGTATGTTTATGGGTTACTTTTACCTACAATAATACACTTTGAATGCAGAGGCAGCCATTATCTCAAAATGTCCTCTGTTGGTTCCATAGAGTTGTGCACACGTGTGCACAAGTGATGGCCATTTCTGGGTGCCATTTCTGGGTGCATGTACCATACTGTAATGTATACAACTCTTAGGTCCACTCCATGTGTTTCACCATGACAGACAAAGGCTTTATAACTAGTACCACACACATTAAAATTCACATTTTGAAGTCACATTAAAAGAGAAAATAAATACGGTGAACAAATTTATAACATCCATGCTTTTTGTTTGAATTCTGTTAGACAAAACTACAAATTACCACAGTCCGTGTGATCTTCGTGCAGCAAATTTAAGAGATCATTTTGAAAATGTGACCTATGATTTCATTAATTGCCGGCTTTCAATTTAAACTTTGACCTTTAGTGGCCTTTACATTGTTTTGTTTTTTTTGTCAGGTGCGGTACAAAGTTCTAAGAGGCCACAAGGAAGGTATAAACTCCTGCCAATTCTGTGTAAATGACACTCGCATCTTGACTGCATCAGATGATAAGACCTGCTCAGTTTGGGTAAGAGTTTCTAGCAACCACAGACCTCCCAACCTTTCAGCTTTTGGTGGAAAATTTCCACATTTTTTTTAGTTAATTACGATTTTCCGCTCTTGTCCATTATTTTCCGAAAAATTTAATTTTTACCCTGGAGGCACATGACATAATGAATGTTGCATGCACAAGTTTACAAAAAACCAAAAAAAACTAGATTGGAGTGGCACTCAAACCTGTGACCCCCGAAATACCATACCAGTGCTCTACCTTCCAAAATTATGGAATTTTGTTGTATTGTTTTCAGGATTCTTTTAATACTGTAACAATCACAGCCTTGTCAATAAGTTGGGCTCTAGAGCTCAAATTTTGAAATGTGACACCATTTTGTTTCTGTGTGTTATTATTGTACAGAATGTCCAGACAGGTGATAGAGAGCACAAGTATGAGGGTCATCCAACCTGCATTACTCAATGTCACATGAGTCCTGATAATACCAAGTTTGTTACCTCATGCTGGGACAAGAGAATCCGTTTATGGGATGTAGAAACCGGACAAGTCATTGTGAGTATACCGAAGCCAGGGCCTAATACACCGATCCAGTAGGCAATGCCCCCTGACAAATTGACCAATCACAACGCGATATTTAAGGTCCGACAAATTGCCGCCATTTTGTCCGACAAAATGTTTTAAATTGTGTATTCTTTACTACACACTTTTCGTTGAGTTTACTTTTGTTTCGTATGTACAAGGCAATTCTATGACAAATCCGAGTTTTATTCTGAACCATGGTCAAGCGGTGTTTATATTTTCATTATATGTCTGACTCTCGATGCCCTGGCTGAGAGGAAATGTACATTTTTGGCCTTTTGCAAAACCAAAGTCCAACAGAGATAGGTGGCCGATCGTGACACGTTATGTGCGTGCGCGTGTGCGTTGTTGCTTGGACGTTGCTATGAATTCTCAATGCATTACCATGAAAACCACACTGTGGTATATTGTGGTATTCAGGATACCACACTTACTACAGGAAAATTGAGTGGTAAATTGTGGTATGCAGGTAGGTTAGGGTTAATAAAATTTGAGTCGGGGGAAGTCACTTGACATCTCTGCCGTCCGGAACATCTTTAACCCTTACCCTCATTCATAGCACACGTGTGTGATATCCTGAATACCACAATATACCACAACGTAGTTTTCATGGCAATACTTGGTTTATCAGTGATCCAGTTCTCCCTGTGGAGACTGTGGTAGTGTGAGGTAAGCAGCTCTTATCTTGTATGTAAATGTAGCGGGTTAGGGTTAATATGCTTATTTTCTCTGCATTATTTGCACAGTGGACTAGCTTACAGGGAGGCATAGGAACGTGCTGTCAGTTTTCACATGATGGGAAGACCATAGCCTCTGGCACTGACCTAGACAACAGTTTGAACATATGGGATGCTGAGAATGGTACTATTATCCAGTCTAAGAAAAGTAAGTACTCACATTATCAAACCCCTTCTTCCATACTACCTTTAAGCAGCTTTATGAAATGGTCCCAGATTGTAGTCTTGACGAATAGGACTGAGACTGGACTGAGACTTGAGCAGAGAGACCTGTAATTTGACCCTAGGAACTCGACACAGACAGCTCTGAGTCTTATCCCAATGTCCTCAGGATGAGTTGAGACCCCTTCATCTTCAACCTGATTCTTTCTGTTTCATTGGCAGAGCTTCACGGCAGTAGCCTCACCAGCTGCAAGTTCTCCCCTGACGATTCAAGAGTTTGCACAACCTCCATGGATATGACAACCAAACTGTGGGACGTCGCCACGCAGACTGTAACCATTAAACTGGGGTGAGACTTGACATTTAGGATGAGAAACTTTTATGACGTGTGTAAAATTCATGGAAAATAACTTTGGAGTGAGGATTTCACTGTGCATTGCATATGTATTACAGGAATTTTGTATTCAGTAAAAGGGGAACAAAGACAAATTTACTGTTGCACGATTCGAACCAATAATGATCCAGCCCTGTGTTGGTAGTGTCCCAAGTAGTCAACTATCTTTGTCCGTTTACCAGTCAAAATCCATGCAATCACACATTCCATTAATTACAGTGGAATGTCTATAACGAACACGGCGGGTTGCACAGATATTTTCCCTTATAGTGGTTGTCCGTTATAGTGATTTAAAGAACCATATTCGATATGTATTATTGTACACAAAAATTGAGAGTCAAGGATGGTGTTCGGTAAAGCCAAATGTTCATTAGACCGAAAAAAAAAAATGGTTGTGTTGCCCTCAAGTGGAAAAATTAAAATTTTGGGTCAGTCGGTCGATTTAAAAAATTTTTTTTTGCCGACTTTCAAACATGATTTTATCGTGAATACCAAGCAGGATGTATGGTCACCAGGGCTTATAAATTAACGGTCTTGGGTCGTTTTGAGGAGACACGCTTTTTTACTGCTAAATCTTACATTTTCTGTCAAAAATGGTGAGTTTTTATACTTTAGGACTCAAACGAAAAATAAATAAATAAAATCCCGACCCAAAGTTTTGGCATTTTACGGTTGGTCGCTGAGGGCAACACAACAATTTTTTTTTTTCGGCCTTATTGTGGCGTTCCACTGTGTATCCCATGGATCATTTCAAATGCACCCAACATTAGCTATGCAGCAAACCTGAGAAACAGTATTTGCGGGATCACTCAATTGATGCTCAAAGAGGATGCAGCTTTTTTAATCAATATAATCATTAAGTAGGATTTGAAGCTTTGCATGGTGGAAGTAACATAATAAGGAAAGGTTTGCGGAGACACCATGTATAATCTCTTTATAGATGTGTGGTTCTGAAAAGAAGCGGTGAGAAGTTGTTATCTCGACGTTCCGGCCAGTGTACTCTGGCCGTCCTCAGGAGAGTGTGTGAAAGTATAATCATGAAATAACCACAAGGGAAACTGACTGGATTCATTGGAACGCTGTATTTTGTTTTATTTCACAGCGGTCATATCAACATAATATCCTGCTGCTGTTTCAATAAAGATGAGCGACGCCTATGCACGGGATCCTGGGATAAACAGCTGCAAGTTTGGGACGTATCTACGGGGATGTACCGATCAGAGGGACCGGTCACCTTCAGCAAAGGTCATGAAGGCTCTATCAGTTCCTGCAGATTCAGTGAAGATGGTGAGTAACAATAGATGATTTTCAGCTTAAAGGTACAGTACAGGATTGGTAAACATACCCAAACAGAAATGCTCACAGATTTACGTACAACTTTCAGGGTATGAAGATGGTGCTGGTAGAAACATACTGTTAAAACATTTCCGGCTGAATGCTGTATTTATACAGAAATTAGTAATTCAAAGACCAAAAAAAAAACAGTTTTGATCTCAGGGTAAGATCAAAACCACTCTTTATGTTTTATAAGAAAAATTTGAGTCCGGTTTACACTATTTTCTTGTGACTCAGATGTCAAATTTTCACAGGTTTATTATTTCATGTACATGCTGAATCAGACAAAGTGTGAGTGCTGTTTCTTTGACCTTTACCAATCATGTATTTTACCTTTAACCTTAAAAACTAGAGATTATATCTTTGAAATGTGAATAGAGACAAAGGGACTTGAGTGGGATTCGAACCTGCGAATATCGCACTGATTCTCAAGAAAGAACGAAACAAAAATGAGTTTGGGAGCCCTGGAAATGTGATACCTTTGGGGCAGCTTCACAGAATCCAGAGTTGTTGACTCGAGTCAGTGACTTGGACTCAAGTCCGACTCGAGTCACCAATTTTTGTGACTTGCGACTTGACTTGACTTGGAACAAAATGACTCGAGACTTGACTTGACTTGTGAAAATTTGACTTGGTTACAACTCTGACAGAATCTGTCAAAATGGTTGCCATGGAATCTCCTCTCTGTTGTCATGCAAACACATAATCTTCACGTGTTATTAGCTCATTGTGATCACATAAAGTACGTTTAGGGAACATTTTGGAATGGCTGTGTGGTTGTCTGTTGAAGACGGTATTGCTCAGGTTTCGGAGGCATTTGTTGCTCAATGAGTACTGGGGCATGTTATAGGTCTTAGGGATACTATGAAGATGCTGTCTAGGGCTGTCTTAAACAGGTGTCTTACTTTGAAGTAATTTTTCCATCATGATGAAAATAAATAACAACGTACAGGGCTCGAATTTCGTGAAAAAGGGCACTGGACAGCAGGTCTAGTAACTGAAGTGCTCATTTTACTAGCCCTGAACTTTTTAACTAGACCTGTGGCATTCATGTACATAGGAAAACTGTAATTGTATGCAATTGTGTCAAAAAATCATCAATTTAGGAACCATTTCAATTGTGCAAGGAAAACAAAATCACTAGACAGCCGGACTAGTGCAGAACACACTTTACTAGACCGACACTGAAATTACTAGACTCGGTCCACGGCCTAGTGGATATTTCGAGCCCTGACATACTATTTGATACCATTTATTAACTAAATATTGTACAATACCAGAAAGGCTAATTCTAAAGCACCCCAGACATCCATACATCTTCTATGTGTACATTCTGTGCTGATCTGACCAACAACAATTTCAGATATTCACTGGTACCACTGACCTTT
This sequence comes from Astropecten irregularis, assembly GCA_963971285.1. NCBI lineage: Eukaryota > Metazoa > Echinodermata > Asteroidea > Paxillosida > Astropectinidae > Astropecten > Astropecten irregularis. The sequence continues at coordinate 11,538,241 of OZ020246.1, forward strand.
TACAACAGGGAAATCTCTCAGCCAGGATTTTCTTAGCTGTTTGGCGGTAGTTCTGGTTAAACAAACAGTAAATGAACACATTGCAAGCGCTGTTACACATGACTAACTGTGTAACTAGGAATTTTACCCACCCAGGGCTCTCTGTATGAGTCAAATTTTGCACGAAATCGTTCACATTGTAAGGTACGTAACAAACAATAAAAGCCACAGTGACCATAACAAATGTTTTCAGAGCTTTGTTGTTCTGAATATTGCCTGCCTGATTTTCGTTGTTTCGAAGTTGATGCGCTCGACTGATTTTGATCAGGCGATAATATATTAATGTTATTATCAGTGTGGGAAATACATTTCCTAAAAAGAGAGTTGTTGTGCTGGATAAAATGTTGGTTACTGGCATACAATAACCAGTTTCTGTTTTGTAAATGGCTGAGGTACCAGTGAATAAAAATACAGTAATTAAAACATTGACTGATGCTACAAGTACAAGTATGATGGCACGCCTTCTGGTACACCATACTGGGAATTTGTAGGGTCGAGTGACGGCAATGTATCTCTCAATATTTAAAAAGATAATACAATTCATAGACATGATGCAACTTAGTCCAAACGGAAGTGCTAACAAATAGCAGGTCAAATCACCAAATGGCCATCTGTCTAAGGCTGAAGAGATGACACTAACCAACGTGGATATACCAACAATGAGGTCATACACAGCCAGTGTAGTCATGAGAACTTTGGTGCTGTCCGCCAAGTTTGATACCCGACGAGTCACAGCAATGCAGAGAATATTTCCAGATATGATCAGCAATCCCAGGATGGTATTGAAGCAAGTACGGAGGGCGATGAGGGGTGGGGACAGACCTGAAACTTCCATGGATGTATTGGCCATTATCCAGCTGGATAGAAATCCTCTCCAATGTTCCTTGTAATGACTCGGTAATGTCTACATTGGATGTTGGTACATGCAAGGAGGACTGTCAATCTCACTGTCTACACTGTCTGCTTGTTATCAAGAACCATAAATTACCATCACTGGTCAGTTGGACTTGAGAGTGGCTATGGTATGTAAAGAAACGATGAGTCCAGTACACTGATGTCCACTGAGTGGCTGAAGAATCCTTGAAATGTTTGCCACTAGTGCAGATGTGGTCAATTTTACCTCACGGCGTTTGACAGTTCAGTCACAATCCAGCATTGATGCTAGTCTTAGTATGGTTCCTACTAGAAGTCAAACATACCAGTGTAAATATTCTAGCTGAGTGTTTAGTAGGACATGTATGACTCCGTCAGTTTAAGCATACACCGGTATTAAAGGAGTATTATGTTCCTCTTGTAGTTACCAAACCGCTGTTGTGTTATCCCAATGAGGCAGACTGATCATTCAAATTGATGTCAGTGCTTGATGGTAAATTCTCATCCCACAAACACTTGGTTTCATCTGTTCACTTTATACTGAACTTGTAATGCTACTACATGCTTCCTACATGCAGGTAGATGTAACACTGGTGTGTAAATCATATATGCCCTACCTTATCACTGCCTGTAATAAAAACAACTGACATTGATACTAATTGAGTGATCTGTTTATTACAAGTCCATTATTGAGCCGGGTCCATTTAGGAGTGCTGAATCTGTACATTTTGCATAATTGCAATCAGATGTAAGCAGTAGACACTGCACTTGTAAGTCATTGTCAGTTATCATCAAGTGTCTCTGCTTATGACTGCATTTCCAATATGAAGATCCATAGTGTTTCATGTAGATTTATTAACTGACTATCATCATATTATACCACATCAACCAGCTGACAGGATCTCTGTTTGTAAGACTGGTTTTCCTAAGAATCTCCATCTTTCCATTTTGCCAACTTGATCACGAATGGCTTACATGTACAATGAAAACCAGATGAGTTTGTTGTCATTGATGAAGTACAGAAAGAGTTGGCTGAGTTATTGACTAAATGAGTGGATGGTATTCTATGGATGGGAGATGATATTATTACATCAGTATTAGAGCATGTTACAGGACCAGGGAATGTGTAACAGTGTGACATCTTAATTGCCTGCCTTACATTAACTTATAATTACACATATTCCCATCTCATAAAGGACAGCTTTACCCCCCTTTCAGACAGGCGTGCCAGGGTCGCGCCGAACTAAATAGATAAGAAGTGACCCTAGGTCGACCCAATTCAGATTTTGGTTTCAGACAGGTGAACTTAATACATTGGAGTAGCCCTAAAACTGGGCCTACAAACAAACGGACAACTTGGGGCCATAGCAACAGCTCCGTAGAAAACTTTTCGGGCAGTGTTGTTTACGATTCAGACCGTACGTTGTCGACTTGGTTGTTGCGAGGAGGAAATTGACAAAAGCATAATTTTGATTTTGACTGTTGTTGTCGTCGTATATACACAACCGACACGACTGGCATTGTGGCCGTCATATTTTGTTTTTTACTATAAGGCCAACTTCATCTTTGACTTTGCCTTCAAAATAATTAATTTTGATGTTTTTGTATAGCCTACCTTGGCAAAGGTCTATTGAAAAATACACCAAATGATGTACGACCGGCAGACGATTTCCATGCCAAAAAGTTTTGTATGTATGCATTGTGGGATATCACTGCAGTTTTCTGCTCATTTGCATATTTGCATTGAGTTCGGCTCATGACTAGAGCGACGTCTGAAACGATGTCGCTCTAGCGCCGTTCTGAACGACCCAGACCGTCGATCTTTCGGCATCAGGCGCGCCTGGTCGCTCCTAATTGTTTCAGACGTCAAACTTTCTATGTACTTAATTCATATCTTGACTTTTAATTGGTTCGGCGCGACGCTAGAACGCCTGTCTGAAACGGGGGTTATATACCGGTAATAAACCCCAATACATGTATATGGTACAATTGCAGATGACCATTATAATGAAAGTAAATTGCCTATAAAGACTGATAACACTCTTTCCAGTACGTACATTTGGTATCATTTATTAGCTAAATATTGTACAACGACAGAAAGGCTAATTCTAAAGCACCCCAGACATCCATACATCTTCTATGAGTACATTCTGTGCTGATCTGACCAACAACAATTTCAGATATTCACTGGTACCACTGACCTTTTACAACAGGGAAATCTCTCAGCCAGGATTTTCTTAGCTGTTTGGCGGTAGTTCTGGTTAAACAAACAGTAAATGAACACATTGCAAGCGCTGTTACACATGACTAACTGTGTAACTAGGAATTTTACCCACCTAGGGCTCTCTGTATGAGTCAAAATTTGCACGAAATCGTTCACATTGTAAGGTACGTAACAAACAATAAAAGCTACAGTGACCATAACAAATGTTTTCAGAGCTTTGTTGTTCTGAATGTTGCCTGCCTGATTTTCATGGTTTCGAAGTTGATGCTCTCGACTGATTTTGATCATGCGACAATATGCCAATGTTATTATTATTGTGGGAAATACATTTCCTAAAAAGAGAGTTGTGGCACTGGTTAAAATGTTGGTAACCTGTATACAATGACCAGTTGCTGTATTGTAAATGGCTGAGGTAGGCCTGCCAGTGCATAAAAGTACAACAATTAAAAGACTGACTGATGTTGCAAGTACAAGTATGATGGCACGCCTTCTGGTACACCATACCGGGAATTTGTAGGGTCGAGTGACGGCAATGTATCGCTCAATGTTTAAAAATACAATACAATTCATAGACATGGTGCAACTTAGTCCAAATGTAAGTGCTAACAAATAGCAGGTCAAATCACCAAATGGCCATCTGTCTAAGGCTGAAGAGATGACACTAACCAACGTGGATATACCAACAATCAGGTCATACACAGCCAGTGTAGTCATGAGAACTTTGGTGCTGTCGGCCAAGTTTGATACCCGACGAGTCACAGCAATGCAGAGAATATTTCCAGATATGATCAGCAATCCCAGGATGGTATTGAAGCAAGTACGGAGGGCGATGAGGGGTGGGGACAGACCTGAAACTTCCATGGATGTATTGGCCATTATCCAGCTGGATAGAAATCCTCTCCAATGTTCCTTGTAATGACTCGGTAATGTCTACATTGGATGTTGGTACATGCAAGGAGGACTGTCAATCTCACTGTCTACACTGTCTGCTTGTTATCAAGAATCATTAATTACCATCACTGGTCAGTTGGACTTGAGAGTGGCTATGGTATGTAGAGAAACAATGAGTCCAGTACACTGATGACCACTGAGTGGTTCAAGAATCCTTGAAATGTTTGTCACTAGTGCAGATGTGGTCAATTTTACCTCACGGCGTGGGACAGTTCAGTCACAATCCAGCATTGATGCTAGTCTTAGTATGGTTCCTACTAGAAGTCAAACATACTAGTGTAAATATTCTAGCTGAGTGTTCAGTAGAACATGTATCACTCCGTCAGTTTAAGCATACACCGGTATTAAAGGAGTATTATGTTCCTCTTGTAGTGACCAAACTACTGTTGTATTATCCCAATGAGGCAGTCTGATCATTCAAATTGATGTCAGTGCTTGATGGTAAATTCTCATCCCACAAACACTTGGTTTCATCTGTTCACTTTATACTGAACTTGTAATGCTACTACATGCTTCATAGATGCAGGTAGATGTAACACTGGTGTGTAAATCATATATGCCCTACCTTATCACTGCCTGTAATTAAAACAACTGACATTGATACTAATTGAGTGATCTGTTTATTACAAGTCCATTATTGAGCCTGGTCCATTTAGGAGTGCTGCATCTGTACATTGCATAATTGCAATCAGATGTAAGCAGTAGACACTGCACTTGTAAGTCATTGTCAGTTATCATCAAGTGTCTCTGCTTATGACTGCATTTCCAATATGAAGATCCATAGTGTTTCATGTAGATTTATTAACTGACTATCATCATATTATACCACATCAACCAGCTGACAGGATCTCTGTTTGTAAGACTGGTTTTCCTAAGAATCTCCATCTTTCCATTTTGCCAACTTGATCACGAATGGCTTACATGTACAATGAAAACCAGATGAGTTTGTTGGCATTGATGAAGTACAGAAAGAGTTGGCTGAGTTATTGACTAAATGAGTGGATGGTATTCTATGGATGGGAGATGATATTATTACATCAGTATTAGAGCATGTTACAGGACCAAGGGATGTGTAACAGTGTAACATCTAAATTGTCTGCCTTACATTAACTTATTTACAGATATTCCCATCTCATAAAGGACAGCTTTAGATCTACCGGTAATAAACCCAATATATGGTACAATTGCAGATGACCATTATTATGAAATTAAATTGCCTATAAAGGCTGATAACACTCTTTCCTGTTATAACCACAAATCATGGATGAAGGAATCAAAAAGATATTTCTGGTACGTACATTTGGTATAGTTTATATTAGGTAAATATTGTACAATGACAGAAAGGCTAATTCTAAAGCACCCCAGACATCCATACATCTTCTATGAGTACATTCTTTGCTGATCTGACCAACAACAATTTCAGATATTCACTGGTACCACTGACCTTTTACAACAGGGAAATCTCTCAGCCAGGATTTTCTTAGCTGTTTGGCGATAGTTCTGGTTAAACAAACTGTAAATGAACACATTGCAAGCGCTGTTACACATGACTAACTGTGTAGCTAGGAATTTTACCCACCCAGGGCTCTCTGTATGAGTCAAAATGTTCACCAAATTGTTCACATTGTAAGGTACGTAACAAACAGTAAAAGCTACGGTGACCATAACAAATGTTTTCAGAGCTTTGTTGTTCTGAATATTGCCTTCCTGATTTTCATGGTTTCGAAGTTGATGCTCTCGACTGATTTTGATCATGCGACAATATGCCAATGTTATTATCATTGTGGGAAATAGATTTCCTAAAAAGAGAGTTGTGGCACTGGTTAAAATGTTGGAAACCGGTATACAATGACCAGTTGCTGTATTGTAAATGGCTGAGGTAGGCCTGCCACTGCATAAAAGTACAACAATTAAAAGACTGACTGATGTTGCAAGTACAAGTATGATGGCACGCCTTCTGGTACACCATACCGGGAATTTGTAGGGTCGAGTGACGGCAATGTATCGCTCAATGTTTAAAAATACAATACAATTCATAGACATGGTGCAACTTAGTCCAAATGTAAGTGCTAACAAATAGCAGGTCAAATCACCAAATGGCCATCTGTCTAAGGCTGAAGAGATGACACTAACCAACGTGGATATACCAACAATCAGGTCATACACGGCCAGTGTAGTCATGAGAACTTTGGTGCTGTCGGCCAAGTTTGATACCCGACGAGTCACAGCAATGCAGAGAATATTTCCAGATATGATCAGCAATCCCAGGATGGTATTGAAGCAAGTACGGAGGGCGATGAGGGGTGGGGACAGACCTGAAACTTCCATGGATGTATTGGCCATTATCCAGCTGGATAGAAATCCTCTCCAATGTTCCTTGTAATGACTCGGTAATGTCTACATTGGATGTTGGTACATGCAAGGAGGACTGTCAATCTCACTGTCTACACTGTCTGCTTGTTATCAAGAACCATAAATTACCATCACTGGTCAGTTGGACTTGAGAGTGGCTATGGTATGTAAAGAAACGATGAGTCCAGTACACTGATGTCCACTGAGTGGCTCAAGAATCCTTGAAATGTTTGTCACTAGTGCAGATGTGGTCAATTTTACCTCACGGCGTGGGACAGTTCAGTCACAATCCAGCATTGATGCTAGTCTTAGTATGGTACGTACTAGAAGTCATACATACCAGTGTAAATATTCTAGCTGAGTGTTCAGTAGAACATGTATCACTCCGTCAGTTTAAGCATACACCGGTATTAAAGGAGTATTATGTTCCTCTTGTAGTGACCAAACCGCTGTTGTATTATCCCAATGAGGCAGACTGATCATTCAAATTGATGTCAGTGCTTGACGGTAAATTCTCATCTCACAAACACTTGGTTTCATCTGTTCACTTTATACTGAACTTGTAATGCTACTGCATGCTTCCTACATGCAGGTAGATGTAACACTGGTGTGTAAATCATATATGCCCTACCTTATCACTGCCTGTAATTAAAACAACTGACATTGATACTAATTGAGCGATCTGTTTATTACAAGTCCATTATTGAGCCTGGTCCATTTAGGAGTGCTGCATCTGTACATTGCATAGTTGCAATCAGATGTAAGTAGTAGACACTGCACTTGTAAGTCATTGTCAGTTATCATCAAGTGTATCTGCTTATGACTGCATTTCCAATATGAAGATCCATAGTGTTTCATGTAGATTTATTAACTGACTATCATCTTTATACCACATCAACCAGCTGACAGGACTCTCTGTTTGTAAGACTGGTTTTTCTAAGAATCTCCATCTTTCCATTTTGCCAAGTTGATCACGAATGGCTTACATGTACAATGGCAACCAGATGAGTTTGTTGGCATTGATGAAGTACGGAAAGAGTTGGCTGAGTTATTGACTAAATGAGTGGATGGTATTCTATGGATGGGAGATGATATTATTACATCAGTATTAGAGCATGTTACAGGACCAAGGGATGTGTAACAGTGTAACATCTTAATTGCCTGCCTTACATTAACTTATTTACAGATATTCCCATCTCATAAAGGACAGCTTTAGATCTACCGGTAATAAACCCAATATATGGTACAATTGCAGATGACCATTATAATGAAAGTAAATAGCCTATAAAGGCTGATAACACTCTTTCCTGTTATAACCACAAATCATGGATGAAGGAATCAAAAAGAAGCCTGAGTAGCCTCTACATTAAGATGTCTAATTTGTTCTCACAACTATAATTAATACATGTACTTGAAACTAATCACTGAAATCATTGAACCAATGGACCCTTCCGGCCTATCAATCAAACCTTTCACTCTTACCAATTGGAGGACGTCTTTTACTCAGGTGACCAGAAAAGCCTCAGTCAAACTCAGTCACATCCATAGAAACACACATGTGGGCGGGGCTTAAGAGCAAAGCCAGAACGGTCTATTAGTGTCAAACTGTACAGTATTCACACCCTAAAAATCAACAGCGTACATTTGGTACAGTTTATATTAGGTAAATATTGTACAAAAGAGAAAGGCTAATTCTAAAGCACCCCAGACATCCATACATCTTCTATGGGTACATTCTGTGCTGATCTGACCAACAACAATTTCAGATATTCACTGGTACCACTGACCTTTTACAACAGGGAAATCTCTCAGCCAGGATTTTCTTAGCTGTTTGGCGGTAGTTCTGGTTAAACAAACAGTAAATGAACACATTGCAAGCGCTGTTACATATGACTAACTGTGTAACCAGGAATTTTACCCACCCAGGGCTCTCTGTATGAGTCAAAATGTTCACCAAATCGTTCACATTGTAAGGTACGTAACAAACAGTAAAAGCTACGGTGACCATAACAAATGTTTTCAGAGCTTTGTTGTTCTGAATATTGCCTGCCTGATTTTCGTTGTTTCGAAGTTGATGCGCTCGACTGATTTTGATCATGCGACAATATATTAATGTTATTATCATTGTGGGAAATAGATTTCCAAAAAAGAGAGTTGTTGTGCTGGATAAAATGTTGGTAACCGGCATACAATAACCAGTTTCTGTTTTGTAAATGGCTGAGGTACCAGTGAATAAAAATACGGTTATTAAAACATTGACTGATGTTATAAGTACAAGTATGATGGCACGCCTTCTGGTACACCATACCGGGAATTTGTAGGGTCGAGTGACGGCAATGTATCTCTCAATATTTAAAAAGATAATACAATTCATAGACATGATGCAACTTAGTCCAAACGGAAGTGCTAACAAATAGCAGGTCAAATCACCAAATGGCCATCTGTCTAAGGCTGAAGAGATGACACTAACCAACGTGGATATACCAACAATCAGGTCATACACGGCCAGTGTAGTCATGAGAACTTTGGTGCTGTCGGCCAAGTTTGATACCCGACGAGTCACAGCAATGCAGAGAATATTTCCAGATATGATCAGCAATCCCAGGATGGTATTGAAGCAAGTACGGAGGGCGATGAGGGGTGGGGACAGACCTGAAACTTCCATGGATGTATTGGCCATTATCCAGCTGGATAGAAATCCTCTCCAATGTTCCTTGTAATGACTCGGTAATGTCTACATTGGATGTTGGTACATGCAAGGAGGACTGTCAATCTCACTGTCTACACTGTCTGCTTGTTATCAAGAATCATTAATTACCATCACTGGTCAGTTGGACTTGAGAGTGGCTATGGTATGTAAAGAAACGATGAGTCCAGTACATTGATGTCCACTGAGTGGCTCAAGAATCCTTGAAATGTTTGTCACTAGTGCAGATATGGTCAATTTTACCTCACGGCGTGGGACACTTCAGTCATAATCCAGCATTGATGCTAGTCTTAGTATGGTTCATACTAGAAGTCATACATACCAGTGTAAATATTCTAGCTGAGTGTTCAGTAGAACATGTATCACTCCGTCAGTTTAAGCATACACCGGTATTAAAGGAGTATTATGTTCCTCTTGTAGTGACCAAACTACTGTTGTATTATCCCAATGAGGCAGTCTGATCATTCAAATTGATGTCAGTGCTTGATGGTAAATTCTCATCCCACAAACACTTGGTTTCATCTGTTCACTTTATACTGAACTTGTAATGCTACTACATGCTTCCTAGATGTAGGTAGATGTAACACTGGTGTGTAAATCATATATGCCCTACCTTATCACTGCCTGTAATTAAAACAACTGACATTGATCCTAATTGAGTGATCTGTTTATTACAAGTCCATTATTGAGCCTGGTCCATTTAGGAGTGCTGAATCTGTACATTGCATAATTGCAATCAGATGTAAGCAGTAGACACTGCACTTGTAAGTCATTGTCAGTTATCATCAAGTGTCTCTGCTTATGACTGCATTTCCAATATGAAGATCCATTTAGTGTTTCATGTAGATTTATTAACTGACTATCATCATTATACCACATCAACCAGCTGACAGGACTCTCTGTTTGTAAGACTGGTTTTCCTAAGAATCCCCATCTTTCCATTTTGCCAACTTGATCATGAATGGCTTACATGTACAATGGCAACCAGATGAGTTTGTTGGCATTGATGAAGTACGGAAAGAGTTGGCTGAGTTATTGACTAAATGAGTTGATGGTATTCTATGGATGGGAGATGATATTATTACATCAGTATTAGAGCATGTTAGGCCCGCTTCAAACGTCGAACTTCTGCCGTGTTTAATGCAATACATTGCAATCGACATAAACGCGGTGGAAGTTCGGCAGTTGCTTCAAACGCCGGTTTTCTGTTAACCTTAATGCAAATTCGAACATGGCGGACCAAGAGAGAGTTATGGTATTGCTATGTATTCTTCCACGAGAAGGCGGCGCTCTCTCTTTTAAAATGGTACGAGATGGAACTCCAATTTTGGACGTTTCAATTGAATTAGACACGGCAAAAAAACGACGTTTGAAACCGTGCCGCTCTTCTGCCGTTAAAAGCGGCAAGCCCTGTCGATCTTTCGGCAGAAAACCGGCAGTTGCTTCAAACGTCGAATTTCTGCCGCGTCTAATTCAAACTTGGGCCAATATTTGAATTAGACACGGCAGAAGTTCGACGTTTGAAGCGGGCCTTACAGGACCAGGGAATGTGTAACAGTGTAACATCTTAATTGCCTGCCTTACATTAACTTATTTACAGATATTCCAATCGCATAAAGGACAGCTTTAGATCTACCGGTAATAAACCCAATATATGGTACAATTGCAGATGATCATTATAATGAAAGTAAATTGCCTATAAAGGCTGATAACACTCTTTCCTGTTATAACCACAAATCATGGATGAAGGAATCAAAAAGAAGCCTGAGTAGCCTCTACATTAAGATGTCTAATTTGTTCTCACAACTATAATTAATACATGTACTTGAAACTAATCACTGAAATCATTGAACCAATGGACCCTTCCGGCCTATCAATCAAACCTTTCACTTTTACCAATTGGAGGACGTCTTTTACTCAGGTGACCAGAAAAGCCTCAGTCAAACTCAGTCACATCCATAGAAACACACATGTGGGCGGGGCTTAAGAACAAAGCCGGAACAGTCCATTAGTGTCAAACTGTACATATCCACACCCTTAAAATCAACAGCGTACGTTTGGTACAGTTTATATTAATTAGCTAAATATTGTACAATGACAGAAAGGCTAATTCTAAAGCACCCCAGACATCCATACATCTATGAGTACATTCTGTGCTGATCTGACCAACAACAATATCAGATATTCACTGGTACCACTGACCTTTTACAACAGGGAAATCTTTCAGCCAGGATTTTCTTAGCTGTTTGGCGGTAGTTCTGGTTAAACAAACAGTAAATGAACACATTGCAAGCGCTGTTACACATGACTAACTCTGTAGCTAGGAATTTTACCCACCTAGGGCTCTCTGTATGAGTCAACATTTGCACGAAATCGTTCACATTGTAAGGTACGTAACAAACAATAAAAGCTACGGTGACCATAACAAATGTTTTCAGAGCGTTGTTGTTCTGAATATTGCCTTCCTGATTTTCATGGTTTCGAAGTTGATGCTCTCGACTGATTTTGATCAGGCGATAATATGCTAATGTTATTATCATTGTGGGAAACAGATTTCCTAAAAAGAGAGTTGTGGCACTGGTTAAAATGTTGGAAACCGGTATACAATGACCAGTTGCTGTATTGTAAATGGCTGAGGTAGGCCTGCCAGTGCATAAAAGTACAACAATTAAAAGACTGACTGATGTTGCAAGTACAAGTATGATGGCACGCCTTCTGGTACACCATACCGGGAATTTGTAGGGTCGAGTGACGGCAATGTATCGCTCAATGTTTAAAAATACAATACAATTCATAGACATGGTGCAACTTAGTCCAAATGTAAGTGCTAATAAATAGCAGGTCAAATCACCAAATGGCCATCTGTCTAAGGCTGAAGAGATGACACTAACCAACGTGGATATACCAACAATGAGGTCATACACAGCCAGTGAAGTCATGAGAACTTTGGTGCTGTCCGCCAAGTTTGATACCCGACGAGTCACAGCAATGCAGAGAATATTTCCAGATATGATCAGCAATCCCAGGATGGTATTGAAGCAAGTACGGAGGGCGATGAGGGGTGGGGACAGACCTGAAACTTCCATGGATGTATTGGCCATTATCCAGCTGGATAGAAATCCTCTCCAATGTTCCTTGTAATGACTCGGTAATGTCTACATTGGATGTTGGTACATGCAAGGAGGACTGTCAATCTCACTGTCTACACTGTCTGCTTGTTATCAAGAACCATAAATTACCATCACTGGTCAGTTGGACTTGAGAGTGGCTATGGTATGTACAGACAGGATGAGTCCAGTACACTGATGACCACTGATGAGTGGCTCAAGAATCCTTGAAATGTTTGTCACTAGTGCAGATGTGGTCAATTTTACCTCACGGCGTGGGACAGTTCAGTCACAATCCAGCATTGATGCTAGTCTTAGTATGTTTCATACTAGAAGTCAAACATACCAGTGTAAATATTCTAGCTGAGTGTTCAGTAGAACATGTATCACTCCGTCAGTTTAAGCATACACCGGTATTAAAGGAGTATTATGTTCCTCTTGTAGTGACCAAACTACTGTTGTATTATCCCAATGAGGCAGTCTGATCATTCAAATTGATGTCAGTGCTTGATGGTAAATTCTCATCCCACAAACACTTGGTTTCATCTGTTCACTTTATACTGAACTTGTAATGCTACTACATGCTTCCTAGATGCAGGTAGATGTAACACTGGTGTGTAAATCATATATGCCCTACCTTATCACTGCCTGTAATTAAAACAACTGACATTGATACTAATTGAGTGATCTGTTTATTACAAGTCCATTATTGAGCCTGGTCCATTTAGGAGTGCTGCATCTGTGCATTGCATAATTGCAATCAGATGTAAGCAGTAGACACTGCACTTGTAAGTCATTGCCAGTTATCATCAAGTGTCTCTGTGTATGACTGCATTTCCAATATGAAGATCCGTAGTGTTTAATGTAGCTTTATTAACTGACTATCATCATTATACCTCATCAACCAGCTGACAGGACTCTCTGTTTGTAAGACTGGTTTTCCTAAGAATCTCCATCTTTCCAAGTTGCCAACTTAATCATGAATGGCTTACATGTACAATGACAACCAAATGAGTTTGTTGGCATTGATGAAGTACGGAAAGAGTTGGCTGAGTTATTGACTAAATGAGTGGATGGTATTCTATGGATGGGAGATGATATTATTACATCAGTATTAGAGCATGTTACAGGACCAAGGGATGTGTAACAGTGTAACATCTTAATTGCCTGCCTTACATTAACTTATAATTACAGATATTCCCATCTCATGAAGGACAGCTTTATATACCGGTAATAAACCCCAATATATGGTACAATTGCAGATGACCATTATAATGAAAGTAAATTGCCTATAAAGGCTGATAACACTCTTTCCTGTTATAACCACAAATCATGGATGAAGGAATCAAAAAGGTACTTCTGGTACGTACATTTGGTACAGTTTATATTAGCTAAATATTGTACAATAAGAGAAAGGCTAATTCTAAAGCACCCCAGACATCCATACATCTTCTATGAGTACATTCTGTGCTGATCTGACCAACAACAATTTCAGATATTCACTGGTACCACTGACCTTTTACAACAGGGAAATCTCTCAGCCAGGATTTTCTTAGCTGTTTGGCGGTAGTTCTGGTTAAACAAACAGTATATGAACATGTGCATTGCAAGCGCTGTTACACATGACTAACTGTGTAACTAGGAAGTTTACCCACCCAGGGCTCTCTGTATGAGTCAAAATTTGCACGAAATCGTTCACATTGTAAGGCACGTAACAAACAATAAAAGCTACGGTGACCATAACAAATGTTTTCAGAGCTTTGTTGTTCTGAATATTGCCTTCCTGATTTTCGTTGTTTCGAAGTTGATGCTCTCGACTGATTTTGATCATGCGACAATATGCCAATGTTATTATTATTGTGGGAAATAGATTTCCGGAAAGGAGAATTATTGCACAGGTAAAAATGTTGGTAGTCGGCATACAATAACCAGTTTCTGTATTATATATGGCTGGGGTACCAGTGCCTAATAATATGGCACCTAAATTACCCGCTGATGCTACAAGTACAAGTATGATGGCACGCCTTCTGGTACACCATACCGGGAATTTGTAGGGTCGAGTAACGGCAATGTATCGCTCAATGTTTAAAAAGACAATACAAGTCATTGACATGGTGCAACTTTGTCCAAATGTAAGTGCTAACAAATAGCAGGTCAAATCACCAAATGGCCATCTGTCTAAGGCTGAAGAGATGACACTAACCAACATGGATATACCAACAATCAGGTCATACACGGCCAGTGTAGTCATGAGAACTTTGGTGCTGTCGGCCAAGTTTGATACCCGACGAGTCACAGCAATGCAGAGAATATTTCCAGATATGATCAGCAATCCCAGGATGGTATTGAAGCAAGTACGGAGGGCGATGAGGGGTGGGGACAGACCTGAAACTTCCATGGATGTATTGGCCATTATCCAGCTGGATAGAAATCCTCTCCAATGTTCCTTGTAATGACTTGGTAATGTCTACATTGGATGTTGGTACATGCAAGGAGGACTGTCAATCTCACTGTCTACACTGTCTGCTTGTTATCAAGAACCATAAATTACCATCACTGGTCAGTTGGACTTGAGAGTGGCTATGGTATGTACAGACAGGATGAGTCCAGTACACTGATGACCACTGATGAGTGGCTCAAGAATCCTTGAAATGTTTGTCACTAGTGCAGATGTGGTCAATTTTACCTCACGGCGTGGGACAGTTCAGTCACAATCCAGCATTGATGCTAGTCTTAGTATGTTTCATACTAGAAGTCAAACATACCAGTGTAAATATTCTAGCTGAGTGTTCAGTAGAACATGTATCACTCCGTCAGTTTAAGCATACACCGGTATTAAAGGAGTATTATGTTCCTCTTGTAGTGACCAAACTACTGTTGTATTATCCCAATGAGGCAGTCTGATCATTCAAATTGATGTCAGTGCTTGATGGTAAATTCTCATCCCACAAACACTTGGTTTCATCTGTTCACTTTATACTGAACTTGTAATGCTACTACATGCTTCCTAGATGCAGGTAGATGTAACACTGGTGTGTAAATCATATATGCCCTACCTTATCACTGCCTGTAATTAAAACAACTGACATTGATACTAATTGAGTGATCTGTTTATTACAAGTCCATTATTGAGCCTGGTCCATTTAGGAGTGCTGCATCTGTGCATTGCATAATTGCAATCAGATGTAAGCAGTAGACACTGCACTTGTAAGTCATTGCCAGTTATCATCAAGTGTCTCTGTGTATGACTGCATTTCCAATATGAAGATCCGTAGTGTTTAATGTAGCTTTATTAACTGACTATCATCATTACACCTCATCAACCAGCTGACAGGACTCTCTGTTTGTAAGACTGGTTTTCCTAAGAATCTCCATCTTTCCAAGTTGCCAACTTAATCATGAATGGCTTACATGTACAATGACAACCAAATGAGTTTGTTGGCATTGATGAAGTACGGAAAGAGTTGGCTGAGTTATTGACTAAATGAGTGGATGGTATTCTATGGATGGGAGATGATATTATTACATCAGTATTAGAGCATGTTACAGGACCAAGGGATGTGTAACAGTGTAACATCTTAATTGCCTGCCTTACATTAACTTATAATTACAGATATTCCCATCTCATGAAGGACAGCTTTATATACCGGTAATAAACCCCAATATATGGTACAATTGCAGATGACCATTATAATGAAAGTAAATTGCCTATAAAGGCTGATAACACTCTTTCCTGTTATAACCACAAATCATGGATGAAGGAATCAAAAAGGTACTTCTGGTACGTACATTTGGTACAGTTTATATTAGCTAAATATTGTACAATAAGAGAAAGGCTAATTCTAAAGCACCCCAGACATCCATACATCTTCTATGAGTACATTCTGTGCTGATCTGACCAACAACAATTTCAGATATTCACTGGTACCACTGACCTTTTACAACAGGGAAATCTCTCAGCCAGGATTTTCTTAGCTGTTTGGCGGTAGTTCTGGTTAAACAAACAGTATATGAACATGTGCATTGCAAGCGCTGTTACACATGACTAACTGTGTAACTAGGAAGTTTACCCACCCAGGGCTCTCTGTATGAGTCAAAATTTGCACGAAATCGTTCACATTGTAAGGCACGTAACAAACAATAAAAGCTACGGTGACCATAACAAATGTTTTCAGAGCTTTGTTGTTCTGAATATTGCCTTCCTGATTTTCGTTGTTTCGAAGTTGATGCTCTCGACTGATTTTGATCATGCGACAATATGCCAATGTTATTATTATTGTGGGAAATAGATTTCCGGAAAGGAGAATTATTGCACAGGTAAAAATGTTGGTAGTCGGCATACAATAACCAGTTTCTGTATTATATATGGCTGGGGTACCAGTGCCTAATAATATGGCACCTAAATTACCCGCTGATGCTACAAGTACAAGTATGATGGCACGCCTTCTGGTACACCATACCGGGAATTTGTAGGGTCGAGTAACGGCAATGTATCGCTCAATGTTTAAAAAGACAATACAAGTCATTGACATGGTGCAACTTTGTCCAAATGTAAGTGCTAACAAATAGCAGGTCAAATCACCAAATGGCCATCTGTCTAAGGCTGAAGAGATGACACTAACCAACGTGGATATACCAACAATGAGGTCATACACGGCCAGTGTAGTCATGAGAACTTTGGTGCTGTCGGCCAAGTTTGATACCCGACGAGTCACAGCAATGCAGAGAATATTTCCAGATATGATCAGCAATCCCAGGATGGTATTGAAGCAAGTACGGAGGGCGATGAGGGGTGGGGACAGACCTGAAACTTCCATGGATGTATTGGCCATTATCCAGCTGGATAGAAATCCTCTCCAATGTTCCTTGTAAAGACTCGGTAATGTCTACATTGGATGTTGGTACATGCAAGGAGGACTGTCAATCTCACTGTCTACACTGTCTGCTTGTTATCAAGAACCATAAATTACCATCACTGGTCAGTTGGACTTGAGAGTGGCTATGGTATGTACAGACAGGATGAGTCCAGTACACTAATGTCCTTTGATGAGTGGCTCAAGAATCCTTGAAATGTTTGTCACTAGTGCAGATGTGGTCAATTTTACCTCACGGAGTGGGACAGTTCAGTCACAATCCAGCATTGATGCTAGTCTTAGTATGGTTCATACTAGAAGTCAAACATACCAGTGTAAATATTCTAGCTGAGTGTTCAGTAGAACATGTATCACTCCGTCAGTTTAAGCATACACCGGTATTAAAGGAGTATTATGTTCCTCTTGTAGTGACCAAACTGCTGTTGTATTATCCCAATGAGGCAGTCTGATCATTCAAATTTGATGTCAGTGCTTGATGGTAAATTCTAATCCCACAAACACTTGGTTTCATCTGTTCACTTTATACTGAACTTGTAATGCTACTACATGCTTCCTAGATGCAGGTAGATGTAACACTGGTGTGTAAATCATATATGCCCTACCTTATCACTGCCTGTAATTAAAACAACTGACACTGATACTAATTGAGTGATCTGTTTATTACAAGTCCATTATTGAGCCTGGTCCATTTAGGAGTGCTGAATCTGTACATTGCATAATTGCAATCAGATGTAAGCAGTAGACACTGCACTTGTAAGTCGTTGTCAGTTATCATCAAGTGTCTCTGCTTATGACTGCATTTCCAATATGAAGATCCATAGTGTTTCATGTAGATTTATTAACTGACTATCATCATATTATACCACATCAACCAGCTGACAGGATCTCTGTTTGTAAGACTGGTTTTCCTAAGAATCTCCATCTTTCCATTTTGCCATCTTGATCACGAATGGCTTACATGTACAATGACAACCAGATGAGTTTGTTGGCATTGATGAAGTACGGAAAGAGTTGGCTGAGTTATTGACTAAATGAGTGGATGGTATTCTATGGATGGGAGATGATATTATTACATCAGTATTAGAGCATGTTACAGGACCAGTGGATGTGTAACAGTGTAACATCTTAATTGCCTGCCTTACATTAACTTATAATTACAGATATTCCCATCTCATAAAGGACAGCTTTAGATACCGGTAATAAACCCAATATGTGGTACAATTGCAGATGACCATTATAATGAAAGTAAATTGCCTATAAAGGCTGATAACACTCTTTCCTGTTATAACTACAAATCATGGATGAAGGAATCAAAAAGGTACTTCTGGTACGTACATTTGGTATAGTTTATATTAGGTAAATATTGTACAATGACAGAAAGGCTAATTGTAAAGCACCCCAGACATCCATACATCTATGAGTACATTCTGTGCTGATCTGACCAACAACAATATCAGATATTCACTGGTACCACTGACCTTTTACAACAGGGAAATCTCTCAGCCAGGATTTTCTTAGCTGTTTGGCGGTAGTTCTGGTTAAACAAACAGTAAATGAACACATTGCAAGCGCTGTTACACATGACTAACTGTGTAACCAGGAATTTTACCCACCCAGGGCTCTCTGTATGAGTCAACATTTGCACGAAATTGTTCACATTGTAAGGTACGTAACAAACAATAAAAGCTACGGTGACCATAACAAATGTTTTCAGAGCTTTGTTGTTCTGAATATTGCCTTCCTGATTTTCATGGTTTCGAAGTTGATGCTCTCGACTGATTTTGATCATGCGACAATATGCCAATGTTATTATCATTGTGGGAAATAGATTTCCTAAAAAGAGAGTTGTGGCACTGGTTAAAATGTTGGAAACCGGTATACAATGACCAGTTGCTGTATTGTAAATGGCTGAGGTAGGCCTGCCAGTGCATAAAAGTACAACAATTAAAAGACTGACTGATGTTGCAAGTACAAGTATGATGGCACGCCTTCTGGTACACCATACCGGGAATTTGTAGGGTCGAGTGACGGCAATGTATCGCTCAATGTTTAAAAATACAATACAATTCATAGACATGGTGCAACTTAGTCCAAATGTAAGTGCAAACAAATAGCAGGTCAGATCACCAAATGGCCATCTGTCTAAGGCTGAAGAGATGACACTAACCAACGTGGATATACCAACAATCAGGTCATACACGGCCAGTGTAGTCATGAGAACTTTGGTGCTGTCGGCCAAGTTTGATACCCGACGAGTCACAGCAATGCAGAGAATATTTCCAGATATGATCAGCAATCCCAGGATGGTATTGAAGCAAGTACGGAGGGCGATGAGGGGTGGGGACAGACCTGAAACTTCCATGGATGTATTGGCCATTATCCAGCTGGATAGAAATCCTCTCCAATGTTCCTTGTAATGACTTGGTAATGTCTACATTGGATGTTGGTACATGCAAGGAGGACTGTCAATCTCACTGTCTACACTGTCTGCTTGTTATCAAGAACCATAAATTACCATCACTGGTCAGTTGGACTTGAGAGTGGCTATGGTATGTAAAGAAACGATGAGTCCAGTACACTGATGTCCTTTAATGAGTGGCTCAAGAATCCTTGAAATGTTTGTCACTAGTGCAGATGTGGTCAATTTTACCTCATGGCGTAGGACAGTTCAGTCACAATCCAGCATTGATGCTAGTCTTAGTATGGTTCCTACTAGAAGTCAAACATACTAGTGTAAATATTCTAGCTGAGTGTTCAGTACAACATGTATCACTCCGTCAGTTTAAGCATACACCGGTATTAAAGGAGTATTATGTTCCTCTTGTAGTGACCAAACCGCTGTTGTATTATCCCAATGAGGCAGTCTGATCATTCAAATTGATGTCAGTGCTTGATGGTAAATTCTCATCCCACAAACATTTGGTTTCATCTGTTCACTTTATACTGAACTTGTAATGCTACTACATGCTTCCTAGATGCAGGTAGATGTAACACTGGTGTGTAAATCATATATGCCCTACCTTATCACTGCCTGTAATTAAAACAACTGACATTGATACTAATTGAGTGATCTGTTTATTACAAGTCCATTATTGAGTCTGGTCCATTTAGGAGTGCTGAATCTGTACATTGCATAATTGCAATCAGATGTAAGCAGTAGACACTGCACTTGTAAGTCATTGTCAGTTATCATCAAGTGTCTCTGCTTATGACTGCATTTCCAATATGAAGATCCATAGTGTTTTATGTAGATTTATTAACTGACTATCATCATTATACCACGTCAACCAGCTGACAGGACTCTCTGTTTGTAAGACTGGTTTTCCTAAGAATCTCCATCTTTCCAATTTGCCAACTTGATCACGAATGGCTTACATGTACAATGGCAACCAGATGAGTTTGTTGGCATTGATGAAGTACAGGAAGAGTTGGCTGAGTTATTGACTAAATGAGTGGATGGTATTCTATGGATGGGAGATGATATTATTACATCAGTATTAGAGCATGTTACAGGACCAAGGGATGTGTAACAGTGTAACATCTTAATTGCCTGCCTTACATTAACTTATTTACAGATATTCCCATCTCATGAAGGACAGCTTCAGATACCGGTAATAAACCTCAATATATGGTATAATTGCAGATGACCATTATAATGAAAGTAAATTGCCTATAAAGGCTGATAACACTCTTTCCTGTTATAACCACAAATCATGGATGAAGGAATCAAAAAGAAGCCTGAGTAGCCTCTACATTAAGATGTCTAATTTGTTCTCACAACTATAATTAATACATGTACTTGAAACTAATCACTGAAATCATTGAACCAATGGACCCTTCCGGCCTATCAATCAAACCTTTCACTTTTACCAATTGGAGGACGTCTTTTACTCAGGTGACCAGAAAAGCCTCAGTCAAACTCAGTCACATCCATAGAAACACACATGTGGGCGGGGCTTAAGAACAAAGCCGGAACAGTCCATTAGTGTCAAACTGTACATATCCACACCCTTAAAATCAACAGCGTACGTTTGGTACAGTTTATATTAATTAGCTAAATATTGTACAATGACAGAAAGGCTAATTCTAAAGCACCCCAGACATCCATACATCTATGAGTACATTCTGTGCTGATCTGACCAACAACAATATCAGATATTCACTGGTACCACTGACCTTTTACAACAGGGAAATCTTTCAGCCAGGATTTTCTTAGCTGTTTGGCGGTAGTTCTGGTTAAACAAACAGTAAATGAACACATTGCAAGCGCTGTTACACATGACTAACTCTGTAGCTAGAAATTTTACCCACCTAGGGCTCTCTGTATGAGTCAACATTTGCACGAAATCGTTCACATTGTAAGGTACGTAACAAACAATAATTCAAGGAGGACTGTCAATCTCACTGTCTACACTGTCTGCTTGTTATCAAGAACCATAAATTACCATCACTGGTCAGTTGGACTTAAAAGTGGCTATGGTATGTAAAGAAACGATGAGTCCAGTACACTGATGTCCACTGAGTGGCTCAAGAATCCTTGAAATGTTTGTCACTAGTGCAGATGTGGTCAATTTTACCTCACGGCGTGGGACAGTTCAGTCATAATCCAGCATTGATGCTAGTCTTAGTATGGTTCCTACTAGAAGTCAAACATACCAGTGTAAATATTCTAGCTGAGTGTTTAGTAGAACATGTATCACTCCGTCAGTTTAAGCATACACCGGTATTAAAGGAGTATTATGTTCCTCTTGTAGTGACCAAACTGCTGTTGTATTATCCCAATGAGGCAGTCTGATCATTCAAATTGATGTCAGTGCTTGATGGTAAATTCTCATCCCACAAACACTTGGTTTCATCTGTTCACTTTATACTGAACTTGTAATGCTACTACATGCTTCCTAGATGCAGGTAGATGTAACACTGGTGTGTAAATCATATATGCCCTACCTTATCACTGCCTAGGAAGCAACTGACTGTGATACTAATTGAGTGATCTGTTTACTGTTAACAAGTCCATTATCATGCCCAGTCCATTTAGAAGTGTTGCATCTGTACATTGCATATGGTACATGTAATTGCAATAAGATGTAAGCAGTAGACACTGCACCTGTATTAAGTCATTGTCAGTTATCATCAAGTGTCTCTGCTTATGACTGCATTTCCAATATGAAGATCCATAGTGTTTCATGTAGATTTATTAACTGACTATCATCATTATGCCTGACCATTGACTGACCATTGACATGTGCAAGAACAAACACCATAACCTATGAAATGTTGCTTTCAACAAATAACTTGTACTCCTGTTTGTTTTTGTTCATCAGGTAGTATGTTGGTGTCCGGCTCCTATGACCAGACTGTAGTGGTGTGGGACGCTGAAAACTGTGGACCAAAGTTAACTCTGAAGGTGAGGCAATGATCTTGTGTTGATCATTCTCAATGTTATGCATTTACCATACACCCTTATCACAGATAGCTTACCCGTTTGTTTTTTCGTCCATAGTGCTGTGAATTGTTTTCCTTAATACATAGATGCTTACTTAATACTATAATATTATTTCAGGGACACACAGACTGGGTGACTGATGTGGACTTCAGCAAGGACATGAAGTGGATTCTGTCCAGCTCCAGGGATCAAACCATAAGACTCTGGAACATTGAGAACAGCGACAGTATCCCTGTAGTCCTTGAAAACAAGAAGAACATGGGCCTCAAAATAGTCAAGGTTAGTGAGGTTTATAACCCTAACCCGCATGCATACCACAGCTTACCACAAAGGTTTGTCCTGTGGTAAGTGTGGTATCCTGAATACCACAGTACCAGAGTGTGTTTTTCGCGGTAATACATGGTTTATGATTTAGTGGGGACTGTGGTAGTGTGTGGTAAGCAGCTCTTGTCTTGTCTTGTCTTCTGTAAAGAGTGTGTGGTTCTGAGAAGAACCAATGATATTAGCTCTCAACATTGCAAACAGTGTGCTCTGTTCGCCTTCAGGAGGGTGATAGTGTGCTCCGAATAGAGCACACTCTTCGGAACATCAAGAGATAATAGTACCACCGGTTCTCCTCAGAACCACACACTCTCACAGAAGAGATTACATGGTATCACCGCAAGCCTCGTTTTAGTCTGTCACTCTCAGTTCTGTTTACGGCAATGCAGAGTGTTATGATCATAGACTAGTCATCCTTATTTTGGAGATATTCAAACAAACTTAGTAATTTGTATCTTTGCTCACAAGTTCCTGTCCTCATGTCATTAGCCTTTGAGAAAGATCCTGCTAGGATCCTGCTAGGATCGTATCGATCTATGTCTATCTATTTTCAAGGTTTAACCTCGCATCCAGACATGGCTCTCCATACTAATCAGTCTTCTGCTCACGCTAGTACATGTCACATGTCACGTTCAACTTGAAGCCCTGTGTCTTTCTTTAGCTGGTCTATGTAGGTTTTGAATGGCCTGCCTTGAGATCGCTGTTCTCTTGTCGGTGTCAGGAGCTAGGATCCTGCTAGGATTGAAACATCAGGCCGTCCTAACTCTCCCACATTATGTCCATGTCCCTTTTGCAGTGCAATGACTGTGGCAAGCCGTTCTCCATCTCTCAACTGGACGATCCACAAGAGCTCAAGATGTGCGTCTTCTGCCGTCTCCAAGCCAGCCGTCCCCTGCCTAGTCTCGGCATGGGCGAGGATCTCACCATGCCCGAGTTTTGATCCACGGCGCTTCCCAAGCGATGTCTCTCCCGTCAAGGTTTGCATAGGTCTGCCTGCCTGCCTGCCACCACCTTCTTGCCTGGACTTAGTCCTGGCAAGGATCTTACAACCAAGTTCACAGGTTGAGATCATTCCTACATTACAGACCAGGAACCTAACTGGTTCCAATAGGGCTCAGCGTTCGTGACGTCACATTCAGAAGTTCGGACAAACAAGTCGCATGTGGCCCTAACGTAAACGTTGTGATGTTTGTCCAAACATCCGGGTAACTATAGCTGTCGATAACAAAGGGCATATTCTATAAATAGCTCGAGCATGGAGTCCTATTGCAGAAAGTTTGCTTAAAGTTACTTGAGCATTCATCCCCCACCCCCAGCCGTTTTCTCAACAAATGCCTTAATACTCTAAACGACACCAAATCAGTTTGGGGTTCCCCTTTAAAATCTGTCCGACAGGATGATTATAGTGCTTGGGCTTGAAGTTCAAGTCTAAAGTGCAAGCCCAATCTTTACAATGCCCTAATATTAAAGGTACTATCATACTTAAGTAGCATACAGAAACAGAAATCTTAACAGATTTACATATAACTTACAGGTTGTAAAGATGGTGATGGAAGAAATATACCGTTAACATTTTTATGCCTGAAATACTGTATTTATCCAAAAAAGAGTAAAACCAATGACCAAAAACAATTTTGATCTTTTAAAAGATCAAAAACAATGGTGAAAAGATTTCAAAAATACTGTGGGAATTTTTCACTGTTTTCTCAAAAAGTGGGCAACGTATGGGACCGAAAATTTCACAGATGACTGTTACTGTATCTTTCTTGATATTTTTGCCCACAAATTTGCATTCCTTGGACAAAAGCCAAAGTATGATATTACCTTTAAGTACTGGGGATTGAAGTGGCCACTTAACTACCAATTTTATGGAAGTATCTATAGCACCATTTGTCCACTTCTCAACAAGCAAAGGCTCGCTGATCTTGTTGCTTGACTCCTACTAGTGGACATCCATAACCTCCTCTCATTGTTCATATTACTTGCTAGTATAAGGTCAAGGAACCAGCTGAATGTAGCAGCTGTGTCATCGTTTCTTACAAATTGGTTAGGAAAACCACTCTTTGAACAGATACATTTTTGTTTTGTTTTGTTTTGTTTACTTTGTTTTTATTTTTGTTTACAAATTTGGATGATTGTAAGCTGGAGTATATACATCTAGTGCTCGTGTGTAATGCATTTCAAGGGTTGATTGGGTATTGTCATCAATTCCAAGATGGAGATTCTTTGAAATTATCCCACTTCAGTCAAACGATGGCCGCTAAACAATGTGTAGCCCAGCCTCATGGCGGAATAATAATAATAACATCTACTTACTATGTATGGCTTAATAATCGAAAGATTCTCTATGCGCTTTACCTTATTATCATCCCTGGTCATCAGGCCCATGATTTACATTCCTGAAACCATCTCACCTCCCTGGGGAGTATACAGCCCTGGTTACCGGAAGGCGCACAGAGGCTAATCAAATCACAAAGCCATCTGTACCCTCACAGGTACCCATTTACTCTTGAATGAAGAGGAGCAATATGTGACAAAGCGTCTTGCCCAAGGATGCAAGCACCACTAGCCCATGGCTGGATTCAAACCCACAATCTGTACATTGACCACAAGATCTTAAGTTCATTACCCAGACTACCATGCCACAGCACCCTACATCAGTTCTGTCCATCCACTGTAAATTACTTGTTGGCCAAAACCTAAGTACATTATATGATGCTTCCGTCCATAGCAGAGTCTTTTTTGGCATTCAACATTCCGTGTAAATAGGCCTTCACATTTTTATCAAATTTATGTTTATATTTGATTTATTTTTTGTTGAATTTATGTTCTTTGTGTTTGTGTTTTTTATTCGGTACATACCAAATATAAAAATATTTTGAATGCATAATTATTTGCTTTCGATGTTTCTGTTCATACGTGTGTCATTATGAGGTTTGCTTTTCAATATTTACAAAAGGGAAGATAGACAGTGTTAAGCAGTGTTGGAGTACTCGTACTCGAACTCGAGTACAACTCGAGTACCAATAAGTACTTGGCCCGTACGCGGTCGTAAGTACTCGGCCCGTACTCGTAATTTCGTACTCGGACTCGTCCCCGAACTCGACATATTGTATTTGGTGAGCGCGATCCCAGTTGCAAGTACTCAAAATAAAAGTCAGGTTTTTATATGTTACTTTTACGATACTAAACTTAAAAAAATAATGGTGAATGTATTGCATTATCGACTCCATGCAGGACATTTCATTTCTAGGGAACACTACAGAAATACCAGCGAAAATAATTGCAACCTTCTTTCCATGGACTGCATTCATCACATGTGGGGGATGCAAATTTTATGCAATGCGGCACATCAGCCAATCAGATCTGTGTTGAGGATCGTGACGGAGGATGTTGATTGGCCAATTCCGTGCATTGCGCAGCAGCCAGCTAGTCTATACTCGCCATTCGGTACGATAGTAGAGGCCTCTTGATTGGTCCAAACTTAGAGAGGTCAGTGCTGGGTTGACTTGCATAATTAATCAGGAAATCTGCACGCATGTGATAGACGCTCGCTGTATGGCGAGTGCGTCTATCACATAGACTAGGGGCTTCCTGCGATAATATGGAAAAGGCATGGTGTTTGCTAAGATATTGAGCTTTTCTGCATAGTTGCAGAAAAGACATTACATTGAATTGAAGAAATTGAAAATTCCCATCACCGCAACTAATATACTTGTGCATTCTTCTCTCCCTGTGCATTTTATAAGTATCGCCCTGTCCCGGAACAACAAACAGCACATCGTGTACATCTCTTATAAAACAGAGGATAATCACACTGAGAATTGGTACACTCATCCACAACTCAGCCATTGCATTTTAATAAACACTCCATTGGAAAATCATGGGTCACACTGCCATATGACACAAAATACATGTAGAACCAAAAAAATGACATCAACAACTGTGTGAGATTTTATGATTAATGACATTGACTGTCTATGCTTTTGGATAGCATTACGGCTGAAAAATATAAGATGTAATGGAAAATTTGCAGACTTCTAAAGTGAATAATAACATGTCTGGCTTTCTCCTGTTGACCAATTTTTCAACTTAATTTTACATTTTTAAGTAGAAAACCTGGGAAAGCCTACTAGCAAAAGATCAATTTTATCATTTTATGAAATTTCTCCATACTTGAAGTTTTCAACACAGGTCGACCACTCCCAAACCACCCCATGAGTAGGGTTAGTTTCATCATGGGTTAAGTGCTTTACACGGGGTCAATGCAGTGTTAAACTCTTTATACAGCGTGACTGTGTGAAAAGCACGTCGGATCCACGTGCGACCTAGAAATTGTTTTGCAGTGTGAAAAGTCCTTCAGCGTTATTGCTGGGTGTAAGTCACAAGCCATAACATGTTTAATACTGCCCCATGGCCATGAGGGGGCCATAAATTACACACACAATCCTTCATAGGTTAAGGCCTCACATTAACTAAGATATATCTGACAACAACAACTGTTGAATACGGTAGCTTGAATTATAGTCCCCAAAGCATGCTGGCCATGTTAGGTTTCAGGTTTGATAAAATTCACACTGCCGACCCGGAAAATCTATCCAAAAAAAGGACATGCACAATACACTGATTCTCATCAAATATTAAAATTAATATGACATCATGTTGGGGCAGTATGTAAGTTGGCAAACATATACAATTAAGTAGTAAGTACTGTACAATGTTATTACTCCTGACTAATACTTAGTACTTCCATCATGAAAAATATAGTCAGCAACAATACAATTAAAAAGTTAAGGTTCACACTTTTTGTCAATTTGGGGTGAAACTAGACTTAAGCAGGACATTGTGCAATGCTCCATCCCTCAAAATACTTAAAGGGGGCATATAGGATTTGCAAAGGTTTTGGCAGAATTTGGTACTTAAACAGAAGTGAAGGTCTTAAACTTCCTTACAGACATTGTTTCATGTACCTTTTTACGCGTTGTTCATCTGCAGAAATACGGCCGAAATAATCTTGCCCCCTCCGAATCTTTCACGGTTACACCACACTTTCGAAATGTTACTAAATCTTTCGGACGAACAATCTTTTTAAAAGACACTAAATCTTGATTTCCTTGAAAAATCCAGCATCTGATGAACCAAGATTTCTCATGGTGACTGTTTGCACTGTTTACGAACTGTCAAGTCCATTTTCTGTCTCAAACTGAATACTATTTTTTTGGAGGCCTTGCAAATCCTGTACGCTGCCTTTAAGTTCTTATTTAACATAGCTTTGAACATGTTCAGTATTAGCACAACATAGTTTATTTGAGATCTTGTGGTATGGTTGAGAACCCGTTATATACCATACAACTAAAGCAATGGATGATATATTAGCATATTCATGCAATTTTTGAATTATTGCCACTTGACAATAACCAGTAATTACTCCTCAGTAACTTTTAGTTTTGTATGATACACTACTCGAAAGCTCTCGCCCTTTGTGAATCCCAGGATAAAAATGTAAACATCCATTGAAATTATTCACCACCTGAAAAGCTGATATACGCGCGGGCATCAGTAGTAGACCTTTGATCCTAACACCTCGGGCATTTTTGTTTCGCAGTTTCCTCAAACGTTTTAAGTGTCACACATTCACACTGTGTATACATGCAATATTGTTATGGCATATGCTGATAGACTGCAAACTTACAGTGCTATTGCTCTGCTGCCCCAAGTCATTCCAAATACATGAATACTGAAATGAATTTATGTCTGTTCACCCCTGTACAAAAATCCTATCCCCTCTGCATCAATAATTAGGCCTATACAGTCATCCAATCACATTCATCTGTATGCAACTAATTATATGCACCATCAAAGCCAGGTTTAAAGTTAGTATCATACTTTGGTAAGAAATCAAAATAGAAATGTTCACAAATTTACCTATAACTTACAGGGTATGAAGACGGTGGTGGTGGAAACACACCGTTAGAAATATTCTGCCTGAAATGGTGTATTTATCCAGAAATTAGTACAACAATGACCGAAAATCTTTTTGATCTTCTAAAAGATCAAAAATATAAGAGAAAAGACTTAAGAAATACTGTGGCCGTTTTTCACTGTTTTCTCAAAAAGTGGGCACCGTATGGGACTGAAATTTTCACAGATGAATGTGAATGTATATGTCTTGATATTTTTGCCCATGAATCTGTATTTCTTTGATAAAAACCCAAGTATGATACTACCTATAACCCATGATGTGATGGCACAATAACTGAATGAAAAATTCCCACATGTAGTTAGTAGCAGTATTAACAAACAAAACAAAGATATACACCTAATTTCTCTAATTATTCACGCAAATTAAATCCTAGGCAATTTACTGAAAGTGCACCCCCCTTATCATATTCAAAACTGTAAACATACAAAAATAAAAATATGAAATATAATATAATGAGATCGGAGGAAATGGCAAGTAACAAAACTAAATTTACATGACAAAAAAAAATAGCAATCTTAACCAATCTGAATAATATAAACTTCCACACTATGTAATATTAACAAAATTAGAAAATTCTGAAAGAAGCCATCACAAAAGAAATAGAAAATTAAATATGTACTTACAAAAAATTAAAAAACACTTCATTGTACATAATAATACTGTGAACAGGAACTATTAATTAAGAAATATAAATGCATAATCTGTAAGGCTAAACAAAATAACAGCTGTGTTTCCGGTTACCCCACCCAGCTAGAAAATCATGCTGAACCTAGCCTTCTTATTGTAAAACAAAGGTACGAAGAAGAAGATTGCAGTCTAATCCTAGACCCTAATATTTTTGCCAGCCGTGATAGATTTTTAAATTATATCTTCTTCTTTTTTAAAATACATGTATATTTTTGTGGGTGTTTAAAATGTATGTTTCAGGGATGAGATTTCTCAGATTAAAATCTGATTTCAGATTTTTTTGTTTTGGATTTCAGATTTGTTTCCTCACAGGCTATGTACAAAAGTACAGGAGATTTTCAGAGTTCAGACTTGTTATGCTCCCTGTCCGCTGTTTTCAGACATTTTTATCATTGGTCAATCTCATCCCTGATGTTTGTCAACTCCATCAAAAATACATCCCTCCATTCCCAAGAACAATACCCACAAGTCTGCGATTGTTGTGTTCAATTGTTTAAATAAAAAGAGAGAAGCCATGCAATGATTTCAAGGCAAAAATATGGTTTCAATAAAAATTATTGCGTCAAAATCAGTAGTGCATGTGAAAAGAAAATACAAACCACATGCCCACCCTATTTTTGGGGAAAATGAAAAAATTAGTAATAAAAAAAGGCATTTCCCATCCTCCAACCCTATGTTTTTTTTCCAATGTAATAGGAAACACATCTATTTTTTTGTGTGGCCTAATGTCAGTCTATCATTCATGTAAGTGCATACATGTAAACAGATTATTTAATTGAAGGGCTTTTCAATCAACAATTTGATACATGTATACACTTTAATATAAATACTGCCTAATGATTAACCAAGTGCATACTGAAACATTAGAAAAGATACATAAATTAGGGGCTGGTTTGCTCATTTGCCCATTGCAATATAAAGTCAAAGGGAGCTGCATTTTACTTAACTTACTCGATTTTGTCTTAAGGACTTAAACGAGTTCATCAACAGATTGCACGGCATCACACTTAAAAATAGGAAATTTGCATTTCATTTGTTCATAATGGCAACATGTACATGTAGTCAGCATGAGTCTTTATCATATTGGTAAATTAAATTACATGCATGCGTGTTATACACACAGGGCAAAAACAACATTAAGTTCAGCACATAAAGTGCTCAGTCAATAGACCACAGACATGCTAAAACATCTTGTCTATGGGTGGTTGAAGCTGGTTTCCCTTGACTGGTAAGCGCTTTTAATTGTGACAACCACCCAGTTTTAAAAAGTGAAATATAATAAGTCACATAATAGCAACTGTAGACACAGTCGTGTTTGTGCCAATCAATAATTTAACTAATAATAAATTCAGTCAGTTTCCCTTGCGGTTATTTCATGATTTATATATAATAATAATAATTTCATTAATATGAGAATCAATTTTTTTCCTCGGGGGAAAGTAGACCAAACAGCACAACATACCCATGCTCCCTTTAAAATCGTGGGGAATTTTCTCACACAAAATCTGCATGCTATTAGCTAAAGTATCTGTTAGACATATAAACATTCCCTTCCACTTACAGGTATACAGCCACTGAATTTCCCTTTAAAAATATGTACTTTATCAGGAAAAATATGTACTTTATCAGGAAAAAAACCGATTGACTTTTAGCCGTGTGGAAACAACAGTTTTAATTCCTTAACGGTAAGTATTATTACACTCCCACTGACTAAAAATGGACGTACGTGCAAAATTCTGCCACGGATTTTGTTGATAACCATAAAAAAGTTTCAGCATTTGTTTGGACTATAGTATTCTCATGAAGAACTGGTTATCATTACAGATCTTTTCATTTAGTATACACATTATAGTAATATACTATAATATACATGTTGTAGTATATTAGCTTCTGAAACCGAATTTAGTTTCAAAAGGGCACTTTGTTCCTGTTGTCCAGTTTATGTTAGATAGATTGTCTATTTCTCCATTTGGCTTTATTAGGGATGTGAATGGTGGAATAATGTAATACTTCAACGATTTTGTGCTAGGGCAAAGCAATCCTTATTTAATAATATGAGTTAACACCTTTGTCAAGGAATTTACACCCCACAATAGTCATGGAATTGTCTGATTGTCCTGCAAACACAGACAATATGCCCTCATTTTAAAAACTGTTTGGCTACCTACGTGTGTGGGACAAATTACTCCATTTAGCAGAAAACTATATGCATGCATAGGCTCACCAAATTTTGAGAAATCACAGATTTGTGGAATTAATCTACACACATTACAAATATCAGCACCATGATCATTCAAATTAATTAAACGATGTCAAAATTATTACTCATTAGACACAAAATCACAAGTACAGTACACAATCATGAATTTATAGTTTTATCTTTTTTTTTAAACAGGTAGAAAAGTATCAAACATTATTTTGTGTGATATCATGCATTCATAAATATATATAACACCAGAAATATGAACATTTTAGTAATTTAAGTATTTAACATCAGAAGACTACTTCATGTCTACCATGTACGTACATGTACATGTACGTGTGTATCCTTCCGTCACATTCTAAGTAACCAGGGGTGGATTTCACGAAGCCCTACGATCGATCGTAATTTGAGTTACAAAGGATAACCCATCGTATCCTATGTAGGGCTGCAATGCATCATAAGTCCTACGATTGATATTAAGGACGTGTTCCAAATCTCTGGCTGCGGCTGCAAATTACACACGTACCTATGGCAGCCACTAGCCAGTGACTGCAGCCATTTCCGTAAACTTGTGTGTTATTTGCGGTCGCAGCCAGAGAATTGGGACACGGCCTAAGTTACGATGAGCTTGGTGAAATCGACCCCGTGTCCCAGGAAAAGTGAGAAAAAAAACAATCTTTTCATGTCTACTGCTTTATGGTAGACCCAACACAGCACATTTCAAAACAAACTGTAGTAATTGAAAAAGCTTCAAATTACTACTGAGGTGGAGGGGGTGGGGTGTAGCCATGCAAATGAACGTCACAGGCACTAGTTTTCCATGCATACAATTCATGCACTTCAATAAATATTTAATCTTGATACACAAGCTTCAAACTTGTTTAGGGGTGGGGGAAGGGGTGTCATTATCAGTGACATAACTAGGGTGGGGCAACAGGGGCACGTGCCCCGCGTGCCACTTTTCAGGGGGCACCAAAAAACGCAACTTAGGCAAAAAAAGGAGCAGTTATGTTATTGGAAATCTAATCCGATTAGATTGTTTGAACAAAGAAAGACACATTTCAATTTCAAATTGTCTGATTTTCTTTTGCCATTGGCATCAGAAGCCGGAATAAGGGGTGCAATTTTACCACTTGCACTGGGCGCCATTTTCTCTACATGTAGTTACACCACTGGTCAACTTACGACAACTTGAAACTGTCAGCAAGCCACAATGCAAAATGAATTGTCATTTGTGTCGAAACCAAGCCTTGAATTTAACGGAGGCCACGGTGGCCATGGCTTTCGTTGCCCTGGTTCTTTGCCTTCGTGCCCCCTACAAATGCTTCCATAGACATTATGATTTTCCAATGGAAGTGCCCCTTTCAATGGAAAAGTGGCCTTGCCCTTTTCAGAACCAAATTCAAGGCCTGCTAAACTGTTCATTTTCTAAATTGTAAGACAGCCATTCAGTATAAATTAATTCATTAGTACATGTAACTCACATGTAACATCTTTGGCAGTACAGTTTTTAATGTGACATGGATGTTAGTACACGCACAGCAATAATTTTTAATCTGATGGCGCCATGCAAAAAAACTTCATCTTAGACTGGACTGTAAGATCAACAGAACTGAAAAAGACATGCATTGTTAAGTTGGTACATGTACATGCCTTTTTGTATTGAAAAAGAATTATGTTTTGGACTTAAGTATCATTCCGCACTAAAACAGCAATATTATGACTTCACAGGCCAACCTGTGTAATGTAAGCAATCAGGGGCCAATTTCACGGCGCTGCTTAGCACAAAAAGTTGCTAAGTATGACATTTCTGTCTAATAACAACCAAATGTCCATGTGTCGTGCATCACATCTCATTGTTCTTTGGCTGTTGTTCGCTGACTATGAATATCAAATGGAATTTTTAATGGTGGTTTGTTTTATTGGGCAAGACATTTTTGTGCTAAGCAATTTTTTGTACTAAGCAGCTCCATGAAATTAGCCCCAGTTGTTCAGAAAGTGAATGATTTATTAAATCGAAGTGAGTGAAGTACATATTGCAAATTATTAGGTAAAGGTATGTACACATACTACATGTGTGACAAGCATTGCATGACTAGATCCTCTAATGTTGGCATATTGACAGGTCCAACCATGTCCTGCTTGACATAGCGTGTCAATCGACTCTCCAAGTCCCTCTTGTCCAGTCTCAGTCGCCAGCGTATACCTATGAGTATCTGCAGCAGTGGTATGAGGAAGGGATTGGTCTCGTCCTTACCGATGCTCTCCCAGGCTGACTCTGCATAGCCGTGGACGTGTGCCTCACCTTCCTCCAGCGACATATAAGCCACGATGAGTGCGCACTGAGTCCGGGCGATGTCCGGATGATCAGCAGCCAGCATCTTCTCCTGGAGGTGTAGCGTGTTCTGCAGGAACGGCACAGCCTCCTGGAAGCCGCCTCTCAACATATAACGGTAGGCAATCCTCAGGTCGTGATTATAAAAGAAGTTCTGAAACTCGGCCGATACTCGGATGACCTCGTACTTGTATATATGGGTCAGGAACACCTCAAAGGCTCGACTCCGCTCGGCGATGAAGTCGTGCTTGAAGTTTCCCGTCAAGGTTTTCCTGGGAAACTCGACAGTGTCCATGATCTTGGGGAATCTCTTGCGTAGATCACTGTTCAGTTTGTGGAAATCTGAATACCTCCTTTCCACAGTGGCCTGCGACGTGTCGTTCTTTATTGTTCTAAGTACAGCAACAGTGTACAGCTGTAAACACAAAGATTATGAAAATAATGTTAACCTCGGAATACTGAAAATTTGCACATTAAGCATTTTTGTTTTTGTACTTCATCATGAGTCTATCATAAAAGCCCAAATTCTTACTGTTGATATGTAATTTTAAAGCCATGGCCGGGGAACTGGCTTGTATTAATTTGAGACATTCATTGTTGAAATTTCCCCCCCCCCAAAAACAAAACCCCCAAAAACAAACAAATGTGAGAATTTCTGTCAGAGACACCATAACTTTTATTCTAGCAACATCACAAATTTGCATCAAATGTTTAGTCTCTGAGCACAAGCACTTAAAATAGTCCAAAAAAATTGCCTTCCAGAGCTATTTATAATATTGTTAGATTATTTCTATGCCTTTGCAATGAGCAAAGACCTAGACCTAGTTTTAGACGACTGGTTTCGGATGCAGCTTTATCATAGCTTTTTAATATTGGAAGTGTATATTTTGCCGGCACTGTCATTTCCTCTGTTTGGCCAATCCTCAATACATCATACTTGCCTTCTTTCTCTTAAGGTTACTATGCCGAAGGCACTTTCTAATAGTAATACCACAAATTGGCTAGAGACGGCAAAATAATGTTTGCAGTAACGTTGGTTTGTTTTTTTTGGACATTATGTGACACACACACAGTGATCAATGACAAGCCCTACTTACAACAAATCTCTTGTTGCCATCTTTCATGGTTTTGGCCGAAACAACCTCAAAGTGGGTTCTCCCGGGGAGAAACTTGGTGATATTGGAGCCCAGACTGTGCACACTGCCAATGCTACCTGCATCCGATGCTAATTGCATTAACGTTATTGACAAACAAAGACAAAAACAAACAGTTAATAATACACTCAAAGCACATTGTGAACTGGGATTAAAAATGTGGAAGAAATACCTACCACAGCAATAATTATATACAATGTATGCCATTAGGAAAGTACATGTACGGGAAGTTAAGCAATGCACAATGCACATGAACACATTTAAGGAACTGACCTCAATAAAAGCGCTTTATTATCTTTTTTGAAACGGAACACTTGTAGCCCAACCCAAACATAAAACAGGCTTTGTGTGTATTGTGTAATTCTGTGGGCAGTGTAAACTGTGTTTTTACTGTTTCAAGATTTAGTTTCATTTTAAATGATTTGACAGCCTAACTGCCAAGGCCATTTAGACAAGCAAGTGCAAAGACCAGGAATGTACAGAGGACTTCCTTGTTATTTTTATAACAATAATTTGGGTAGTTTGGGGGCACAAAGACGAAGTGAAACAGGAACAGGAATTTCACCTAAGACCTGTGGACTAAATCAACTTTCCAATTCTCTACCATTTGAAATGACAAATGTCAAACTCAGTTTAATCATGGTCTAACGTTACAGTGTGAATTGAACGTGTCACTGTAATGATACATTAACTAGACGCCCATCAATTATTATGGCTAGCACCAAAGCCTAAACAACCAGACTGCTGAAAAAGTGTGCAATTTCGCATCCATTTTAAGCTATGTTTTCTCCCTCGTTGAACCCGTGTACAGATATGTCGTTGTTCTTGGCCCCTCATATGTTTATGCAAAGGGTTTTTCAGTGGCGGGGTATTCTGCAATTACTCCAAAACTGCAAAAGCACAAACTAGGACTCTTTTTGTGTTCTTTTTTTTTTTTTCAAAGAGCAGATTGCTAAGTTAAAGTTGTGATGTGGACAGTTTAAAACTGGGCAATTTTGGAATGGTAAACAATGCATTATAGCCTAATTACAAGTCAATAGAATAGGCCTATGTAGTATGTATGACATCACAGCACAATCTGTTCTGATAGGTCTAAATTCAATAAATAAATAGCCTAAATGTTTGTTTACAACTAGTAATTTACAATATTCAATAACTTATAAAGACACAATTTAGGTGTTGCTGTGAACAACAGCCAGTTAATCTGCCTGCATTTCTTGAATGCAATATACCTTTACGACGGCACAAATTGCTAGCGGCACCGCGTCGTAGCATCCCATCACTGTCCTCATCATCGGCCGACAAATCCCCATCACCATCCCCATTACCAAGCGCTGCCGAGCTACGGAACGACAGACGACCGCTGAACTGCAAGTCGATATCTTCACTCCCAAGTTCACTCTCGTCCGTCGAACTGACGGGATCGTCGATGCTCACGTCACAAGAGATCTTCTTCAGCTTGGAAGCCATGATTTCAGAGTGGCCGATCCTTCTAAAATGCCAAGAAATATTGCTCTTGATTTGTGACTGTGATGACTATCCATTCGTCACAGTCTGTCGCCATTTTTTTGACAAGTGTACTGGCGATATCTTACCGTTGGTGGCGCTCTTGTTCATTGAATCCGGCTTTGCAAGTGGGCGTGTCACATCACAGTGCTTCAGCTGGGTTGGTCGTTGGGCGGATTAATGTTCATTTCGCGGCTTCGATCTAACGCTTCGGCTGCGGCTAGTTTTCTAATTAAGAGGGGAGTTGTTGTGGTATTTTGTTTGTCTGATAGAACATCTAGAACAACACGAACATTTAACAACTTGTAGCCGAACAACAAGTTGAGTTCTGGCCCTGCAACTCAGTTACACAAGCTTGGCGACTCCATAACTTTGAAACAAGTACATTTCACTCAGTTCGGGTCAACTATTAATTTTGTCTTCTGCACCCATGAAATAAAAGACAAATTCCAAAATATCGGAAGGGCTTCCTTTCTCCATTCATCCCCCTTTCCTCCTCAACAAACCCCCACCCCACCACACCCCTCATCCCAACCACCTGATAAACCACTTTCAGTTAGAACTATGCACTCACCTCTTCACGTTTTTGAGCTCGCTATATACTACACTGATAAAAGCTTCTTAAAACTTTTGGAGCGCATCCCGGTCCTTCTAATTTTTTGTCACTACAAATATTAATAGGCAAAAACTGAGATGTCTCTCTTTCTTCTTCATCAAATTGTTTGTTTTATGGTCAGACGATTGGGTCTTCTCTCTCTTTTTTTGCTTTCCACTCTTCAATTTCACACACTAACATTGTTGTGTCAATACCGGGTACATGCAGATGGTACTCAGGACAATAATAAAGATAGCAACTCGAATTTGTTTTTTTTCTTCAGGTGGCCCTTATATTCTTCCGTACGTGTGCGCTCGCCGACTGAACGATAACAATAATAAAACGAAACCTTTAAAGGTAATTTTATGATACTTTGTTTTGTGTTTTTTTTTTCTGGATAAATACAGCATTTCAAGCAGAAACATTTTAACAGTATGTTTCTACCAACACCTTCTGTATACCCTGTAAGTTATACGTAAATCGGTGAAGATTTCTGTCTGTTTCGGTATGTTACCGTATGATATAACCTTTAAAGGTAATATCATACTTTGGTTTTTATCAAAGAAATACAGATTAATGGGCAAAATTACAGTATACAGAAACAGTTATGTATGAAAATTTCAGTCCCATACGGTGCCCATTTTTTTGAGAAAACAGTGAAAAACAGCCACAGTATTTTTTCTTTTATTTTTGATCTTTTAAAAGATCAAGTCGTTGATTTTACAAATATTTGCATAAATACACCATTTCAGACGGGAAAATTGTAACGGTATGTTTATAAAAGCAACATCATACCAAGTAAGTTAAACCTAAATCTGTGAACATTTCTGAGTGGTGTCTTTCCAAAGTATGATACTACCTTTAAGTTCAGAGATGATAATCCTGTTAAATCTGTTTGATCTTTTAAAAGATCAAAAATAAAAGAGACAAACATTAAGAAATACTGTGGCCGTTTTTCACTGTTTTCTAAAAAAGAGTGGGCACCGTATGGGACTGAAATTGTCACCGATGACTGTTACTGTATCTGTCTCGATATTTTTGCCCATGAGTCTGTATTTCTTTGATAAAAACCAAAGTATGATATTACCTTTAATAAAGTTAGTGAGTCAATTCGTGAGCACACAGGTAGAGAGTTTATTTCATCCAATGTTCTTTTAGAGGCACCGTACTACCCCCTTCACTTTTGATAAACAAGTCAGACATGATATACACGTGCGTGCAAATCTTGTAGTCGTCGTCATTTTCTGACAAATTTCCGCTGTCGTTTTAAACCCTTGAATATCCTTAATTATACAGACACCCAGTCTGAGAAGGACCGACGAGGAACAGCGGATAGTTGGAGCTCTACCAGGAAGGATACTGGGGGATAATTTGCGACCATGTCTGAGGAGTATGTGGGCAGATGTCGCCTGCAGTCGTCAGGTTTAAATACCCCGGGGCCATTAATTGCGAGTTGGGACGTACCTGGAGTTTGGCAGACGCACACAGCAAGGACTCCCACTTCGTGGACTGTAACGGTACTGAAAACTGCCTGATTACTGACAAGGAAACCGGTCTCCTGGCTGTGTTGGATATAATTTTCAAGAAATTGGCTGAGGTGAGATTTTAATTGCTCTATCATAAAGTTAAAACGGGGTTAGGCCTAGTTTACGCCACCCATTATTATTTTCAGTATTTATTTACCTTCTTCTATTCCAAAATGAGATTCGTTACTTAAAGGCATTGCATACGTTTGGTAATGACTCTGAAAATTTATGGCAATAAAAACTTACTTGGTGAGAAGTACAGCTGCTTTGGATAGTATAATGGGGGATTGTGGGTTAACGGGTCCTAAAACTATAAAGGAAAGGAAACTACTATTTGAAAAGTAACTTACCTACATATACTTTGTTGGTCTCCTCCTATTACCAAGCTTAAATTTTTGGAAAGAGGGCAGGGCTTTGATTTTTGAGGGAAATTATGGGGTAAAAACGGTAACCAAGATTGTAACATTTCACCGCCGCACGGACGGCCGCAGACGAGAATAGTCTGGTTTCCACTCTGACATTTTGAGGACTCTTGGTCTGTTGGGTCTGGGCACTAGACTAACCAGACCAGACAAAATGGCCTCACGCGATCAGACGGTCTGTTTTAAAGTTTACAAGAAGCGCGTAAAGAAAATTGAATTTTAACCCTGAAATGTTTAACAAATTTCTTCAATGTAGGCTTTTAAGGACCCAGGAACATTTGCTGAAAGTCAAAAGTATCATTTTTGAGGAGTAGAAGTTAGTTCAGAGCCAAAAAAATCAATGTGTTTTGGGATCCCGTTAACCCACAATCGCCGTATAATGCATATTGAGAAACGTTCAATTCGAAGTACCGCGGTTATGGAAAAATATGTCACTTTTTATCTCCAAAAATTATGAATCTGAAAAGCGTTATGGCCGTAACGCTTCTCAGCTATTGACTAACTGTTCTCTGGCGTGAAATAACCGCTCTAGTTTGTCGCCAAAATCTCACAAACGCTACCACCTTTTGAATTGAAACTTTCACAGGTTAGTTTTATGGTATATATATACAATTATATTGGTTTGAAACAAACAAAAGGCTCAAATTACCAAACGTATGCAATCCCTTTAAAGCAAATTTATTCATGGGTCCTGAAAACCCTAAAATGAACTTATTTCGGCAATATTTCAGTGAAAACAAAACAGTTTCTTACCCAAATAAATACTGAAAACAATATGGGTGGCGTAAACTACACAAATGCCGTTAAAACCAGACGTGGTTCTAGAGCCAATACTTGTTAGTTGTTTGTTTGTTGTTGTTGTTGTGTTTTTTTTTTTGGGGGGGGGATTAGAACTAGAAGAGTAATTTAATGGCTCTTATTTTGTTTTGTTTTAGCTAGAATTATGGTGCCTAACATAAAGGTTTGTGGGTAATGGTGTACAAGCAGATCCGATACCTATAAAGGGAATAAAACAACTTTTTATAAAGAGACTTACCTAAATATTATAAGTTTGTGGTGTCCTCTTCAATATTATTAGCAAGGTTAAATTTGTGGAAAGTGGGACATTTGCTGAAAGTGAAAAACATCATTTTGGAACAGTAATGTTAGAAACTATTCAGTTGTTTTTATTCCCTTTATCATGTTTATAGGTATCGGACCTGATTGTACACCGTTACCGGTTTGTGGCTGTACTTGAAAAGGTGAAGGTAAGTAGCC
Source organism: Astropecten irregularis (assembly GCA_963971285.1). NCBI lineage: Eukaryota > Metazoa > Echinodermata > Asteroidea > Paxillosida > Astropectinidae > Astropecten > Astropecten irregularis. The sequence goes on from OZ020246.1 coordinate 11,578,803, forward strand.
TAATTATAGCACCTCACCCCCTACTCTCATACTACAAGTTATATTGCTTTAATTAATTGTTTTATTGTATTATTATACTTAGATTCCAAAAAGAACACAAACAGGGACAATTAATTTGATTGAAGGCCACAGCCTTGAACATTTTTTATTTGACTTGTGCCGGATACCAAATTGTCTGGGCAAACCGGACACACCCACCAATAAAGGGATACACCTGATCCCAACCATTTTTTCAAAGGGATACACCTGATCCCAACCATTTTCACAGGGATACACCTGATCCCAACCCTTTTTTTCAAAGGGATACACCTGATCAAATTGATGCTTTGTTTTCATCGGCTCCAAGGTCGGTGAGTTGGAATGACGTCACTCCGCGCGGATCTATACTGACAGATAATGAATTAATGCTGGGGGCAAATCTTATTTTGGTTTCAAACTAGAATTTGGTTTTCATTTGAATGGCTTTGCAAAATGGGGGATTTTCAATGCATGCTCATGTGGGGAACCAACAGCAAAAGTATAATGAAAAAACAGAGGCAAACTTGCCCCAGAGAAATGGTTTGGGAACTACAAATTACACCACGAGTGAAAGGAACATATTCGGCACAATTAAACCCATTGAGGAAGAAAAGCCTGTCAGAAAACCTATAAAACAACCCCAACTTTTTGTGCACAAAGCAATTTGATTACTGCTCTCGGTTAATACCCAGATGACATAACTGTTTTACTCATGATATGGAAATTCTAATTAGCATACAAACCCAAAAACCTATTAACCCTGAAACAGTGTGATGAAGGAGGTAAAATCACATCAGGCCCCATGAAACAGTGAATTTTTGGCACATGTTCAAGCCATGATATTCCTACTGTAGAGAGAAATTTCTGCAATATTTTGAATGTAAAAATACAATTTTCTAACCACAGAAATGAGTTAATTCTAACAGTCTCATTTAGAAGAAATAAACGAGACCATAAGTTTGTAAAATTCCAAGTAAGCTAGCCAAGTGGGCAAGCCAGGGAAAAAAGGTTAGCGCAAGGCCTGCTATTAAAGGTAATATCATACTTTGGTTTTTGTCAAAGAAATACAGAATCATGGGCAAAAATATCAAGACAGTTACAGTCACAGCCATCTGTGAAAATGTCAGTCCCATACAGTGCCCACTTTTTGAGAAAACCGTGAAAAACGGCCACAGTAAGTCTTTTCTCTTTTATTTTTGATCTTTTGAAAGATCAACAAGATTTTCGGTTGTTGTTTTACTAATTTTTTGATAAATACACCATTTCAGGTGGAAATGAAGGCACCAGCATACATTCAGGAACTTGTCCAGCTGAAATCATCATCACGTTATCATTTGCGAAGTTCTGACATTAAAAGAGTCATTTGAGAATCATTGAATGGTCAGTCATGGATATTCATTAAATTTGATGTAATTTCTTGATTATTATTATCGCCTGTCAGTTTTCAGTGAAATCATAAATTGGTCATAGGCTTATATAATTATTTGAATCGTGATGGTTTTAGGGGCCATGAATTTCGACTTTTTTTTCGAAATAGAGGGTGGGTGGGTCAAGGAAATAAATTGAAGTAAATTGTTAATCAAAATTAACTTTTTGTATTCAAATTCATAATTTTTATCTGACTTGCCTGAGAAAAGGATCATGATTCTTTCAACAAATATCAATGTTGGGCAAGGTCTTTCTCTGTGACATATTGTTTGACATCTGTGACCTCTACATGTACTTCCAGTCATACAGGAAGTAGCTCCTCATTCAAAAGTGGAAAGAGCAAGGATCATGATTCTTTCACCAAATATCAATGTCAGATAAGGTATTTCTTTGTGGCATTAGATCTAATGTTGCATGGATTCATAAATTACTTTAAAAAACATGGAGCGGAAAAGCCCTAATGAGATGTTGCAGACAGACATAGATGTCTAGTTTTAACATGCATTTGAATTTATATCAAATGTACAATGTACTTGATGAAAAATCAGGGTTTTTTTAATCGAAATTGGGGGTGGATGGGTGGTTCAAAACAATTTGGAAAAAAAAAATCGAAATTCAAAAACATTGAAAATTTTGAGTGGCCCCTTAACAGATGGGCAGCTTCAGCGGACTGAAAGAAAATTGAAAATATTCGCTGGTTTTCATTCACTTTTCCTACATTCTTCTTCAATATCCAACCCCTGATGCAGGTTCTGATTTCTCACCAATTCTACTGGAATATGTTTCTTGTAATGTCTTGGTGGACTCCGATGCCGACTGCCCAAGCTCAGGATGGGACGTTCACACTTGTAATCATGTCTCAGATGCAGGCATCATTTGTATACCAAATAACGGTAAGTCATAATATGATAATTCAGGTCTTGGATTATGCTAGGTGGACAATTCAAGAGGGAAAGACGGTTCAAGATGTCATAAGCCCCGTTCGGACGGGACTTTTTTTGGTCAAACTCACCGAGAGAATGGTTGCTTTACCCAATAAGTCCAGTCCGAACGGCCAGAAAATGTTCCTCTCAGTTACTTTAACCGAGTCCAGTGGTTACTTTTACCGGCCAACTTCTACCCGGTAAAAGTGACCAGGTCACTTTAACCGAGACGATTAATCCAGTGCGAACGCGCGACTCGGGAAAACGCTACTCGGTATAAAGCCCAATATCTGGTCACATGATAGCTTGAAGTACCATGACGAGTTTGACGGCACGCAAGCCATCAGTTTTCTGGTGTGTTTGTTGACTTTTTGATTGCACTCACATTACGGTTAGTATTGTTTTCGGCCATGTAGATAAGTTACATGCAACGTACATTGTTATACACGGAAGTAGTATTTCGCGGGCTTTTGAGGTTACGATCGGCAGGCCTTGACAATTTGTTTTTAGCTTAACCACGATTATGGTTATCAGCCGTTAAGCCCTATTTAAGGCACTGCGAAAACGATATTTATTAGCCGAAAACTTTGTGACCTAGATCACGCATGTAGCGAATTGAGGCCGCCACTGTTCTATCACGTACAGGTAACCCCTTTACTAAACAAAGAGATGCAAGTCTTTTTCAGCAAGTGTACATGTGTACACACAACTGACAGAACAGCGGAGATGAACGCACATATATGGTTCAGCAACCAGGGATCGGACCGCTTTATTCACGGTTCAATACGTAGTCTGTACATTCATGTACGTGCGTGCGGATAATGCGTGCAGGTTATGGGTAAAATTTGAATATCCACTGCAGCAACGCCTTGAACCAAGACTTGGACCGCAGGGAAATATTTTTCTTGTGTAAAAACTTTCATTCTGATTGGTTTACAAACGCTCTGAAAAAGGAAAAGCAGCACTTTCAGCCAATAACGTACGTTGTTTCAGATCATGCGTTCGAAACCCCGATCAACTCAGACTCAGAGAAAAATGGCTATTGTTTATATCAATGTCGATGACAGCTGCGTTAATGGGATTGGCATAAATAATGGTCAAATACATGCACGGAGAAATGTGGGTGATTGAAGCACTTACGACTAAACTCAAATGCAGTATTTTTTTTATCAAATTGGAATTATAATTGATGTTCAAATTATCTAATCTGACTCGCTTGAAATATATCAAAATTTGGCATTATCATCACGGGTCAAAAAGTGGATGTTTTCACCAGGTCCGGACCTGATAGCCATCGGCCATTTTTCACCAGGTCCGGACCTGATAGCCAGGGGTCCCGGGTGCAATATCCGAAACTTCATAATTTTTTTTTTCCTGACACTAAAAAATCTAATCTGACATTGGACTCGCTTGAAATATATCAAAATTTGGCATTATCATCATGGGTCAAAAAGGGGATGTTTTTACCAGGTCCGGACCTGATAGCCATCGGCCAATTTTCACCAGGTCCGGACCTGATAGCCAGGGGTCCCGGGTGCGAAACCCGAAACTTTATAATTTTTTTTCCGGACATTAAAAAATCTAATCTAACATCGGACTCGCTTGAAATATATCAAAATTTGGCATTATCATCACTGGTCAAAAAGTGGATGTTTTCACCAGGTCCGGACCTGATAGCCATCGGCCATTTTTCACCAGGTCCGGACCTGATAGCCAGGGCTCCCGGGTGCGATATCCGAAACTTCATAATTTTTTTTTTCCTGATACTAAAAAATCTAATCTGACATTGGACTCGCTTGAAATATATCAAAATTTGGCATATCATCACGGGTCAAATACTGGATGTTTTCACCAGGGGCCAATTTCATGAAACTGTTTTAAAAGCACAAAAATTTGCTAAGCATGACATTTCTGTCTTAATAAAAACAGGGTTAACAACCAAATGTCCACGTGTTTTGTATCACTTGTGATTGTTCTTTGGCTGTTGTTCGCTGACCATGAATATCAAATGGAATTTTCAATTGCGGTTTGTTTTATTGTGCGAGACATTTTTGTGCTAAGCAACTTTTTGTGCTTAACAGTTTTATGAAATTGGTCCCAGGTCCGGACCTGATAGCCATCGGCCATTTTTCACCAGGTCCGGACCTGATAGCCAGGGGTCCCGGGTGCGAAACCCGAAACTTCATAATTTTTTTTCCAGACATTCAAAAATCTAATCTGACATCGGACTCGCTTGAAATATATCAAAATTTGGCTTTATCATCACGGGTCAAAAAGTGGATGTTTTCACCAGGTCCGGACCTGATAGCCATCGACCATTTTTCACCAGGTCCAGACCTGATAGCCAGGGGGTCCCGGGTGCGATATCCGAAACTTCATAATTTTTTTTTTCCTGACACTAAAAAATCGAATCTGACATTGGACTCGCTTGAAATATATCAAAATTTGGCATTATCATCACGGGTCAAAAAGTGGATATTTTCACCAGGTCCGGACCTGATAGCCATCGGCCAATTTTCACCAGGTCCAGACCTGATAGCCAGGGGTCCCGGGTGCGAAACCCGAAACTTCATAATTTTTTTTCCAGACATTCAAAAATCTAATCTGACATCGGACTCGCTTGAAATATATCAAAATTTGGCTTTATCATCACGGGTCAAAAAGTGGATGTTTTCACCAGGTCCGGACCTGATAGCCATCGGCCATTTTTCACCAGGTCCAGACCTGATAGCCAGGGGGTCCCGGGTGCGATATCCGAAACTTCATAATTTTTTTTTTCCTGACACTAAAAAATCGAATCTGACATTGGACTCGCTTGAAATATATCAAAATTTGGCATTATCATCACGGGTCAAAAAGTGGATATTTTCACCAGGTCCGGACCTGATAGCCATCGGCCAATTTTCACCAGGTCCAGTACCTGATAGCCAGGGGTCCCGGGTGCGAAACCCGAAACTTCATAATTTTTTTTCCGGACATTAAAAAATCTAATCTAACATCGGACTCGCTTGAAATATATCAAAATTTGGCATTATCATCACAGGTCAAAAAGTAGATGTTTTCACCAGGACGGACCTGATAGCCATCGGCCATTTTTCACCAGGTCCGGACCTGATAGCCAGGGGTCCCGGGTGCGAGATCCAAAACTTTATTATTTTTTTTCCAGACATTAAAAAATCTAATCTTACATCGGACTCGCTTGAAATATATCAAAATTTGGCATTACCTTCATGGGTCAAAAAGTGGATGTTTTCACCAGGTCCGGACCTGATAGCCATCGGCCATTTTTCACCAGGTCCGGACGTGATAGCCAGGGGTCCCGGGTGCGAAACCCGAAACTTCATAAAAAATTTTTCCAGACATTAAAAAATCTAATCTGACATCTGACTCGCTTGAAATATATCAAAATTTGGCTTTATCATCACGGGTCAAAAAGTTGATGTTTTCACCAGGACGGACCTGATAGCCATCGGCCATATTTCACCAGGTCCGGACCTGATAGCCAGGGGTCCTGGGTGCGATATCCGAAACTTCATAATTTTTTTTCCTGACACTAAAAAATCTAATCTAACATCGGACTCGCTTGAAATATATCAAAATTTGGCAATATCATCACGGGTCAAAAAGTGGATGTTTTCACCATGTCCGGACCTGATAGCCATAGGCCATTTTTCACCAGGTCCGGACCTGATAGCCAGGGGTCCCGGGTGCGAAACCCGAAACTTCATAATTTTTTTTCCTGACATTAAAAAATCTAATCTGACATCGGACTCGCTTGAAATATATCAAAATTTGGCATTATCATCATGGGTCAAAAAGGGGATGTTTTTACCAGGTCCGGACCTGATAGCCATCGGCCAATTTTCACCAGGTCCGGACCTGATAGCCAGGGGTCCCGGGTGCGAAACCCGAAACTTTATAAATTTTTTTCCGGACATTAAAAAATCTAATCTAACATCGGACTCGCTTGAAATATATCAAAATTTGGCATTATCATCACTGGTCAAAAAGTGGATGTTTTCACCAGGTCCGGACCTGATAGCCATCGGCCATTTTTCACCAGGTCCGGACCTGATAGCCAGGGCTCCCGGGTGCGATATCCGAAACTTCATAATTTTTTTTTTCCTGATACTAAAAAATCTAATCTGACATTGGACTCGCTTGAAATATATCAAAATTTGGCATATCATCACGGGTCAAATACTGGATGTTTTCACCAGGGGCCAATTTCATGAAACTGTTTTAAAAGCACAAAAATTTGCTAAGCATGACATTTCTGTCTTAATAAAAACAGGGTTAACAACCAAATGTCCACGTGTTTTGTATCACTTGTGATTGTTCTTTGGCTGTTGTTCGCTGACCATGAATATCAAATGGAATTTTCAATTGCGGTTTGTTTTATTGTGCGAGACATTTTTGTGCTAAGCAACTTTTTGTGCTTAACAGTTTTATGAAATTGGTCCCAGGTCCGGACCTGATAGCCATCGGCCATTTTTCACCAGGTCCGGACCTGATAGCCAGGGGTCCCGGGTGCGAAACCCGAAACTTCATAATTTTTTTTCCAGACATTCAAAAATCTAATCTGACATCGGACTCGCTTGAAATATATCAAAATTTGGCTTTATCATCACGGGTCAAAAAGTGGATGTTTTCACCAGGTCCGGACCTGATAGCCATCGGCCATTTTTCACCAGGTCCAGACCTGATAGCCAGGGGGTCCCGGGTGCGATATCCGAAACTTCATAATTTTTTTTTTCCTGACACTAAAAAATCGAATCTGACATTGGACTCGCTTGAAATATATCAAAATTTGGCATTATCATCACGGGTCAAAAAGTGGATATTTTCACCAGGTCCGAACCTGATAGCCATCGGCCAATTTTCACCAGGTCCAGACCTGATAGCCAGGGGTCCCGGGTGCGAAACCCGAAACTTCATAATTTTTTTTCCAGACATTCAAAAATCTAATCTGACATCGGACTCGCTTGAAATATATCAAAATTTGGCTTTATCATCACGGGTCAAAAAGTGGATGTTTTCACCAGGTCCGGACCTGATAGCCATCGGCCATTTTTCACCAGGTCCAGACCTGATAGCCAGGGGGTCCCGGGTGCGATATCCGAAACTTCATAATTTTTTTTTTCCTGACACTAAAAAATCGAATCTGACATTGGACTCGCTTGAAATATATCAAAATTTGGCATTATCATCACGGGTCAAAAAGTGGATATTTTCACCAGGTCCGGACCTGAAAGCCATCGGCCAATTTTCACCAGGTCCAGGACCTGATAGCCAGGGGTCCCGGGTGCGAAACCCGAAACTTCATAATTTTTTTTCCGGACATTAAAGAATCTAATCTAACATCGGACTCGCTTGAAATATATCAAAATTTGGCATTATCATCACAGGTCAAAAAGTAGATGTTTTCACCAGGACGGACCTGATAGCCATCGGCCATTTTTCACCAGGTCCGGACCTGATAGCCAGGGGTCCCGGGTGCGAGATCCAAAACTTTATTATTTTTTTTCCAGACATTAAAAAATCTAATCTTACATCGGACTCGCTTGAAATATATCAAAATTTGGCATTACCTTCATGGGTCAAAAAGTGGATGTTTTCACCAGGTCCGGACCTGATAGCCATCGGCCATATTTCACCAGGTCCGGACCTGATAGCCAGGGGTCCTGGGTGCGATATCCGAAACTTCATAATTTTTTTTCCTGACACTAAAAAATCTAATCTAACATCGGACTCGCTTGAAATATATCAAAATTTGGCAATATCATCACGGGTCAAAAAGTGGATGTTTTCACCAGGGGCCAATTTCATGAAACTGTTTTAAAAGCACAAAAATTTGCTAAGCATGACATTTCTGTCTTAATAAAAACAGGGTTAACAACCAAATGTCCACGTGTTTTGTATCACTTGTGATTGTTCTTTGGCTGTTGTTCGCTGACCATGAATATCAAATGGAATTTTCAATTGCGGTTTGTTTTATTGTGCGAGACATTTTTGTGCTAAGCAACTTTTTGTGCTTAACAGTTTTATGAAATTGGTCCCAGGTCCGGACCTGATAGCCATCGGCCATTTTTCACCAGGTCCGGACCTGATAGCCAGGGGTCCCGGGTGCGAAACCCGAAACTTCATAATTTTTTTTCCAGACATTCAAAAATCTAATCTGACATCGGACTCGCTTGAAATATATCAAAATTTGGCTTTATCATCACGGGTCAAAAAGTGGATGTTTTCACCAGGTCCGGACCTGATAGCCATCGACCATTTTTCACCAGGTCCAGACCTGATAGCCAGGGGGTCCCGGGTGCGATATCCGAAACTTCATAATTTTTTTTTTCCTGACACTAAAAAATCGAATCTGACATTGGACTCGCTTGAAATATATCAAAATTTGGCATTATCATCACGGGTCAAAAAGTGGATATTTTCACCAGGTCCGGACCTGATAGCCATCGGCCAATTTTCACCAGGTCCAGACCTGATAGCCAGGGGTCCCGGGTGCGAAACCCGAAACTTCATAATTTTTTTTCCAGACATTCAAAAATCTAATCTGACATCGGACTCGCTTGAAATATATCAAAATTTGGCTTTATCATCACGGGTCAAAAAGTGGATGTTTTCACCAGGTCCGGACCTGATAGCCATCGGCCATTTTTCACCAGGTCCAGACCTGATAGCCAGGGGGTCCCGGGTGCGATATCCGAAACTTCATAATTTTTTTTTTCCTGACACTAAAAAATCGAATCTGACATTGGACTCGCTTGAAATATATCAAAATTTGGCATTATCATCACGGGTCAAAAAGTGGATATTTTCACCAGGTCCGGACCTGATAGCCATCGGCCAATTTTCACCAGGTCCAGTACCTGATAGCCAGGGGTCCCGGGTGCGAAACCCGAAACTTCATAATTTTTTTTCCGGACATTAAAAAATCTAATCTAACATCGGACTCGCTTGAAATATATCAAAATTTGGCATTATCATCACAGGTCAAAAAGTAGATGTTTTCACCAGGACGGACCTGATAGCCATCGGCCATTTTTCACCAGGTCCGGACCTGATAGCCAGGGGTCCCGGGTGCGAGATCCAAAACTTTATTATTTTTTTTCCAGACATTAAAAAATCTAATCTTACATCGGACTCGCTTGAAATATATCAAAATTTGGCATTACCTTCATGGGTCAAAAAGTGGATGTTTTCACCAGGTCCGGACCTGATAGCCATCGGCCATTTTTCACCAGGTCCGGACGTGATAGCCAGGGGTCCCGGGTGCGAAACCCGAAACTTCATAAAAAATTTTTCCAGACATTAAAAAATCTAATCTGACATCTGACTCGCTTGAAATATATCAAAATTTGGCTTTATCATCACGGGTCAAAAAGTTGATGTTTTCACCAGGACGGACCTGATAGCCATCGGCCATATTTCACCAGGTCCGGACCTGATAGCAAGGGGTCCTGGGTGCGATATCCGAAACTTCATAATTTTTTTTCCTGACACTAAAAAATCTAATCTAACATCGGACTCGCTTGAAATATATCAAAATTTGGCAATATCATCACGGGTCAAAAAGTGGATGTTTTCACCATGTCCGGACCTGATAGCCATAGGCCATTTTTCACCAGGTCCGGACCTGATAGCCAGGGGTCCCGGGTGCGAAACCCGAAACTTCATAATTTTTTTTCCTGACATTAAAAAATCTAATCTGACATCGGACTCGCTTGAAATATATCAAAATTTGGCAATATCATCACGGGTCAAAAAGTGGATGTTTTCACCAGGTCCGGACCTGATAGCCACCGGCCATTTTTCACCAGGTCCGGACCTGATAGCCAGGGGTCCCTGGTGTGAAACCCGAAACTTCATAAATTTTTTTCCAGACATTAAAAAATCTAATCTGACATCAGACTCGCTTGAAATATATCAAAATTTGGCATTATCATCACGGGTCAAAAAGTGGATGTTTTCACCAGGTCCGGACCTGATAGCCATCGGCCATTTTTCACCAGGTCCGGACCTGATAGCCATGGGTCCCGGGTGCGATATCTGAAACTTCATAATTTTTTTTTTCCTGACACTAAAAAATCTAATCTGACATTGGACTCGCTTGAAATATATCAAAATTTGGCAATATCATCACGGGTCAAAAAGTGGATGTTTTCACCAGGTCCGGACCTGATAGCCACCGGCCATTTTTTACCAGGTCTGGACCTGATAGCCAGGGGTCCCGGGTGCGAGATCCAAAACTTCATTATTTTTTTTTCAGACATTAAAAAATCTAATCTGACATCGGACTCGCTTGAAATATATCAAAATTTGGCATTATCATCACGGGTCAAAAAGTGGATGTTTTCACCAGGTCCGGACCTAATAGCCACCGGCCATTTTTCACCAGGTCCGGACCTGATAACCAGGGGTCCCGGGTGCGAAACCCAAAACTTCATAATTTTTTTTCCGGACATTAAAAAATCTAATCTGACATCGGACTCGCTTGAAATATATCAAAATTTGGCATTATCATCACGGGTCAAAAAGTAGATGTTTTCACCAGGTCCGGACCTGATAGCCACCGGCCATTTTTCACCAGGTCCGGACCTGATAGCCAGGGGTCCTGGGTGCGAGATCCAAAACTTCATTATTTTTTTTCCAGACATTAAAAAATCTAATCTGACATCGGACTCGCTTGAAATATATCAAAATTTGGCTTTATCATCACGGGTCAAAAAGTGGATGTTTTCACCAGGACGGACCTGATAGCCATCGGCCATTTTTCACCAGGTCCGGACCTGATAGCCAGGGGGTCCCGGGTGCGATATCCGAAACTTCATAATTTTTTTTTTCCTGACACTAAAAAATCTAATCTGACATTGGACTCGCTTGAAATATATCAAAATTTGGCAATATCATCACGGGTCAAAAAGTGGATGTTTTCACCAGGTCCGGACCTGATAGCCACCGGCCATTTTTCACCAGGTCCGGACCTGATAGCCAGGGGTCCCGGGTGCGAAACCCAAAACTTCATAATTTTTTTTCCGGACATTAAAGAATCTAATCTGACATCGGACTCGCTTCAAATATATCAAAATTTGGCATTATCATCACGGGTCAAAAAGTGGATGTTTTCACCAGGTCCGGACCTGATAGCCATCGGCCAATTTTCACCAGGTCTGGACCTGATAGCCAGGGGTCCCGGGTGCGATATCCGAAACTTCATAATTTTTTTTTTCCTGACACTAAAAAATCTAATCTGACATTGGACTCGCTTGAAATATATCAAAATTTGGCATTATCATCACAGGTCAAAAAGTGGATGTTTTCACCAGGTCCGGACCTGATAGCCATCGGCCATTTTTCACCAGGTCCGGACCTGATAGCTAGGGGTCCCGGGTGCAAGACCCAAAACTTCATAATTTTTTTTCCAGACATTAAAAAATCTAATCTGACATTGGACTCGCTTGAAATATATCAAAATTTGGCATTATCATCACGGGTCAAAAAGGGGATGTTTTTACCAGGTCCGGACCCGATAGCCATCGGCCAATTTTCACCAGGTCCGGACCTGATAGCCAGGGGTCCCGGGTGCGAAACCTGAAACTTCATAATTTTTTTTCCGGACATTAAAAAATCTAATCTAACATCGGACTCGCTTGAAATATATCAAAATTTGGCATTATCATCACGGGTCAAAAAGTGGATGTTTTCACCAGGTCCGGACCTGATAGCCATCGGCCATTTTTCACCAGGTCCGGACCTGATAGCCAGGGGTCCCGGGTGCGAAACCCGAAACTTCATAATTTTTTTTCCGGACATTAAAAAATCTAATCTAACATCGGACTCGCTTGAAATATATCAAAATTTGGCATTATCATCACGGGTCAAAAAGTGGATGTTTTCACCAGGTCCGGACCTGATAGCCATCGGCCTTTTTTCACCAGGTCCGGACCTGATAGCCAGGGGGGTCCCGGGTGCGAAACCCGAAACTTATAATTTTTTTTTTCCTGACACTAAAAAATCTAATCTGACATCGGCCTCGCTTGAAATATATCAAAATTTGGCATTATCATCACGGGTCAAAAAGTGGATGTTTTCACCAGGTCCGGACCTGATAGCCACCGGCCATTTTTCACCAGGTCCGGACCTGATAGCCAGGGGTCCTGGGTGCGAGATCCAAAACTTCATTATTTTTTTTCCAGACATTAAAAAATCTAATCTGACATCGGACTCGCTTGAAATATATCAAAATTTGGCTTTATCATCACGGGTCAAAAAGTGGATGTTTTCACCAGGACGGACCTGATAGCCATCGGCCATTTTTCACCAGGTCCGGACCTGATAGCCAGGGGGTCCCGGGTGCGATATCCGAAACTTCATAATTTTTTTTTCCTGACACTAAAAAATCTATTCTGACATTGGACTCGCTTGAAATATATCAAATTTTGGCATTATCATCACAGGTCAAAAAGTGGATGTTTTTACCAGGTCCGGACCCGATAGCCATCGGCCAATTTTCACCAGGTCCGGACCTGATAGCCAGGGGTCCCGGGTGCGAAACCTGAAACTTCATAATTTTTTTTCCGGACATTAAAAAATCTAATCTGACATTGGACTCGCTTGAAATATATCAAAATTTGGCATTATCATCACGGGTCAAAAAGTGGATGTTTTCACCAGGACGGACCTGATAGCCATCGGCCATTTTTCACCAGGTCCGGACCTGATAGCCAGGGGTCCCGGGTGCGAAACCCGAAACTTCATAATTTTTTTTCCGGACATTAAAGAATCTAATCTAACATCGGCCTCGCTTGAAATTTTTTTATATCAAAATTTGGCATTATCATCACAGGTCAAAAAGTGGATGTTTTCACCAGGTCCGGACCTGATAGCCATCGGCCATTTTTCACCAGATCCGGACCTGATAGCTAGGGGTCCCGGGTGCAAGACCCAAAACTTCATAATTTTTTTTCCAGACATTAAAAAATCTAATCTGACATTGGACTCGCTTGAAATATATCAAAATTTTGCATTATCATCACGGGTCAAAAAGGGGATGTTTTTACCAGGTCCGGACCCGATAGCCATCGGCCAATTTTCACCAGGTCCGGACCTGATAGCCAGGGGTCCCGGGTGCGAAACCTGAAACTTCATAATTTTTTTTCCGGACATTAAAAAATCTAATCTAACATCGGACTCGCTTGAAATATATCAAAATTTGGCTTTATCATCACGGGTCAAAAAGTGGATGTTTTCACCAGGTCCGGACCTGATAGCCATCGGCCATTTTTCACCAGGTCCGGACCTGATAGCCAGGGGGTCCCGGGTGCGATATCCGAAACTTCATAATTTTTTTTTCCTGACACTAAAAAATCTAATCTGACATTGGACTCGCTTGAAATATATCAAAATTTGGCATTATCATCACAGGTCAAAAAGTGGATGTTTTCACCAGGTCCGGACCTGATAGCCATCGGCCATTTTTCACCAGGTCCGGACCTGATAGCCAGGGGTCCCGGGTGCGAAACCCGAAACTTCATAATTTTTTTTCCAGACATTAAAAAATCTAATCTGACATCGGACTCGCTTGAAATATATCAAAATTTGGCATTATCATCACGGGTCAAAAAGTGGATTTTTCACCAGGTCCGGACCTGATGGCCATCGGCCAATTTTCACCAGGTCCGGACCTGATAGCCAGGGGTCCCGGGTGCGATATCCGAAACTTCATAATTTTTTTTTTCCTGACACTAAAAAATCTAATCTGACATTGGACTCGCTTGAAATATATCAAAATTTGGCATTATCATCACAGGTCAAAAAGTGGATGTTTTCACCAGGTCCGGACCTGATAGCCATCGGCCATTTTTCACCAGGTCCGGACCTGATAGCTAGGGGTCCTGGGTGCAAGACCCAAAACTTCATAATTTTTTTTCCAGACATTAAAAAATCTAATCTGACATTGGACTCGCTTGAAATATATCAAAATTTTGCATTATCATCACGGGTCAAAAAGGGGATGTTTTCACCAGGTCCGGACCTGATAGCCAGGGGTCCCGGGTGCGAAACCCGAAACTTCATAATTTTTTTTCCGGACATTAAAAAATCTAATCTAACATCGGACTCGCTTGAAATATATCAAAATTTGGCATTATCATCACGGGTCAAAAAGTGGATGTTTTCACCAGGTCCGGACCTGATAGCCATCGGCCATTTTTCACCAGGTCCGGACCTGATAGCCAGGGGTCCCGGGTGCGAAACCTGAAACTTCATATTTTTTTTTCCTGACACTAAAAAATCTAATCTGACATTGGACTCGCTTGAAATATATCAAAATTTGGCATTATCATCACGGGTCAAAAAGGGGATGTTTTTACCAGGTCCGGACCCGATAGCCATCGGCCAATTTTCACCAGGTCCGGACCTGATAGCCAGGGGTCCCGGGTGCGAAACCTGAAACTTCATAATTTTTTTTCCGGACATTAAAAAATCTAATCTAACATCGGACTCGCTTGAAATATATCAAAATTTGGCTTTATCATCACTGGTCAAAAAGTGGATGTTTTCACCAGGTCCGGACCTGATAGCCATCGGCCATTTTTCACCAGGTCCGGACCTGATAGCCAGGGGGTCCCGGGTGCGATATCCGAAACTTCATAATTTTTTTTTATCCTGACACTAAAAAATCTAATCTGACATTGGACTCGCTTGAAATATATCAAAATTTGGCATTATCATCACAGGTCAAAAAGTGGATGTTTTCACCAGGTCCGGACCTGATGGCCATCGGCCAATTTTCACCAGGTCTGGACCTGATAGCCAGGGGTCCCGGGTGCGATATCCGAAACTTCATAATTTTTTTTTTCCTGACACTAAAAAATCTAATCTGACATTGGACTCGCTTGAAATATATCAAAATTTGGCATTATCATCACGGGTCAAAAAGTGGATTTTTCACCAGGTCCGGACCTGATGGCCATCGGCCAATTTTCACCAGGTCCGGACCTGATAGCCAGGGGTCCTGGGTGCGATATCCGAAACTTCATAATTTTTTTTTTCCTGACACTAAAAAATCTAATCTGACATTGGACTCGCTTGAAATATATCAAAATTTGGCATTATCATCACAGGTCAAAAAGTGGATGTTTTCACCAGGTCCGGACCTGATAGCCATCGGCCATTTTTCACCAGGTCCGGACCTGATAGCTAGGGGTCCTGGGTGCAAGACCCAAAACTTCATAATTTTTTTTCCAGACATTAAAAAATCTAATCTGACATTGGACTCGCTTGAAATATATCAAAATTTTGCATTATCATCACGGGTCAAAAAGGGGATGTTTTTACCAGGTCCGGACCCGATAGCCATCGGCCAATTTTCACCAGGTCCGGACCTGATAGCCAGGGGTCCCGGGTGCGAAACCTGAAACTTCATAATTTTTTTTCCGGACATTAAAAAATCTAATCTAACATCGGACTCGCTTGAAATATATCAAAATTTGGCATTATCATCACGGGTCAAAAAGTGGATGTTTTCACCAGGTCCGGACCTGATAGCCATCGGCCAATTTTCACCAGGTCCGGACCTGATAACCAGGGGTCCCGGGTGCGAAACCTGAAACTTCATAATTTTTTTTCCGGACATTAAAAAATCTAATCTAACATCGGACTCGCTTGAAATATATCAAAATTTGGCATTATCATCACGGGTCAAAAAGTGGATGTTTTCACCAGGTCCGGACCTGATAGCCATCGGCCATTTTTCACCAGGTCCGGACCTGATAGCCAGGGGTCCCGGGTGCGAAACCTGAAACTTCATAATTTTTTTTCCGGACATTAAAAAATCTAATCTAACATCGGACTCGCTTGAAATATATCAAAATTTGGCTTTATCATCACGGGTCAAAAAGTGGATGTTTTCACCAGGTCCGGACCTGATAGCCATCGGCCATTTTTCACCAGGTCCGGACCTGATAGCCAGGGGGTCCCGGGTGCGATATCCGAAACTTCATAATTTTTTTTTCCTGACACTAAAAAATCTAATCTGACATTGGACTCGCTTGAAATATATCAAAATTTGGCATTATCATCACAGGTCAAAAAGTGGATGTTTTCACCAGGTCCGGACCTGATAGCCATCGGCCATTTTTCACCAGGTCCGGACCTGATAGCCAGGGGTCCCGGGTGCGAAACCCGAAACTTCATAATTTTTTTTCCAGACATTAAAAAATCTAATCTGACATCGGACTCGCTTGAAATATATCAAAATTTGGCATTATCATCACGGGTCAAAAAGTGGATTTTTCACCAGGTCCGGACCTGATGGCCATCGGCCAATTTTCACCAGGTCCGGACCTGATAGCCAGGGGTCCCGGGTGCGATATCCGAAACTTCATAATTTTTTTTTCCTGACACTAAAAAATCTAATCTGACATTGGACTCGCTTGAAATATATCAAAATTTGGCATTATCATCACAGGTCAAAAAGTGGATGTTTTCACCAGGTCCGGACCTGATAGCCATCGGCCATTTTTCACCAGGTCCGGACCTGATAGCTAGGGGTCCTGGGTGCAAGACCCAAAACTTCATAATTTTTTTTCCAGACATTAAAAAATCTAATCTGACATTGGACTCGCTTGAAATATATCAAAATTTTGCATTATCATCACGGGTCAAAAAGGGGATGTTTTTACCAGGTCCGGACCCGATAGCCATCGGCCAATTTTCATCAGGTCCGGACCTGATAGCCAGGGGTCCCGGGTGCGAAACCTGAAACTTCATAATTTTTTTTCCGGACATTAAAAAATCTAATCTAACATCGGACTCGCTTGAAATATATCAAAATTTGGCATTATCATCACGGGTCAAAAAGTGGATGTTTTCACCAGGTCCGGACCTGATAGCCATCGGCCATTTTTCACCAGGTCCGGACCTGATAGCCAGGGGTCCCGGGTGCGAAACCTGAAACTTCATATTTTTTTTTCCTGACACTAAAAAATCTAATCTGACATTGGACTCGCTTGAAATATATCAAAATTTGGCATTATCATCACGGGTCAAAAAGGGGATGTTTTTACCAGGTCCGGACCCGATAGCCATCGGCCAATTTTCACCAGGTCCGGACCTGATAGCCAGGGGGTCCCAGGTGCGATATCCGAAACTTCATAATTTTTTTTTCCTGACACTAAAAAATCTAATCTGACATTGGACTCGCTTGAAATATATCAAAATTTGGCATTATCATCACAGGTCAAAAAGTGGATGTTTTCACCAGGTCCGGACCTGATAGCCATCGGCCATTTGTCACCAGGTCCGGACCTGATAGCCAGGGGTCCCGGGTGCGAAACCCGAAACTTCATAATTTTTTTTCCAGACATTAAAAAATCTAATCTGACATCGGACTCGCTTGAAATATATCAAAATTTGGCATTATCATCACGGGTCAAAAAGTGGATTTTTCACCAGGTCCGGACCTGATGGCCATCGGCCAATTTTCACCAGGTCCGGACCTGATAGCCAGGGGTCCCGGGTGCGATATCCGAAACTTCATAATTTTTTTTTTCCTGACACTAAAAAATCTAATCTGACATTGGACTCGCTTGAAATATATCAAAATTTGGCATTATCATCACAGGTCAAAAAGTGGATGTTTTCACCAGGTCCGGACCTGATAGCCATCGGCCATTTTTCACCAGGTCCGGACCTGATAGCTAGGGGTCCTGGGTGCAAGACCCAAAACTTCATAATTTTTTTTCCAGACATTAAAAAATCTAATCTGACATTGGACTCGCTTGAAATATATCAAAATTTTGCATTATCATCACGGGTCAAAAAGGGGATGTTTTTACCAGGTCCGGACCCGATAGCCATCGGCCAATTTTCATCAGGTCCGGACCTGATAGCCAGGGGTCCCGGGTGCGAAACCTGAAACTTCATAATTTTTTTTCCGGACATTAAAAAATCTAATCTAACATCGGACTCGCTTGAAATATATCAAAATTTGGCATTATCATCACGGGTCAAAAAGTGGATGTTTTCACCAGGTCCGGACCTGATAGCCATCGGCCATTTTTCACCAGGTCCGGACCTGATAGCCAGGGGTCCCGGGTGCGAAACCTGAAACTTCATATTTTTTTTCCTGACACTAAAAAATCTAATCTGACATTGGACTCGCTTGAAATATATCAAAATTTGGCATTATCATCACGGGTCAAAAAGGGGATGTTTTTACCAGGTCCGGACCCGATAGCCATCGGCCAATTTTCACCAGGTCCGGACCTGATAGCCAGGGGTCCCGGGTGCGAAACCTGAAACTTAATAATTTTTTTTCCGGACATTAAAAAATCTAATCTAACATCGGACTCGCTTGAAATATATCAAAATTTGGCTTTATCATCACGGGTCAAAAAGTGGATGTTTTCACCAGGTCCGGACCTGATAGCCATCGGCCATTTTTCACCAGGTCCGGACCTGATAGCCAGGGGGTCCCGGGTGCGATATCCGAAACTTCATAATTTTTTTTTCCTGACACTAAAAAATCTAATCTGACATTGGACTCGCTTGAAATATATCAAAATTTGGCATTATCATCACAGGTCAAAAAGTGGATGTTTTCACCAGGTCCGGACCTGATAGCCATCGGCCATTTTTCACCAGGTCCAGACCTGATAGCCAGGGGTCCCGGGTGCGAAACCCGAAACTTCATAATTTTTTTTCCAGACATTAAAAAATCTAATCTGACATCGGACTCGCTTGAAATATATCAAAATTTGGCATTATCATCACGGGTCAAAAAGTGGATTTTTCACCAGGTCCGGACCTGATGGCCATCGGCCAATTTTCACCAGGTCCGGACCTGATAGCCAGGGGTCCCGGGTGCGATATCCGAAACTTCATAATTTTTTTTTTCCTGACACTAAAAAATCTAATCTGACATTGGACTCGCTTGAAATATATCAAAATTTGGCATTATCATCACGGGTCAAAAAGTGGATTTTTCACCAGGTCCGGACCTGATGGCCATCGGCCAATTTTCACCAGATCCGGACCTGATAGCCAGGGGTCCCGGGTGCAATATCCGAAACTTCATAATTTTTTTTTCCTGACACTAAAAAATCTAATCTGACATTGGACTCGCTTGAAATATATCAAATTTGGCATTATCATCAAGGGTCAAAAAGTGGATGTTTTCACCAGGTCCGGACCTGATAGCCATCGTCCAATTTTCACCAGGTCCGGACCTGATAGCCAGGGGTCCCGGGTGCGAAACCCGAAACTTCATAATTTTTTTTCCGGACATTAAAAAATCTAATCTGACATTGGACTCGCTTGAAATATATCAAAATTTGGCATTATCATCACAGGTCAAAAAGTGGATGTTTTCACCAGGTCCGGACCTGATAGCCATCGTCCAATTTTCACCAGGTCCGGACCTGATAGCCAGGGGTCCCGGGTGCGAAACCCGAAACTTCATAATTTTTTTTCCGGACATTAAAAAATCTAATCTGACATTGGACTCGCTTGAAATATATCAAAATTTGGCATTATCATCACGGGTCAAAAAGTGGATTTTTCACCATGTCCGGACCTGATGGCCATCGGCCAATTTTCACCAGATCCGGACCTGATAGCCAGGGGTCCCGGGTGCAATATCCGAAACTTCATAATTTTTTTTTCCTGACACTAAAAAATCTAATCTGACATTGGACTCGCTTGAAATATATCAAATTTGGCATTATCATCAAGGGTCAAAAAGTGGATGTTTTCACCAGGTCCGGACCTGATAGCCATCGTCCAATTTTCACCAGGTCCGGACCTGATAGCCAGGGGTCCCGGGTGCGAAACCCGAAACTTCATAATTTTTTTTCCGGACATTAAAAAATCTAATCTGACATTGGACTCGCTTGAAATATATCAAAATTTGGCTTTATCATCACGGGTCAAAAAGTGGATGTTTTCACCAGGTCCGGACCTGATAGCCATCGTCCAATTTTCACCAGGTCCGGACCTGATAGCCAGGGGTCCCGGGTGCGAAACCCGAAACTTCATAATTTTTTTTCCGGACATTAAAAAATCTAATCTGACATTGGACTCGCTTGAAATATATCAAAATTTGGCTTTATCATCACGGGTCAAAAAGTGGATGTTTTCACCAGGTCCGGACCTGATAGCCATCGGCCATTTTTCACCAGGTCCGGACCTGATAGCCAGGGGGTCCCGGGTGCGATATCCGAAACTTCATAATTTTTTTTTCCTGACACTAAAAAATCTAATCTGACATTGGACTCGCTTGAAATATATCAAAATTTGGCATTATCATCACAGGTCAAAAAGTGGGTGTTTTCACCAGGTCCGGACCTGATAGCCATCGGCCATTTTTCACCAGGTCCGGACCTGATAGCCAGGGGTCCCGGGTGCGAAACCCGAAACTTCATAATTTTTTTTCCAGACATTAAAAAATCTAATCTGACATCGGACTCGCTTGAAATATATCAAAATTTGGCATTATCATCACGGGTCAAAAAGTGGATTTTTCACCAGGTCCGGACCTGATGGCCATCGGCCAATTTTCACCAGGTCCGGACCTGATAGCCAGGGGTCCCGGGTGCGATATCCGAAACTTCATAATTTTTTTTTCCTGACACTAAAAAATCTAATCTGACATTGGACTCGCTTGAAATATATCAAAATTTGGCATTATCATCACAGGTCAAAAAGTGGATGTTTTCACCAGGTCCGGACCTGATAGCCATCGGCCATTTTTCACCAGGTCCGGACCTGATAGCTAGGGGTCCTGGGTGCAAGACCCAAAACTTCATAATTTTTTTTCCAGACATTAAAAAATCTAATCTGACATTGGACTCGCTTGAAATATATCAAAATTTTGCATTATCATCACGGGTCAAAAAGGGGATGTTTTTACCAGGTCCGGACCCGATAGCCATCGGCCAATTTTCACCAGGTCCGGACCTGATAGCCAGGGGTCCCGGGTGCGAAACCTGAAACTTCATAATTTTTTTTCCGGACATTAAAAAATCTAATCTAACATCGGACTCGCTTGAAATATATCAAAATTTGGCATTATCATCACGGGTCAAAAAGTGGATGTTTTCACCAGGTCCGGACCTGATAGCCATCGGCCATTTTTCACCAGGTCCGGACCTGATAGCCAGGGGTCCTGGGTGCGAAACCTGAAACTTCATATTTTTTTTTCCTGACACTAAAAAATCTAATCTGACATTGGACTCGCTTGAAATATATCAAAATTTGGCATTATCATCACGGGTCAAAAAGGGGATGTTTTTACCAGGTCCGGACCCGATAGCCATCGGCCAATTTTCACCAGGTCCGGACCTGATAGCCAGGGGTCCCGGGTGCGAAACCCGAAACTTCATAATTTTTTTTCCGGACATTAAAAAATCTAATCTGACATTGGACTCGCTTGAAATATATCAAAATTTGGCTTTATCATCACGGGTCAAAAAGTGGATGTTTTCACCAGGTCCGGACCTGATAGCCATCGTCCAATTTTCACCAGGTCCGGACCTGATAGCCAGGGGTCCCGGGTGCGAAACCCGAAACTTCATAATTTTTTTTCCGGACATTAAAAAATCTAATCTGACATTGGACTCGCTTGAAATATATCAAAATTTGGCTTTATCATCACGGGTCAAAAAGTGGATGTTTTCACCAGGTCCGGACCTGATAGCCATCGGCCATTTTTCACCAGGTCCGGACCTGATAGCCAGGGGGTCCCGGGTGCGATATCCGAAACTTCATAATTTTTTTTTCCTGACACTAAAAAATCTAATCTGACATTGGACTCGCTTGAAATATATCAAAATTTGGCATTATCATCACAGGTCAAAAAGTGGGTGTTTTCACCAGGTCCGGACCTGATAGCCATCGGCCATTTTTCACCAGGTCCGGACCTGATAGCCAGGGGTCCCGGGTGCGAAACCCGAAACTTCATAATTTTTTTTCCAGACATTAAAAAATCTAATCTGACATCGGACTCGCTTGAAATATATCAAAATTTGGCATTATCATCACGGGTCAAAAAGTGGATTTTTCACCAGGTCCGGACCTGATGGCCATCGGCCAATTTTCACCAGGTCCGGACCTGATAGCCAGGGGTCCCGGGTGCGATATCCGAAACTTCATAATTTTTTTTTCCTGACACTAAAAAATCTAATCTGACATTGGACTCGCTTGAAATATATCAAAATTTGGCATTATCATCACAGGTCAAAAAGTGGATGTTTTCACCAGGTCCGGACCTGATAGCCATCGGCCATTTTTCACCAGGTCCGGACCTGATAGCTAGGGGTCCTGGGTGCAAGACCCAAAACTTCATAATTTTTTTTCCAGACATTAAAAAATCTAATCTGACATTGGACTCGCTTGAAATATATCAAAATTTTGCATTATCATCACGGGTCAAAAAGGGGATGTTTTTACCAGGTCCGGACCCGATAGCCATCGGCCAATTTTCACCAGGTCCGGACCTGATAGCCAGGGGTCCCGGGTGCGAAACCTGAAACTTCATATTTTTTTTTCCGGACATTAAAAAATCTAATCTAACATCGGACTCGCTTGAAATATATCAAAATTTGGCATTATCATCACGGGTCAAAAAGTGGATGTTTTCACCAGGTCCGGACCTGATAGCCATCGGCCATTTTTCACCAGGTCCGGACCTGATAGCCAGGGGTCCCGGGTGCGAAACCTGAAACTTCATATTTTTTTTTCCTGACACTAAAAAATCTAATCTGACATTGGACTCGCTTGAAATATATCAAAATTTGGCATTATCATCACGGGTCAAAAAGGGGATGTTTTTACCAGGTCCGGACCCGATAGCCATCGGCCAATTTTCACCAGGTCCGGACCTGATAGCCAGGGGTCCCGGGTGCGAAACCTGAAACTTCATAATTTTTTTTCCGGACATTAAAAAATCTAATCTAACATCGGACTCGCTTGAAATATATCAAAATTTGGCTTTATCATCACGGGTCAAAAAGTGGATGTTTTCACCAGGTCCGGACCTGATAGCCATCGGCCATTTTTCACCAGGTCCGGACCTGATAGCCAGGGGGTCCCGGGTGCGATATCCGAAACTTCATAATTTTTTTTTCCTGACACTAAAAAATCTAATCTGACATTGGACTCGCTTGAAATATATCAAAATTTGGCATTATCATCACAGGTCAAAAAGTGGATGTTTTCACCAGGTCCGGACCTGATAGCCATCGGCCATTTTTCACCAGGTCCGGACCTGATAGCCAGGGGTCCCGGGTGCGAAACCCGAAACTTCATAATTTTTTTTCCAGACATTAAAAAATCTAATCTGACATCGGACTCGCTTGAAATATATCAAAATTTGGCATTATCATCACGGGTCAAAAAGTGGATTTTTCACCAGGTCCGGACCTGATGGCCATCGGCCAATTTTCACCAGGTCCGGACCTGATAGCCAGGGGTCCCGGGTGCGATATCCGAAACTTCATAATTTTTTTTTTCCTGACACTAAAAAATCTAATCTGACATTGGACTCGCTTGAAATATATCAAAATTTGGCATTATCATCACGGGTCAAAAAGTGGATTTTTCACCAGGTCCGGACCTGATGGCCATCGGCCAATTTTCACCAGGTCCGGACCTGATAGCCAGGGGTCCCGGGTGCGAAACCCGAAACTTCATAATTTTTTTTCCGGACATTAAAAAATCTAATCTGACATTGGACTCGCTTGAAATATATCAAAATTTGGCTTTATCATCACGGGTCAAAAAGTGGATGTTTTCACCAGGTCCGGACCTGATAGCCATCGGCCATTTTTCACCAGGTCCGGACCTGATAGCTAGGGGTCCTGGGTGCAAGACCCAAAACTTCATAATTTTTTTTCCAGACATTAAAAAATCTAATCTGACATTGGACTCGCTTGAAATATATCAAAATTTTGCATTATCATCACGGGTCAAAAAGGGGATGTTTTTACCAGGTCCGGACCCGATAGCCATCGGCCAATTTTCACCGGGTCCGGACCTGATAGCCAGGGGTCCCGGGTGCGAAACCTGAAACTTCATAATTTTTTTTCCGGACATTAAAAAATCTAATCTAACATCGGACTCGCTTGAAATATATCAAAATTTGGCATTATCATCACGGGTCAAAAAGTGGATGTTTTCACCAGGTCCGGACCTGATAGCCATCGGCCATTTTTCACCAGGTCCGGACCTGATAGCCAGGGGTCCCGGGTGCGAAACCTGAAACTTCATAATTTTTTTTCCGGACATTAAAAAATCTAATCTAACATCGGACTCGCTTGAAATATATCAAAATTTGGCATTATCATCACGGGTCAAAAAGTGGATGTTTTCACCAGGTCCGGACCTGATAGCCATCGGCCATTTTTCACCAGGTCCGGACCTGATAGCCAGGGGTCCCGGGTGCGAAACCTGAAACTTCATATTTTTTTTTCCTGACACTAAAAAATCTAATCTGACATTGGACTCGCTTGAAATATATCAAAATTTGGCATTATCATCACGGGTCAAAAAGGGGATGTTTTTACCAGGTCCGGACCCGATAGCCATCGGCCAATTTTCACCAGGTCCGGACCTGATAGCCAGGGGTCCCGGGTGCGAAACCTGAAACTTCATAATTTTTTTTCCGGACATTAAAAAATCTAATCTAACATCGGACTCGCTTGAAATATATCAAAATTCGGCTTTATCATCACGGGTCAAAAAGTGGATGTTTTCACCAGGTCCGGACCTGATAGCCATCGGCCATTTTTCACCAGGTCCGGACCTGATAGCCAGGGGGTCCCGGGTGCGATATCCGAAACTTCATAATTTTTTTTTCCTGACACTAAAAAATCTAATCTGACATTGGACTCGCTTGAAATATATCAAAATTTGGCATTATCATCACAGGTCAAAAAGTGGATGTTTTCACCAGGTCCGGACCTGATAGCCATCGGCCATTTTTCACCAGGTCCGGACCTGATAGCCAGGGGTCCCGGGTGCGAAACCCGAAACTTCATAATTTTTTTTCCAGACATTGAAAAATCTAATCTGACATCGGACTCGCTTGAAATATATCAAAATTTGGCATTATCATCACGGGTCAAAAAGTGGATTTTTCACCAGGTCCGGACCTGATGGCCATCGGCCAATTTTCACCAGGTCCGGACCTGATAGCCAGGGGTCCCGGGTGCGATATCCGAAACTTCATAATTTTTTTTTTCCTGACACTAAAAAATCTAATCTGACATTGGACTCGCTTGAAATATATCAAAATTTGGCATTATCATCACAGGTCAAAAAGTGGATGTTTTCACCAGGTCCGGACCTGATAGCCATCGGCCATTTTTCACCAGGTCCGGACCTGATAGCTAGGGGTCCTGGGTGCAAGACCCAAAACTTCATAATTTTTTTTCCAGACATTAAAAAATCTAATCTGACATTGGACTCGCTTGAAATATATCAAAATTTTGCATTATCATCACGGGTCAAAAAGTGGATGTTTTCACCAGGTCCGGACCTGATAGCCATCGGCCATTTTTCACCAGGTCCGGACCTGATAGCCAGGGGTCCCGGGTGCGAAACCCGAAACTTCATAATTTTTTTTCCGGACATTAAAAAATCTAATCTGACATTGGACTCGCTTGAAATATATCAAAATTTGGCATTATCATCACAGGTCAAAAAGTGGATGTTTTCACCAGGTCCGGACCTGATAGCCATCGGCCATTTTTCACCAGGTCCGGACCTGATAGCCAGGGGGTCCCGGGTGCGATATCCGAAACTTCATAATTTTTTTTTCCTGACACTAAAAAATCTAATCTGACATTGGACTCGCTTGAAATATATCAAAATTTGGCATTATCATCACAGGTCAAAAAGTGGATGTTTTCACCAGGTCCGGACCTGATAGCCATCGGCCATTTTTCACCAGGTCCGGACCTGATAGCCAGGGGTCCCGGGTGCGAAACCCGAAACTTCATAATTTTTTTTCCAGACATTAAAAAATCTAATCTGACATCGGACTCGCTTGAAATATATCAAAATTTGGCATTATCATCACGGGTCAAAAAGTGGATTTTTCACCAGGTCCGGACCTGATGGCCATCGGCCAATTTTCACCAGGTCCGGACCTGATAGCCAGGGGTCCCGGGTGCGATATCCGAAACTTCATAATTTTTTTTTTCCTGACACTAAAAAATCTAATCTGACATTGGACTCGCTTGAAATATATCAAAATTTGGCATTATCATCACAGGTCAAAAAGTGGATGTTTTCACCAGGTCCGGACCTGATAGCCATCGGCCATTTTTCACCAGGTCCGGACCTGATAGCTAGGGGTCCTGGGTGCAAGACCCAAAACTTCATAATTTTTTTTCCAGACATTAAAAAATCTAATCTGACATTGGACTCGCTTGAAATATATCAAAATTTTGCATTATCATCACGGGTCAAAAAGGGGATGTTTTTACCAGGTCCGGACCCGATAGCCATCGGCCAATTTTCACCAGGTCCGGACCTGATAGCCAGGGGTCCCGGGTGCGAAACCTGAAACTTCATAATTTTTTTTCCGGACATTAAAAAATCTAATCTAACATCGGACTCGCTTGAAATATATCAAAATTTGGCATTATCATCACGGGTCAAAAAGTGGATGTTTTCACCAGGTCCGGACCTGATAGCCATCGGCCATTTTTCACCAGGTCCGGACCTGATAGCCAGGGGTCCCGGGTGCGAAACCTGAAACTTCATATTTTTTTTTCCTGACACTAAAAAATCTAATCTGACATTGGACTCGCTTGAAATATATCAAAATTTGGCATTATCATCACGGGTCAAAAAGGGGATGTTTTTACCAGGTCCGGACCCGATAGCCATCGGCCAATTTTCACCAGGTCCGGACCTGATAGCCAGGGGTCCCGGGTGCGAAACCTGAAACTTCATAATTTTTTTTCCGGACATTAAAAAATCTAATCTAACATCGGACTCGCTTGAAATATATCAAAATTTGGCTTTATCATCACGGGTCAAAAAGTGGATGTTTTCACCAGGTCCGGACCTGATGGCCATCGGCCAATTTTCACCAGGTCCGGACCTGATAGCCAGGGGGTCCCGGGTGCGATATCCGAAACTTCATAATTTTTTTTTCCTGACACTAAAAAATCTAATCTGACATTGGACTCGCTTGAAATATATCAAAATTTGGCATTATCATCACAGGTCAAAAAGTGGATGTTTTCACCAGGTCCGGACCTGATAGCCATCGGCCATTTTTCACCAGGTCCGGACCTGATAGCTAGGGGTCCTGGGTGCAAGACCCAAAACTTCATTATTTTTTTTCCAGACATTAAAAAATCTAATCTGACATTGGACTCGCTTGAAATATATCAAAATTTTGCATTATCATCACGGGTCAAAAAGGGGATGTTTTTACCAGGTCCGGACCCGATAGCCATCGGCCAATTTTCACCAGGTCCGGACCTGATAGCCAGGGGTCCCGGGTGCGAAACCTGAAACTTCATAATTTTTTTTCCGGACATTAAAAAATCTAATCTAACATCGGACTCGCTTGAAATATATCAAAATTTGGCATTATCATCACGGGTCAAAAAGTGGATGTTTTCACCAGGTCCGGACCTGATAGCCATCGGCCATTTTTCACCAGGTCCGGACCTGATAGCCAGGGGTCCCGGGTGCGAAACCTGAAACTTCATAATTTTTTTTCCGGACATTAAAAAATCTAATCTAACATCGGACTCGCTTGAAATATATCAAAATTTGGCATTATCATCACGGGTCAAAAAGTGGATGTTTTCACCAGGTCCGGACCTGATAGCCATCGGCCATTTTTCACCAGGTCCGGACCTGATAGCCAGGGGTCCCGGGTGCGAAACCTGAAACTTCATATTTTTTTTTCCTGACACTAAAAAATCTAATCTGACATTGGACTCGCTTGAAATATATCAAAATTTGGCATTATCATCACGGGTCAAAAAGGGGATGTTTTTACCAGGTCCGGACCCGATAGCCATCGGCCAATTTTCACCAGGTCCGGACCTGATAGCCAGGGGTCCCGGGTGCGAAACCTGAAACTTCATAATTTTTTTTCCGGACATTAAAAAATCTAATCTAACATCGGACTCGCTTGAAATATATCAAAATTCGGCTTTATCATCACGGGTCAAAAAGTGGATGTTTTCACCAGGTCCGGACCTGATAGCCATCGGCCATTTTTCACCAGGTCCGGACCTGATAGCCAGGGGGTCCCGGGTGCGATATCCGAAACTTCATAATTTTTTTTTCCTGACACTAAAAAATCTAATCTGACATTGGACTCGCTTGAAATATATCAAAATTTGGCATTATCATCACAGGTCAAAAAGTGGATGTTTTCACCAGGTCCGGACCTGATAGCCATCGGCCATTTTTCACCAGGTCCGGACCTGATAGCCAGGGGTCCCGGGTGCGAAACCCGAAACTTCATAATTTTTTTTCCAGACATTGAAAAATCTAATCTGACATCGGACTCGCTTGAAATATATCAAAATTTGGCATTATCATCACGGGTCAAAAAGTGGATTTTTCACCAGGTCCGGACCTGATGGCCATCGGCCAATTTTCACCAGGTCCGGACCTGATAGCCAGGGGTCCCGGGTGCGATATCCGAAACTTCATAATTTTTTTTTTCCTGACACTAAAAAATCTAATCTGACATTGGACTCGCTTGAAATATATCAAAATTTGGCATTATCATCACAGGTCAAAAAGTGGATGTTTTCACCAGGTCCGGACCTGATAGCCATCGGCCATTTTTCACCAGGTCCGGACCTGATAGCTAGGGGTCCTGGGTGCAAGACCCAAAACTTCATAATTTTTTTTCCAGACATTAAAAAATCTAATCTGACATTGGACTCGCTTGAAATATATCAAAATTTTGCATTATCATCACGGGTCAAAAAGTGGATGTTTTCACCAGGTCCGGACCTGATAGCCATCGGCCATTTTTCACCAGGTCCGGACCTGATAGCCAGGGGTCCCGGGTGCGAAACCCGAAACTTCATAATTTTTTTTCCGGACATTAAAAAATCTAATCTGACATTGGACTCGCTTGAAATATATCAAAATTTGGCATTATCATCACAGGTCAAAAAGTGGATGTTTTCACCAGGTCCGGACCTGATAGCCATCGGCCATTTTTCACCAGGTCCGGACCTGATAGCCAGGGGGTCCCGGGTGCGATATCCGAAACTTCATAATTTTTTTTTCCTGACACTAAAAAATCTAATCTGACATTGGACTCGCTTGAAATATATCAAAATTTGGCATTATCATCACAGGTCAAAAAGTGGATGTTTTCACCAGGTCCGGACCTGATAGCCATCGGCCATTTTTCACCAGGTCCGGACCTGATAGCCAGGGGTCCCGGGTGCGAAACCCGAAACTTCATAATTTTTTTTCCAGACATTAAAAAATCTAATCTGACATCGGACTCGCTTGAAATATATCAAAATTTGGCATTATCATCACGGGTCAAAAAGTGGATTTTTCACCAGGTCCGGACCTGATGGCCATCGGCCAATTTTCACCAGGTCCGGACCTGATAGCCAGGGGTCCCGGGTGCGATATCCGAAACTTCATAATTTTTTTTTTCCTGACACTAAAAAATCTAATCTGACATTGGACTCGCTTGAAATATATCAAAATTTGGCATTATCATCACAGGTCAAAAAGTGGATGTTTTCACCAGGTCCGGACCTGATAGCCATCGGCCATTTTTCACCAGGTCCGGACCTGATAGCTAGGGGTCCTGGGTGCAAGACCCAAAACTTCATAATTTTTTTTCCAGACATTAAAAAATCTAATCTGACATTGGACTCGCTTGAAATATATCAAAATTTTGCATTATCATCACGGGTCAAAAAGGGGATGTTTTTACCAGGTCCGGACCCGATAGCCATCGGCCAATTTTCACCAGGTCCGGACCTGATAGCCAGGGGTCCCGGGTGCGAAACCTGAAACTTCATAATTTTTTTTCCGGACATTAAAAAATCTAATCTAACATCGGACTCGCTTGAAATATATCAAAATTTGGCATTATCATCACGGGTCAAAAAGTGGATGTTTTCACCAGGTCCGGACCTGATAGCCATCGGCCATTTTTCACCAGGTCCGGACCTGATAGCCAGGGGTCCCGGGTGCGAAACCTGAAACTTCATATTTTTTTTCCTGACACTAAAAAATCTAATCTGACATTGGACTCGCTTGAAATATATCAAAATTTGGCATTATCATCACGGGTCAAAAAGGGGATGTTTTTACCAGGTCCGGACCCGATAGCCATCGGCCAATTTTCACCAGGTCCGGACCTGATAGCCAGGGGTCCCGGGTGCGAAACCTGAAACTTCATAATTTTTTTTCCGGACATTAAAAAATCTAATCTAACATCGGACTCGCTTGAAATATATCAAAATTTGGCTTTATCATCACGGGTCAAAAAGTGGATGTTTTCACCAGGTCCGGACCTGATGGCCATCGGCCAATTTTCACCAGGTCCGGACCTGATAGCCAGGGGGTCCCGGGTGCGATATCCGAAACTTCATAATTTTTTTTTCCTGACACTAAAAAATCTAATCTGACATTGGACTCGCTTGAAATATATCAAAATTTGGCATTATCATCACAGGTCAAAAAGTGGATGTTTTCACCAGGTCCGGACCTGATAGCCATCGGCCATTTTTCACCAGGTCCGGACCTGATAGCTAGGGGTCCTGGGTGCAAGACCCAAAACTTCATAATTTTTTTTCCAGACATTAAAAAATCTAATCTGACATTGGACTCGCTTGAAATATATCAAAATTTTGCATTATCATCACGGGTCAAAAAGGGGATGTTTTTACCAGGTCCGGACCCGATAGCCATCGGCCAATTTTCACCAGGTCCGGACCTGATAGCCAGGGGTCCCGGGTGCGAAACCTGAAACTTCATAATTTTTTTTCCGGACATTAAAAAATCTAATCTAACATCGGACTCGCTTGAAATATATCAAAATTTGGCATTATCATCACGGGTCAAAAAGTGGATGTTTTCACCAGGTCCGGACCTGATAGCCATCGGCCATTTTTCACCAGGTCCGGACCTGATAGCTAGGGGTCCTGGGTGCAAGACCCAAAACTTCATAATTTTTTTTCCAGACATTAAAAAATCTAATCTGACATTGGACTCGCTTGAAATATATCAAAATTTTGCATTATCATCACGGGTCAAAAAGGGGATGTTTTTACCAGGTCCGGACCTGATGGCCATCGGCCAATTTTCACCAGGTCCGGACCTGATAGCCAGGGGGTCCCGGGTGCGATATCCGAAACTTCATAATTTTTTTTTCCTGACACTAAAAAATCTAATCTGACATTGGACTCGCTTGAAATATATCAAAATTTGGCATTATCATCACAGGTCAAAAAGTGGATGTTTTCACCAGGTCCGGACCTGATAGCCATCGGCCATTTTTCACCAGGTCCGGACCTGATAGCTAGGGGTCCTGGGTGCAAGACCCAAAACTTCATAATTTTTTTTCCAGACATTAAAAAATCTAATCTGACATTGGACTCGCTTGAAATATATCAAAATTTTGCATTATCATCACGGGTCAAAAAGGGGATGTTTTTACCAGGTCCGGACCCGATAGCCATCGGCCAATTTTCACCAGGTCCGGACCTGATAGCCAGGGGTCCCGGGTGCGAAACCTGAAACTTCATAATTTTTTTTCCGGACATTAAAAAATCTAATCTAACATCGGACTCGCTTGAAATATATCAAAATTTGGCATTATCATCACGGGTCAAAAAGTGGATGTTTTCACCAGGTCCGGACCTGATAGCCATCGGCCATTTTTCACCAGGTCCGGACCTGATAGCCAGGGGTCCCGGGTGCGAAACCTGAAACTTCATATTTTTTTTTCCTGACACTAAAAAATCTAATCTGACATTGGACTCGCTTGAAATATATCAAAATTTGGCATTATCATCACGGGTCAAAAAGGGGATGTTTTTACCAGGTCCGGACCCGATAGCCATCGGCCAATTTTCACCAGGTCCGGACCTGATAGCCAGGGGTCCCGGGTGCGAAACCTGAAACTTCATAATTTTTTTTCCGGACATTAAAAAATCTAATCTAACATCGGACTCGCTTGAAATATATCAAAATTTGGCTTTATCATCACGGGTCAAAAAGTGGATGTTTTCACCAGGTCCGGACCTGATAGCCATCGGCCATTTTTCACCAGGTCCGGACCTGATAGCCAGGGGGTCCCGGGTGCGATATCCGAAACTTCATAATTTTTTTTCCTGACACTAAAAAATCTAATCTTACATTGGACTCGCTTGAAATATATCAAAATTTGGCATTATCATCACAGGTCAAAAAGTGGATGTTTTCACCAGGTCCGGACCTGATAGCCATCGGCCATTTTTCACCAGGTCCGGACCTGATAGCCAGGGGTCCCGGGTGCGAAACCCGAAACTTCATAATTTTTTTTCCAGACATTAAAAAATCTAATCTGACATCGGACTCGCTTGAAATATATCAAAATTTGGCATTATCATCACGGGTCAAAAAGTGGATTTTTCACCAGGTCCGGACCTGATGGCCATCGGCCAATTTTCACCAGGTCCGGACCTGATAGCCAGGGGTCCCGGGTGCGATATCCGAAACTTCATAATTTTTTTTTTCCTGACACTAAAAAATCTAATCTGACATTGGACTCGCTTGAAATATATCAAAATTTGGCATTATCATCACGGGTCAAAAAGTGGATTTTTCACCAGGTCCGGACCTGATGGCCATCGGCCAATTTTCACCAGGTCCGGACCTGATAGCCAGGGGTCCCGGGTGCGATATCCGAAACTTCATAATTTTTTTTTTCCTGACACTAAAAAATCTAATCTGACATTGGACTCGCTTGAAATATATCAAAATTTGGCATTGTCATCACAGGTCAAAAAGTGGATGTTTTCACCAGGTCCGGACCTGATAGCCATCGGCCATTTTTCACCAGGTCCGGACCTGATAGCTAGGGGTCCTGGGTGCAAGACCCAAAACTTCATAATTTTTTTTCCAGACATTAAAAAATCTAATCTGACATTGGACTCGCTTGAAATATATCAAAATTTTGCATTATCATCACGGGTCAAAAAGGGGATGTTTTTACCAGGTCCGGACCCGATAGCCATCGGCCAATTTTCACCAGGTCCGGACCTGATAGCCAGGGGTCCCGGGTGCGAAACCTGAAACTTCATAATTTTTTTTCCGGACATTAAAAAATCTAATCTAACATCGGACTCGCTTGAAATATATCAAAATTTGGCATTATCATCACGGGTCAAAAAGTGGATGTTTTCACCAGGTCCGGACCTGATAGCCATCGGCCATTTTTCACCAGGTCCGGACCTGATAGCCAGGGGTCCCGGGTGCAATATCCGAAACTTCATAATTTTTTTTTCCTGACACTAAAAAATCTAATCTGACATTGGACTCGCTTGAAATATATCAAATTTGGCATTATCATCAAGGGTCAAAAAGTGGATGTTTTCACCAGGTCCGGACCTGATAGCCATCGTCCAATTTTCACCAGGTCCGGACCTGATAGCCAGGGGTCCCGGGTGCGAAACCCGAAACTTCATAATTTTTTTTCCGGACATTAAAAAATCTAATCTAACATCGGACTCGCTTGAAATATATCAAAATTTGGCATTATCATCACGGGTCAAAAAGTGGATGTTTTCACCAGGTCCGGACCTGATAGCCATCGGCCTTTTTTCACCAGGTCCGGACCTGATAGCCAGGGGGGTCCCGGGTGCGATATCCGAAACTTCATAATTTTTTTTTCCTGACACTAAAAAATCTATTCTGACATTGGACTCGCTTGAAATATATCAAATTTTGGCATTATCATCACGGGTCAAAAAGTGGATGTTTTTACCAGGTCCGGACCCGATAGCCATCGGCCAATTTTCACCAGGTCCGGACCTGATAGCCAGGGGTCCCGGGTGCGAAACCTGAAACTTCATAATTTTTTTTCCGGACATTAAAAAATCTAATCTGACATTGGACTCGCTTGAAATATATCAAAATTTGGCATTATCATCACGGGTCAAAAAGTGGATGTTTTCACCAGGACGGACCTGATAGCCATCGGCCATTTTTCACCAGGTCCGGACCTGATAGCCAGGGGTCCCGGGTGCGAAACACGAAACTTCATAATTTTTTTTCCGGACATTAAAGAATCTAATCTAACATCGGCCTCGCTTGAAATATATCAAAATTTGGCATTATCATCACGGGTCAAAAAGGGGATGTTTTTACCAGGTCCGGACCCGATAGCCATCGGCCAATTTTCACCAGGTCCGGACCTGATAGCCAGGGGTCCCGGGTGCGAAACCTGAAACTTCATAATTTTTTTCCGGACATTAAAAAATCTAATCTAACATCGGACTCGCTTGAAATATATCAAAATTTGGCATTATCATCACGGGTCAAAAAGTGGATGTTTTCACCAGGTCCGGACCTGATAGCCATCGGCCATTTTTCACCAGGTCCGGACCTGATAGCCAGGGGTCCCGGGTGCAATATCCGAAACTTCATAATTTTTTTTTCCTGACACTAAAAAATCTAATCTGACATTGGACTCGCTTGAAATATATCAAATTTGGCATTATCATCAAGGGTCAAAAAGTGGATGTTTTCACCAGGTCCGGACCTGATAGCCATCGTCCAATTTTCACCAGGTCCGGACCTGATAGCCAGGGGTCCCGGGTGCGAAACCCGAAACTTCATAATTTTTTTTCCGGACATTAAAAAATCTAATCTAACATCGGACTCGCTTGAAATATATCAAAATTTGGCATTATCATCACGGGTCAAAAAGTGGATGTTTTCACCAGGTCCGGACCTGATAGCCATCGGCCTTTTTTCACCAGGTCCGGACCTGATAGCCAGGGG
This sequence comes from Astropecten irregularis, assembly GCA_963971285.1. NCBI lineage: Eukaryota > Metazoa > Echinodermata > Asteroidea > Paxillosida > Astropectinidae > Astropecten > Astropecten irregularis. The sequence continues at coordinate 11,614,199 of OZ020246.1, forward strand.
GGTCCCGGGTGCGATATCCGAAACTTCATAATTTTTTTTTCCTGACACTAAAAAATCTAATCTGACATTGGACTCGCTTGAAATATATCAAAATTTGGCATTATCATCACAGGTCAAAAAGTGGATGTTTTCACCAGGTCCGGACCTGATAGCCATCGGCCATTTTTCACCAGGTCCGGACCTGATAGCCAGGGGTCCCGGGTGCGAAACCCGAAACTTCATAATTTTTTTTCCAGACATTAAAAAATCTAATCTGACATCGGACTCGCTTGAAATATATCAAAATTTGGCATTATCATCACGGGTCAAAAAGTGGATTTTTCACCAGGTCCGGACCTGATGGCCATCGGCCAATTTTCACCAGGTCCGGACCTGATAGCCAGGGGTCCCGGGTGCGATATCCGAAACTTCATAATTTTTTTTTTCCTGACACTAAAAAATCTAATCTTACATCGGACTCGCTTGAAATATATCAAAATTTGGCATTATCATCACAGGTCAAAAAGTGGATGTTTTTTACCAGGTCCGGACCTGACAGCCATCGGCCATTTTTCACCAGGTCCGGACCTGATAGCCAGGGGGTCCCGGGTGCGATATCCGAAACTTCATAATTTTTTTTTCCTGACACTAAAAAATCTAATCTGACATTGGACTCGCTTGAAATATATCAAAATTTGGCATTATCATCACAGGTCAAAAAGTGGATGTTTTCACCAGGTCCGGACCTGAGAGCCATCGGCCATTTTTCACCAGGTCCGGACCTGATAGCCAGGGGTCCCGGGTGCGATATCCGAAACTTCATAATTTTTTTTTTCCTGACACTAAAAAATCTAATCTGACATTGGACTCGCTTGAAATATATCAAAATTTGGCAATATCATCACGGGTCAAAAAGTTGATGTTTTCACCAGGTCCGGACTTGATAGCCACCGGCCATTTTTCACCAGGTCCGGACCTGATAGCCAGGGGTCCCGGGTGCGAAACCCGAAACTTCATAAATTTTTTTCCAGACATTAAAAAATCTAATCTGACATCAGACTCGCTTGAAATATATCAAAATTTGGCATTATCATCACGGGTCAAAAAGTAGATGTTTTCACCAGGTCCGGACCTGATAGCCATCGGCCATTTTTCACCAGGTCCGGACCTGATAGCCAGGGGTCCCGGGTGCGAAACCCGAAACTTCATATTTTTTTTTCCAGACATTAAAAAATCTAATCTGACATCGGACTCGCTTGAAATATATCAAAATTTGGCATTATCATCACGGGTCAAAAAGTGGATGTTTTTACCAGGTCCGGACCCGATAGCCATCGGCCAATTTTCACCAGGTCCGGACCTGATAGCCAGGGGTCCCGGGTGCGATATCCGAAACTTCATAATTTTTTTTCCGGACATTAAAAAATCTAATCTAACATCGGACTCGCTTGAAATATATCAAAATTTGGCATTATCATCACGGGTCAAAAAGTGGATGTTTTCACCAGGTCCGGACCTGATAGCCATCGGCCATTTTTCACTAGGTCCGGACCTGATAGCCAGGGGTCCCGGGTGCGAAACCTGAAACTTCATAATTTTTTTTTCCTGACACTAAAAAATCTATTCTGACATTGGACTCGCTTGAAATATATCAAATTTTGGCATTATCATCACGGGTCAAAAAGTGGATGTTTTTACCAGGTCCGGACCCGATAGCCATCGGCCAATTTTCACCAGGTCCGGACCTGATAGCCAGGGGTCCCGGGTGCGAAACCTGAAACTTCATAATTTTTTTTCCGGACATTAAAAAATCTAATCTGACATTGGACTCGCTTGAAATATATCAAAATTTGGCATTATCATCACGGGTCAAAAAGTGGATGTTTTCACCAGGACGGACCTGATAGCCATCGGCCATTTTTCACCAGGTCCGGACCTGATAGCCAGGGGTCCCGGGTGCGAAACACGAAACTTCATAATTTTTTTTCCGGACATTAAAGAATCTAATCTAACATCGGCCTCGCTTGAAATATATCAAAATTTGGCATTATCATCACGGGTCAAAAAGGGGATGTTTTTACCAGGTCCGGACCCGATAGCCATCGGCCAATTTTCACCAGGTCCGGACCTGATAGCCAGGGGTCCCGGGTGCGAAACCTGAAACTTCATAATTTTTTTCCGGACATTAAAAAATCTAATCTAACATCGGACTCGCTTGAAATATATCAAAATTTGGCATTATCATCACGGGTCAAAAAGTGGATGTTTTCACCAGGTCCGGACCTGATAGCCATCGGCCATTTTTCACCAGGTCCGGACCTGATAGCCAGGGGTCCCGGGTGCAATATCCGAAACTTCATAATTTTTTTTTCCTGACACTAAAAAATCTAATCTGACATTGGACTCGCTTGAAATATATCAAATTTGGCATTATCATCAAGGGTCAAAAAGTGGATGTTTTCACCAGGTCCGGACCTGATAGCCATCGTCCAATTTTCACCAGGTCCGGACCTGATAGCCAGGGGTCCCGGGTGCGAAACCCGAAACTTCATAATTTTTTTTCCGGACATTAAAAAATCTAATCTAACATCGGACTCGCTTGAAATATATCAAAATTTGGCATTATCATCACGGGTCAAAAAGTGGATGTTTTCACCAGGTCCGGACCTGATAGCCATCGGCCTTTTTTCACCAGGTCCGGACCTGATAGCCAGGGGGGTCCCGGGTGCGATATCCGAAACTTCATAATTTTTTTTTCCTGACACTAAAAAATCTAATCTGACATTGGACTCGCTTGAAATATATCAAAATTTGGCATTATCATCACAGGTCAAAAAGTGGATGTTTTCACCAGGTCCGGACCTGATAGCCATCGGCCATTTTTCACCAGGTCCGGACCTGATAGCCAGGGGTCCCGGGTGCGAAACCCGAAACTTCATAATTTTTTTTCCAGACATTAAAAAATCTAATCTGACATCGGACTCGCTTGAAATATATCAAAATTTGGCATTATCATCACGGGTCAAAAAGTGGATTTTTCACCAGGTCCGGACCTGATGGCCATCGGCCAATTTTCACCAGGTCCGGACCTGATAGCCAGGGGTCCCGGGTGCGATATCCGAAACTTCATAATTTTTTTTTTCCTGACACTAAAAAATCTAATCTGACATTGGACTCGCTTGAAATATATCAAAATTTGGCATTATCATCACGGGTCAAAAAGTGGATTTTTCACCAGGTCCGGACCTGATGGCCATCGGCCATTTTTCACCAGGTCCGGACCTGATAGCCAGGGGTCCTGGGTGCGAAACCCGAAACTTCATAATTTTTTTTCCAGACATTAAAAAATCTAATCTGACATCGGACTCGCTTGAAATATATCAAAATTTGGCATTATCATCACGGGTCAAAAAGTGGATTTTTCACCAGGTCCGGACCTGATGGCCATCGGCCAATTTTCACCAGGTCCGGACCTGATAGCCAGGGGTCCCGGGTGCGATATCCGAAACTTCATAATTTTTTTTTTCCTGACACTAAAAAATCTAATCTGACATTGGACTCGCTTGAAATATATCAAAATTTGGCATTATCATCACGGGTCAAAAAGTGGATTTTTCACCAGGTCCGGACCTGATGGCCATCGGCCAATTTTCACCAGGTCCGGACCTGATAGCCAGGGGTCCCGGGTGCGATATCCGAAACTTCATAATTTTTTTTTTCCTGACACTAAAAAATCTAATCTGACATTGGACTCGCTTGAAATATATCAAAATTTGGCATTATCATCACAGGTCAAAAAGTGGATGTTTTCACCAGGTCCGGACCTGATAGCCATCGGCCATTTTTCACCAGGTCCGGACCTGATAGCTAGGGGTCCTGGGTGCAAGACCCAAAACTTCATAATTTTTTTTCCAGACATTAAAAAATCTAATCTGACATTGGACTCGCTTGAAATATATCAAAATTTTGCATTATCATCACGGGTCAAAAAGGGGATGTTTTTACCAGGTCCGGACCCGATAGCCATCGGCCAATTTTCACCAGGTCCGGACCTGATAGCCAGGGGTCCCGGGTGCGAAACCTGAAACTTCATAATTTTTTTTCCGGACATTAAAAAATCTAATCTAACATCGGACTCGCTTGAAATATATCAAAATTTGGCATTATCATCACGGGTCAAAAAGTGGATGTTTTCACCAGGTCCGGACCTGATAGCCATCGGCCATTTTTCACCAGGTCCGGACCTGATAGCCAGGGGTCCCGGGTGCAATATCCGAAACTTCATAATTTTTTTTTCCTGACACTAAAAAATCTAATCTGACATTGGACTCGCTTGAAATATATCAAATTTGGCATTATCATCAAGGGTCAAAAAGTGGATGTTTTCACCAGGTCCGGACCTGATAGCCATCGTCCAATTTTCACCAGGTCCGGACCTGATAGCCAGGGGTCCCGGGTGCGAAACCCGAAACTTCATAATTTTTTTTCCGGACATTAAAAAATCTAATCTGACATTGGACTCGCTTGAAATATATCAAAATTTGGCATTATCATCACAGGTCAAAAAGTGGATGTTTTCACCAGGTCCGGACCTGATAGCCATCGGCCATTTTTCACCAGGTCCGGACCTGGCAGCCAGGGGTCCTGGGTGCGAAACCCGAAACTTCATAATTTTTTTTCCAGACATTAAAAAATCTAATCTGACATCAGACTCGCTTGAAATATATCAAAATTTGGCATTATCATCACAGGTCAAAAAGTGGATGTTTTTTACCAGGTCCGGACCTGACAGCCATCGGCCATTTTTCACCAGGTCCGGACCTGATAGCCAGGGGGTCCCGGGTGCGATATCCGAAACTTCATAATTTTTTTTTCCTGACACTAAAAAATCTAATCTGACATTGGACTCGCTTGAAATATATCAAAATTTGGCATTATCATCACAGGTCAAAAAGTGGATGTTTTCACCAGGTCCGGACCTGAGAGCCATCGGCCATTTTTCACCAGGTCCGGACCTGATAGCCAGGGGTCCCGGGTGCGAAACCCGAAACTTCATATTTTTTTTTCCAGACATTAAAAAATCTAATCTGACATCGGACTCGCTTGAAATATATCAAAATTTGGCATTATCATCAAGGGGTAAAAAGTGGATGTTTTTACCAGGTCCGGACCCGATAGCCATCGGCCAATTTTCACCAGGTCCGGACCTGATAGCCAGGGGTCCCGGGTGCGATATCCGAAACTTCATAATTTTTTTTCCGGACATTAAAAAATCTAATCTAACATCGGACTCGCTTGAAATATATCAAAATTTGGCATTATCATCACGGGTCAAAAAGTGGATGTTTTCACCAGGTCCGGACCTGATAGCCATCGGCCATTTTTCACTAGGTCCGGACCTGATAGCCAGGGGTCCCGGGTGCGAAACCTGAAACTTCATAAATTTTTTTCCGGACATTAAAAAATCTAATCTTACATCGGACTCGCTTGAAATATATCAAAATTTGGCATTATCATCACAGGTCAAAAAGTGGATGTTTTTTACCAGGTCCGGACCTGACAGCCATCGGCCATTTTTCACCAGGTCCGGACCTGATAGCCAGGGGGTCCCGGGTGCGATATCCGAAACTTCATAATTTTTTTTTCCTGACACTAAAAAATCTAATCTGACATTGGACTCGCTTGAAATATATCAAAATTTGGCATTATCATCACAGGTCAAAAAGTGGATGTTTTCACCAGGTCCGGACCTGAGAGCCATCGGCCATTTTTCACCAGGTCCGGACCTGATAGCCAGGGGTCCCGGGTGCGATATCCGAAACTTCATAATTTTTTTTTTCCTGACACTAAAAAATCTAATCTGACATTGGACTCGCTTGAAATATATCAAAATTTGGCAATATCATCACGGGTCAAAAAGTTGATGTTTTCACCAGGTCCGGACTTGATAGCCACCGGCCATTTTTCACCAGGTCCGGACCTGATAGCCAGGGGTCCCGGGTGCGAAACCCGAAACTTCATAAATTTTTTTCCAGACATTAAAAAATCTAATCTGACATCAGACTCGCTTGAAATATATCAAAATTTGGCATTATCATCACGGGTCAAAAAGTAGATGTTTTCACCAGGTCCGGACCTGATAGCCATCGGCCATTTTTCACCAGGTCCGGACCTGATAGCCAGGGGTCCCGGGTGCGAAACCCGAAACTTCATATTTTTTTTTCCAGACATTAAAAAATCTAATCTGACATCGGACTCGCTTGAAATATATCAAAATTTGGCATTATCATCACGGGTCAAAAAGTGGATGTTTTTACCAGGTCCGGACCCGATAGCCATCGGCCAATTTTCACCAGGTCCGGACCTGATAGCCAGGGGTCCCGGGTGCGATATCCGAAACTTCATAATTTTTTTTCCGGACATTAAAAAATCTAATCTAACATCGGACTCGCTTGAAATATATCAAAATTTGGCATTATCATCACGGGTCAAAAAGTGGATGTTTTCACCAGGTCCGGACCTGATAGCCATCGGCCATTTTTCACTAGGTCCGGACCTGATAGCCAGGGGTCCCGGGTGCGAAACCTGAAACTTCATAATTTTTTTTCCGGACATTAAAAAATCTAATCTTACATCGGACTCGCTTGAAATATATCAAAATTTGGCAATATCATCACGGGTCAAAAAGTGGATGTTTTCACCAGGTCCGGACCTGATAGCCATCGGCCATTTTTCACCAGGTCCGGACCTGATAGCCAGGGGTCCCGGGTGCGATATCCGAAACTTCTTAATTTTTTTTTTCCTGACACTAAAAAATCTAATCTGACATTGGACTCGCTTGAAATATATCAAAATTTGGCAATATCATCACGGGTCAAAAAGTTGATGTTTTCACCAGGTCCGGACTTGATAGCCACCGGCCATTTTTCACCAGGTCCGGACCTGATAGCCAGGGGTCCCGGGTGCGAAACCCGAAACTTCATAAATTTTTTTCCAGACATTAAAAAATCTAATCTGACATCAGACTCGCTTGAAATATATCAAAATTTGGCATTATCATCACGGGTCAAAAAGTAGATGTTTTCACCAGGTCCGGACCTGATAGCCATCGGCCATTTTTCACCAGGTCCGGACCTGATAGCCAGGGGTCCCGGGTGCAATATCCGAAACTTCATAATTTTTTTTTCCTGACACTATAAAATCTAATCTGACATTGGACTCGCTTGAAATATATCAAAATTTGGCATTATCATCAAGGGTCAAAAAGTGGATGTTTTCACCAGGTCCGGACCTGATAGCCATCGGCCAATTTTCACCAGGTCCGGACCTGATAGCCAGGGGTCCCGGGTGCGAAACCTGAAACTTCATAATTTTTTTCCGGACATTAAAAAATCTAATCTAACATCGGACTCGCTTGTAATATATGAAAATTTGGCATTATCCTCACGGGTCAAAAAGTGGATGTTTTCACCAGGTCCGGACCTGACAGCCATCGGCCATTTTTCACCAGGTCCGGACCTGATAGCCAGGGGTCCCGGGTGCGAGATCCAAAACTTCATAATTTTTTTTCCAGACATTAAAAAATCTAATCTGACATCGGACTTGCTTGAAATATATCAAAATTTGGCATTACCTTCACGGGTCAAAAAGTGGATGTTTTCACCAGGTCCGGACCTGATAGCCATCGGCCATTTTTCACCAGGTAGCCACAGGTCCCGGGTGCGAAACCCGAAACTTCATAAATTTTTTTCCAGACATTAAAAAATCTAATCTGACATCGGACTCGCTTGAAATATATCAAAATTTGGCATTATCATCACGGGTCAAAAAGTGGATGTTTTCACCAGGTCCGGACCTGATAGCCATCGGCCATTTTTCACCAGGTCCGGACCTGATAGCCAGGGGTCCCGGGTGCAATATCCGAAACTTCATAATTTTTTTTCCGGACATTAAAAAATCTAATCTAAGTGTTACACAGCTGAGATTGAAGTTCATCATAACTTCAGTAAGGATAACCCTTTTTTCTTAAGGTTGATGGCCTACATGTACACACATGTATAAGTAACTTTGTTACTGGTACTTGTGGTAGCATACCAAAACAGAAATCTTCAAAAATTTACCTACATGTATAACTTACACCTGGGTATAAAGATGGTGATGGTAGAAACATACTGTGGAAAGAATTCCACTGACGGCCAATTACCATGATTACGGAAACAGGATTATTTACTCCAAGAGCTAGCTTATTGGATGCAGGTCATGAGAAACTTCAATCTCAGGTGTGTATACTGGGGTAGCATATCTGAAACGTGAGATTTTCAGTGTTTTTTTGTCCTACAATAATACACTTCGAATGCAGCGATAGCCATTTTTCACATAACGCCCTCTAGCTGTCGGTCCCATTGGTTTGTGCACAAGTGATGGCCGTCAGTGGAATTCTTTCCCATACATGTACTGTTACCGTATACCATTAACATTTTGGGTCTGAGTCGGCTTGGGTCTGAGTTGGCTTGGGTCTGAGTTGGCTTGGGTTTGAGTTGGCTTGGGTCTGAGTCGGCTTGGGTCTGAGTCGGCTTGGGTTTGATTTGGCTTGGGTCTGAGTCGGCTTGGGTCTGAGTCGGCTTGGGTCTGAGTCGGCTTGGGTCTGAGTCGGCTTGGGTCTGAGTCGGCTTGGGTCATCAAATTGCGATGAAGTCATACCGAATTTGAATAGATGATTTTTTTTTAATAATTTCATTAATTATGTTGTATTTGTGTATTTCTTTGTGGGGACAGATTCTATGGACCATGATCCTTTCACCACTGTATCTGATTCCAGACGAGGTTTAATTACTTGCAATTCCCTTCCCTGGCTCATTCTGATGTGTGCTAACAAATTGAAGGAACTCCTTGCGGTACAAATGAGTAAGTGACATCTACAATTAATATTCTACATTATTGTTTGCACACTGGAAATAATGAATCAGAAAGTGCAAACAGTAAATAAGTTCGTTGTAATGTGCAAATGTATTTCACGAGATAGATGCCACAAGTTTTGGACAGGAGTCGGCCAGACTACAACCGTCATGAATAGAATGAACAACACAACACAAGTGATGGCCGTCAGTGAAATTCTTTCCCTTTTAAAGATCAAAATTAAAAGTGAAAAGATTTTTAAAATACTGTGGGTGTTTTTTCATTGTTTTCTCAAAAATTGGGCACCATTATGGGACTGACATTTTCTCAGATGACTGTTGTTGGGTCTGAGTTGGCTTTGGTCTGAGTTGGCTTGGGTCTGAGTTGGCTTGGGTCTGTCAGTATGCTTGGGTCTGAGTTGTCTTTGGTCTGAGTTGGCTTGGGTCTGAGTTGGCTTGGGTCTGAGTCAGCTTGTGTCTGAGTCGGCTTGGGTCTGAGTCGGCTTGGGTCTGAGTTGGCTTGGGTCTTAGTTGGCCTGGGTCTGAGTTGGCTTGGGTCTGAGTCGGCTTGGGTCTGAGTCGGCTTGGGTCTGAGTTGGCTTGGGTCTGAGTCGGCTTGGGTCTGAGTCGGCTTGGGTCTGAGTCGGCTTGTGTCTGAGTAGGCTTTTGTCTGAGTTGGCTTGGGTCTGAGTCGGCTTGGGTCTTAGTCGGCTTGGGTCTGAGTCGGCTTGGGTCTGAGTCGGCTTGGGTCTGAGTTGGCTTGGGTCTGAGTTGGCTTGGGTCTGAGTCGGCTTGGGTCATCGTTTTGCGATGAAGTCATACCGAATTTGAATAGATGATTTTTTTTATAATTTCATTAATTATGTTGTATATGTGTATTTCTTTGTGGGGACAGATTCTGCAGACCATCCTTTCACCACTGTATCTGACTCCAGATGAGGTTGAATTACTTGCAATTCCCTTCCCTGGCTCATTCTGACTTGTGCTGACAAATTGAAGGAACTCCTTGAGGTACAAATGAGTAAGTGACATCCACAATAAATCTTCTACATTATTGTTTGCACACTGGAAATAATGAATCAGAAAGTGCAAACAGTAAATGTAAAGTACGTTGTTATGTTAAATGTATTGGACGAGTTTTGTGCAGGAGCCGGCCAGACTACAACCGTCATAGCACAACAATGGGAAGACCAGTTGAGTTGCTTTTATGTCACTCGATTTGGAGCATCCTCATCAGCTACATTTGGGTGTAACCTGCAGCTCGATAGCATGTTTATTTGCGGATAACTCGTCGACTACGTGTAATGCTTACTTCTGAAACTGTTACCGAGAATAAAAATTAAAGACAAAATTTTAAACTCTAGTGTAAAAAAAAATGTCTGCTCCTAGTGCATTCTTTATGACGCCAGCTCGGCTATTTTCTCGCATAGCGTGTCGTACTATATACTTGGATTTTCAGCCATGAAAATGGCTTTGGAATCTGGCACAATCCATATAGTCTTGTAGAGAACATCTGCAGGTCTACGTTTTCGTACATGTTTCGGCTCGATAGCTTCAGTATTGAAGGAGAAATTTCAAACAATAGCTTACAAAAGAGTCTCATGTTGTTAGTGCAGTGTGGTTTGTGTAGCCTGTGGTGATTTACTTGGATTTTCGGCCATGAACATGACTTTGGAATTTGGCACAGCTCATATTTTCCTGTAGAGTACATCTGGGGCTACATTTCGTGCAAGTTTCAGCTCGATTGCCTCTGTTTTGAGGGAGAAATTTCAAACTCTAACAGAAAAAAGTGTCTCATAGTCTAAGTGCAGGGTTTTTTTTGCCGCCTGCTCTGCCGTTTTGTCGCATAGCGTGTGGTGCTATACTTGGATTTTCGGCCATGAACATGACTTTGGAATTTGGCACTGCTCATACTTTCCTGTAGAGTACATCTGGGGCTACATTTCGTGCAAGTTTCAGCTCGATTGCCTCAGTATTGAGGGAGAAATTTCAAACTCTAGCAGAAAAAGTGTCTCATAGTCTAAGTGCAGGATTTTTTTGCCGACTGCTCTGCCGTTTTGTCGCATAGCGTGTGGTGCTATACTTGGATTTTCGGCCATGAACATGACTTTGGAATTTGGCACTGCTCATACTTTCCTGTAGAGTACATCTGGGGCTACATTTCGTGCAAGTTTCAGCTCGATTGCCTCTGTATTGAGGGAGAAATTTCAAACTCTAGCAGAAAAAAGTGTCTCCTAGTCTAAGCGCAGTTTTTTTGACGCGTGCTCTACCGTTTTGTCGCATAGCAAGTGGTACTATACTTGGATTTTCGGCCATGAACATGACTTTGGAATTTGGCACTGCTCATATTTTCCTGTAGAGTACATCTGGGGCTACATTTCGTGCAAGTTTCAGCTCGATTGCCTCAGTATTGAGGGAGAAATTTTAAACTCTAGCAGAAAAAAGTGTCTCCTAGTCTAAGCGCAGTTTTTTGCCGCCTGCTCTGCCGTTTGTCGCATAGCGTGTGGTGCTATACTTGGATTTTCGGCCATGAACTTGACTTTGGAATTTGGCACAGCTCATACTTTCCTGTAGAGAACATCTGGGGCTACATTTCGTGCAAGTTTCAGCTCGATTGCCTAAGTATTGAGGGAGAAATTTCAAACTCTAGCAGAAAAAAGTGTCTCATAGTCTAAGCGCAGTTTTTTTGCCGACTGCTCTGCCGTTTGTCGCATAGCGTGTGGTGCTATACTTGGATTTTCGGCCATGAACATGACTTTGGAATTTGGCACAGCTCATACTTTCCTGTAGAGAACATCTGGGGCTACATTTCGTGCAAGTTTCAGCTCGATTGCCTAAGTATTGAGGGATAAATTTCAAACTCTAGCAGAAAAAAGTGTCTCCTAGTCTAAGCGCAGTTTTTTTGCCGCCTGCTCTGCCGTTTGTCGCATAGCGTGTGGTGCTATACTTGGATTTTCGGCCATAAACATGACTTTGGAATTTGGCACTGCTCATACTTTCCTGTAGAGTACATCTGGGGCTACATTTCGTGCAAGTTTCAGCTCGATTGACTCAGTATTGAGGGAGAAATTTCAAACTCTAGCAGAAAAAAGTGTCTCCTTGTCTAAGCGCAGTTTTTTTGCCTCCTGCTCTGCCGTTTGTCGCATAGCGTGTGGTGCTATACTTGGATTTTCGGCCATGAACATGACTTTGGAATTTGGCACAGCTCATACTTTCCTGTAGAGAACATCTGGGGCTACATTTCGTGCAAGTTTCAGCTCGATTGCCTAAGTATTGAGGGAGAAATTTCAAACTCTAGCAGAAAAAAGTGTCTCATAGTCTAAGTGCAGTTTTTCTGTCGACTGCTCTGCCGTTTTGTCGCATAGCGTGTGGTGCTATACTTGGATTTTCGGCCATGAACATGACTTTGGAATTTGGTACTGCTCATACTTTCCTGTAGAGAACATCTGGGGCTACATTTCGTGCAAGTTTCAGCTCGATTGCCTAAGTATTGAGGGAGAAATTTCAAACTCTAGCAGAAAAAAGTGTCTCATAGTCTAAGTGCAGGGTTTTTTTTTCCGCGTGCTCTGCCGTTTTGTCGCATAGCGTGTGGTGCTATACTTGGATGTTCGGCCATGAACATGACTTTGGAATTTGGCACAGCTCCTACTTTCCTGTAGAGAACATCTGGGGCTACATTTCGTGCAAGTTTCAGCTCGATTGCCTAAGTATTGAGGGAGAAATTTCAAAGTCTAGCAGAAAAAAGTGTCTCATAGTCTAAGTGCAGTTTTTTTGCCGCCTGCTCTGCCGTTTGTCGCATATCGTGTGGTGCTATACTTGGATTTTCGGCCATGAACATGACTTTGGAGTTTGGCACAGCTCATACTTTCATTTAGAGTACATCTGGGGCTACATTTCGTGCAAGTTTCAGCTCGATTGCCTCTGTATTGAGGGAGAAATTTCAAACTCTAGCAGAAAAAAGTGTCTCCTAGTCTAAGCGCAGTTTTTTTGACGCGTGCTCTACCGTTTTGTCGCATAGCAAGTGGTACTATACTTGGATTTTCGGCCATGAACATGACTTTGGAATTTGGCACTGCTCATATTTTCCTGTAGAGTACATCTGGGGCTACATTTCGTGCAAGTTTCAGCTCGATTGCCTCAGTATTGAGGGAGAAATTTTAAACTCTAGCAGAAAAAAGTGTCTCCTAGTCTAAGCGCAGTTTTTTGCCGCCTGCTCTGCCGTTTGTCGCATAGCGTGTGGTGCTATACTTGGATTTTCGGCCATGAACTTGACTTTGGAATTTGGCACAGCTCATACTTTCCTGTAGAGAACATCTGGGGCTACATTTCGTGCAAGTTTCAGCTCGATTGCCTAAGTATTGAGGGAGAAATTTCAAACTCTAGCAGAAAAAAGTGTCTCATAGTCTAAGCGCAGTTTTTTTGCCGACTGCTCTGCCGTTTGTCGCATAGCGTGTGGTGCTATACTTGGATTTTCGGCCATGAACATGACTTTGGAATTTGGCACAGCTCATACTTTCCTGTAGAGAACATCTGGGGCTACATTTCGTGCAAGTTTCAGCTCGATTGCCTAAGTATTGAGGGATAAATTTCAAACTCTAGCAGAAAAAAGTGTCTCCTAGTCTAAGCGCAGTTTTTTTGCCGCCTGCTCTGCCGTTTGTCGCATAGCGTGTGGTGCTATACTTGGATTTTCGGCCATAAACATGACTTTGGAATTTGGCACTGCTCATACTTTCCTGTAGAGTACATCTGGGGCTACATTTCGTGCAAGTTTCAGCTCGATTGACTCAGTATTGAGGGAGAAATTTCAAACTCTAGCAGAAAAAAGTGTCTCCTTGTCTAAGCGCAGTTTTTTTGCCGCCTGCTCTGCCGTTTGTCGCATAGCGTGTGGTGCTATACTTGGACTTCCGGCCATGAACATGACTTTGAAATTTGGCACTGCTCATACTTTCCTGTAGAGTACATCTGGGGCTACATTTCGTGCAAGTTTTAGCTCGATTGCCTAAGTATTGAGGGAGAAATTTCAAACTGTAGCAGAAAAAAGTGTCTCATAGTCTAAGTGCAGTTTTTCTGCCGACTGCTCTGCCGTTTTGTCGCATAGCGTGTGGTGCTATACTTGGATTTTCGGCCATGAACATGACTTTGGAATTTGGCACAGCTCATACTTTCCTGTAGAGAACATCTGGGGCTACATTTCGTGCAAGTTTCAGCTCGATTGCCTAAGTATTGATTGGGAAATTTCAAACTCTAGCAGAAAAAAGTGTCTCCTAGTCTAAGCGCAGTTTTTTTGCCGCCTGCTCTGCCGTTTGTCGCATAGCGTGTGGTGCTATACTTGGATTTTCGGCCATGAACATGACTTTGGAATTTGGCACTGCTCATATTTTCCTGTAGAGTACATCTGGGGCTACATTTCGTGCAAGTTTCAGCTCGATTGCCTAAGTATTGAGGGAGAAATTTCAAAGTCTAGCAGAAAAAAGTGTCTCATAGTCTAAGTGCAGTTTTTTTGCCGCCTGCTCTGCCGTTTGTCGCAAATCGTGTGGTGCTATACTTGGATTTTCGGCCATGAACATGACTTTGGAGTTTGGCACAGCTCATACTTTCATTTAGAGTACATCTGGGGCTACATTTCGTGCAAGTTTCAGCTCGATTGCCTCTGTATTGAGGGAGAAATTTCAAACTCTAACAGAAAAAAGTGTCTCATAGTCTAAGTGCAGGGTTTTTTTGCCGCATGCTCTGCCGTTTTGTCGCATAGCGTGTGGTGCTATACTTGGATTTTCGGCCATGAACATGACTTTGGAATTTGGCACAGCTCCTACTTTCCTGTAGAGAACATCTGGGGCTACATTTCGTGCAAGTTTCAGCTCGATTGCCTAAGTATTGAGGGAGAAATTTCAAACTGTAGCAGAAAAAAGTGTCTCATAGTCTAAGTGCAGTTTTTCTGCCGACTGCTCTGCCGTTTTGTCGCATAGCGTGTGGTGCTATACTTGGATTTTCGGCCATGAACATGACTTTGGAATTTGGCACAGCTCCTACTTTCCTGTAGAGAACATCTTGGGCTACATTTCGTGCAAGTTTCAGCTCGATTGCCTCAGTATTGAGGGAGAAATTTCAAACTCTAGCAGAAAAAAGTGTCTCCTAGTCTAAGCGCAGTTTTTTTGCCGCCTGCTCTGCCGTTTGTCGCATAGCGTGTGGTGCTATACTTGGACTTCCGGCCATGAACATGACTTTGAAATTTGGCACTGCTCATACTTTCCTGTAGAGTACATCTGGGGCTACATTTCGTGCAAGTTTTAGCTCGATTGCCTAAGTATTGAGGGAGAAATTTCAAACTGTAGCAGAAAAAAGTGTCTCATAGTCTAAGTGCAGTTTTTCTGCCGACTGCTCTGCCGTTTTGTCGCATAGCGTGTGGTGCTATACTTGGATTTTCGGCCATGAACATGACTTTGGAATTTGGCACAGCTCATACTTTCCTGTAGAGAACATCTGGGGCTACATTTCGTGCAAGTTTCAGCTCGATTGCCTAAGTATTGATTGGGAAATTTCAAACTCTAGCAGAAAAAAGTGTCTCCTAGTCTAAGCGCAGTTTTTTTGCCGCCTGCTCTGCCGTTTGTCGCATAGCGTGTGGTGCTATACTTGGATTTTTGGCCATGAACATGACTTTGGAATTTGGCACTGCTCATACTTTCATTTAGAGTACATCTGGGGCTACATTTCGTGCAAGTTTCAGCTCGATTGCCTCTGTATTGAGGGAGAAATTTCAAAGTCTAGCAGAAAAAAGTGTCTCATAGTCTAAGTGCAGTTTTTTTGCCGCCTGCTCTGCCGTTTGTCGCATATCGTGTGGTGCTATACTTGGATTTTCGGCCATGAACATGACTTTGGAGTTTGGCACAGCTCATACTTTCATTTAGAGTACATCTGGGGCTACATTTCGTGCAAGTTTCAGCTCGATTGCCTCTGTATTGAGGGAGAAATTTCAAACTCTAACAGAAAAAAGTGTCTCATAGTCTAAGTGCAGGGTTTTTTTGCCGCATGCTCTGCCGTTTTGTCGCATAGCGTGTGGTGCTATACTTGGATTTTCGGCCATGAACATGACTTTGGAATTTGGCACAGCTCCTACTTTCCTGTAGAGAACATCTGGGGCTACATTTCGTGCAAGTTTCAGCTCGATTGCCTCAGTATTGAGGGAGAAATTTCAAACTCTAGCAGAAAAAAGTGTCTCCTAGTCTAAGCGCAGTTTTTTTGCCGCCTGCTCTGCCGTTTGTCGCATAGCGTGTGGTGCTATACTTGGACTTCCGGCCATGAACATGACTTTGAAATTTGGCACTGCTCATACTTTCCTGTAGAGTACATCTGGGGCTACATTTCGTGCAAGTTTTAGCTCGATTGCCTAAGTATTGAGGGAGAAATTTCAAACTGTAGCAGAAAAAAGTGTCTCATAGTCTAAGTGCAGTTTTTCTGCCGACTGCTCTGCCGTTTTGTCGCATAGCGTGTGGTGCTATACTTGGATTTTCGGCCATGAACATGACTTTGGAATTTGGCACAGCTCATACTTTCCTGTAGAGAACATCTGGGGCTACATTTCGTGCAAGTTTCAGCTCGATTGCCTAAGTATTGATTGGGAAATTTCAAACTCTAGCAGAAAAAAGTGTCTCCTAGTCTAAGCGCAGTTTTTTTGCCGCCTGCTCTGCCGTTTGTCGCATAGCGTGTGGTGCTATACTTGGATTTTCGGCCATGAACATGACTTTGGAATTTGGCACTGCTCATATTTTCCTGTAGAGTACATCTGGGGCTACATTTCGTGCAAGTTTCAGCTCGATTGCCTAAGTATTGAGGGAGAAATTTCAAAGTCTAGCAGAAAAAAGTGTCTCATAGTCTAAGTGCAGTTTTTTTGCCGCCTGCTCTGCCGTTTGTCGCAAATCGTGTGGTGCTATACTTGGATTTTCGGCCATGAACATGACTTTGGAGTTTGGCACAGCTCATACTTTCATTTAGAGTACATCTGGGGCTACATTTCGTGCAAGTTTCAGCTCGATTGCCTCTGTATTGAGGGAGAAATTTCAAACTCTAACAGAAAAAAGTGTCTCATAGTCTAAGTGCAGGGTTTTTTTGCCGCATGCTCTGCCGTTTTGTCGCATAGCGTGTGGTGCTATACTTGGATTTTCGGCCATGAACATGACTTTGGAATTTGGCACAGCTCCTACTTTCCTGTAGAGAACATCTGGGGCTACATTTCGTGCAAGTTTCAGCTCGATTGCCTAAGTATTGAGGGAGAAATTTCAAACTGTAGCAGAAAAAAGTGTCTCATAGTCTAAGTGCAGTTTTTCTGCCGACTGCTCTGCCGTTTTGTCGCATAGCGTGTGGTGCTATACTTGGATTTTCGGCCATGAACATGACTTTGGAATTTGGCACAGCTCCTACTTTCCTGTAGAGAACATCTTGGGCTACATTTCGTGCAAGTTTCAGCTCGATTGCCTCAGTATTGAGGGAGAAATTTCAAACTCTAGCAGAAAAAAGTGTCTCCTAGTCTAAGCGCAGTTTTTTTGCCGCCTGCTCTGCCGTTTGTCGCATAGCGTGTGGTGCTATACTTGGACTTCCGGCCATGAACATGACTTTGAAATTTGGCACTGCTCATACTTTCCTGTAGAGTACATCTGGGGCTACATTTCGTGCAAGTTTTAGCTCGATTGCCTAAGTATTGAGGGAGAAATTTCAAACTGTAGCAGAAAAAAGTGTCTCATAGTCTAAGTGCAGTTTTTCTGCCGACTGCTCTGCCGTTTTGTCGCATAGCGTGTGGTGCTATACTTGGATTTTCGGCCATGAACATGACTTTGGAATTTGGCACAGCTCATACTTTCCTGTAGAGAACATCTGGGGCTACATTTCGTGCAAGTTTCAGCTCGATTGCCTAAGTATTGATTGGGAAATTTCAAACTCTAGCAGAAAAAAGTGTCTCCTAGTCTAAGCGCAGTTTTTTTGCCGCCTGCTCTGCCGTTTGTCGCATAGCGTGTGGTGCTATACTTGGATTTTTGGCCATGAACATGACTTTGGAATTTGGCACTGCTCATATTTTCCTGTAGAGTACATATGGGGCTACATTTCGTGCAAGTTTCAGCTCGATTGCCTAAGTATTGAGGGAGAAATTTCCTGTAGAGAACATCTGGGGCTACATTTCGTGCAAGTTTCAGCTCGATTGCCTAAGTATTGATTGGGAAATTTCAAACTCTAGCAGAAAAAAGTGTCTCCTAGTCTAAGCGCAGTTTTTTTGCCGCCTGCTCTGCCGTTTGTCGCATAGCGTGTGGTGCTATACTTGGATTTTTGGCCATGAACATGACTTTGGAATTTGGCACTGCTCATATTTTCCTGTAGAGTACATCTGGGGCTACATTTCGTGCAAGTTTCAGCTCGATTGCCTAAGTATTGAGGGAGAAATTTCAAACTCTAGCAGAAAAAAGTGTCTCATAGTCTAAGTGCAGTTTTTCTGCCGACTGCTCTGCCGTTTTGTCGCATAGCGTGTGGTGCTATACTTGGATTTTCGGCCATGAACATGACTTTGGAATTTGGCACAGCTCATACTTTCCTGTAGAGAACATCTGGGGCTACATTTCGTGCAAGTTTCAGCTCGATTGCCTCAGTATTGAGGGAGAAATTTCAAACTCTAGCACTAAAAAGTGTCTCCTAGTCTAAGCGCAGTTTTTTTGCCGCCTGCTCTGCCGTTTGTCGCATAGCGTGTGGTGCTATACTTGGATTTTCGGCCATGAACATGACTTTGGAATTTGGCACAGCTCATACTTTCCTGTAGAGTACATCTGGGGCTACATTTCGTGCAAGTTTCAGCTCGATTGGCTCAGTATTGAGTGGGAAATTTCAAACTCTAGCACTAAAAAGTGTCTCCTAGTCTAAGCGCAGATTGTTTGCCGCCTTCTCTGCCGTTTGTCGCATAGCGTGTGGTGCTATACTTGGATTTTCGGCCATGAACATGACTTTGGAATTTGGCACAGCTCCTTCTTTCCTGTAGAGAACATCTGGGGCTACATTTCGTGCAAGTTTCAGCTCGATTGCCTAAGTATTGAGGGAGAAATTTCAAACTCTAGCAGAAAAAAGTGTCTCATAGTCTAAGTGCAGGGTTTTTTTTGCCGCGTGCTCTGCCGTTTTGTCGCATAGCGTGTGGTGCTATACTTGGACTTCCGGCCATGAACATGACTTTGAAATTTGGCACTGCTCATACTTTCCTGTAGAGTACATCTGGGGCTACATTTCGTGCAAGTTTTAGCTCGATTGCCTAAGTATTGAGGGAGAAATTTCAAACTGTAGCAGAAAAAAGTGTCTCATAGTCTAAGTGCAGTTTTTCTGCCGACTGCTCTGCCGTTTGTCGCATAGCGTGTGGTGCTATACTTGGATTTTCGGCCATGAACATGACTTTGGAATTTGGCACTGCTCATATTTTCCTGTAGAGTACATCTGGGGCTACATTTCGTGCAAGTTTCAGCTCGATTGCCTAAGTATTGAGGGAGAAATTTCAAACTCTAGCAGAAAAAAGTGTCTCATAGTATAAGTGCAGTTTTTCTGCCGACTGCTCTGCCGTTTTGTCGCATAGCGTGTGGTGCTATACTTGGATTTTCGGCCATGAACATGACTTTGGAATTTGGCACAGCTCATACTTTCCTGTAGAGAACATCTGGGGCTACATTTCGTGCAAGTTTCAGCTCGATTGCCTAAGTATTGAGTGGGAAATTTCAAACTCTAGCAGAAAAAAGTGTCTCCTAGTCTAAGCGCAGTTTTTTTGCCGCCTGCTCTGCCGTTTGTCGCATAGCGTGTGGTGCTATACTTGGATTTTCGGCCATGAACATGACTTTGGAATTTGGCACAGCTCATATTTTCCTGTAGAGTACATCTGGGGCTACATTTCGTGCAAGTTTCAGCTCGATTGCCTAAGTATTGAGGGAGAAATTTCAAAGTCTAGCACTAAAAAGTGTCTCCTAGTCTAAGCGCAGATTGTTTGCCGCCTTCTCTGCCGTTTGTCGCATAGCGTGTGGTGCTATACTTGGATTTTCGGCCATGAACATGACTTTGGAATTTGGCACAGCTCCTTCTTTCCTGTAGAGAACATCTGGGGCTACATTTCGTGCAAGTTTCAGCTCGATTGCCTAAGTATTGAGGGAGAAATTTCAAACTCTAGCAGAAAAAAGTGTCTCATAGTCTAAGTGCAGGGTTTTTTTTGCCGCGTGCTCTGCCGTTTTGTCGCATAGCGTGTGGTGCTATACTTGGACTTCCGGCCATGAACATGACTTTGAAATTTGGCACTGCTCATACTTTCCTGTAGAGTACATCTGGGGCTACATTTCGTGCAAGTTTTAGCTCGATTGCCTAAGTATTGAGGGAGAAATTTCAAACTGTAGCAGAAAAAAGTGTCTCATAGTCTAAGTGCAGTTTTTCTGCCGACTGCTCTGCCGTTTGTCGCATAGCGTGTGGTGCTATACTTGGATTTTCGGCCATGAACATGACTTTGGAATTTGGCACTGCTCATATTTTCCTGTAGAGTACATCTGGGGCTACATTTCGTGCAAGTTTCAGCTCGATTGCCTAAGTATTGAGGGAGAAATTTCAAACTCTAGCAGAAAAAAGTGTCTCATAGTATAAGTGCAGTTTTTCTGCCGACTGCTCTGCCGTTTTGTCGCATAGCGTGTGGTGCTATACTTGGATTTTCGGCCATGAACATGACTTTGGAATTTGGCACAGCTCATACTTTCCTGTAGAGAACATCTGGGGCTACATTTCGTGCAAGTTTCAGCTCGATTGCCTAAGTATTGAGTGGGAAATTTCAAACTCTAGCAGAAAAAAGTGTCTCCTAGTCTAAGCGCAGTTTTTTTGCCGCCTGCTCTGCCGTTTGTCGCATAGCGTGTGGTGCTATACTTGGATTTTCGGCCATGAACATGACTTTGGAATTTGGCACAGCTCATATTTTCCTGTAGAGTACATCTGGGGCTACATTTCGTGCAAGTTTCAGCTCGATTGCCTAAGTATTGAGGGAGAAATTTCAAAGTCTAGCAGAAAAAAGTGTCTCATAGTCTAAGTGCAGTTTTTTTGCCGCCTGCTCTGCCGTTTGTCGCAAATCGTGTGGTGCTATACTTGGATTTTCGGCCATGAACATGACTTTGGAGTTTGGCACAGCTCATACTTTCATTTAGAGTACATCTGGGGCTACATTTCGTGCAAGTTTCAGCTCGATTGCCTCTGTATTGAGGGAGAAATTTCAAACTCTAACAGAAAAAAGTGTCTCATAGTCTAAGTGCAGGGTTTTTTTGCCGCATGCTCTGCCGTTTTGTCGCATAGCGTGTGGTGCTATACTTGGATTTTCGGCCATGAACATGACTTTGGAATTTGGCACAGCTCCTACTTTCCTGTAGAGAACATCTGGGGCTACATTTCGTGCAAGTTTCAGCTCGATTGCCTAAGTATTGAGGGAGAAATTTCAAACTGTAGCAGAAAAAAGTGTCTCATAGTCTAAGTGCAGTTTTTCTGCCGACTGCTCTGCCGTTTTGTCGCATAGCGTGTGGTGCTATACTTGGATTTTCGGCCATGAACATGACTTTGGAATTTGGCACAGCTCCTACTTTCCTGTAGAGAACATCTTGGGCTACATTTCGTGCAAGTTTCAGCTCGATTGCCTCAGTATTGAGGGAGAAATTTCAAACTCTAGCAGAAAAAAGTGTCTCCTAGTCTAAGCGCAGTTTTTTTGCCGCCTGCTCTGCCGTTTGTCGCATAGCGTGTGGTGCTATACTTGGACTTCCGGCCATGAACATGACTTTGAAATTTGGCACTGCTCATACTTTCCTGTAGAGTACATCTGGGGCTACATTTCGTGCAAGTTTTAGCTCGATTGCCTAAGTATTGAGGGAGAAATTTCAAACTGTAGCAGAAAAAAGTGTCTCATAGTCTAAGTGCAGTTTTTCTGCCGACTGCTCTGCCGTTTTGTCGCATAGCGTGTGGTGCTATACTTGGATTTTCGGCCATGAACATGACTTTGGAATTTGGCACTGCTCATATTTTCCTGTAGAGTACATCTGGGGCTACATTTCGTGCAAGTTTCAGCTCGATTGCCTAAGTATTGAGGGAGAAATTTCCTGTAGAGAACATCTGGGGCTACATTTCGTGCAAGTTTCAGCTCGATTGCCTAAGTATTGATTGGGAAATTTCAAACTCTAGCAGAAAAAAGTGTCTCCTAGTCTAAGCGCAGTTTTTTTGCCGCCTGCTCTGCCGTTTGTCGCATAGCGTGTGGTGCTATACTTGGATTTTTGGCCATGAACATGACTTTGGAATTTGGCACTGCTCATATTTTCCTGTAGAGTACATCTGGGGCTACATTTCGTGCAAGTTTCAGCTCGATTGCCTAAGTATTGAGGGAGAAATTTCAAACTCTAGCAGAAAAAAGTGTCTCATAGTCTAAGTGCAGTTTTTCTGCCGACTGCTCTGCCGTTTTGTCGCATAGCGTGTGGTGCTATACTTGGATTTTCGGCCATGAACATGACTTTGGAATTTGGCACAGCTCATACTTTCCTGTAGAGAACATCTGGGGCTACATTTCGTGCAAGTTTCAGCTCGATTGCCTCAGTATTGAGGGAGAAATTTCAAACTCTAGCACTAAAAAGTGTCTCCTAGTCTAAGCGCAGTTTTTTTGCCGCCTGCTCTGCCGTTTGTCGCATAGCGTGTGGTGCTATACTTGGATTTTCGGCCATGAACATGACTTTGGAATTTGGCACAGCTCATACTTTCCTGTAGAGTACATCTGGGGCTACATTTCGTGCAAGTTTCAGCTCGATTGGCTCAGTATTGAGTGGGAAATTTCAAACTCTAGCACTAAAAAGTGTCTCCTAGTCTAAGCGCAGATTGTTTGCCGCCTTCTCTGCCGTTTGTCGCATAGCGTGTGGTGCTATACTTGGATTTTCGGCCATGAACATGACTTTGGAATTTGGCACAGCTCCTTCTTTCCTGTAGAGAACATCTGGGGCTACATTTCGTGCAAGTTTCAGCTCGATTGCCTAAGTATTGAGGGAGAAATTTCAAACTCTAGCAGAAAAAAGTGTCTCATAGTCTAAGTGCAGGGTTTTTTTTGCCGCGTGCTCTGCCGTTTTGTCGCATAGCGTGTGGTGCTATACTTGGACTTCCGGCCATGAACATGACTTTGAAATTTGGCACTGCTCATACTTTCCTGTAGAGTACATCTGGGGCTACATTTCGTGCAAGTTTTAGCTCGATTGCCTAAGTATTGAGGGAGAAATTTCAAACTGTAGCAGAAAAAAGTGTCTCATAGTCTAAGTGCAGTTTTTCTGCCGACTGCTCTGCCGTTTGTCGCATAGCGTGTGGTGCTATACTTGGATTTTCGGCCATGAACATGACTTTGGAATTTGGCACTGCTCATATTTTCCTGTAGAGTACATCTGGGGCTACATTTCGTGCAAGTTTCAGCTCGATTGCCTAAGTATTGAGGGAGAAATTTCAAACTCTAGCAGAAAAAAGTGTCTCATAGTATAAGTGCAGTTTTTCTGCCGACTGCTCTGCCGTTTTGTCGCATAGCGTGTGGTGCTATACTTGGATTTTCGGCCATGAACATGACTTTGGAATTTGGCACAGCTCATACTTTCCTGTAGAGTACATCTGGGGCTACATTTCGTGCAAGTTTCAGCTCGATTGCCTAAGTATTGAGTGGGAAATTTCAAACTCTAGCAGAAAAAAGTGTCTCCTAGTCTAAGCGCAGTTTTTTTGCCGCCTGCTCTGCCGTTTGTCGCATAGCGTGTGGTGCTATACTTGGATTTTCGGCCATGAACATGACTTTGGAATTTGGCACTGCTCATATTTTCCTGTAGAGTACATCTGGGGCTACATTTCGTGCAAGTTTCAGCTCGATTGCCTCAGTATTGAGGGAGAAATTTCAAACTCTAGCAGAAAAAAAGTGTCTCCTATAGTCTAAGCGCAGTTTTTTTGCCGCCTGCTCTGCCGTTTGTCGCATAGCGTGTGGTGCTATACTTGGATTTTCGGCCATGAACATGACTTTGGAATTTGGCACAGCTCATACTTTCCTTTAGAGAACATCTGGGGCTACATTTCGTGCAAGTTTCAGCTCGATTGCCTCTGTATTGAGGGAGAAATTTCAAACTCTAACAGAAAAAAGTGTCTCATAGTCTAAGTGCAGGGGTTTTTTTTGCCGCGTGCTCTGCCGTTTTGTCGCATAGTGTGTGGTGCTATACTTGGATTTTCGGCCATGAACATGACTTTGGAATTTGGCACTGCTCATACTTTCCTGTAGAGTACATCTGGGGCTACATTTCGTGCAAGTTTCAGCTCGATTGCCTAAGTATTGAGGGAGAAATTTCAAATTCTAGCAGAAAAAAGTGTCTCATAGTCTAAGTGCAGTTTTTCTGCCGACTGCTCTGCCGTTTTTTCGCATAGCGTGTGGTGCTATACTTGGATTTTCGGCCATGAACATGACTTTGGAATTTGGCACTGCTCATACTTTCCTGTAGAGTACATCTGGGGCTACATTTCGTGCAAGTTTCAGCTCGATTGCCTCTGTATTGAGGGAGAAATTTCAAACTCTAACCGAAAAAAGTGTCTCATAGTCTAAGGGCAGGGTTTTTTTTGCCGCGTGCTCTGCCGTTTTGTCGCATAGCGTGTGGTGCTATACTTGGATTTTCGGCCATGAACATGACTTTGGAATTTGGCACTGCTCATACTTTCCTGTAGAGTACATCTGGGGCTACATTTCGTGCAAGTTTCAGCTCGATTGCCTAAGTATTGAGGGAGAAATTTCAAATTCTAGCAGAAAAAAGTGTCTCATAGTCTAAGTGCAGTTTTTCTGCCGACTGCTCTGCCGTTTTTTCGCATAGCGTGTGGTGCTATACTTGGATTTTCGGCCATGAACATGACTTTGGAATTTGGCACAGCTCATACTTTGCTGTAGAGTACATCTGGGGCTACATTTCGTGCAAGTTTCAGCTCGATTGCCTAAGTATTGAGGGAGAAATTTCAAAGTCTAGCAGAAAAAAGTGTCTCATAGTCTAAGTGCAGTTTTTCTGCCGACTGCTCTGCCGTTTTGTCGCATAGCGTGTGGTGCTATACTTGGATTTTCGGCCATGAACATGACTTTGGAATTTGGCACAGCTCATACTTTCCTGTAGTGTACATCTGGGGCTACATTTCGTGCAAGTTTCAGCTCGATTACCTCAGTATTAAGGGAGAAATTTCAAACTCTAGCAGACAAAATTGTCTCCTAGTCTAAGCGCAGTTTTTTTGCCGCCTGCTCTGCCGTTTGTCGCAAAGCGTGTGGTGCTATACTTGGATTTTCGGCCATGAACATGACTTTGGAATTTGGCACAGCTCATACTTTTATTTAGAGTACATATGGGGCTACATTTCGTGCAAGTTTCAGCTCGATTGCCTCTGTATTGAGGGAGAAATTTCAAACTCTAACAGAAGAAAGTGTCTCATAGTCAAAGTGCAGGGGTTTTTTTTGCCGCGTGCTCTGCCGTTTTGTCGCATAGTGTGTGGTGCTATACTTGGATTTTCGGCCATGAACATGACTTTGGAATTTGGCACTGCTCATACTTTCCTGTAGAGTACATCTGGGGCTACATTTCGTGCAAGTTTCAGCTCGATTGCCTCTGTATTGAGGGAGAAATTTCAAACTCTAGCAGAAAAAGTGTCTCCTAGTCTAAGTGCAGTTTTTTTGCCGACTGCTCTGCCGTTTTGTCGCATAGCGTGTTGTGCTATACTTGGATTTTCGGCCATGAACATGACTTTGGAATTTGGCACAGCTCATACTTTTATTTAGAGTACATATGGGGCTACATTTCGTGGAAGTTTCAGCTCGATTACCTCAGTATTGAGGGAGAAATTTCAAACTCTAGCAGAAAAAATTGTCTCCTAGTCTAAGCGCAGTTTTTTTGCCGCCTACTCTGCCGTTTGTCGCATAGCGTGTGGTGCTATACTTGGATTTTCGGCCATGAACATGACTTTGGAATTTGGCACAGCTCATACTTTCCTGTAGAGTACATATGGGGCTACATTTCGTGCAAGTTTCAGCTCGATTGCCTCTGTATTGAGGGAGAAATTTCAAACTCTAACAGAAAAAAGTGTCTCATAGTCTAAGTGCAGGGGTTTTTTTTGCCGCGTGCTCTGCCGTTTTGTCGCATAGCGTGTGGTGCTATACTTGGATTTTCGGCCATGAACATGACTTTGGAATTTGGCACTGCTCATACTTTCCTGTAGAGTACATCTGGGGCTACATTTCGTGCAAGTTTCAGCTCGATTGCCTAAGTATTGAGGGAGAAATTTCAAATTCTAGCAGAAAAAAGTGTCTCATAGTCTAAGTGCAGTTTTTCTGCCGACTGCTCTGCCGTTTTTTCGCATAGCGTGTGGTGCTATACTTGGATTTTCGGCCATGAACATGACTTTGGAATTTGGCACAGCTCATACTTTCCTGTAGAGAACATCTGGGGCTACATTTCGTGCAAGTTTCAGCTCGATTGCCTAAGTATTGAGGGAGAAATTTCAAACTCTAGCAGAAAAAAGTGTCTCCTAGTCTAAGCGCAGTTTTTTTGCCGACTGCTCTGCCGATTTGTCGCATAGCGTGTGGTGCTATACTTGGATTTTCGGCCATGAACATGACTTTGGAATTTGGCACAGCTCATACTTTCCTGTAGAGAACATCTAAGGCTACATTTCGTGCAAGTTTCAGCTCGATTGCCTAAGTATTGAGGGAGAAATTTCAAACTCTAGCAGAAAAAAGTGTCTCATAGTCTAAGTGCAGTTTTCTGCCGACTGCTCTGCCGTTTTGTCGCATAGCGTGTGGTGCTATACTTGGATTTTCGGCCATGAACATGACTTTGGAATTTGGCACTGCTCATATTTTCCTGTAGAGTACATCTGGGGCTACATTTCGTGCAAGTTTCAGCTCGATTGCCTCAGTATTGAGGGATAAATTTCAAACTCTAGCAGAAAAAAGTGTCTCCTATAGTCTAAGCGCAGTTTTTTTGCCGCCTGCTCTGCCGTTTGTCGCATAGCGTGTGGTGCTATACTTGGATTTTCGGCCATGAACATGACTTTGGAATTTGGCACAGCTCATACTTTCCTGTAGAGTACATCTGGGGCTACATTTCGTGCAAGTTTCAGCTCGATTGGCTCAGTATTGAGTGGAAAATTTCAAACTCTAGCAGAAAAAAGTGTCTCCTAGTCTAAGCGCAGATTTTTTACCGCCTGCTCTGCCGTTTGTCGCATAGCGTGTGGTGCTATACTTGGATTTTCGGCCATGAACATGACTTTGGAATTTAGCACAGCTCATACTTTCCTGTAGAGTACATCTGGGGCTACATTTCGTGCAAGTTTCAGCTCGATTGGCTCAGTATTGAGTGGAAAATTTCAAACTCTAGCAGAAAAAAGTGTCTCCTAGTCTAAGCGCAGATTTTTTGCCGCCTGCTCTGCCGTTTGTCGCATAGCGTGTGGTGCTATACTTGGATTTTCGGCCATGAACATGACTTTGGAATTTGGCACAGCTCCTACTTTCCTGTAGAGAACATCTGGGGCTACATTTCGTGCAAGTTTCAGCTCGATTGCCTAAGTATTGAGGGAGAAATTTCAAACTCTAGCAGAAAAAAGTGTCTCATAGTCTAAGTGCAGTTTTCTGCCGACTGCTCTGCCGTTTTGTCGCATAGCGTGTGGTGCTATACTTGGATTTTCGGCCATGAACATGACTTTGGAATTTGGCACAGCTCATACTTTCCTGTAGAGAACATCTGGGGCTACATTTCGTGCAAGTTTCAGCTCGATTGCCTCTGTATTGAGGGAGAAATTTCAAACTCTAACAGAAAAAAGTGTCTCATAGTCTAAGTGCAGGGTTTTTTTTGCCGCGTGCTATGCCGTTTTGTCGCATAGCGTGTGGTGCTATACTTGGATTTTCGGCCATGAACATGACTTTGGAATTTGGCACAGCTCATACTTTCCTGTAGAGTACATCTGGGGCTACATTTCGTGCAAGTTTCAGCTCGATTGGCTCAGTATTGAGTGGAAAATTTCAAACTCTAGCAGAAAAAAGTGTCTCCTAGTCTAAGCGCAGATTTTTTGCCGCCTGCTCTGCCGTTTGTCGCATAGCGTGTGGTGCTATACTTGGATTTTCGGCCATGAACATGACTTTGGAATTTGGCACTGCTCAAATTTTCCTGTAGAGTACATCTGGGGCTACATTTCGTGCAAGTTTCAGCTCGATTGCCTCAGTATTGAGTGGGAAATTTCAAACTCTAGCAGAAAAAAGTGTCTCCTAGTCTAAGCGCAGATTTTTTACCGCCTGCTCTGCCGTTTGTCGCATAGCGTGTGGTGCTATACTTGGATTTTCGGCCATGAACATGACTTTGGAATTTGGCACAGCTCATACTTTCCTGTAGAGTACATCTGGGGCTACATTTCGTGCAAGTTTCAGCTCGATTGGCTCAGTATTGAGTGGAAAATTTCAAACTCTAGCAGAAAAAAGTGTCTCCTAGTCTAAGCGCAGATTTTTTGCCGCCTGCTCTGCCGTTTGTCGCATAGCGTGTGGTGCTATACTTGGATTTTCGGCCATGAACATGACTTTGGAATTTGGCACAGCTCCTACTTTCCTGTAGAGAACATCTGGGGCTACATTTCGTGCAAGTTTCAGCTCGATTGCCTAAGTATTGAGGGAGAAATTTCAAACTCTAGCAGAAAAAAGTGTCTCATAGTCTAAGTGCAGTTTTCTGCCGACTGCTCTGCCGTTTTGTCGCATAGCGTGTGGTGCTATACTTGGATTTTCGGCCATGAACATGACTTTGGAATTTGGCACAGCTCATACTTTCCTGTAGAGAACATCTGGGGCTACATTTCGTGCAAGTTTCAGCTCGATTGCCTCTGTATTGAGGGAGAAATTTCAAACTCTAACAGAAAAAAGTGTCTCATAGTCTAAGTGCAGGGTTTTTTTTGCCGCGTGCTATGCCGTTTTGTCGCATAGCGTGTGGTGCTATACTTGGAATTTCGGCCATGAACATGACTTTGGAATTTGGCACTGCTCATATTTTCCTGTAGAGTACATCTGGGGCTACATTTCGTGCAAGTTTCAGCTCGATTGCCTCAGTATTGAGGGAGAAATTTCAAACTCTAGCAGAAAAAAGTGTCTCCTATAGTCTAAGCGCAGTTTTTTTGCCGCCTGCTCTGCCGTTTGTCGCATAGCGTTTGGTGCTATACTTGGATTTTCGGCCATGAACATGACTTTGGAATTTGGCACAGCTCATACTTTCCTGTAGAGTACATCTGGGGCTACATTTTGTGCAAGTTTCAGCTCGATTGGCTCAGTATTGAGTGGGAAATTTCAAACTCTAGCACTAAAAAGTGTCTCCTAGTCTAAGCGCAGATTTTTTGCCGCCTGCTCTGCCGTTTGTCGCATAGCGTGTGGTGCTATACTTGGATTTTCGGCCATGAACATGACTTTGGAATTTGGCACAGCTCATACTTTCCTGTAGAGAACATCTGGGGCTACATTTCGTGCAAGTTTCAGCTCGATTGCCTAAGTATTGAGTGGGAAATTTCAAACTCTAGCAGAAAAAAGTGTCTCCTAGTCTAAGCGCAGTTTTTTCCGCCTGCTCTGCCGTTTGTCGCATAGCGTGTGGTGCTATACTTGGATTTTCGGCCATGAACATGACTTTGGAATTTGGCACTGCTCATATTTTCCTGTAGAGTACATCTGGGGCTACATTTCGTGCAAGTTTCAGCTCGATTGCCTCAGTATTGAGGGAGAAATTTCAAACTCTAGCAGAAAAAAGTGTCTCCTATAGTCTAAGCGCAGTTTTTTTGCCGCCTGCTCTGCCGTTTGTCGCATAGCGTGTGGTGCTATACTTGGATTTTCGGCCATGAACATGACTTTGGAATTTGGCACAGCTCATACTTTGCTGTAGAGTACATCTGGGGCTACATTTCGTGCAAGTTTCAACTCGATTGGCTCAGTATTGAGTGGGAAATTTCAAACTCTAGCAGAAAAAAGTGTCTCCTAGTCTAAGCGCAGATTTTTTACCGCCTGCTCTGCCGTTTGTCGCATAGCGTGTGGTGCTATACTTGGATTTTCGGCCATGAACATGACTTTGGAATTTGGCACAGCTCCTACTTTCCTGTAGAGAACATCTGGGGCTACATTTCGTGCAAGTTTCAGCTCGATTGCCTAAGTATTGAGGGAGAAATTTCAAACTCTAGCAGAAAAAAGTGTCTCATAGTCTAAGTGCAGTTTTCTGCCGACTGCTCTGCCGTTTTGTCGCATAGCGTGTGGTGCTATACTTGGATTTTCGGCCATGAACATGACTTTGGAATTTGGCACAGCTCATACTTTCCTGTAGAGAACATCTGGGGCTACATTTCGTGCAAGTTTCAGCTCGATTGCCTCTGTATTGAGGGAGAAATTCCAAACTCTAACAGAAAAAAGTGTCTCATAGTCTAAGTGCAGGGTTTTTTTTGCCGCGTGCTATGCCGTTTTGTCGCATAGCGTGTGGTGCTATACTTGGATTTTCGGCCATGAACATGACTTTGGAATTTGGCACAGCTCATACTTTCCTGTAGAGTACATCTGGGGCTACATTTCGTGCAAGTTTCAGCTCGATTGGCTCAGTATTGAGTGGGAAATTTCAAACTCTAGCACTAAAAAGTGTCTCCTAGTCTAAGCGCAGATTTTTTGCCGCCTGCTCTGCCGTTTGTCGCATAGCGTGTGGTGCTATACTTGGATTTTCGGCCATGAACATGACTTTGGAATTTGGCACAGCTCATACTTTCCTGTAGAGAACATCTGGTGCTACATTTCGTGCAAGTTTCAGCTCGATTGCCTAAGTATTGAGTGGGAAATTTCAAACTCTAGCAGAAAAAAGTGTCTCCTAGTCTAAGCGCAGTTTTTTCCGCCTGCTCTGCCGTTTGTCGCATAGCGTGTGGTGCTATACTTGGATTTTCGGCCATGAACATGACTTTGGAATTTGGCACTGCTCATATTTTCCTGTAGAGTACATCTGGGGCTACATTTCGTGCAAGTTTCAGCTCGATTGCCTCAGTATTGAGGGAGAAATTTCAAACTCTAGCAGAAAAAAGTGTCTCCTAGTCTAAGTGCAGTTTTTTTGCCGACTGCTCTGCCGTTTTGTCGCATAGCGTGTGGTGCTATACTTGGATTTTCGGCCATGAACATGACTTTGGAATTTGGCACAGCTCATACTTTCATTTACAGTACATCTGGGGCTACATTTCGTGCAAGTTTCAGCTCGATTGCCTCAGTATTGAGGGAGAAATTTCAAACTCTAGCAGAAAAAAGTGTCTCCTAGTCTAAGTGCAGTTTTTTTGCCGACTGCTCTGCCGTTTTGTCGCATAGCGTGTGGTGCTATACTTGGATTTTCGGCCATGAACATGACTTTGGAATTTGGCATAGCTCATATTTTCCTGTAGAGTACATCTGGGGCTACATTTCGTGCAAGTTTCAGCTCGATTGCCTCAGTATTGAGGGATAAATTTCAAACTCTAGCAGAAAAAAGTGTCTTCTATAGTCTAAGCGCAGATTTTTTACCGCCTGCTCTGCCGTTTGTCGCATAGCGTGTGGTGCTATACTTGGATTTTCGGCCATGAACATGACTTTGGAATTTGGCACAGCTCCTACTTTCCTGTAGAGAACATCTGGGGCTACATTTCGTGCAAGTTTCAGCTCGATTGGCTCAGTATTGAGTGGGAAATTTCAAACTCTAGCAGAAAAAAGTGTCTCCTAGTCTAAGCGCAGATTTTTTGCCGCCTGCTCTGCCGTTTGTCGCATAGCGTGTGGTGCTATACTTGGATTTTCGGCCATGAACATGACTTTGGAATTTGGCACAGCTCATACTTTTATTTACAGTACATCTGGGGCTACATTTCGTGCAAGTTTCAGCTCGATTGCCTCAGTATTGAGGGAGAAATTTCAAACTCTAGCAGAAAAAAGTGTCTCCTAGTCTAAGTGCAGTTTTTTTGCCGACTGCTCTGCCGTTTTGTCGCATAGCGTGTGGTGCTATACTTGGATTTTCGGCCATGAACATGACTTTGGAATTTGGCACAGCTCATACTTTCATTTAGAGTACATATGGGGCTACATTTCGTGCAAGTTTAAGCTCGATTGCCTCTGTATTGAGGGAGAAATTTCAAACTCTAACAGAAAAAAGTGTCTCATAGTCTAAGTGCAGGGGTTTTTTTTGCCGCGTGCTCTGCCGTTTTGTCGCATAGTGTGTGGTGCTATACTTGGATTTTCGGCCATGAACATGACTTTGGAATTTGGCACTGCTCATACTTTCCTGTAGAGTACATCTGGGGCTACATTTCGTGCAAGTTTCAGCTCGATTGCCTCTGTATTGAGGGAGAAATTTCAAACTCTAACCGAAAAAAGTGTCTCATAGTCTAAGGGCAGGGTTTTATTTGCCGCGTGCTCTGCCGTTTTGTCGCATAGCGTGTGGTGCTATACTTGGATTTTCGGCCATGAACATGACTTTGGAATTTGGCACTGCTCATACTTTCCTGTAGAGTACATCTGGGGCTACATTTCGTGCAAGTTTCAGCTCGATTGCCTAAGTATTGAGGGAGAAATTTCAAATTCTAGCAGAAAAAAGTGTCTCATAGTCTAAGTGCAGTTTTTCTGCCGCCTGCTCTGCCGTTTGTCGCATAGCGTGTGGTGCTATACTTGGATTTTCGGCCATGAACATGACTTTGGAATTTGGCACAGCTCCTACTTTCCTGTAGAGAACATCTGGGGCTACATTTCGTGCAAGTTTCAGCTCGATTGGCTCAGTATTGAGTGGGAAATTTCAAACTCTAGCAGAAAAAAGTGTCTCCTAGTCTAAGCGCAGATTTTTTGCCGCCTGCTCTGCCGTTTGTCGCATAGCGTGTGGTGCTATACTTGGATTTTCGGCCATGAACATGACTTTGGAATTTAGCACAGCTCATACTTTTATTTACAGTACATCTGGGGCTACATTTCGTGCAAGTTTCAGCTCGATTGCCTCAGTATTGAGGGAGAAATTTCAAACTCTAGCAGAAAAAAGTGTCTCCTAGTCTAAGTGCAGTTTTTTTGCCGACTGCTCTGCCGTTTTGTCGCATAGCGTATGGTGCTATACTTGGATTTTCGGCCATGAACATGACTTTGGAATTTGGCACAGCTCATACTTTGCTGTAGAGTACATCTGGGGCTACATTTCGTGCAAGTTTCAGCTCGATTGCCTAAGTATTGAGGGAGAAATTTCAAACTCTAGCAGAAAAAAGTGTCTCCTAGTCTAAGCGCAGTTTTTTTGCTGCCTGCTCTGCCGTTTGTCGCATAGCGTGTGGTGCTATACTTGGATTTTCGGCCATGAACATGACTTTGGAATTTGGCATTGCTCATACTTTCCTGTAGAGTACATCTGGGGCTACATTTCGTGCAAGTTTCAGCTCGATTGCCTCAGTATTGAGGGAGAAATTTCAAACTCTAGCAGAAAAAAGTGTCTCCTAGTCTAAGCGCAGTTTTTTTGCTGCCTGCTCTGCCGTTTTGTCGCATAGCGTGTGGTGCTATACTTGGATTTTCGGCCATGAACATGACTTTGGAATTTGGCATTGCTCATACTTTCCTGTAGAGTACATCTGGGGCTACATTTCGTGCAAGTTTCAGCTCGATTGCCTCAGTATTGAGGGAGAAATTTCAAACTCTAGCAGAAAAAAGTGTCTCATAGTCTAAGTGCAGTTTTTCTGCCGACTGCTCTGCCGTTTTGTCGCATAGCGTGTGGTGCTATACTTGGATTTTCGGCCATGAACATGACTTTGGAATTTGGCACTGCTCATACTTTCCTGTAGGGTACATCTGTGGCTACATTTCGTGCAAGTTTCAGCTCGATTGCCTCAGTATTGAGGGAGAAATTTCAAACTCTAGCAGAAAAAAGTGTCTCATAGTCTAAGTGCAGTTTTTCTGCCGACTGCTCTGCCGTTTTGTCGCATAGCGTGTGGTGCTATACTTGGATTTTCGGCCATGAACATGACTTTGGAATTTGGCACTGCTCATACTTTCCTGTAGAGTACATCTGGGGCTACATTTCGTGCAAGTTTCAGCTCGATTGCCTCAGTATTGAGGGAGAAATTTCAAACTCTAGCAGAAAAAAGTGTCTCCTAGTCTAAGTGCAGTTTTTTTGCCGACTGCTCTGCCGTTTTGTCGCATAGCGTATGGTGCTATACTTGGATTTTCGGCCATGAACATGACTTTGGAATTTGGCACAGCTCATACTTTGCTGTAGAGTACATCTGGGGCTACATTTCGTGCAAGTTTCAGCTCGATTGCCTAAGTATTGAGGGAGAAATTTCAAACTCTAGCAGAAAAAAGTGTCTCATAGTCTAAGTGCAGTTTTTCTGCCGACTGCTCTGCCGTTTTGTCGCATAGCGTGTGGTGCTATACTTGGATTTTCGGCCATGAACATGACTTTGGAATTTGGCACAGCTCATACTTTCCTGTAGAGTACATCTGGGGCTACATTTCGTGCAAGTTTCAGCTCGATTGCCTCAGTATTGAGGGAGAAATTTCAAACTCTAACAGAAAAAAGTATCTCATAGTCTAAGTGCAGGGTTTTTTTTGCCGCGTGCTCTGCCGTTTTATCGCATAGCGTGTGGTGCTATACTTGGATTTTCGGCCATGAACATGACTTTGGAATTTGGCACAGCTCATACTTTCCTGTAGAGTACATCTGGGGCTACATTTCGTGCAAGTTTCAGCTCGATTGCCTCAGTATTGAGGGAGAAATTTCAAACTCTAGCAGAAAAAAGTGTCTCATAGTCTAAGTGCAGTTTTTCTGCCGACTGCTCTGCCGTTTTGTCGCATAGCGTGTGGTGCTATACTTGGATTTTGGGCCATGAACATGACTTTGGAATTTGGCACTGCTCACACTATCCTGTAGAGTACATCTGGGGCTACATTTCGTGCAAGTTTCAGCTCGATTGCCTCAGTATTGAGGGAGAAATTTCAAACTCTAGCAGAAAAAAGTGTCTCCTAGTCTAAGTGCAGTTTTTCTGCCGACTGCTCTGCCGTTTTGTCGCATAGCGTGTGGTGCTATACTTGGATTTTCGGCCATGAACATGACTTTGGAATTTGGCACAGCTCATACTTTCCTGTAGAGTACATCTGGGGCTACATTTCGTGCAAGTTTCAGCTCGATTGCCTCAGTATTGAGGGAGAAATTTCAAACTCTAGCAGAAAAAAGTGTCTCATAGTCTAAGTGCAGTTTTTCTGCCGACTGCTCTGCCGTTTTGTCGCATAGCGTGTGGTGCTATACTTGGATTTTCGGCCATTAACATGACTTTGGAATTTGGCACTGCTCATACTATCCTGTAGAGTACATCTGGGGCTACATTTCGTGCAAGTTTCAGCTCGATTGCCTCAGTATTGAGGGAGAAATTTCAAACTCTAGCAGAAAAAAGTGTCTCCTAGTCTAAGCGCAGTTTTTTTGCCGCCTGCTCTGCCGTTTGTCGCATAGCGTATGGTGCTATACTTGGATTTTCGGCCATGAACATGACTTTGGAATTTGGCACAGCTCATACTTTCCTGTAGAGAACATCTGGGGCTACATTTCGTGCAAGTTTCAGCTCGATTGCCTAAGTATTGAGGGAGAAATTTCAAACTCTAGCAGAAAAAAGTGTCTCATAGTCTAAGTGCAGTTTTTCTGCCGACTGCTCTGCCGTTTTGTGGCATAGCGTGTGATGCTATACTTGGATTTTCGGCCATGAACATGACTTTGGAATTTGGCACAGCTCATACTTTCCTGTAGAGTACATCTGGGGCTACATTTCGTGCAAGTTTCAGCTCGATTACCTCAGTATTGAGGGAGAAATTTCAAACTCTAGCAGAAAAAATTGTCTCCTAGTCTAAGCGCAGTTTTTTTGCCGCCTACTCTGCCGTTTGTCGCATAGCGTGTGGTGCTATACTTGGATTTTCGGCCATGAACATGACTTTGGAATTTGGCACAGCTCATACTTTTATTTAGAGTACATATGGGGCTACATTTCGTGCAAGTTTCAGCTCGATTGCCTCTGTATTGAGGGAGAAATTTCAAACTCTAACAGAAAAAAGTGTCTCACAGTCTAAGTGCAGGGTTTTTTTTGCCGCGTGCTCTGCCGTTTTGTCGCATAGCGTGTGGTGCTATACTTGGATTTTCGGCCATGAACATGACTTTGGAATTTGGAACTGCTCATACTTTCCTGTAGAGTACATCTGGGGCTACATTTCGTGCAAGTTTCAGCTCGATTGCCTCTGTATTGAGGGAGAAATTTCAAACTCTAACAGAAAAAAGTGTCTCATAGTCTAAGTGCAGTTTTTTTGCCCACTGCTCTGCCGTTTTGTCGCATAGCGTGTGGTGCTATACTTGGATTTTCGGCCATGAACATGACTTTGGAATTTGGCACAGTTCATACTTTCCTGTAGAGTACATCTGGGGCTACATTTTGTGCAAGTTTCAGCTCGATTGCCTCTGTATTGAGGGAGAAATTTCAAACTCTAACAGAAAAAAGTATCTCATAGTCTAAGTGCAGGGTTTTTTTTGCCGCGTGCTCTGCCGTTTTATCGCATAGCGTGTGGTGCTATACTTGGATTTTCGGCCATGAACATGACTTTGGAATTTGGCACAGCTCATACTTTCCTGTAGAGTACATCTAGGGCTACATTTCGTGCAAGTTTCAGCTCGATTGCCTCAGTATTGAGGGAGAAATTTCAAACTCTAGCAGAAAAAAGTGTCTCATAGTCTAAGTGCAGTTTTTCTGCCGACTGCTCTGCCGTTTTGTCGCATAGCGTGTGGTGCTATACTTGGATTTTCGTCCATGAACATGACTTTGGAATTTGGCACAGCTCATACTTTCCTGAAGAGTACATGTGGGGCTACATTTCGTGCAAGTTTCAGCTCGATTGCCTAAGTATTGAGGGAGAAATTTCGAACTCTAGCAGAAAAAAGTGTCTCATAGTCTAAGTGCAGTTTTTCTGCCGACTGCTCTGCCGTTTTGTCGCATAGCGTGTGGTGCTATACTTGGATTTTCGGCCATGAACATGACTTTGGAATTTGGCACAGCTCATACTTTCCTGTAGAGTACATCTGGGGCTACATTTCGTGCAAGTTTCAGCTCGATTGCCTCTGTATTGAGGGAGAAATTTCAAACTCTAACAGAAAAAAGTATCTCATAGTCTAAGTGCAGGTTTTTTTTTGCCGCGTGCTCTGCCGTTTTATCGCATAGCGTGTGGTGCTATACTTGGATTTTCGTCCATGAACATGACTTTGGAATTTGGCACAGCTCATACTTTCCTGAAGAGTACATGTGGGGCTACATTTCGTGCAAGTTTCAGCTCGATTGCCTAAGTATTGAGGGAGAAATTTCGAACTCTAGCAGAAAAAAGTGTCTCATAGTCTAAGTGCAGTTTTTCTGCCGACTGCTCTGCCGTTTTGTCGCATAGCGTGTGGTGCTATACTTGGATTTTCGGCCATGAACATGACTTTGGAATTTGGCACAGCTCATACTTTGCTGTAGAGTACATCTGGGGCTACATTTCGTGCAAGTTTCAGCTCGATTACCTAAGTATTGAGGGAGAAATTTCAAACTCTAGCAGAAAAAGTGTCTCCTAGTCTAAGTGCAGTTTTTTTGCCGACTGCTCTGCCGTTTGTCGCATAGCGTGTGGTGCTATACTTGGATTTTCGGCCATGAACATGACTTTGGAATTTGGCACTGCTCATACTTTCCTGTAGAGTACATCTGGGGCTACATTTCGTGCAAGTTTCAGCTCGATTGCCTCAGTATTGAGGGAGAAATTTCAAACTCTATCAGAAAAAAGTGTCTCTTAGTCTAAGTGCAGTTTTTTTGCCGCGTGCTCTGCCGTTTTGTCGCATAGCGTGTGGTGCTATACTTGGATTTTCGGCCATGAACATGACTTTGGAATTTGGCACTGCTCATATTTTCCTGTAGAGTACATCTGGGGCTACATTTCGTGCAAGTTTCAGCTCGATTGCCTCAGTATTGAGGGATAAATTTCAAACTCTAGCAGAAAAAAGTGTCTTCTATAGTCTAAGCGCAGATTTTTTACCGCCTGCTCTGCCGTTTGTCGCATAGCGTGTGGTGCTATACTTGGATTTTCGGCCATGAACATGACTTTGGAATTTGGCACAGCTCCTACTTTCCTGTAGAGAACATCTGGGGCTACATTTCGTGCAAGTTTCAGCTCGATTGGCTCAGTATTGAGTGGGAAATTTCAAACTCTAGCAGAAAAAAGTGTCTCCTAGTCTAAGCGCAGATTTTTTGCCGCCTGCTCTGCCGTTTGTCGCATAGCGTGTGGTGCTATACTTGGATTTTCGGCCATGAACATGACTTTGGAATTTGGCACAGCTCATACTTTTATTTACAGTACATCTGGGGCTACATTTCGTGCAAGTTTCAGCTCGATTGCCTCAGTATTGAGGGAGAAATTTCAAACTCTAGCAGAAAAAAGTGTCTCCTAGTCTAAGTGCAGTTTTTTTGCCGACTGCTCTGCCGTTTTGTCGCATAGCGTGTGGTGCTATACTTGGATTTTCGGCCATGAACATGACTTTGGAATTTGGCACAGCTCATACTTTCATTTAGAGTACATATGGGGCTACATTTCGTGCAAGTTTAAGCTCGATTGCCTCTGTATTGAGGGAGAAATTTCAAACTCTAACAGAAAAAAGTGTCTCATAGTCTAAGTGCAGGGGTTTTTTTTGCCGCGTGCTCTGCCGTTTTGTCGCATAGTGTGTGGTGCTATACTTGGATTTTCGGCCATGAACATGACTTTGGAATTTGGCACTGCTCATACTTTCCTGTAGAGTACATCTGGGGCTACATTTCGTGCAAGTTTCAGCTCGATTGCCTCTGTATTGAGGGAGAAATTTCAAACTCTAACCGAAAAAAGTGTCTCATAGTCTAAGGGCAGGGTTTTATTTGCCGCGTGCTCTGCCGTTTTGTCGCATAGCGTGTGGTGCTATACTTGGATTTTCGGCCATGAACATGACTTTGGAATTTGGCACTGCTCATACTTTCCTGTAGAGTACATCTGGGGCTACATTTCGTGCAAGTTTCAGCTCGATTGCCTAAGTATTGAGGGAGAAATTTCAAATTCTAGCAGAAAAAAGTGTCTCATAGTCTAAGTGCAGTTTTTCTGCCGCCTGCTCTGCCGTTTGTCGCATAGCGTGTGGTGCTATACTTGGATTTTCGGCCATGAACATGACTTTGGAATTTGGCACAGCTCCTACTTTCCTGTAGAGAACATCTGGGGCTACATTTCGTGCAAGTTTCAGCTCGATTGGCTCAGTATTGAGTGGGAAATTTCAAACTCTAGCAGAAAAAAGTGTCTCCTAGTCTAAGCGCAGATTTTTTGCCGCCTGCTCTGCCGTTTGTCGCATAGCGTGTGGTGCTATACTTGGATTTTCGGCCATGAACATGACTTTGGAATTTGGCACAGCTCATACTTTTATTTACAGTACATCTGGGGCTACATTTCGTGCAAGTTTCAGCTCGATTGCCTCAGTATTGAGGGAGAAATTTCAAACTCTAGCAGAAAAAAGTGTCTCCTAGTCTAAGTGCAGTTTTTTTGCCGACTGCTCTGCCGTTTTGTCGCATAGCGTATGGTGCTATACTTGGATTTTCGGCCATGAACATGACTTTGGAATTTGGCACAGCTCATACTTTGCTGTAGAGTACATCTGGGGCTACATTTCGTGCAAGTTTCAGCTCGATTGCCTAAGTATTGAGGGAGAAATTTCAAACTCTAGCAGAAAAAAGTGTCTCCTAGTCTAAGCGCAGTTTTTTTGCTGCCTGCTCTGCCGTTTGTCGCATAGCGTGTGGTGCTATACTTGGATTTTCGGCCATGAACATGACTTTGGAATTTGGCATTGCTCATACTTTCCTGTAGAGTACATCTGGGGCTACATTTCGTGCAAGTTTCAGCTCGATTGCCTCAGTATTGAGGGAGAAGTTTCAAACTCTAGCAGAAAAAAGTGTCTCCTAGTCTAAGCGCAGTTTTTTTGCTGCCTGCTCTGCCGTTTTGTCGCATAGCGTGTGGTGCTATACTTGGATTTTCGGCCATGAACATGACTTTGGAATTTGGCATTGCTCATACTTTCCTGTAGAGTACATCTGGGGCTACATTTCGTGCAAGTTTCAGCTCGATTGCCTCAGTATTGAGGGAGAAATTTCAAACTCTAGCAGAAAAAAGTGTCTCATAGTCTAAGTGCAGTTTTTCTGCCGACTGCTCTGCCGTTTTGTCGCATAGCGTGTGGTGCTATACTTGGATTTTCGGCCATGAACATGACTTTGGAATTTGGCACTGCTCATACTTTCCTGTAGGGTACATCTGTGGCTACATTTCGTGCAAGTTTCAGCTCGATTGCCTCAGTATTGAGGGAGAAATTTCAAACTCTAGCAGAAAAAAGTGTCTCATAGTCTAAGTGCAGTTTTTCTGCCGACTGCTCTGCCGTTTTGTCGCATAGCGTGTGGTGCTATACTTGGATTTTCGGCCATGAACATGACTTTGGAATTTGGCACTGCTCATACTTTCCTGTAGAGTACATCTGGGGCTACATTTCGTGCAAGTTTCAGCTCGATTGCCTCAGTATTGAGGGAGAAATTTCAAACTCTAGCAGAAAAAAGTGTCTCCTAGTCTAAGCGCAGTTTTTTTGCCGCCTGCTCTGCCGTTTGTCGCATAGCGTATGGTGCTATACTTGGATTTTCGGCCATGAACATGACTTTGGAATTTGGCATTGCTCATACTTTCCTGTAGAGTACATCTGGGGCTACATTTCGTGCAAGTTTCAGCTCGATTGCCTAAGTATTGAGGGAGAAATTTCAAACTCTAGCAGAAAAAAGTGTCTCATAGTCTAAGTGCAGTTTTTCTGCCGACTGCTCTGCCGTTTTG
Organism: Astropecten irregularis; assembly: GCA_963971285.1. NCBI lineage: Eukaryota > Metazoa > Echinodermata > Asteroidea > Paxillosida > Astropectinidae > Astropecten > Astropecten irregularis. The sequence goes on from OZ020246.1 coordinate 11,655,014, forward strand.
TGGCATAGCGTGTGGTGCTATACTTGGATTTTCGGCCATGAACATGACTTTGGAATTTGGCAGTGCTCATACTTTCCTGTAGAGTACATCTGGGGCTACATTTCGTGCAAGTTTCAGCTCGATTGCCTCAGTATTGAGGGAGAAATTTCAAACTCTAGCAGAAAAAAGTGTCTCTTAGTCTAAGTGCAGTTTTTTTGCCCACTGCTCTGCCGTTTTGTCGCATAGCGTGTGGTGCTATACTTGGATTTTCGGCCATGAACTTTGGAATTTGGCACTGCTCATACTATCCTGTAGAGTACATCTGGGGCTACATTTCGTGCAAGTTTCAGCTCGATTGCCTAAGTATTGAGGGAGAAATTTCAAACTCTAGCAGAAAAAAGTGTCTCATAGTCTAAGTGCAGTTTTTCTGCCGACTGCTCTGCCGTTTTGTGGCATAGCGTGTGGTGCTATACTTGGATTTTCGGCCATGAACATGACTTTGGAATTTGGCAGTGCTCATACTTTCCTGTAGAGTACATCTGGGGCTACATTTCGTGCAAGTTTCAGCTCGATTGCCTCAGTATTGAGGGAGAAATTTCAAACTCTAGCAGAAAAAAGTGTCTCTTAGTCTAAGTGCAGTTTTTTTGCCCACTGCTCTGCCGTTTTGTCGCATAGCGTGTGGTGCTATACTTGGATTTTTGGCCATGAACATGACTTTGGAATTTGGCACAGTTCATACTTTCCTGTAGAGTACATCTGGGGCTACATTTCGTGCAAGTTTCAGCTCGATTGCCTCTGTATTGAGGGAGAAATTTCAAACTCTAACAGAAAAAAGTATCTCATAGTCTAAGTGCAGGGATTTTTTTGCCGCGTGCTCTGCCGTTTTATCGCATAGCGTGTGGTGCTATACTTGGATTTTCGGCCATGAACATGACTTTGGAATTTGGCACTGCTCATACTTTCCTGTAGAGTACATCTGGGGCTACATTTCGTGCAAGTTTCAGCTCGATTGCCTCTGTATTGAGGGAGAAATTTCAAACTCTAACAGAAAAAAGTGTCTCATAGTCTAAGTGCAGGGTTTTTTTTGCCGCGTGCTCTGCCGTTTTGTGGCATAGCGTGTGGTGCTATACTTGGATTTTCGGCCATGAACATGACTTTGGAATTTGGCACAGCTCATACTTTCCTGTAGAGTACATCTGGGGCTACATTTCGTGCAAGTTTCAGCTCGATTGCCTCTGTATTGAGGGAGAAATTTCAAACTCTAACAGAAAAAAGTATCTCATAGTCTAAGTGCAGGTTTTTTTTTGCCGCGTGCTCTGCCGTTTTATCGCATAGCGTGTGGTGCTATACTTGGATTTTCGTCCATGAACATGACTTTGGAATTTGGCACAGCTCATACTTTCCTGAAGAGTACATGTGGGGCTACATTTCGTGCAAGTTTCAGCTCGATTGCCTAAGTATTGAGGGAGAAATTTCGAACTCTAGCAGAAAAAAGTGTCTCATAGTCTAAGTGCAGTTTTTCTGCCGACTGCTCTGCCGTTTTGTCGCATAGCGTGTGGTGCTATACTTGGATTTTCGGCCATGAACATGACTTTGGAATTTGGCACAGCTCATACTTTGCTGTAGAGTACATCTGGGGCTACATTTCGTGCAAGTTTCAGCTCGATTACCTAAGTATTGAGGGAGAAATTTCAAACTCTAGCAGAAAAAGTGTCTCCTAGTCTAAGTGCAGTTTTTTTGCCGACTGCTCTGCCGTTTGTCGCATAGCGTGTGGTGCTATACTTGGATTTTCGGCCATGAACATGACTTTGGAATTTGGCACTGCTCATACTTTCCTGTAGAGTACATCTGGGGCTACATTTCGTGCAAGTTTCAGCTCGATTGCCTCAGTATTGAGGGAGAAATTTCAAACTCTATCAGAAAAAAGTGTCTCTTAGTCTAAGTGCAGTTTTTTTGCCGCGTGCTCTGCCGTTTTGTCGCATAGCGTGTGGTGCTATACTTGGATTTTCGGCCATGAACATGACTTTGGAATTTGGCACTGCTCATACTTTCCTGTAGAGTACATCTGGGGCTACATTTCGTGCAAGTTTCAGCTCGATTGCCTCAGTATTGAGAGAGAAATTTCAAACTCTAGCAGAAAAAAGTGTCTCTTAGTCTAAGTGCAGTTTTTTTGCCCACTGCTCTGCCGTTTTGTCGCATAGCGTGTGGTGCTATACTTGGATTTTCGGCCATGAACATGACTTTGGAATTTGGCACAGTTCATACTTTCCTGTAGAGTACATCTGGGGCTACATTTCGTGCAAGTTTCAGCTCGATTGCCTCTGTATTGAGGGAGAAATTTCAAACTCTAACAGAAAAAAGTATCTCATAGTCTAAGTGCAGGGTTTTTTTTGCCGCGTGCTCTGCCGTTTTATCGCATAGCGTGTGGTGCTATACTTGGATTTTCGTCCATGAACATGACTTTGGAATTTGGCACAGCTCATACTTTCATTTACAGTACATCTGGGGCTACATTTCGTGCAAGTTTCAGCTCGATTGCCTCAGTATTGAGGGAGAAATTTCAAACTCTAGCAGAAAAAAGTGTCTCCTAGTCTAAGTGCAGTTTTTTTGCCGACTGCTCTGCCGTTTTGTCGCATAGCGTGTGGTGCTATACTTGGATTTTCGGCCATGAACATGACTTTGGAATTTGGCACAGCTCATACTTTCATTTAGAGTACATATGGGGCTACATTTCGTGCAAGTTTAAGCTCGATTGCCTCTGTATTGAGGGAGAAATTTCAAACTCTAACAGAAAAAAGTGTCTCATAGTCTAAGTGCAGGGGTTTTTTTTGCCGCGTGCTCTGCCGTTTTGTCGCATAGTGTGTGGTGCTATACTTGGATTTTCGGCCATGAACATGACTTTGGAATTTGGCACTGCTCATACTTTCCTGTAGAGTACATCTGGGGCTACATTTCGTGCAAGTTTCAGCTCGATTGCCTCTGTATTGAGGGAGAAATTTCAAACTCTAACCGAAAAAAGTGTCTCATAGTCTAAGGGCAGGGTTTTATTTGCCGCGTGCTCTGCCGTTTTGTCGCATAGCGTGTGGTGCTATACTTGGATTTTCGGCCATGAACATGACTTTGGAATTTGGCACTGCTCATACTTTCCTGTAGAGTACATCTGGGGCTACATTTCGTGCAAGTTTCAGCTCGATTGCCTAAGTATTGAGGGAGAAATTTCAAATTCTAGCAGAAAAAAGTGTCTCATAGTCTAAGTGCAGTTTTTCTGCCGCCTGCTCTGCCGTTTGTCGCATAGCGTGTGGTGCTATACTTGGATTTTCGGCCATGAACATGACTTTGGAATTTGGCACAGCTCCTACTTTCCTGTAGAGAACATCTGGGGCTACATTTCGTGCAAGTTTCAGCTCGATTGGCTCAGTATTGAGTGGGAAATTTCAAACTCTAGCAGAAAAAAGTGTCTCCTAGTCTAAGCGCAGATTTTTTGCCGCCTGCTCTGCCGTTTGTCGCATAGCGTGTGGTGCTATACTTGGATTTTCGGCCATGAACATGACTTTGGAATTTGGCACAGCTCATACTTTTATTTACAGTACATCTGGGGCTACATTTCGTGCAAGTTTCAGCTCGATTGCCTCAGTATTGAGGGAGAAATTTCAAACTCTAGCAGAAAAAAGTGTCTCCTAGTCTAAGTGCAGTTTTTTTGCCGACTGCTCTGCCGTTTTGTCGCATAGCGTATGGTGCTATACTTGGATTTTCGGCCATGAACATGACTTTGGAATTTGGCACAGCTCATACTTTGCTGTAGAGTACATCTGGGGCTACATTTCGTGCAAGTTTCAGCTCGATTGCCTAAGTATTGAGGGAGAAATTTCAAACTCTAGCAGAAAAAAGTGTCTCCTAGTCTAAGCGCAGTTTTTTTGCTGCCTGCTCTGCCGTTTGTCGCATAGCGTGTGGTGCTATACTTGGATTTTCGGCCATGAACATGACTTTGGAATTTGGCATTGCTCATACTTTCCTGTAGAGTACATCTGGGGCTACATTTCGTGCAAGTTTCAGCTCGATTGCCTCAGTATTGAGGGAGAAGTTTCAAACTCTAGCAGAAAAAAGTGTCTCCTAGTCTAAGCGCAGTTTTTTTGCTGCCTGCTCTGCCGTTTTGTCGCATAGCGTGTGGTGCTATACTTGGATTTTCGGCCATGAACATGACTTTGGAATTTGGCATTGCTCATACTTTCCTGTAGAGTACATCTGGGGCTACATTTCGTGCAAGTTTCAGCTCGATTGCCTCAGTATTGAGGGAGAAATTTCAAACTCTAGCAGAAAAAAGTGTCTCATAGTCTAAGTGCAGTTTTTCTGCCGACTGCTCTGCCGTTTTGTCGCATAGCGTGTGGTGCTATACTTGGATTTTCGGCCATGAACATGACTTTGGAATTTGGCACTGCTCATACTTTCCTGTAGGGTACATCTGTGGCTACATTTCGTGCAAGTTTCAGCTCGATTGCCTCAGTATTGAGGGAGAAATTTCAAACTCTAGCAGAAAAAAGTGTCTCATAGTCTAAGTGCAGTTTTTCTGCCGACTGCTCTGCCGTTTTGTCGCATAGCGTGTGGTGCTATACTTGGATTTTCGGCCATGAACATGACTTTGGAATTTGGCACTGCTCATACTTTCCTGTAGAGTACATCTGGGGCTACATTTCGTGCAAGTTTCAGCTCGATTGCCTCAGTATTGAGGGAGAAATTTCAAACTCTAGCAGAAAAAAGTGTCTCCTAGTCTAAGCGCAGTTTTTTTGCCGCCTGCTCTGCCGTTTGTCGCATAGCGTATGGTGCTATACTTGGATTTTCGGCCATGAACATGACTTTGGAATTTGGCATTGCTCATACTTTCCTGTAGAGTACATCTGGGGCTACATTTCGTGCAAGTTTCAGCTCGATTGCCTAAGTATTGAGGGAGAAATTTCAAACTCTAGCAGAAAAAAGTGTCTCATAGTCTAAGTGCAGTTTTTCTGCCGACTGCTCTGCCGTTTTGTGGCATAGCGTGTGGTGCTATACTTGGATTTTCGGCCATGAACATGACTTTGGAATTTGGCAGTGCTCATACTTTCCTGTAGAGTACATCTGGGGCTACATTTCGTGCAAGTTTCAGCTCGATTGCCTCAGTATTGAGGGAGAAATTTCAAACTCTAGCAGAAAAAAGTGTCTCTTAGTCTAAGTGCAGTTTTTTTGCCCACTGCTCTGCCGTTTTGTCGCATAGCGTGTGGTGCTATACTTGGATTTTCGGCCATGAACTTTGGAATTTGGCACTGCTCATACTATCCTGTAGAGTACATCTGGGGCTACATTTCGTGCAAGTTTCAGCTCGATTGCCTAAGTATTGAGGGAGAAATTTCAAACTCTAGCAGAAAAAAGTGTCTCATAGTCTAAGTGCAGTTTTTCTGCCGACTGCTCTGCCGTTTTGTGGCATAGCGTGTGGTGCTATACTTGGATTTTCGGCCATGAACATGACTTTGGAATTTGGCAGTGCTCATACTTTCCTGTAGAGTACATCTGGGGCTACATTTCGTGCAAGTTTCAGCTCGATTGCCTCAGTATTGAGGGAGAAATTTCAAACTCTAGCAGAAAAAAGTGTCTCTTAGTCTAAGTGCAGTTTTTTTGCCCACTGCTCTGCCGTTTTGTCGCATAGCGTGTGGTGCTATACTTGGATTTTTGGCCATGAACATGACTTTGGAATTTGGCACAGTTCATACTTTCCTGTAGAGTACATCTGGGGCTACATTTCGTGCAAGTTTCAGCTCGATTGCCTCTGTATTGAGGGAGAAATTTCAAACTCTAACAGAAAAAAGTATCTCATAGTCTAAGTGCAGGGATTTTTTTGCCGCGTGCTCTGCCGTTTTATCGCATAGCGTGTGGTGCTATACTTGGATTTTCGGCCATGAACATGACTTTGGAATTTGGCACTGCTCATACTTTCCTGTAGAGTACATCTGGGGCTACATTTCGTGCAAGTTTCAGCTCGATTGCCTCTGTATTGAGGGAGAAATTTCAAACTCTAACAGAAAAAAGTGTCTCATAGTCTAAGTGCAGGGTTTTTTTTGCCGCGTGCTCTGCCGTTTTGTGGCATAGCGTGTGGTGCTATACTTGGATTTTCGGCCATGAACATGACTTTGGAATTTGGCACAGCTCATACTTTCCTGTAGAGTACATCTGGGGCTACATTTCGTGCAAGTTTCAGCTCGATTGCCTCTGTATTGAGGGAGAAATTTCAAACTCTAACAGAAAAAAGTATCTCATAGTCTAAGTGCAGGTTTTTTTTTGCCGCGTGCTCTGCCGTTTTATCGCATAGCGTGTGGTGCTATACTTGGATTTTCGTCCATGAACATGACTTTGGAATTTGGCACAGCTCATACTTTCCTGAAGAGTACATGTGGGGCTACATTTCGTGCAAGTTTCAGCTCGATTGCCTAAGTATTGAGGGAGAAATTTCGAACTCTAGCAGAAAAAAGTGTCTCATAGTCTAAGTGCAGTTTTTCTGCCGACTGCTCTGCCGTTTTGTCGCATAGCGTGTGGTGCTATACTTGGATTTTCGGCCATGAACATGACTTTGGAATTTGGCACAGCTCATACTTTGCTGTAGAGTACATCTGGGGCTACATTTCGTGCAAGTTTCAGCTCGATTACCTAAGTATTGAGGGAGAAATTTCAAACTCTAGCAGAAAAAGTGTCTCCTAGTCTAAGTGCAGTTTTTTTGCCGACTGCTCTGCCGTTTGTCGCATAGCGTGTGGTGCTATACTTGGATTTTCGGCCATGAACATGACTTTGGAATTTGGCACTGCTCATACTTTCCTGTAGAGTACATCTGGGGCTACATTTCGTGCAAGTTTCAGCTCGATTGCCTCAGTATTGAGGGAGAAATTTCAAACTCTATCAGAAAAAAGTGTCTCTTAGTCTAAGTGCAGTTTTTTTGCCGCGTGCTCTGCCGTTTTGTCGCATAGCGTGTGGTGCTATACTTGGATTTTCGGCCATGAACATGACTTTGGAATTTGGCACTGCTCATACTTTCCTGTAGAGTACATCTGGGGCTACATTTCGTGCAAGTTTCAGCTCGATTGCCTCAGTATTGAGAGAGAAATTTCAAACTCTAGCAGAAAAAAGTGTCTCTTAGTCTAAGTGCAGTTTTTTTGCCCACTGCTCTGCCGTTTTGTCGCATAGCGTGTGGTGCTATACTTGGATTTTCGGCCATGAACATGACTTTGGAATTTGGCACAGTTCATACTTTCCTGTAGAGTACATCTGGGGCTACATTTCGTGCAAGTTTCAGCTCGATTGCCTCTGTATTGAGGGAGAAATTTCAAACTCTAACAGAAAAAAGTATCTCATAGTCTAAGTGCAGGGTTTTTTTTGCCGCGTGCTCTGCCGTTTTATCGCATAGCGTGTGGTGCTATACTTGGATTTTCGTCCATGAACATGACTTTGGAATTTGGCACAGCTCATACTTTCATTTACAGTACATCTGGGGCTACATTTCGTGCAAGTTTCAGCTCGATTGCCTCAGTATTGAGGGAGAAATTTCAAACTCTAGCAGAAAAAAGTGTCTCCTAGTCTAAGTGCAGTTTTTTTGCCGACTGCTCTGCCGTTTTGTCGCATAGCGTGTGGTGCTATACTTGGATTTTCGGCCATGAACATGACTTTGGAATTTGGCATAGCTCATATTTTCCTGTAGAGTACATCTGGGGCTACATTTCGTGCAAGTTTCAGCTCGATTGCCTCAGTATTGAGGGATAAATTTCAAACTCTAGCAGAAAAAAGTGTCTTCTATAGTCTAAGCGCAGATTTTTTACCGCCTGCTCTGCCGTTTGTCGCATAGCGTGTGGTGCTATACTTGGATTTTCGGCCATGAACATGACTTTGGAATTTGGCACAGCTCCTACTTTCCTGTAGAGAACATCTGGGGCTACATTTCGTGCAAGTTTCAGCTCGATTGGCTCAGTATTGAGTGGGAAATTTCAAACTCTAGCAGAAAAAAGTGTCTCCTAGTCTAAGCGCAGATTTTTTGCCGCCTGCTCTGCCGTTTGTCGCATAGCGTGTGGTGCTATACTTGGATTTTCGGCCATGAACATGACTTTGGAATTTGGCACAGCTCATACTTTTATTTACAGTACATCTGGGGCTACATTTCGTGCAAGTTTCAGCTCGATTGCCTCAGTATTGAGGGAGAAATTTCAAACTCTAGCAGAAAAAAGTGTCTCCTAGTCTAAGTGCAGTTTTTTTGCCGACTGCTCTGCCGTTTTGTCGCATAGCGTGTGGTGCTATACTTGGATTTTCGGCCATGAACATGACTTTGGAATTTGGCACAGCTCATACTTTCATTTAGAGTACATATGGGGCTACATTTCGTGCAAGTTTAAGCTCGATTGCCTCTGTATTGAGGGAGAAATTTCAAACTCTAACAGAAAAAAGTGTCTCATAGTCTAAGTGCAGGGTTTTATTTGCCGCGTGCTCTGCCGTTTTGTCGCATAGCGTGTGGTGCTATACTTGGATTTTCGGCCATGAACATGACTTTGGAATTTGGCACTGCTCATACTTTCCTGTAGAGTACATCTGGGGCTACATTTCGTGCAAGTTTCAGCTCGATTGCCTAAGTATTGAGGGAGAAATTTCAAATTCTAGCAGAAAAAAGTGTCTCATAGTCTAAGTGCAGTTTTTCTGCCGCCTGCTCTGCCGTTTGTCGCATAGCGTGTGGTGCTATACTTGGATTTTCGGCCATGAACATGACTTTGGAATTTGGCACAGCTCCTACTTTCCTGTAGAGAACATCTGGGGCTACATTTCGTGCAAGTTTCAGCTCGATTGGCTCAGTATTGAGTGGGAAATTTCAAACTCTAGCAGAAAAAAGTGTCTCCTAGTCTAAGCGCAGATTTTTTGCCGCCTGCTCTGCCGTTTGTCGCATAGCGTGTGGTGCTATACTTGGATTTTCGGCCATGAACATGACTTTGGAATTTGGCACAGCTCATACTTTTATTTACAGTACATCTGGGGCTACATTTCGTGCAAGTTTCAGCTCGATTGCCTCAGTATTGAGGGAGAAATTTCAAACTCTAGCAGAAAAAAGTGTCTCCTAGTCTAAGTGCAGTTTTTTTGCCGACTGCTCTGCCGTTTTGTCGCATAGCGTATGGTGCTATACTTGGATTTTCGGCCATGAACATGACTTTGGAATTTGGCACAGCTCATACTTTGCTGTAGAGTACATCTGGGGCTACATTTCGTGCAAGTTTCAGCTCGATTGCCTAAGTATTGAGGGAGAAATTTCAAACTCTAGCAGAAAAAAGTGTCTCCTAGTCTAAGCGCAGTTTTTTTGCTGCCTGCTCTGCCGTTTGTCGCATAGCGTGTGGTGCTATACTTGGATTTTCGGCCATGAACATGACTTTGGAATTTGGCATTGCTCATACTTTCCTGTAGAGTACATCTGGGGCTACATTTCGTGCAAGTTTCAGCTCGATTGCCTCAGTATTGAGGGAGAAGTTTCAAACTCTAGCAGAAAAAAGTGTCTCCTAGTCTAAGCGCAGTTTTTTTGCTGCCTGCTCTGCCGTTTTGTCGCATAGCGTGTGGTGCTATACTTGGATTTTCGGCCATGAACATGACTTTGGAATTTGGCATTGCTCATACTTTCCTGTAGAGTACATCTGGGGCTACATTTCGTGCAAGTTTCAGCTCGATTGCCTCAGTATTGAGGGAGAAATTTCAAACTCTAGCAGAAAAAAGTGTCTCATAGTCTAAGTGCAGTTTTTCTGCCGACTGCTCTGCCGTTTTGTCGCATAGCGTGTGGTGCTATACTTGGATTTTCGGCCATGAACATGACTTTGGAATTTGGCACTGCTCATACTTTCCTGTAGGGTACATCTGTGGCTACATTTCGTGCAAGTTTCAGCTCGATTGCCTCAGTATTGAGGGAGAAATTTCAAACTCTAGCAGAAAAAAGTGTCTCATAGTCTAAGTGCAGTTTTTCTGCCGACTGCTCTGCCGTTTTGTCGCATAGCGTGTGGTGCTATACTTGGATTTTCGGCCATGAACATGACTTTGGAATTTGGCACTGCTCATACTTTCCTGTAGAGTACATCTGGGGCTACATTTCGTGCAAGTTTCAGCTCGATTGCCTCAGTATTGAGGGAGAAATTTCAAACTCTAGCAGAAAAAAGTGTCTCCTAGTCTAAGCGCAGTTTTTTTGCCGCCTGCTCTGCCGTTTGTCGCATAGCGTATGGTGCTATACTTGGATTTTCGGCCATGAACATGACTTTGGAATTTGGCATTGCTCATACTTTCCTGTAGAGTACATCTGGGGCTACATTTCGTGCAAGTTTCAGCTCGATTGCCTAAGTATTGAGGGAGAAATTTCAAACTCTAGCAGAAAAAAGTGTCTCATAGTCTAAGTGCAGTTTTTCTGCCGACTGCTCTGCCGTTTTGTGGCATAGCGTGTGGTGCTATACTTGGATTTTCGGCCATGAACATGACTTTGGAATTTGGCAGTGCTCATACTTTCCTGTAGAGTACATCTGGGGCTACATTTCGTGCAAGTTTCAGCTCGATTGCCTCAGTATTGAGGGAGAAATTTCAAACTCTAGCAGAAAAAAGTGTCTCTTAGTCTAAGTGCAGTTTTTTTGCCCACTGCTCTGCCGTTTTGTCGCATAGCGTGTGGTGCTATACTTGGATTTTCGGCCATGAACTTTGGAATTTGGCACTGCTCATACTATCCTGTAGAGTACATCTGGGGCTACATTTCGTGCAAGTTTCAGCTCGATTGCCTAAGTATTGAGGGAGAAATTTCAAACTCTAGCAGAAAAAAGTGTCTCATAGTCTAAGTGCAGTTTTTCTGCCGACTGCTCTGCCGTTTTGTGGCATAGCGTGTGGTGCTATACTTGGATTTTCGGCCATGAACATGACTTTGGAATTTGGCAGTGCTCATACTTTCCTGTAGAGTACATCTGGGGCTACATTTCGTGCAAGTTTCAGCTCGATTGCCTCAGTATTGAGGGAGAAATTTCAAACTCTAGCAGAAAAAAGTGTCTCTTAGTCTAAGTGCAGTTTTTTTGCCCACTGCTCTGCCGTTTTGTCGCATAGCGTGTGGTGCTATACTTGGATTTTTGGCCATGAACATGACTTTGGAATTTGGCACAGTTCATACTTTCCTGTAGAGTACATCTGGGGCTACATTTCGTGCAAGTTTCAGCTCGATTGCCTCTGTATTGAGGGAGAAATTTCAAACTCTAACAGAAAAAAGTATCTCATAGTCTAAGTGCAGGGATTTTTTTGCCGCGTGCTCTGCCGTTTTATCGCATAGCGTGTGGTGCTATACTTGGATTTTCGGCCATGAACATGACTTTGTAATTTGGCACAGCTCATCCTTTCCTGTAGAGTACATCTGGGGCTACATTTCGTGCAAGTTTCAGCTCGATTGCCTCTGTATTGAGGGAGAAATTTCAAACTCTAACCGAAAAAAGTGTCTCATAGTCTAAGGGCAGGGTTTTATTTGCCGCGTGCTCTGCCGTTTTGTCGCATAGCGTGTGGTGCTATACTTGGATTTTCGGCCATGAACATGACTTTGGAATTTGGCACTGCTCATACTTTCCTGTAGAGTACATCTGGGGCTACATTTCGTGCAAGTTTCAGCTCGATTGCCTAAGTATTGAGGGAGAAATTTCAAATTCTAGCAGAAAAAAGTGTCTCATAGTCTAAGTGCAGTTTTTCTGCCGCCTGCTCTGCCGTTTGTCGCATAGCGTGTGGTGCTATACTTGGATTTTCGGCCATGAACATGACTTTGGAATTTGGCACAGCTCATACTTTCCTGTAGAGAACATCTGGGGCTACATTTCGTGCAAGTTTCAGCTCGATTGGCTCAGTATTGAGTGGGAAATTTCAAACTCTAGCAGAAAAAAGTGTCTCCTAGTCTAAGCGCAGATTTTTTGCCGCCTGCTCTGCCGTTTGTCGCATAGCGTGTGGTGCTATACTTGGATTTTCGGCCATGAACATGACTTTGGAATTTGGCACAGCTCATACTTTTATTTACAGTACATCTGGGGCTACATTTCGTGCAAGTTTCAGCTCGATTGCCTCAGTATTGAGGGAGAAATTTCAAACTCTAGCAGAAAAAAGTGTCTCCTAGTCTAAGTGCAGTTTTTTTGCCGACTGCTCTGCCGTTTTGTCGCATAGCGTATGGTGCTATACTTGGATTTTCGGCCATGAACATGACTTTGGAATTTGGCACAGCTCATACTTTGCTGTAGAGTACATCTGGGGCTACATTTCGTGCAAGTTTCAGCTCGATTGCCTAAGTATTGAGGGAGAAATTTCAAACTCTAGCAGAAAAAAGTGTCTCCTAGTCTAAGCGCAGTTTTTTTGCTGCCTGCTCTGCCGTTTGTCGCATAGCGTGTGGTGCTATACTTGGATTTTCGGCCATGAACATGACTTTGGAATTTGGCATTGCTCATACTTTCCTGTAGAGTACATCTGGGGCTACATTTCGTGCAAGTTTCAGCTCGATTGCCTCAGTATTGAGGGAGAAGTTTCAAACTCTAGCAGAAAAAAGTGTCTCCTAGTCTAAGCGCAGTTTTTTTGCTGCCTGCTCTGCCGTTTTGTCGCATAGCGTGTGGTGCTATACTTGGATTTTCGGCCATGAACATGACTTTGGAATTTGGCATTGCTCATACTTTCCTGTAGAGTACATCTGGGGCTACATTTCGTGCAAGTTTCAGCTCGATTGCCTCAGTATTGAGGGAGAAATTTCAAACTCTAGCAGAAAAAAGTGTCTCATAGTCTAAGTGCAGTTTTTCTGCCGACTGCTCTGCCGTTTTGTCGCATAGCGTGTGGTGCTATACTTGGATTTTCGGCCATGAACATGACTTTGGAATTTGGCACTGCTCATACTTTCCTGTAGGGTACATCTGTGGCTACATTTCGTGCAAGTTTCAGCTCGATTGCCTCAGTATTGAGGGAGAAATTTCAAACTCTAGCAGAAAAAAGTGTCTCATAGTCTAAGTGCAGTTTTTCTGCCGACTGCTCTGCCGTTTTGTCGCATAGCGTGTGGTGCTATACTTGGATTTTCGGCCATGAACATGACTTTGGAATTTGGCACTGCTCATACTTTCCTGTAGAGTACATCTGGGGCTACATTTCGTGCAAGTTTCAGCTCGATTGCCTCAGTATTGAGGGAGAAATTTCAAACTCTAGCAGAAAAAAGTGTCTCCTAGTCTAAGCGCAGTTTTTTTGCCGCCTGCTCTGCCGTTTGTCGCATAGCGTATGGTGCTATACTTGGATTTTCGGCCATGAACATGACTTTGGAATTTGGCATTGCTCATACTTTCCTGTAGAGTACATCTGGGGCTACATTTCGTGCAAGTTTCAGCTCGATTGCCTAAGTATTGAGGGAGAAATTTCAAACTCTAGCAGAAAAAAGTGTCTCATAGTCTAAGTTCAGTTTTTCTGCCGACTGCTCTGCCGTTTGTCGCATAGCGTATGGTGCTATACTTGGATTTTCGGCCATGAACATGACTTTGGAATTTGGCATTGCTCATACTTTCCTGTAGAGTACATCTGGGGCTACATTTCGTGCAAGTTTCAGCTCGATTGCCTCTGTATTGAGGGAGAAATTTCAAACTCTAACAGAAAAAAGTATCTCATAGTCTAAGTGCAGGGTTTTTTTTGCCGCGTGCTCTGCCGTTTTATCGCATAGCGTGTGGTGCTATACTTGGATTTTCGTCCATGAACATGACTTTGGAATTTGGCACAGCTCATACTTTCATTTACAGTACATCTGGGGCTACATTTCGTGCAAGTTTCAGCTCGATTGCCTCAGTATTGAGGGAGAAATTTCAAACTCTAGCAGAAAAAAGTGTCTCCTAGTCTAAGTGCAGTTTTTTTGCCGACTGCTCTGCCGTTTTGTCGCATAGCGTGTGGTGCTATACTTGGATTTTCGGCCATGAACATGACTTTGGAATTTGGCATAGCTCATATTTTCCTGTAGAGTACATCTGGGGCTACATTTCGTGCAAGTTTCAGCTCGATTGCCTCAGTATTGAGGGATAAATTTCAAACTCTAGCAGAAAAAAGTGTCTTCTATAGTCTAAGCGCAGATTTTTTACCGCCTGCTCTGCCGTTTGTCGCATAGCGTGTGGTGCTATACTTGGATTTTCGGCCATGAACATGACTTTGGAATTTGGCACAGCTCCTACTTTCCTGTAGAGAACATCTGGGGCTACATTTCGTGCAAGTTTCAGCTCGATTGGCTCAGTATTGAGTGGGAAATTTCAAACTCTAGCAGAAAAAAGTGTCTCCTAGTCTAAGCGCAGATTTTTTGCCGCCTGCTCTGCCGTTTGTCGCATAGCGTGTGGTGCTATACTTGGATTTTCGGCCATGAACATGACTTTGGAATTTGGCACAGCTCATACTTTTATTTACAGTACATCTGGGGCTACATTTCGTGCAAGTTTCAGCTCGATTGCCTCAGTATTGAGGGAGAAATTTCAAACTCTAGCAGAAAAAAGTGTCTCCTAGTCTAAGTGCAGTTTTTTTGCCGACTGCTCTGCCGTTTTGTCGCATAGCGTGTGGTGCTATACTTGGATTTTCGGCCATGAACATGACTTTGGAATTTGGCACAGCTCATACTTTCATTTAGAGTACATATGGGGCTACATTTCGTGCAAGTTTAAGCTCGATTGCCTCTGTATTGAGGGAGAAATTTCAAACTCTAACAGAAAAAAGTGTCTCATAGTCTAAGTGCAGGGGTTTTTTTTGCCGCGTGCTCTGCCGTTTTGTCGCATAGTGTGTGGTGCTATACTTGGATTTTCGGCCATGAACATGACTTTGGAATTTGGCACTGCTCATACTTTCCTGTAGAGTACATCTGGGGCTACATTTCGTGCAAGTTTCAGCTCGATTGCCTCTGTATTGAGGGAGAAATTTCAAACTCTAACCGAAAAAAGTGTCTCATAGTCTAAGGGCAGGGTTTTATTTGCCGCGTGCTCTGCCGTTTTGTCGCATAGCGTGTGGTGCTATACTTGGATTTTCGGCCATGAACATGACTTTGGAATTTGGCACTGCTCATACTTTCCTGTAGAGTACATCTGGGGCTACATTTCGTGCAAGTTTCAGCTCGATTGCCTAAGTATTGAGGGAGAAATTTCAAATTCTAGCAGAAAAAAGTGTCTCATAGTCTAAGTGCAGTTTTTCTGCCGCCTGCTCTGCCGTTTGTCGCATAGCGTGTGGTGCTATACTTGGATTTTCGGCCATGAACATGACTTTGGAATTTGGCATTGCTCATACTTTCCTGTAGAGTACATCTGGGGCTACATTTCGTGCAAGTTTCAGCTCGATTGCCTCTGTATTGAGGGAGAAATTTCAAACTCTAACAGAAAAAAGTATCTCATAGTCTAAGTGCAGGGTTTTTTTTGCCGCGTGCTCTGCCGTTTTATCGCATAGCGTGTGGTGCTATACTTGGATTTTCGTCCATGAACATGACTTTGGAATTTGGCACAGCTCATACTTTCATTTACAGTACATCTGGGGCTACATTTCGTGCAAGTTTCAGCTCGATTGCCTCAGTATTGAGGGAGAAATTTCAAACTCTAGCAGAAAAAAGTGTCTCCTAGTCTAAGTGCAGTTTTTTTGCCGACTGCTCTGCCGTTTTGTCGCATAGCGTGTGGTGCTATACTTGGATTTTCGGCCATGAACATGACTTTGGAATTTGGCATAGCTCATATTTTCCTGTAGAGTACATCTGGGGCTACATTTCGTGCAAGTTTCAGCTCGATTGCCTCAGTATTGAGGGATAAATTTCAAACTCTAGCAGAAAAAAGTGTCTTCTATAGTCTAAGCGCAGATTTTTTACCGCCTGCTCTGCCGTTTGTCGCATAGCGTGTGGTGCTATACTTGGATTTTCGGCCATGAACATGACTTTGGAATTTGGCACAGCTCCTACTTTCCTGTAGAGAACATCTGGGGCTACATTTCGTGCAAGTTTCAGCTCGATTGGCTCAGTATTGAGTGGGAAATTTCAAACTCTAGCAGAAAAAAGTGTCTCCTAGTCTAAGCGCAGATTTTTTGCCGCCTGCTCTGCCGTTTGTCGCATAGCGTGTGGTGCTATACTTGGATTTTCGGCCATGAACATGACTTTGGAATTTGGCACAGCTCATACTTTTATTTACAGTACATCTGGGGCTACATTTCGTGCAAGTTTCAGCTCGATTGCCTCAGTATTGAGGGAGAAATTTCAAACTCTAGCAGAAAAAAGTGTCTCCTAGTCTAAGTGCAGTTTTTTTGCCGACTGCTCTGCCGTTTTGTCGCATAGCGTGTGGTGCTATACTTGGATTTTCGGCCATGAACATGACTTTGGAATTTGGCACAGCTCATACTTTCATTTAGAGTACATATGGGGCTACATTTCGTGCAAGTTTAAGCTCGATTGCCTCTGTATTGAGGGAGAAATTTCAAACTCTAACAGAAAAAAGTGTCTCATAGTCTAAGTGCAGGGGTTTTTTTTGCCGCGTGCTCTGCCGTTTTGTCGCATAGTGTGTGGTGCTATACTTGGATTTTCGGCCATGAACATGACTTTGGAATTTGGCACTGCTCATACTTTCCTGTAGAGTACATCTGGGGCTACATTTCGTGCAAGTTTCAGCTCGATTGCCTCTGTATTGAGGGAGAAATTTCAAACTCTAACCGAAAAAAGTGTCTCATAGTCTAAGGGCAGGGTTTTATTTGCCGCGTGCTCTGCCGTTTTGTCGCATAGCGTGTGGTGCTATACTTGGATTTTCGGCCATGAACATGACTTTGGAATTTGGCACTGCTCATACTTTCCTGTAGAGTACATCTGGGGCTACATTTCGTGCAAGTTTCAGCTCGATTGCCTAAGTATTGAGGGAGAAATTTCAAATTCTAGCAGAAAAAAGTGTCTCATAGTCTAAGTGCAGTTTTTCTGCCGCCTGCTCTGCCGTTTGTCGCATAGCGTGTGGTGCTATACTTGGATTTTCGGCCATGAACATGACTTTGGAATTTGGCACAGCTCCTACTTTCCTGTAGAGAACATCTGGGGCTACATTTCGTGCAAGTTTCAGCTCGATTGGCTCAGTATTGAGTGGGAAATTTCAAACTCTAGCAGAAAAAAGTGTCTCCTAGTCTAAGCGCAGATTTTTTGCCGCCTGCTCTGCCGTTTGTCGCATAGCGTGTGGTGCTATACTTGGATTTTCGGCCATGAACATGACTTTGGAATTTGGCACAGCTCATACTTTTATTTACAGTACATCTGGGGCTACATTTCGTGCAAGTTTCAGCTCGATTGCCTCAGTATTGAGGGAGAAATTTCAAACTCTAGCAGAAAAAAGTGTCTCCTAGTCTAAGTGCAGTTTTTTTGCCGACTGCTCTGCCGTTTTGTCGCATAGCGTATGGTGCTATACTTGGATTTTCGGCCATGAACATGACTTTGGAATTTGGCACAGCTCATACTTTGCTGTAGAGTACATCTGGGGCTACATTTCGTGCAAGTTTCAGCTCGATTGCCTAAGTATTGAGGGAGAAATTTCAAACTCTAGCAGAAAAAAGTGTCTCCTAGTCTAAGCGCAGTTTTTTTGCTGCCTGCTCTGCCGTTTGTCGCATAGCGTGTGGTGCTATACTTGGATTTTCGGCCATGAACATGACTTTGGAATTTGGCATTGCTCATACTTTCCTGTAGAGTACATCTGGGGCTACATTTCGTGCAAGTTTCAGCTCGATTGCCTCAGTATTGAGGGAGAAGTTTCAAACTCTAGCAGAAAAAAGTGTCTCCTAGTCTAAGCGCAGTTTTTTTGCTGCCTGCTCTGCCGTTTTGTCGCATAGCGTGTGGTGCTATACTTGGATTTTCGGCCATGAACATGACTTTGGAATTTGGCATTGCTCATACTTTCCTGTAGAGTACATCTGGGGCTACATTTCGTGCAAGTTTCAGCTCGATTGCCTCAGTATTGAGGGAGAAATTTCAAACTCTAGCAGAAAAAAGTGTCTCATAGTCTAAGTGCAGTTTTTCTGCCGACTGCTCTGCCGTTTTGTCGCATAGCGTGTGGTGCTATACTTGGATTTTCGGCCATGAACATGACTTTGGAATTTGGCACTGCTCATACTTTCCTGTAGGGTACATCTGTGGCTACATTTCGTGCAAGTTTCAGCTCGATTGCCTCAGTATTGAGGGAGAAATTTCAAACTCTAGCAGAAAAAAGTGTCTCATAGTCTAAGTGCAGTTTTTCTGCCGACTGCTCTGCCGTTTTGTCGCATAGCGTGTGGTGCTATACTTGGATTTTCGGCCATGAACATGACTTTGGAATTTGGCACTGCTCATACTTTCCTGTAGAGTACATCTGGGGCTACATTTCGTGCAAGTTTCAGCTCGATTGCCTCAGTATTGAGGGAGAAATTTCAAACTCTAGCAGAAAAAAGTGTCTCCTAGTCTAAGCGCAGTTTTTTTGCCGCCTGCTCTGCCGTTTGTCGCATAGCGTATGGTGCTATACTTGGATTTTCGGCCATGAACATGACTTTGGAATTTGGCATTGCTCATACTTTCCTGTAGAGTACATCTGGGGCTACATTTCGTGCAAGTTTCAGCTCGATTGCCTAAGTATTGAGGGAGAAATTTCAAACTCTAGCAGAAAAAAGTGTCTCATAGTCTAAGTGCAGTTTTTCTGCCGACTGCTCTGCCGTTTTGTGGCATAGCGTGTGGTGCTATACTTGGATTTTCGGCCATGAACATGACTTTGGAATTTGGCAGTGCTCATACTTTCCTGTAGAGTACATCTGGGGCTACATTTCGTGCAAGTTTCAGCTCGATTGCCTCAGTATTGAGGGAGAAATTTCAAACTCTAGCAGAAAAAAGTGTCTCTTAGTCTAAGTGCAGTTTTTTTGCCCACTGCTCTGCCGTTTTGTCGCATAGCGTGTGGTGCTATACTTGGATTTTCGGCCATGAACTTTGGAATTTGGCACTGCTCATACTATCCTGTAGAGTACATCTGGGGCTACATTTCGTGCAAGTTTCAGCTCGATTGCCTAAGTATTGAGGGAGAAATTTCAAACTCTAGCAGAAAAAAGTGTCTCATAGTCTAAGTGCAGTTTTTCTGCCGACTGCTCTGCCGTTTTGTGGCATAGCGTGTGGTGCTATACTTGGATTTTCGGCCATGAACATGACTTTGGAATTTGGCAGTGCTCATACTTTCCTGTAGAGTACATCTGGGGCTACATTTCGTGCAAGTTTCAGCTCGATTGCCTCAGTATTGAGGGAGAAATTTCAAACTCTAGCAGAAAAAAGTGTCTCTTAGTCTAAGTGCAGTTTTTTTGCCCACTGCTCTGCCGTTTTGTCGCATAGCGTGTGGTGCTATACTTGGATTTTTGGCCATGAACATGACTTTGGAATTTGGCACAGTTCATACTTTCCTGTAGAGTACATCTGGGGCTACATTTCGTGCAAGTTTCAGCTCGATTGCCTCTGTATTGAGGGAGAAATTTCAAACTCTAACAGAAAAAAGTATCTCATAGTCTAAGTGCAGGGATTTTTTTGCCGCGTGCTCTGCCGTTTTATCGCATAGCGTGTGGTGCTATACTTGGATTTTCGGCCATGAACATGACTTTGTAATTTGGCACAGCTCATCCTTTCCTGTAGAGTACATCTGGGGCTACATTTCGTGCAAGTTTCAGCTCGATTGCCTCAGTATTGAGGGAGAAATTTCAAACTCTAGCAGAAAAAAGTGTCTCCTAGTCTAAGTGCAGTTTTTTTGCCGACTGCTCTGCCGTTTTGTCGCATAGCGTATGGTGCTATACTTGGATTTTCGGCCATGAACATGACTTTGGAATTTGGCACAGCTCATACTTTGCTGTAGAGTACATCTGGGGCTACATTTCGTGCAAGTTTCAGCTCGATTGCCTAAGTATTGAGGGAGAAATTTCAAACTCTAGCAGAAAAAAGTGTCTCATAGTCTAAGTGCAGTTTTTCTGCCGACTGCTCTGCCGTTTTGTCGCATAGCGTGTGGTGCTATACTTGGATTTTCGGCCATGTACATGACTTTGGAATTTGGCACAGCTCATACTTTCCTGTAGAGTACATCTGGGGCTACATTTCGTGCAAGTTTCAGCTCGATTGCCTCAGTATTGAGGGAGAAATTTCAAACTCTAACAGAAAAAAGTATCTCATAGTCTAAGTGCAGGGTTTTTTTTGCCGCGTGCTCTGCCGTTTTATCGCATAGCGTGTGGTGCTATACTTGGATTTTCGGCCATGAACATGACTTTGGAATTTGGCACAGCTCATACTTTCCTGTAGAGTACATCTGGGGCTACATTTCGTGCAAGTTTCAGCTCGATTGCCTCAGTATTGAGGGAGAAATTTCAAACTCTAGCAGAAAAAAGTGTCTCATAGTCTAAGTGCAGTTTTTCTGCCGACTGCTCTGCCGTTTTGTCGCATAGCGTGTGGTGCTATACTTGGATTTTGGGCCATGAACATGACTTTGGAATTTGGCACTGCTCATACTATCCTGTAGAGTACATCTGGGGCTACATTTCGTGCAAGTTTCAGCTCGATTGCCTCAGTATTGAGGGAGAAATTTCAAACTCTAGCAGAAAAAAGTGTCTCCTAGTCTAAGTGCAGTTTTTCTGCCGACTGCTCTGCCGTTTTGTCGCATAGCGTGTGGTGCTATACTTGGATTTTCGGCCATGAACATGACTTTGGAATTTGGCACAGCTCATACTTTCCTGTAGAGTACATCTGGGGCTACATTTCGTGCAAGTTTCAGCTCGATTGCCTCAGTATTGAGGGAGAAATTTCAAACTCTAGCAGAAAAAAGTGTCTCATAGTCTAAGTGCAGTTTTTCTGCCGACTGCTCTGCCGTTTTGTCGCATAGCGTGTGGTGCTATACTTGGATTTTCGGCCATTAACATGACTTTGGAATTTGGCACTGCTCATACTATCCTGTAGAGTACATCTGGGGCTACATTTCGTGCAAGTTTCAGCTCGATTGCCTCAGTATTGAGGGAGAAATTTCAAACTCTAGCAGAAAAAAGTGTCTCCTAGTCTAAGCGCAGTTTTTTTGCCGCCTGCTCTGCCGTTTGTCGCATAGCGTATGGTGCTATACTTGGATTTTCGGCCATGAACATGACTTTGGAATTTGGCACAGCTCATACTTTCCTGTAGAGAACATCTGGGGCTACATTTCGTGCAAGTTTCAGCTCGATTGCCTAAGTATTGAGGGAGAAATTTCAAACTCTAGCAGAAAAAAGTGTCTCATAGTCTAAGTGCAGTTTTTCTGCCGACTGCTCTGCCGTTTTGTGGCATAGCGTGTGATGCTATACTTGGATTTTCGGCCATGAACATGACTTTGGAATTTGGCACAGCTCATACTTTCCTGTAGAGTACATCTGGGGCTACATTTCGTGCAAGTTTCAGCTCGATTACCTCAGTATTGAGGGAGAAATTTCAAACTCTAGCAGAAAAAATTGTCTCCTAGTCTAAGCGCAGTTTTTTTGCCGCCTACTCTGCCGTTTGTCGCATAGCGTGTGGTGCTATACTTGGATTTTCGGCCATGAACATGACTTTGGAATTTGGCACAGCTCATACTTTTATTTAGAGTACATATGGGGCTACATTTCGTGCAAGTTTCAGCTCGATTGCCTCTGTATTGAGGGAGAAATTTCAAACTCTAACAGAAAAAAGTGTCTCACAGTCTAAGTGCAGGGTTTTTTTTGCCGCGTGCTCTGCCGTTTTGTCGCATAGCGTGTGGTGCTATACTTGGATTTTCGGCCATGAACATGACTTTGGAATTTGGAACTGCTCATACTTTCCTGTAGAGTACATCTGGGGCTACATTTCGTGCAAGTTTCAGCTCGATTGCCTCTGTATTGAGGGAGAAATTTCAAACTCTAACAGAAAAAAGTGTCTCATAGTCTAAGTGCAGTTTTTTTGCCCACTGCTCTGCCGTTTTGTCGCATAGCGTGTGGTGCTATACTTGGATTTTCGGCCATGAACATGACTTTGGAATTTGGCACAGTTCATACTTTCCTGTAGAGTACATCTGGGGCTACATTTTGTGCAAGTTTCAGCTCGATTGCCTCTGTATTGAGGGAGAAATTTCAAACTCTAACAGAAAAAAGTATCTCATAGTCTAAGTGCAGGGTTTTTTTTGCCGCGTGCTCTGCCGTTTTATCGCATAGCGTGTGGTGCTATACTTGGATTTTCGGCCATGAACATGACTTTGGAATTTGGCACAGCTCATACTTTCCTGTAGAGTACATCTAGGGCTACATTTCGTGCAAGTTTCAGCTCGATTGCCTCAGTATTGAGGGAGAAATTTCAAACTCTAGCAGAAAAAAGTGTCTCATAGTCTAAGTGCAGTTTTTCTGCCGACTGCTCTGCCGTTTTGTCGCATAGCGTGTGGTGCTATACTTGGATTTTGGGCCATGAACATGACTTTGGAATTTGGCACTGCTCATACTATCCTGTAGAGTACATCTGGGGCTACATTTCGTGCAAGTTTCAGCTCGATTGCCTCAGTATTGAGGGAGAAATTTCAAACTCTAGCAGAAAAAAGTGTCTCCTAGTCTAAGTGCAGTTTTTCTGCCGACTGCTCTGCCGTTTTGTCGCATAGCGTGTGGTGCTATACTTGGATTTTCGGCCATGAACATGACTTTGGAATTTGGCACAGCTCATACTTTCCTGTAGAGTACATCTGGGGCTACATTTCGTGCAAGTTTCAGCTCGATTGCCTCAGTATTGAGGGAGAAATTTCAAACTCTAGCAGAAAAAAGTGTCTCATAGTCTAAGTGCAGTTTTTCTGCCGACTGCTCTGCCGTTTTGTCGCATAGCGTGTGGTGCTATACTTGGATTTTCGGCCATGAACATGACTTTGGAATTTGGCACTGCTCATACTTTCCTGTAGGGTACATCTGTGGCTACATTTCGTGTAAGTTTCAGCTCGATTGCCTCAGTATTGAGGGAGAAATTTCAAACTCTAGCAGAAAAAAGTGTCTCATAGTCTAAGTGCAGTTTTTCTGCCGACTGCTCTGCCGTTTTGTCGCATAGCGTGTGGTGCTATACTTGGATTTTCGGCCATGAACATGACTTTGGAATTTGGCACTGCTCATACTTTCCTGTAGAGTACATCTGGGGCTACATTTCGTGCAAGTTTCAGCTCGATTGCCTCAGTATTGAGGGAGAAATTTCAAACTCTAGCAGAAAAAAGTGTCTCCTAGTCTAAGCGCAGTTTTTTTGCCGCCTGCTCTGCCGTTTGTCGCATAGCGTGTGGTGCTATACTTGGATTTTCGGCCATGAACATGACTTTGGAATTTGGCACAGCTCATACTTTCCTGTAGAGTACATCTAGGGCTACATTTCGTGCAAGTTTCAGCTCGATTGCCTCAGTATTGAGGGAGAAATTTCAAACTCTAGCAGAAAAAAGTGTCTCATAGTCTAAGTGCAGTTTTTCTGCCGACTGCTCTGCCGTTTTGTCGCATAGCGTGTGGTGCTATACTTGGATTTTGGGCCATGAACATGACTTTGGAATTTGGCACTGCTCATACTATCCTGTAGAGTACATCTGGGGCTACATTTCGTGCAAGTTTCAGCTCGATTGCCTCAGTATTGAGGGAGAAATTTCAAACTCTAGCAGAAAAAAGTGTCTCCTAGTCTAAGTGCAGTTTTTCTGCCGACTGCTCTGCCGTTTTGTCGCATAGCGTGTGGTGCTATACTTGGATTTTCGGCCATGAACATGACTTTGGAATTTGGCACAGCTCATACTTTCCTGTAGAGTACATCTGGGGCTACATTTCGTGCAAGTTTCAGCTCGATTGCCTCAGTATTGAGGGAGAAATTTCAAACTCTAGCAGAAAAAAGTGTCTCATAGTCTAAGTGCAGTTTTTCTGCCGACTGCTCTGCCGTTTTGTCGCATAGCGTGTGGTGCTATACTTGGATTTTCGGCCATGAACATGACTTTGGAATTTGGCACTGCTCATACTTTCCTGTAGGGTACATCTGTGGCTACATTTCGTGTAAGTTTCAGCTCGATTGCCTCAGTATTGAGGGAGAAATTTCAAACTCTAGCAGAAAAAAGTGTCTCATAGTCTAAGTGCAGTTTTTCTGCCGACTGCTCTGCCGTTTTGTCGCATAGCGTGTGGTGCTATACTTGGATTTTCGGCCATGAACATGACTTTGGAATTTGGCACTGCTCATACTTTCCTGTAGAGTACATCTGGGGCTACATTTCGTGCAAGTTTCAGCTCGATTGCCTCAGTATTGAGGGAGAAATTTCAAACTCTAGCAGAAAAAAGTGTCTCCTAGTCTAAGCGCAGTTTTTTTGCCGCCTGCTCTGCCGTTTGTCGCATAGCGTATGGTGCTATACTTGGATTTTCGGCCATGAACATGACTTTGGAATTTGGCATTGCTCATACTTTCCTGTAGAGTACATCTGGGGCTACATTTCGTGCAAGTTTCAGCTCGATTGCCTAAGTATTGAGGGAGAAATTTCAAACTCTAGCAGAAAAAAGTGTCTCATAGTCTAAGTGCAGTTTTTCTGCCGACTGCTCTGCCGTTTTGTGGCATAGCGTGTGGTGCTATACTTGGATTTTCGGCCATGAACATGACTTTGGAATTTGGCAGTGCTCATACTTTCCTGTAGAGTACATCTGGGGCTACATTTCGTGCAAGTTTCAGCTCGATTGCCTCAGTATTGAGGGAGAAATTTCAAACTCTAGCAGAAAAAAGTGTCTCTTAGTCTAAGTGCAGTTTTTTTGCCCACTGCTCTGCCGTTTTGTCGCATAGCGTGTGGTGCTATACTTGGATTTTCGGCCATGAACATGACTTTGGAATTTGGCACTGCTCATACTATCCTGTAGAGTACATCTGGGGCTACATTTCGTGCAAGTTTCAGCTCGATTGCCTAAGTATTGAGGGAGAAATTTCAAACTCTAGCAGAAAAAAGTGTCTCATAGTCTAAGTGCAGTTTTTCTGCCGACTGCTCTGCCGTTTTGTGGCATAGCGTGTGGTGCTATACTTGGATTTTCGGCCATGAACATGACTTTGGAATTTGGCAGTGCTCATACTTTCCTGTAGAGTACATCTGGGGCTACATTTCGTGCAAGTTTCAGCTCGATTGCCTCAGTATTGAGGGAGAAATTTCAAACTCTAGCAGAAAAAAGTGTCTCTTAGTCTAAGTGCAGTTTTTTTGCCCACTGCTCTGCCGTTTTGTCGCATAGCGTGTGGTGCTATACTTGGATTTTTGGCCATGAACATGACTTTGGAATTTGGCACAGTTCATACTTTCCTGTAGAGTACATCTGGGGCTACATTTCGTGCAAGTTTCAGCTCGATTGCCTCTGTATTGAGGGAGAAATTTCAAACTCTAACAGAAAAAAGTATCTCATAGTCTAAGTGCAGGGATTTTTTTGCCGCGTGCTCTGCCGTTTTATCGCATAGCGTGTGGTGCTATACTTGGATTTTCGGCCATGAACATGACTTTGTAATTTGGCACAGCTCATACTTTCCTGTAGAGTACATCTGGGGCTACATTTCGTGCAAGTTTCAGCTCGATTGCCTCAGTATTGAGGGAGAAATTTCAAACTCTAGCAGAAAAAAGTGTCTCCTAGTCTAAGTGCAGTTTTTTTGCCGACTGCTCTGCCGTTTTGTCGCATAGCGTATGGTGCTATACTTGGATTTTCGGCCATGAACATGACTTTGGAATTTGGCACAGCTCATACTTTCCTGTAGAGTACATCTGGGGCTACATTTCGTGCAAGTTTCAGCTCGATTGCCTCTGTATTGAGGGAGAAATTTCAAACTCTAACAGAAAAAAGTATCTCATAGTCTAAGTGCAGGGATTTTTTTGCCGCGTGCTCTGCCGTTTTATCGCATAGCGTGTGGTGCTATACTTGGATTTTCGGCCATGAACATGACTTTGGAATTTGGCACAGCTCATACTTTCCTGTAGAGTACATCTGGGGCTACATTTCGTGCAAGTTTCAGCTCGATTGCCTCAGTATTGAGGGAGAAATTTCAAACTCTAGCAGAAAAAAGTGTCTCCTAGTCTAAGTGCAGTTTTTTTGCCGACTGCTCTGCCGTTTTGTCGCATAGCGTATGGTGCTATACTTGGATTTTCGGCCATGAACATGACTTTGGAATTTGGCACAGCTCATACTTTCCTGTAGAGTACATCTGGGGCTACATTTCGTGCAAGTTTCAGCTCGATTGCCTCAGTATTGAGGGAGAAATTTCAAACTCTAACAGAAAAAAGTATCTCATAGTCTAAGTGCAGGGTTTTTTTTGCCGCGTGCTCTGCCGTTTTATCGCATAGCGTGTGGTGCTATACTTGGATTTTCGGCCATGAACATGACTTTGGAATTTGGCACAGCTCATACTTTCCTGTAGAGTACATCTGGGGCTACATTTCGTGCAAGTTTCAGCTCGATTGCCTCAGTATTGAGGGAGAAATTTCAAACTCTAGCAGAAAAAAGTGTCTCATAGTCTAAGTGCAGTTTTTCTGCCGACTGCTCTGCCGTTTTGTCGCATAGCGTGTGGTGCTATACTTGGATTTTGGGCCATGAACATGACTTTGGAATTTGGCACTGCTCATACTATCCTGTAGAGTACATCTGGGGCTACATTTCGTGCAAGTTTCAGCTCGATTGCCTCAGTATTGAGGGAGAAATTTCAAACTCTAGCAGAAAAAAGTGTCTCCTAGTCTAAGTGCAGTTTTTCTGCCGACTGCTCTGCCGTTTTGTCGCATAGCGTGTGGTGCTATACTTGGATTTTCGGCCATGAACATGACTTTGGAATTTGGCACAGCTCATACTTTCCTGTAGAGTACATCTGGGGCTACATTTCGTGCAAGTTTCAGCTCGATTGCCTCAGTATTGAGGGAGAAATTTCAAACTCTAGCAGAAAAAAGTGTCTCATAGTCTAAGTGCAGTTTTTCTGCCGACTGCTCTGCCGTTTTGTCGCATAGCGTGTGGTGCTATACTTGGATTTTCGGCCATTAACATGACTTTGGAATTTGGCACTGCTCATACTATCCTGTAGAGTACATCTGGGGCTACATTTCGTGCAAGTTTCAGCTCGATTGCCTCAGTATTGAGGGAGAAATTTCAAACTCTAGCAGAAAAAAGTGTCTCCTAGTCTAAGCGCAGTTTTTTTGCCGCCTGCTCTGCCGTTTGTCGCATAGCGTATGGTGCTATACTTGGATTTTCGGCCATGAACATGACTTTGGAATTTGGCACAGCTCATACTTTCCTGTAGAGAACATCTGGGGCTACATTTCGTGCAAGTTTCAGCTCGATTGCCTAAGTATTGAGGGAGAAATTTCAAACTCTAGCAGAAAAAAGTGTCTCATAGTCTAAGTGCAGTTTTTCTGCCGACTGCTCTGCCGTTTTGTGGCATAGCGTGTGATGCTATACTTGGATTTTCGGCCATGAACATGACTTTGGAATTTGGCACAGCTCATACTTTCCTGTAGAGTACATCTGGGGCTACATTTCGTGCAAGTTTCAGCTCGATTACCTCAGTATTGAGGGAGAAATTTCAAACTCTAGCAGAAAAAATTGTCTCCTAGTCTAAGCGCAGTTTTTTTGCCGCCTACTCTGCCGTTTGTCGCATAGCGTGTGGTGCTATACTTGGATTTTCGGCCATGAACATGACTTTGGAATTTGGAACTGCTCATACTTTCCTGTAGAGTACATCTGGGGCTACATTTCGTGCAAGTTTCAGCTCGATTGCCTCTGTATTGAGGGAGAAATTTCAAACTCTAACAGAAAAAAGTGTCTCATAGTCTAAGTGCAGTTTTTTTGCCCACTGCTCTGCCGTTTTGTCGCATAGCGTGTGGTGCTATACTTGGATTTTCGGCCATGAACATGACTTTGGAATTTGGCACAGTTCATACTTTCCTGTAGAGTACATCTGGGGCTACATTTTGTGCAAGTTTCAGCTCGATTGCCTCTGTATTGAGGGAGAAATTTCAAACTCTAACAGAAAAAAGTATCTCATAGTCTAAGTGCAGGGTTTTTTTTGCCGCGTGCTCTGCCGTTTTATCGCATAGCGTGTGGTGCTATACTTGGATTTTCGGCCATGAACATGACTTTGGAATTTGGCACAGCTCATACTTTCCTGTAGAGTACATCTAGGGCTACATTTCGTGCAAGTTTCAGCTCGATTGCCTCAGTATTGAGGGAGAAATTTCAAACTCTAGCAGAAAAAAGTGTCTCATAGTCTAAGTGCAGTTTTTCTGCCGACTGCTCTGCCGTTTTGTCGCATAGCGTGTGGTGCTATACTTGGATTTTGGGCCATGAACATGACTTTGGAATTTGGCACTGCTCATACTATCCTGTAGAGTACATCTGGGGCTACATTTCGTGCAAGTTTCAGCTCGATTGCCTCAGTATTGAGGGAGAAATTTCAAACTCTAGCAGAAAAAAGTGTCTCCTAGTCTAAGTGCAGTTTTTCTGCCGACTGCTCTGCCGTTTTGTCGCATAGCGTGTGGTGCTATACTTGGATTTTCGGCCATGAACATGACTTTGGAATTTGGCACAGCTCATACTTTCCTGTAGAGTACATCTGGGGCTACATTTCGTGCAAGTTTCAGCTCGATTGCCTCAGTATTGAGGGAGAAATTTCAAACTCTAGCAGAAAAAAGTGTCTCATAGTCTAAGTGCAGTTTTTCTGCCGACTGCTCTGCCGTTTTGTCGCATAGCGTGTGGTGCTATACTTGGATTTTCGGCCATGAACATGACTTTGGAATTTGGCACTGCTCATACTATCCTGTAGAGTACATCTGGGGCTACATTTCGTGCAAGTTTCAGCTCGATTGCCTCAGTATTGAGGGAGAAATTTCAAACTCTAGCAGAAAAAAGTGTCTCCTAGTCTAAGCGCAGTTTTTTTGCCGCCTGCTCTGCCGTTTGTCGCATAGCGTATGGTGCTATACTTGGATTTTCGGCCATGAACATGACTTTGGAATTTGGCACAGCTCATACTTTCCTGTAGAGAACATCTGGGGCTACATTTCGTGCAAGTTTCAGCTCGATTGCCTAAGTATTGAGGGAGAAATTTCAAACTCTAGCAGAAAAAAGTGTCTCATAGTCTAAGTGCAGTTTTTCTGCCGACTGCTCTGCCGTTTTGTGGCATAGCGTGTGATGCTATACTTGGATTTTCGGCCATGAACATGACTTTGGAATTTGGCACAGCTCATACTTTCCTGTAGAGTACATCTGGGGCTACATTTCGTGCAAGTTTCAGCTCGATTACCTCTGTATTGAGGGAGAAATTTCAAACTCTAGCAGAAAAAATTGTCTCCTAGTCTAAGCGCAGTTTTTTGCCGCCTACTCTGCCGTTTGTCGCATAGCGTGTGGTGCTATACTTGGATTTTCGGCCATGAACATGACTTTGGAATTTGGCACAGCTCATACTTTTATTTAGAGTACATATGGGGCTACATTTCGTGCAAGTTTCAGCTCGATTGCCTCTGTATTGAGGGAGAAATTTCAAACTCTAACAGAAAAAAGTGTCTCATAGTCTAAGTGCAGGGTTTTTTTTGCCGAGTGCTCTGCCGTTTTGTCGCATAGCGTGTGGTGCTATACTTGGATTTTCGGCCATGAACATGACTTTGGAATTTGGAACTGCTCATACTTTCCTGTAGAGTACATCTGGGGCTACATTTCGTGCAAGTTTCAGCTCGATTACCTCAGTATTGAGGGAGAAATTTCAAACTCTAGCAGAAAAAATTGTCTCCTAGTCTAAGCGCAGTTTTTTTGCCGCCTACTCTGCCGTTTGTCGCATAGCGTGTGGTGCTATACTTGGATTTTCGGCCATGAACATGACTTTGGAATTTGGCACAGCTCATACTTTTATTTAGAGTACATATGGGGCTACATTTCGTGCAAGTTTCAGCTCGATTGCCTCTGTATTGAGGGAGAAATTTCAAACTCTAACAGAAAAAAGTGTCTCATAGTCTAAGTGCAGGGTTTTTTTTGCCGCGTGCTCTGCCGTTTTGTCGCATAGCGTGTGGTGCTATACTTGGATTTTCGGCCATGAACATGACTTTGGAATTTGGAACTGCTCATACTTTCCTGTAGAGTACATCTGGGGCTACATTTCGTGCAAGTTTCAGCTCGATTGCCTCTGTATTGAGGGAGAAATTTCAAACTCTAACAGAAAAAAGTGTCTCATAGTCTAAGTGCAGTTTTTTTGCCCACTGCTCTGCCGTTTTGTCGCATAGCGTGTGGTGCTATACTTGGATTTTCGGCCATGAACATGACTTTGGAATTTGGCACAGTTCATACTTTCCTGTAGAGTACATCTGGGGCTACATTTCGTGCAAGTTTCAGCTCGATTGCCTCTGTATTGAGGGAGAAATTTCAAACTCTAACAGAAAAAAGTGTCTCATAGTCTAAGTGCAGGGTTTTTTTTGCCGCGTGCTCTGCCGTTTTATCGCATAGCGTGTGGTGCTATACTTGGATTTTCGGCCATGAACATGACTTTGGAATTTGGCACAGCTCATACTTTCCTGTAGAGTACATCTGGGGCTACATTTCGTGCAAGTTTCAGCTCGATTACCTCAGTATTGAGGGAGAAATTTCAAACTCTAGCAGAAAAAATTGTCTCCTAGTCTAAGCGCAGTTTTTTTGCCGCCTACTCTGCCGTTTGTCGCAAAGCGTGTGGTGATATACTTGGATTTTCGGCCATGAACATGACTTTGGAATTTGGCACAGCTCATACTTTTATTTAGAGTACATATGGGGCTACATTTCGTGCAAGTTTCAGCTCGATTGCCTCTGTATTGAGGGAGAAATTTCAAACTCTAACAGAAAAAAGTGTCTCATAGTCTAAGTGCAGGGGTTTTTTTTGCCGCGTGCTCTGCCGTTTTGTCGCATAGTGTGTGGTGCTATACTTGGATTTTCGGCCATGAACATGACTTTGGAATTTGGCACTGCTCATACTTTCCTGTAGAGTACATCTGGGGCTACATTTCGTGCAAGTTTCAGCTCGATTGCCTCTGTATTGTTGGAGAAATTTCAAACTCTAACCGAAAAAAGTGTCTCATAGTCTAAGGGCAGGGTTTTTTTTGCCGCGTGCTCTGCCGTTTTGTCGCATAGCGTGTGGTGCTATACTTGGATTTTCGGCCATGAACATGACTTTGGAATTTGGCACAGCTCATACTTTTATTTAGAGTACATATGGGGCTACATTTCGTGCAAGTTTCAGCTCGATTGCCTCTGTATTGAGGGAGAAATTTCAAACTCTAGCAGAAAAAATTGTCTCCTAGTCTAAGCGCAGTTTTTTTGCCGCCTGCTCTGCCGTTTGTCGCAAAGCGTGTGGTGATATACTTGGATTTTCGGCCATGAACATGACTTTGGAATTTGGCACAGCTCATACTTTTATTTAGAGTACATATGGGGCTACATTTCGTGCAAGTTTCAGCTCGATTGCCTCTGTATTGAGGGAGAAATTTCAAACTCTAACAGAAAAAAGTGTCTCATAGTCTAAGTGCAGGGGTTTTTTTTGCCGCGTGCTCTGCCGTTTTGTCGCATAGCGTATGGTGCTATACTTGGATTTTCGGCCATGAACATGACTTTGGAATTTGGCACAGCTCATACTTTCCTGTAGAGAACATCTGGGGCTACATTTCGTGCAAGTTTCAGCTCGATTGCCTAAGTATTGAGGGAGAAATTTCAAACTCTAGCAGAAAAAAGTGTCTCATAGTCTAAGTGCAGTTTTTCTGCCGACTGCTCTGCCGTTTTGTGGCATAGCGTGTGATGCTATACTTGGATTTTCGGCCATGAACATGACTTTGGAATTTGGCACAGCTCATACTTTCCTGTAGAGTACATCTGGGGCTACATTTCGTGCAAGTTTCAGCTCGATTACCTCTGTATTGAGGGAGAAATTTCAAACTCTAGCAGAAAAAAGTGTCTCATAGTCTAAGTGCAGTTTTTCTGCCGACTGCTCTGCCGTTTTGTGGCATAGCGTGTGATGCTATACTTGGATTTTCGGCCATGAACATGACTTTGGAATTTGGCACAGCTCATACTTTCCTGTAGAGTACATCTGGGGCTACATTTCGTGCAAGTTTCAGCTCGATTACCTCTGTATTGAGGGAGAAATTTCAAACTCTAGCAGAAAAAATTGTCTCCTAGTCTAAGCGCAGTTTTTTGCCGCCTACTCTGCCGTTTGTCGCATAGCGTGTGGTGCTATACTTGGATTTTCGGCCATGAACATGACTTTGGAATTTGGCACAGCTCATACTTTTATTTAGAGTACATATGGGGCTACATTTCGTGCAAGTTTCAGCTCGATTGCCTCTGTATTGAGGGAGAAATTTCAAACTCTAACAGAAAAAAGTGTCTCATAGTCTAAGTGCAGGGTTTTTTTTGCCGAGTGCTCTGCCGTTTTGTCGCATAGCGTGTGGTGCTATACTTGGATTTTCGGCCATGAACATGACTTTGGAATTTGGAACTGCTCATACTTTCCTGTAGAGTACATCTGGGGCTACATTTCGTGCAAGTTTCAGCTCGATTACCTCAGTATTGAGGGAGAAATTTCAAACTCTAGCAGAAAAAATTGTCTCCTAGTCTAAGCGCAGTTTTTTTGCCGCCTACTCTGCCGTTTGTCGCATAGCGTGTGGTGCTATACTTGGATTTTCGGCCATGAACATGACTTTGGAATTTGGCACAGCTCATACTTTTATTTAGAGTACATATGGGGCTACATTTCGTGCAAGTTTCAGCTCGATTGCCTCTGTATTGAGGGAGAAATTTCAAACTCTAACAGAAAAAAGTGTCTCATAGTCTAAGTGCAGGGTTTTTTTTGCCGCGTGCTCTGCCGTTTTGTCGCATAGCGTGTGGTGCTATACTTGGATTTTCGGCCATGAACATGACTTTGGAATTTGGAACTGCTCATACTTTCCTGTAGAGTACATCTGGGGCTACATTTCGTGCAAGTTTCAGCTCGATTGCCTCTGTATTGAGGGAGAAATTTCAAACTCTAACAGAAAAAAGTGTCTCATAGTCTAAGTGCAGTTTTTTTGCCCACTGCTCTGCCGTTTTGTCGCATAGCGTGTGGTGCTATACTTGGATTTTCGGCCATGAACATGACTTTGGAATTTGGCACAGTTCATACTTTCCTGTAGAGTACATCTGGGGCTACATTTCGTGCAAGTTTCAGCTCGATTGCCTCTGTATTGAGGGAGAAATTTCAAACTCTAACAGAAAAAAGTGTCTCATAGTCTAAGTGCAGGGTTTTTTTTGCCGCGTGCTCTGCCGTTTTATCGCATAGCGTGTGGTGCTATACTTGGATTTTCGGCCATGAACATGACTTTGGAATTTGGCACAGCTCATACTTTCCTGTAGAGTACATCTGGGGCTACATTTCGTGCAAGTTTCAGCTCGATTACCTCAGTATTGAGGGAGAAATTTCAAACTCTAGCAGAAAAAATTGTCTCCTAGTCTAAGCGCAGTTTTTTTGCCGCCTACTCTGCCGTTTGTCGCAAAGCGTGTGGTGATATACTTGGATTTTCGGCCATGAACATGACTTTGGAATTTGGCACAGCTCATACTTTTATTTAGAGTACATATGGGGCTACATTTCGTGCAAGTTTCAGCTCGATTGCCTCTGTATTGAGGGAGAAATTTCAAACTCTAACAGAAAAAAGTGTCTCATAGTCTAAGTGCAGGGGTTTTTTTTTGCCGCGTGCTCTGCCGTTTTGTCGCATAGTGTGTGGTGCTATACTTGGATTTTCGGCCATGAACATGACTTTGGAATTTGGCACTGCTCATACTTTCCTGTAGAGTACATCTGGGGCTACATTTCGTGCAAGTTTCAGCTCGATTGCCTCTGTATTGTTGGAGAAATTTCAAACTCTAACCGAAAAAAGTGTCTCATAGTCTAAGGGCAGGGTTTTTTTTGCCGCGTGCTCTGCCGTTTTGTCGCATAGCGTGTGGTGCTATACTTGGATTTTCGGCCATGAACATGACTTTGGAATTTGGCACAGCTCATACTTTTATTTAGAGTACATATGGGGCTACATTTCGTGCAAGTTTCAGCTCGATTGCCTCTGTATTGAGGGAGAAATTTCAAACTCTAGCAGAAAAAATTGTCTCCTAGTCTAAGCGCAGTTTTTTTGCCGCCTGCTCTGCCGTTTGTCGCAAAGCGTGTGGTGATATACTTGGATTTTCGGCCATGAACATGACTTTGGAATTTGGCACAGCTCATACTTTTATTTAGAGTACATATGGGGCTACATTTCGTGCAAGTTTCAGCTCGATTGCCTCTGTATTGAGGGAGAAATTTCAAACTCTAACAGAAAAAAGTGTCTCATAGTCTAAGTGCAGGGGTTTTTTTTGCCGCGTGCTCTGCCGTTTTGTCGCATAGTGTGTGGTGCTATACTTGGATTTTCGGCCATGAACATGACTTTGGAATTTGGCACTGCTCATACTTTCCTGTAGAGTACATCTCGGGCTACATTTCGTGCAAGTTTCAGCTCGATTGCCTCTGTATTGAGGGAGAAATTTCAAACTCTAACCGAAAAAAGTGTCTCATAGTCTAAGGGCAGGGTTTTTTTTGCCGCGTGCTCTGCCGTTTTGTCGCATAGCGTGTGGTGCTATACTTGGATTTTCGGCCATGAACATGACTTTGGAATTTGGCACTGCTCATACTTTCCTTTAGAGTACATCTGGGGCTACATTTCGTGCAAGTTTCAGCTCGATTGCCTCTGTATTGAGGGAGAAATTTCAAACTCTAACCGAAAAAAGTGTCTCATAGTCTAAGGGCAGGGTTTTTTTTGCCGCGTGCTCTGCCGTTTTGTCGCATAGCGTGTGGTGCTATACTTGGATTTTCGGCCATGAACATGACTTTGGAATTTGGCACTGCTCATACTTTCCTGTAGAGTACATCTGGGGCTACATTTCGTGCAAGTTTCAGCTCGATTGCCTAAGTATTGAGGGAAAAATTTCAAATTCTAGCAGAAAAAAGTGTCTCATAGTCTAAGTGCAGTTTTTCTGCCGACTGCTCTGCCGTTTTTTCGCATAGCGTGTGGTGCTATACTTGGATTTTCGGCCATGAACATGACTTTGGAATTTGGCACAGCTCATACTTTGCTGTAGAGTACATCTGGGGCTACATTTCGTGCAAGTTTCAGCTCGATTGCCTCAGTATTGAGGGAGAAATTTCAAACTCTAGCAGAAAAAAGTGTCTCATAGTCTAAGTGCAGTTTTTCTGCCGACTGCTCTGCCGTTTTGTCGCATAGCGTGTGGTGCTATACTTGGATTTTCGGCCATGAACATGACTTTGGAATTTGGCACAGCTCATACTTTCCTGTAGAGTACATCTGGGGCTACATTTCGTGCAAGTTTCAGCTCGATTGCCTAAGTATTGAGGGAGAAATTTCAAAGTCTAGCAGAAAAAAGTGTCTCATAGTCTAAGTGCAGTTTTTCTGCCGACTGCTCTGCCGTTTTGTCGCATAGTGTGTGGTGCTATACTTGGATTTTCGGCCATGAACATGACTTTGGAATTTGGCACTGCTCATACTTTCCTGTAGAGTACATCTGGGGCTACATTTCGTGCAAGTTTCAGCTCGATTGCCTCTGTATTGAGGGAGAAATTTCAAACTCTAGCAGAAAAAAGTGTCTCCTAGTCTAAGTGCAGGGTTTTTTTTGCCGCGTGCTCTGCCGTTTTGTCGCATAGCGTGTTGTGCTATACTTGGATTTTCGGCCATGAACATGACTTTGGAATTTGGCACAGCTCATACTTTTATTTAGAGTACATATGGGACTACATTTCGTGCAAGTTTCAGCTCGATTGCCTCTGTATTGAGGGAGAAATTTCAAACTCTAGCAGAAAAAATTGTCTCCTAGTCTAAGCGCAGTTTTTTTGCCGCCTGCTCTGCCGTTTGTCGCAAAGCGTGTGGTGCTATACTTGGATTTTCGGCCATGAACATGACTTTGGAATTTGGCACAGCTCATACTTTTATTTAGAGTACATATGGGGCTACATTTCGTGCAAGTTTCAGCTCG
Organism: Astropecten irregularis; assembly: GCA_963971285.1. Lineage (NCBI taxonomy): Eukaryota > Metazoa > Echinodermata > Asteroidea > Paxillosida > Astropectinidae > Astropecten > Astropecten irregularis. The sequence goes on from OZ020246.1 coordinate 11,691,014, forward strand.
ATTGCCTCTGTATTGAGGGAGAAATTTCAAACTCTAACAGAAAAAAGTGTCTCATAGTCTAAGTGCAGGGGTTTTTTTTGCCGCGTGCTCTGCCGTTTTGTCGCATAGTGTGTGGTGCTATACTTGGATTTTCGGCCATGAACATGACTTTGGAATTTGGCACTGCTCATACTTTCCTGTAGAGTACATCTGGGGCTACATTTCGTGCAAGTTTCAGCTCGATTGCCTCTGTATTGAGGGAGAAATTTTAAACTCTAGCAGAAAAAAGTGTCTCATAGTCTAAGTGCAGTTTTTCTGCCGACTGCTCTGCCGTTTTGTGGCATAGCGTGTGGTGCTATACTTGGATTTTCGGCCATGAACATGACTTTGGAATTTGGCACAGCTCATACTTTCCTGTAGAGTACATCTGGGGCTACATTTCGTGCAAGTTTCAGCTCGATTACCTCAGTATTGAGGGAGAAATTTCAAACTCTAGCAGAAAAAATTGTCTCCTAGTCTAAGCGCAGTTTTTTTGCCGCCTACTCTGCCGTTTGTCGCAAAGCGTGTGGTGCTATACTTGGATTTTCGGCCATGAACATGACTTTGGAATTTGGCACAGCTCATACTTTTATTTAGAGTACATATGGGGCTACATTTCGTGCAAGTTTCAGCTCGATTGCCTCGGTATTGAGGGAGAAATTTCAAACTCTAACAGAAAAAAGTGTCTCATAGTCTAAGTGCAGGTTTTTTTTTGCCGCGTGCTCTGCCGTTTTGTCGCATAGCGTGTGGTGCTATACTTGGATTTTCGGCCATGAACATGACTTTGGAATTTGGCACTGCTCATACTTTCCTGTAGAGTACATCTGGGGCTACATTTCGTGCAAGTTTCAGCTCGATTGCCTCTGTATTGAGGGAGAAATTTCAAACTCTAACAGAAAAAAGTGTCTCATAGTCTAAGTGCAGGTTTTTTTTTGCCGCGTGCTCTGCCGTTTTGTCGCATAGTGTGTGGTGCTATACTTGGATTTTCGGCCATGAACATGACTTTGGAATTTGGCACTGCTCATACTTTCCTGTAGAGTACATCTGGGGCTACATTTCGTGCAAGTTTCAGCTCGATTGCCTCTGTATTGAGGGAGAAATTTCAAACTCTAACCGAAAAAAGTGTCTCATAGTCTAAGGGCAGGGTTTTTTTTGCCGCGTGCTCTGCCGTTTTGTCGCATAGCGTGTGGTGCTATACTTGGATTTTCGGCCATGAACATGACTTTGGAATTTGGCACTGCTCATACTTTCCTTTAGAGTACATCTGGGGCTACATTTCGTGCAAGTTTCAGCTCGATTGCCTCTGTATTGAGGGAGAAATTTCAAACTCTAACCGAAAAAAGTGTCTCATAGTCTAAGGGCAGGGTTTTTTTTGCCGCGTGCTCTGCCGTTTTGTCGCATAGCGTGTGGTGCTATACTTGGATTTTCGGCCATGAACATGACTTTGGAATTTGGCACTGCTCATACTTTCCTGTAGAGTACATCTGGGGCTACATTTCGTGCAAGTTTCAGCTCGATTGCCTAAGTATTGAGGGAAAAATTTCAAATTCTAGCAGAAAAAAGTGTCTCATAGTCTAAGTGCAGTTTTTCTGCCGACTGCTCTGCCGTTTTTTCGCATAGCGTGTGGTGCTATACTTGGATTTTCGGCCATGAACATGACTTTGGAATTTGGCACAGCTCATACTTTGCTGTAGAGTACATCTGGGGCTACATTTCGTGCAAGTTTCAGCTCGATTGCCTCAGTATTGAGGGAGAAATTTCAAACTCTAGCAGAAAAAAGTGTCTCATAGTCTAAGTGCAGTTTTTCTGCCGACTGCTCTGCCGTTTTGTCGCATAGCGTGTGGTGCTATACTTGGATTTTCGGCCATGAACATGACTTTGGAATTTGGCACAGCTCATACTTTCCTGTAGAGTACATCTGGGGCTACATTTCGTGCAAGTTTCAGCTCGATTGCCTAAGTATTGAGGGAGAAATTTCAAAGTCTAGCAGAAAAAAGTGTCTCATAGTCTAAGTGCAGTTTTTCTGCCGACTGCTCTGCCGTTTTGTCGCATAGTGTGTGGTGCTATACTTGGATTTTCGGCCATGAACATGACTTTGGAATTTGGCACTGCTCATACTTTCCTGTAGAGTACATCTGGGGCTACATTTCGTGCAAGTTTCAGCTCGATTGCCTCTGTATTGAGGGAGAAATTTCAAACTCTAGCAGAAAAAAGTGTCTCCTAGTCTAAGTGCAGTTTTTTTGCCGACTGCTCTGCCGTTTTGTCGCATAGCGTGTTGTGCTATACTTGGATTTTCGGCCATGAACATGACTTTGGAATTTGGCACAGCTCATACTTTTATTTAGAGTACATATGGGACTACATTTCGTGCAAGTTTCAGCTCGATTGCCTCTGTATTGAGGGAGAAATTTCAAACTCTAGCAGAAAAAATTGTCTCCTAGTCTAAGCGCAGTTTTTTTGCCGCCTGCTCTGCCGTTTGTCGCAAAGCGTGTGGTGCTATACTTGGATTTTCGGCCATGAACATGACTTTGGAATTTGGCACAGCTCATACTTTTATTTAGAGTACATATGGGGCTACATTTCGTGCAAGTTTCAGCTCGATTGCCTCTGTATTGAGGGAGAAATTTCAAACTCTAACAGAAAAAAGTGTCTCATAGTCTAAGTGCAGGGGTTTTTTTTGCCGCGTGCTCTGCCGTTTTGTCGCATAGTGTGTGGTGCTATACTTGGATTTTCGGCCATGAACATGACTTTGGAATTTGGCACTGCTCATACTTTCCTGTAGAGTACATCTGGGGCTACATTTCGTGCAAGTTTCAGCTCGATTGCCTCTGTATTGAGGGAGAAATTTTAAACTCTAGCAGAAAAAAGTGTCTCATAGTCTAAGTGCAGTTTTTCTGCCGACTGCTCTGCCGTTTTGTGGCATAGCGTGTGGTGCTATACTTGGATTTTCGGCCATGAACATGACTTTGGAATTTGGCACAGCTCATACTTTCCTGTAGAGTACATCTGGGGCTACATTTCGTGCAAGTTTCAGCTCGATTACCTCAGTATTGAGGGAGAAATTTCAAACTCTAGCAGAAAAAATTGTCTCCTAGTCTAAGCGCAGTTTTTTTGCCGCCTACTCTGCCGTTTGTCGCAAAGCGTGTGGTGCTATACTTGGATTTTCGGCCATGAACATGACTTTGGAATTTGGCACAGCTCATACTTTTATTTAGAGTACATATGGGGCTACATTTCGTGCAAGTTTCAGCTCGATTGCCTCGGTATTGAGGGAGAAATTTCAAACTCTAACAGAAAAAAGTGTCTCATAGTCTAAGTGCAGGTTTTTTTTTGCCGCGTGCTCTGCCGTTTTGTCGCATAGCGTGTGGTGATATACTTGGATTTTCGGCCATGAACATGACTTTGGAATTTGGCACTGCTCATACTTTCCTGTAGAGTACATCTGGGGCTACATTTCGTGCAAGTTTCAGCTCGATTGCCTCTGTATTGAGGGAGAAATTTCAAACTCTAACAGAAAAAAGTGTCTCATAGTCTAAGTGCAGGTTTTTTTTTGCCGCGTGCTCTGCCGTTTTGTCGCATAGTGTGTGGTGCTATACTTGGATTTTCGGCCATGAACATGACTTTGGAATTTGGCACTGCTCATACTTTCCTGTAGAGTACATCTGGGGCTACATTTCGTGCAAGTTTCAGCTCGATTGCCTCTGTATTGAGGGAGAAATTTCAACTCTAGCAGAAAAAAGTGTCTCCTAGTCTAAGTGCAGTTTTTTTGCCGACTGCTCTGCCGTTTTGTCGCATAGCGTGTTGTGCTATACTTGGATTTTCGGCCATGAACATGACTTTGGAATTTGGCACAGCTCATACTTTTATTTAGAGTACATATGGGACTACATTTCGTGCAAGTTTCAGCTCGATTGCCTCTGTATTGAGGGAGAAATTTCAAACTCTAGCAGAAAAAATTGTCTCCTAGTCTAAGCGCAGTTTTTTTGCCGCCTGCTCTGCCGTTTGTCGCAAAGCGTGTGGTGCTATACTTGGATTTTCGGCCATGAACATGACTTTGGAATTTGGCACAGCTCATACTTTTATTTAGAGTACATATGGGGCTACATTTCGTGCAAGTTTCAGCTCGATTGCCTCTGTATTGAGGGAGAAATTTCAAACTCTAACAGAAAAAAGTGTCTCATAGTCTAAGTGCAGGGGTTTTTTTTGCCGCGTGCTCTGCCGTTTTGTCGCATAGTGTGTGGTGCTATACTTGGATTTTCGGCCATGAACATGACTTTGGAATTTGGCACTGCTCATACTTTCCTGTAGAGTACATCTGGGGCTACATTTCGTGCAAGTTTCAGCTCGATTGCCTCTGTATTGAGGGAGAAATTTCAAACTCTAACCGAAAAAAGTGTCTCATAGTCTAAGGGCAGGGTTTTTTTTGCCGCGTGCTCTGCCGTTTTGTCGCATAGCGTGTGGTGCTATACTTGGATTTTCGGCCATGAACATGACTTTGGAATTTGGCACTGCTCATACTTTCCTGTAGAGTACATCTGGGGCTACATTTCGTGCAAGTTTCAGCTCGATTGCCTAAGTATTGAGGGAGAAATTTCAAACTCTAGCAGAAAAAAGTGTCTCATAGTCTAAGTGCAGTTTTTCTGCCGACTGCTCTGCCGTTTTGTCGCATAGCGTGTGGTGCTATACTTGGATTTTCGGCCATGAACATGACTTTGGAATTTGGCACAGCTCATACTTTCCTGTAGAGTACATCTGGGGCTACATTTCGTGCAAGTTTCAGCTCGATTGCCTAAGTATTGAGGGAGAAATTTCAAACTCTAGCAGAAAAAAGTGTCTCATAGTCTAAGTGCAGTTTTTCTGCCGACTGCTCTGCCGTTTTGTCGCATAGCGTGTGGTGCTATACTTGGATTTTCGGCCATGAACATGACTTTGGAATTTGGCACAGCTCATACTTTGCTGTAGAGTACATCTGGGGCTACATTTCGTGCAAGTTTCAGCTCGATTGCCTAAGTATTGAGGGAGAAATTTCAAACTCTAGCAGAAAAAAGTGTCTCATAGTCTAAGTGCAGTTTTTCTGCCGACTGCTCTGCCGTTTTGTCGCATAGCGTGTGGTGTTATACTTGGATTTTCGGCCATGAACATGACTTTGGAATTTGGCAGTGCTCATACTTTCCTGTAGAGTACATCTGGGGCTACATTTCGTGCAAGTTTCAGCTCGATTGCCTCAGTATTGAGGGAGAAATTTCAAACCCTAGCAGAACAAAGTGTCTCTTAGTCTAAGTGCAGTTTTTTTGCCGCGTGCTCTGCCGTTTTGTCGCATAGCGTGTGGTGCTATACTTGGATTTTCGGCCAAGAACATGACTTTGGAATTTGGCACTGCTCATACTTTCCTGTAGAGTACATCTGGGGCTACATTTCGTGCAAGTTTCAGCTCGATTGCCTCTGTATTGAGGGAGAAATTTCAAACTCTAACAGAAAAAAGTGTCTCATAGTCTAAGTGCAGGGTTTTTTTTGCCGCGTGCTCTGCCGTTTTGTCGCATAGTGTGTGGTGCTATACTTGGATTTTCGGCCATGAACATGACTTTGGAATTTGGCACTGCTCATACTTTCCTGTAGAGTACATCTGGGGCTACATTTCGTGCAAGTTTCAGCTCGATTGCCTCAGTATTGAGGGAGAAATTTCAAAGTCTAGCAGAAAAAAGTGTCTCATAGTCTAAGTGCAGTTTTTCTGCCGACTGCTCTGCCGTTTTGTCGCATAGTGTGTGGTGCTATACTTGGATTTTCGGCCATGAACATGACTTTGGAATTTGGCACTGCTCATACTTTCCTGTAGAGTACATCTGGGGCTACATTTCGTGCAAGTTTCAGCTCGATTGCCTCTGTATTGAGGGAGAAATTTCAAACTCTAGCAGAAAAAAGTGTCTCCTAGTCTAAGTGCAGTTTTTTTGCCGACTGCTCTGCCGTTTTGTCGCATAGCGTGTTGTGCTATACTTGGATTTTCGGCCATGAACATGACTTTGGAATTTGGCACAGCTCATACTTTTATTTAGAGTACATATGGGACTACATTTCGTGCAAGTTTCAGCTCGATTGCCTCTGTATTGAGGGAGAAATTTCAAACTCTAGCAGAAAAAATTGTCTCCTAGTCTAAGCGCAGTTTTTTTGCCGCCTGCTCTGCCGTTTGTCGCAAAGCGTGTGGTGCTATACTTGGATTTTCGGCCATGAACATGACTTTGGAATTTGGCACAGCTCATACTTTTATTTAGAGTACATATGGGGCTACATTTCGTGCAAGTTTCAGCTCGATTGCCTCTGTATTGAGGGAGAAATTTCAAACTCTAACAGAAAAAAGTGTCTCATAGTCTAAGTGCAGGGGTTTTTTTTGCCGCGTGCTCTGCCGTTTTGTCGCATAGTGTGTGGTGCTATACTTGGATTTTCGGCCATGAACATGACTTTGGAATTTGGCACTGCTCATACTTTCCTGTAGAGTACATCTGGGGCTACATTTCGTGCAAGTTTCAGCTCGATTGCCTCTGTATTGAGGGAGAAATTTTAAACTCTAGCAGAAAAAAGTGTCTCATAGTCTAAGTGCAGTTTTTCTGCCGACTGCTCTGCCGTTTTGTGGCATAGCGTGTGGTGCTATACTTGGATTTTCGGCCATGAACATGACTTTGGAATTTGGCACAGCTCATACTTTCCTGTAGAGTACATCTGGGGCTACATTTCGTGCAAGTTTCAGCTCGATTACCTCAGTATTGAGGGAGAAATTTCAAACTCTAGCAGAAAAAATTGTCTCCTAGTCTAAGCGCAGTTTTTTTGCCGCCTACTCTGCCGTTTGTCGCAAAGCGTGTGGTGCTATACTTGGATTTTCGGCCATGAACATGACTTTGGAATTTGGCACAGCTCATACTTTTATTTAGAGTACATATGGGGCTACATTTCGTGCAAGTTTCAGCTCGATTGCCTCGGTATTGAGGGAGAAATTTCAAACTCTAACAGAAAAAAGTGTCTCATAGTCTAAGTGCAGGTTTTTTCTTGCCGCGTGCTCTGCCGTTTTGTCGCATAGCGTGTGGTGATATACTTGGATTTTCGGCCATGAACATGACTTTGGAATTTGGCACTGCTCATACTTTCCTGTAGAGTACATCTGGGGCTACATTTCGTGCAAGTTTCAGCTCGATTGCCTCTGTATTGAGGGAGAAATTTCAAACTCTAACAGAAAAAAGTGTCTCATAGTCTAAGTGCAGGTTTTTTTTTGCCGCGTGCTCTGCCGTTTTGTCGCATAGTGTGTGGTGCTATACTTGGATTTTCGGCCATGAACATGACTTTGGAATTTGGCACTGCTCATACTTTCCTGTAGAGTACATCTGGGGCTACATTTCGTGCAAGTTTCAGCTCGATTGCCTCTGTATTGAGGGAGAAATTTCAACTCTAGCAGAAAAAAGTGTCTCCTAGTCTAAGTGCAGTTTTTTTGCCGACTGCTCTGCCGTTTTGTCGCATAGCGTGTTGTGCTATACTTGGATTTTCGGCCATGAACATGACTTTGGAATTTGGCACAGCTCATACTTTTATTTAGAGTACATATGGGACTACATTTCGTGCAAGTTTCAGCTCGATTGCCTCTGTATTGAGGGAGAAATTTCAAACTCTAGCAGAAAAAATTGTCTCCTAGTCTAAGCGCAGTTTTTTTGCCGCCTGCTCTGCCGTTTGTCGCAAAGCGTGTGGTGCTATACTTGGATTTTCGGCCATGAACATGACTTTGGAATTTGGCACAGCTCATACTTTTATTTAGAGTACATATGGGGCTACATTTCGTGCAAGTTTCAGCTCGATTGCCTCTGTATTGAGGGAGAAATTTCAAACTCTAACAGAAAAAAGTGTCTCATAGTCTAAGTGCAGGGGTTTTTTTTGCCGCGTGCTCTGCCGTTTTGTCGCATAGTGTGTGGTGCTATACTTGGATTTTCGGCCATGAACATGACTTTGGAATTTGGCACTGCTCATACTTTCCTGTAGAGTACATCTGGGGCTACATTTCGTGCAAGTTTCAGCTCGATTGCCTCTGTATTGAGGGAGAAATTTCAAACTCTAACCGAAAAAAGTGTCTCATAGTCTAAGGGCAGGGTTTTTTTTGCCGCGTGCTCTGCCGTTTTGTCGCATAGCGTGTGGTGCTATACTTGGATTTTCGGCCATGAACATGACTTTGGAATTTGGCACTGCTCATACTTTCCTGTAGAGTACATCTGGGGCTACATTTCGTGCAAGTTTCAGCTCGATTGCCTAAGTATTGAGGGAGAAATTTCAAACTCTAGCAGAAAAAAGTGTCTCATAGTCTAAGTGCAGTTTTTCTGCCGACTGCTCTGCCGTTTTGTCGCATAGCGTGTGGTGCTATACTTGGATTTTCGGCCATGAACATGACTTTGGAATTTGGCACAGCTCATACTTTCCTGTAGAGTACATCTGGGGCTACATTTCGTGCAAGTTTCAGCTCGATTGCCTAAGTATTGAGGGAGAAATTTCAAACTCTAGCAGAAAAAAGTGTCTCATAGTCTAAGTGCAGTTTTTCTGCCGACTGCTCTGCCGTTTTGTCGCATAGCGTGTGGTGCTATACTTGGATTTTCGGCCATGAACATGACTTTGGAATTTGGCACAGCTCATACTTTGCTGTAGAGTACATCTGGGGCTACATTTCGTGCAAGTTTCAGCTCGATTGCCTAAGTATTGAGGGAGAAATTTCAAACTCTAGCAGAAAAAAGTGTCTCATAGTCTAAGTGCAGTTTTTCTGCCGACTGCTCTGCCGTTTTGTCGCATAGCGTGTGGTGTTATACTTGGATTTTCGGCCATGAACATGACTTTGGAATTTGGCAGTGCTCATACTTTCCTGTAGAGTACATCTGGGGCTACATTTCGTGCAAGTTTCAGCTCGATTGCCTCAGTATTGAGGGAGAAATTTCAAACCCTAGCAGAACAAAGTGTCTCTTAGTCTAAGTGCAGTTTTTTTGCCGCGTGCTCTGCCGTTTTGTCGCATAGCGTGTGGTGCTATACTTGGATTTTCGGCCAAGAACATGACTTTGGAATTTGGCACTGCTCATACTTTCCTGTAGAGTACATCTGGGGCTACATTTCGTGCAAGTTTCAGCTCGATTGCCTCTGTATTGAGGGAGAAATTTCAAACTCTAACAGAAACAAGTGTCTCATAGTCTAAGTGCAGGTTTTTTTTTGCCGCGTGCTCTGCCGTTTTGTCGCATAGTGTGTGGTGCTATACTTGGATTTTCGGCCATGAACATGACTTTGGAATTTGGCACTGCTCATACTTTCCTGTAGAGTACATCTGGGGCTACATTTCGTGCAAGTTTCAGCTCGATTGCCTCTGTATTGAGGGAGAAATTTCAAACTCTAGCAGAAAAAAGTGTCTCCTAGTCTAAGTGCAGTTTTTTTGCCGACTGCTCTGCCGTTTTGTCGCATAGCGTGTTGTGCTATACTTGGATTTTCGGCCATGAACATGACTTTGGAATTTGGCACAGCTCATACTTTTATTTAGAGTACATATGGGACTACATTTCGTGCAAGTTTCAGCTCGATTGCCTCTGTATTGAGGGAGAAATTTCAAAAACTTTGGAAAAAATTGTCTCCTAGTCTAAGCGCAGTTTTTTTGCCGCCTGCTCTGCCGTTTGTCGCAAAGCGTGTGGTGCTATACTTGGATTTTCGGCCATGAACATGACTTTGGAATTTGGCACAGCTCATACTTTTATTTAGAGTACATATGGGGCTACATTTCGTGCAAGTTTCAGCTCGATTGCCTCTGTATTGAGGGAGAAATTTCAAACTCTAACAGAAAAAAGTGTCTCATAGTCTAAGTGCAGGGGTTTTTTTTGCCGCGTGCTCTGCCGTTTTGTCGCATAGTGTGTGGTGCTATACTTGGATTTTCGGCCATGAACATGACTTTGGAATTTGGCACAGCTCATACTTTTATTTAGAGTACATATGGGGCTACATTTCGTGCAAGTTTCAGCTCGATTGCCTCTGTATTGAGGGAGAAATTTCAAACTCTAGCAGAAAAAAGGGTCTCATAGTCTAAGTGCAGTTTTTCTGCCGACTGCTCTGCCGTTTTGTCGCATAGCGTGTGGTGCTATACTTGGATTTTCGGCCATGAACATGACTTTGGAATTTGGCACAGCTCATACTTTGCTGTAGAGTACATCTGGGGCTACATTTCGTGCAAGTTTCAGCTCGATTGCCTAAGTATTGAGGGAGAAATTTCAAACTCTAGCAGAAAAAAGTGTCTCCTAGTCTAAGTGCAGTTTTTTTGCCGACTGCTCTGCCGTTTGTCGCATAGCGTGTGGTGCTATACTTGGATTTTCGGCCATGAACATGACTTTGGAATTTGGCACAGCTCATACTTTCCTGTAGAGTACATCTGGGGCTACATTTCGTGCAAGTTTCAGCTCGATTGCCTCTGTATTGAGGGAGAAATTTCAAACTGTAACAGAAAAAAGTGTCTCATAGTCTAAGTGCAGGTTTTTTTTTGCCGCGTGCTCTGCCGTTTTGTCGCATAGCGTGTGGTGCTATACTTGGATTTTCGGCCATGAACATGACTTTGGAATTTGGCACTGCTCATACTTTCCTGTAGGGTACATCTGGGGCTACATTTCGTGCAAGTTTCAGCTCGATTGCCTCAGTATTGAGGGAGAAATTTCAAACTCTAGCAGAAAAAAGTGTCTCATAGTCTAAGTGCAGGTTTTTTTTTGCCGCGTGCTCTGCCGTTTTGTCGCATAGCGTGTGGTGCTATACTTGGATTTTCGGCCATGAACATGACTTTGGAATTTGGCACAGCTCATACTTTCCTGTAGAGTACATCTGGGGCTACATTTCGTGCAAGTTTCAGCTCGATTGCCTCAGTATTGAGGGAGAAATTTCAAACTCTAACAGAAAAAAGTGTCTCATAGTCTAAGTGCAGGGGTTTTTTTTGCCGCGTGCTCTGCCGTTTTGTCGCATAGTGTGTGGTGCTATACTTGGATTTTCGGCCATGAACATGACTTTGGAATTTGGCACTGCTCATACTTTCCTGTAGAGTACATCTGGGGCTACATTTCGTGCAAGTTTCAGCTCGATTGCCTCTGTATTGAGGGAGAAATTTCAAACTCTAACCGAAAAAAGTGTCTCATAGTCTAAGGGCAGGGTTTTTTTTGCCGCGTGCTCTGCCGTTTTGTCGCATAGCGTGTGGTGCTCTACTTGGATTTTCGGCCATGAACATGACTTTGGAATTTGGCACTGCTCATACTTTCCTGTAGAGTACATCTGGGGCTACATTTCGTGCAAGTTTCAGCTCGATTGCCTAAGTATTGAGGGAGAAATTTCAAACTCTAGCAGAAAAAAGTGTCTCATAGTCTAAGTGCAGTTTTTCTGCCGACTGCTCTGCCGTTTTGTCGCATAGCGTGTGGTGCTATACTTGGATTTTCGGCCATGAACATGACTTTGGAATTTGGCACAGCTCATACTTTCCTGTAGAGTACATCTGGGGCTACATTTCGTGCAAGTTTCAGCTCGATTGCCTAAGTATTGAGGGAGAAATTTCAAACTCTAGCAGAAAAAAGTGTCTCCTAGTCTAAGTGCAGTTTTTTTGCCGACTGCTCTGCCGTTTGTCGCATAGCGTGTGGTGCTATACTTGGATTTTCGGCCATGAACATGACTTTGGAATTTGGCACAGCTCATACTTTCCTGTAGAGTACATCTGGGGCTACATTTCGTGCAAGTTTCAGCTCGATTGCCTCTGTATTGAGGGAGAAATTTCAAACTGTAACAGAAAAAAGTGTCTCATAGTCTAAGTGCAGGTTTTTTTTTGCCGCGTGCTCTGCCGTTTTGTCGCATAGCGTGTGGTGCTATACTTGGATTTTCGGCCATGAACATGACTTTGGAATTTGGCACTGCTCATACTTTCCTGTAGGGTACATCTGGGGCTACATTTCGTGCAAGTTTCAGATCGATTGCCTCAGTATTGAGGGAGAAATTTCAAACTCTAGCAGAAAAAAGTGTCTCATAGTCTAAGTGCAGTTTTTCTGCCGACTGCTCTGCCGTTTTGTCGCATAGCGTGTGGTGCTATACTTGGATTTTCGGCCATGAACATGACTTTGGAATTTGGCACTGCTCATACTTTCCTGTAGAGTACATCTGGGGCTACATTTCGTGCAAGTTTCAGCTCGATTGCCTCAGTATTGAGGGAGAAATTTCAAACTCTAGCAGAAAAAAGTGTCTCCTAGTCTAAGCGCAGTTTTTTTGCCGCCTGCTCTGCCGTTTGTCGCATAGCGTGTGGTGATATACTTGGATTTTCGGCCATGAACATGACTTTGGAATTTGGCATTGCTCATACTTTCCTGTAGAGTACATCTGGGGCTACATTTCGTGCAAGTTTCAGCTCGATTGCCTCAGTATTGAGGGAGAAATTTCAAACCCTAGCAGAAAAAAGTGTCTCTTAGTCTAAGTGCAGTTTTTTTGCCGCGTGCTCTGCCGTTTTGTCGCATAGCGTGTGGTGCTATACTTGGATTTTCGGCCATGAACATGACTTTGGAATTTGGCACTGCTCATACTTTCCTGTAGAGTACATCTGGGGCTACATTTCGTGCAAGTTTCAGCTCGATTGCCTCTGTATTGAGGGAGAAATTTCAAACTCTATCAGAAAAAAGTGTCTCTTAGTCTAAGTGCATTTTTTTTTCCGCGTGCTCTGCCGTTTTGTCGCATAGCGTGTGGTGCTATACTTGGATTTTCGGCCATGAACATGACTTTGGAATTTGGCACTGCTCATACTTTCCTGTAGAGTACATCTGGGGCTACATTTCGTGCAAGTTTCAGCTCGATTGCCTCTGTATTGAGGGAGAAATTTCAAACTCTAACATAAAAAAGTATCTCATAGTCTAAGTGCAGGGTTTTTTTTGCCGCGTGCTCTGCCGTTTTATCGCATAGCGTGTGGTGCTATACTTGGATTTTCGTCCATGAACATGACTTTGGAATTTGGCACAGCTCATACTTTCCTGAAGAGTACATGTGGGGCTACATTTCGTGCAAGTTTCAGCTCGATTGCCTAAGTATTGAGGGAGAAATTTCGAACTCTAGCAGAAAAAAGTGTCTCATAGTCTAAGTGCAGTTTTTCTGCCGACTGCTCTGCCGTTTTGTCGCATAGCGTGTGGTGCTATACTTGGATTTTCGGCCATGAACATGACTTTGGAATTTGGCACAGCTCATACTTTGCTGTAGAGTACATCTGGGGCTACATTTCGTGCAAGTTTCAGCTCGATTACCTAAGTATTGAGGGAGAAATTTCAAACTCTAGCAGAAAAAGTGTCTCCTAGTCTAAGTGCAGTTTTTTTGCCGACTGCTCTGCCGTTTGTCGCATAGCGTGTGGTGCTATACTTGGATTTTCGGCCATGAACATGACTTTGGAATTTGGCACTGCTCATACTTTCCTGTAGAGTACATCTGGGGCTACATTTCGTGCAAGTTTCAGCTCGATTGCCTCTGTATTGAGGGAGAAATTTCAAACTCTAACAGAAAAAAGTGTCTCATAGTCTAAGTGCAGGGTTTTTTTTGCCGCGTGCTCTGCCGTTTTGTCGCATAGCGTGTGGTGCTATACTTGGATTGTCGGCCATGAACATGACTTTGGAATTTGGCACAGCTCATACTTTCCTGTAGAGTACATCTGGGGCTACATTTCGTGCAAGTTTCAGCTCGATTGCCTCAGTATTGAGGGAGAAATTTCAAACTCTAGCAGAAAAAAGTGTCTCATAGTCTAAGTGCAGTTTTTCTGCCGACTGCTCTGCCGTTTTGTCGCATAGCGTGTGGTGCTATACTTGGATTTTCGGCCATGAACATGACTTTGGAATTTGGCACAGCTCATACTTTGCTGTAGAGTACATCTGGGGCTACATTTCGTGCAAGTTTCAGCTCGATTGCCTAAGTATTGAGGGAGAAATTTCAAACTCTAGCAGAAAAAAGTGTCTCATAGTCTAAGTGCAGTATTCTGCCGACTGCTCTGCCGTTTTGTCGCATAGCGTGTGGTGTTATACTTGGATTTTCGGCCATGAACATGACTTTGGAATTTGGCACAGCTCATACTTTCCTGTAGAGTACATCTGGGGCTACATTTCGTGCAAGTTTCAGCTCGATTGCCTCAGTATTGAGGGAGAAATTTCAAACTCTAGCAGAAAAAAGTGTCTCCTAGTCTAAGTGCAGTTTTTTTGCCGACTGCTCTGCCGTTTGTCGCATAGCGTGTGGTGCTATACTTGGATTTTCGGCCATGAACATGACTTTGGAATTTGGCACAGCTCATACTTTCCTGTAGAGTACATCTGGGGCTACATTTCGTGCAAGTTTCAGCTCGATTGCCTCTGTATTGAGGGAGAAATTTCAAACTGTAACAGAAAAAAGTGTCTCATAGTCTAAGTGCAGGTTTTTTTTTGCCGCGTGCTCTGCCGTTTTGTCGCATAGCGTGTGGTGCTATACTTGGATTTTCGGCCATGAACATGACTTTGGAATTTGGCACTGCTCATACTTTCCTGTAGGGTACATCTGGGGCTACATTTCGTGCAAGTTTCAGCTCGATTGCCTCAGTATTGAGGGAGAAATTTCAAACTCTAGCAGAAAAAAGTGTCTCATAGTCTAAGTGCAGTTTTTCTGCCGACTGCTCTGCCGTTTTGTCGCATAGCGTGTGGTGCTATACTTGGATTTTCGGCCATGAACATGACTTTGGAATTTGGCACTGCTCATACTTTCCTGTAGAGTACATCTGGGGCTACATTTCGTGCAAGTTTCAGCTCGATTGCCTCAGTATTGAGGGAGAAATTTCAAACTCTAGCAGAAAAAAGTGTCTCCTAGTCTAAGCGCAGTTTTTTTGCCGCCTGCTCTGCCGTTTGTCGCATAGCGTGTGGTGTTATACTTGGATTTTCGGCCATGAACATGACTTTGGAATTTGGCATTGCTCATACTTTCCTGTAGAGTACATCTGGGGCTACATTTCGTGCAAGTTTCAGCTCGATTGCCTCAGTATTGAGGGAGAAATTTCAAACCCTAGCAGAAAAAAGTGTCTCTTAGTCTAAGTGCAGTTTTTTTGCCGCGTGCTCTGCCGTTTTGTCGCATAGCGTGTGGTGCTATACTTGGATTTTCGGCCATGAACATGACTTTGGAATTTGGCACTGCTCATACTTTCCTGTAGAGTACATCTGGGGCTACATTTCGTGCAAGTTTCAGCTCGATTGCCTCAGTATTGAGAGAGAAATTTCAAACTCTATCAGAAAAAAGTGTCTCTTAGTCTAAGTGCAGTTTTTTTGCCGACTGCTCTGCCGTTTGTCGCATAGCGTGTGGTGCTATACTTGGATTTTCGGCCATGAACATGACTTTGGAATTTGGCACTGCTCATACTTTCCTGTAGAGTACATCTGGGGCTACATTTCGTGCAAGTTTCAGCTCGATTGCCTCTGTATTGAGGGAGAAATTTCAAACTCTAACAGAAAAAAGTGTCTCATAGTCTAAGTGCAGGGTTTTTTTTGCCGCGTGCTCTGCCGTTTTGTCGCATAGCGTGTGGTGCTATACTTGGATTGTCGGCCATGAACATGACTTTGGAATTTGGCACAGCTCATACTTTCCTGTAGAGTACATCTGGGGCTACATTTCGTGCAAGTTTCAGCTCGATTGCCTCAGTATTGAGGGAGAAATTTCAAACTCTAGCAGAAAAAAGTGTCTCATAGTCTAAGTGCAGTTTTTCTGCCGACTGCTCTGCCGTTTTGTCGCATAGCGTGTGGTGCTATACTTGGATTTTCGGCCATGAACATGACTTTGGAATTTGGCACAGCTCATACTTTGCTGTAGAGTACATCTGGGGCTACATTTCGTGCAAGTTTCAGCTCGATTGCCTAAGTATTGAGGGAGAAATTTCAAACTCTAGCAGAAAAAAGTGTCTCATAGTCTAAGTGCAGTATTCTGCCGACTGCTCTGCCGTTTTGTCGCATAGCGTGTGGTGTTATACTTGGATTTTCGGCCATGAACATGACTTTGGAATTTGGCACAGCTCATACTTTCCTGTAGAGTACATCTGGGGCTACATTTCGTGCAAGTTTCAGCTCGATTGCCTCAGTATTGAGGGAGAAATTTCAAACTCTAGCAGAAAAAAGTGTCTCCAAGTCTAAGTGCAGTTTTTTTGCCGACTGCTCTGCCGTTTGTCGCATAGCGTGTGGTGCTATACTTGGATTTTCGGCCATGAACATGACTTTGGAATTTGGCACAGCTCATACTTTCCTGTAGAGTACATCTGGGGCTACATTTCGTGCAAGTTTCAGCTCGATTGCCTCTGTATTGAGGGAGAAATTTCAAACTGTAACAGAAAAAAGTGTCTCATAGTCTAAGTGCAGGTTTTTTTTTGCCGCGTGCTCTGCCGTTTTGTCGCATAGCGTGTGGTGCTATACTTGGATTTTCGGCCATGAACATGACTTTGGAATTTGGCACTGCTCATACTTTCCTGTAGGGTACATCTGGGGCTACATTTCGTGCAAGTTTCAGCTCGATTGCCTCAGTATTGAGGGAGAAATTTCAAACTCTAGCAGAAAAAAGTGTCTCATAGTCTAAGTGCAGTTTTTCTGCCGACTGCTCTGCCGTTTTGTCGCATAGCGTGTGGTGCTATACTTGGATTTTCGGCCATGAACATGACTTTGGAATTTGGCACTGCTCATACTTTCCTGTAGAGTACATCTGGGGCTACATTTCGTGCAAGTTTCAGCTCGATTGCCTCAGTATTGAGGGAGAAATTTCAAACTCTAGCAGAAAAAAGTGTCTCCTAGTCTAAGCGCAGTTTTTTTGCCGCCTGCTCTGCCGTTTGTCGCATAGCGTGTGGTGCTATACTTGGATTTTCGGCCATGAACATGACTTTGGAATTTGGCATTGCTCATACTTTCCTGTAGAGTACATCTGGGGCTACATTTCGTGCAAGTTTCAGCTCGATTGCCTCAGTATTGAGGGAGAAATTTCAAACCCTAGCAGAAAAAAGTGTCTCTTAGTCTAAGTGCAGTTTTTTTGCCGCGTGCTCTGCCGTTTTGTCGCATAGCGTGTGGTGCTATACTTGGATTTTCGGCCATGAACATGACTTTGGAATTTGGCACTGCTCATACTTTCCTGTAGAGTACATCTGGGGCTACATTTCGTGCAAGTTTCAGCTCGATTGCCTCAGTATTGAGGGAGAAATTTCAAACTCTATCAGAAAAAAGTGTCTCTTAGTCTAAGTGCAGTTTTTTTGCCGCGTGCTCTGCCGTTTTGTCGCATAGCGTGTGGTGCTATACTTGGATTTTCGGCCATGAACATGACTTTGGAATTTGGCACTGCTCATACTTTCCTGTAGAGTACATCTGGGGCTACATTTCGTGCAAGTTTCAGCTCGATTGCCTCAGTATTGAGAGAGAAATTTCAAACTCTAGCAGAAAAAAGTGTCTCTTAGTCTAAGTGCAGTTTTTTTGCCCACTGCTCTGCCGTTTTGTCGCATAGCGTGTGGTGCTATACTTGGATTTTCGGCCATGAACATGACTTTGGAATTTGGCACAGTTCATACTTTCCTGTAGAGTACATCTGGGGCTACATTTCGTGCAAGTTTCAGCTCGATTGCCTCAGTATTGAGGGAGAAATTTCAAACTCTAACAGAAAAAAGTATCTCATAGTCTAAGTGCAGGGTTTTTTTTGCCGCGTGCTCTGCCGTTTTATCGCATAGCGTGTGGTGCTATACTTGGATTTTCGTCCATGAACATGACTTTGGAATTTGGCACAGCTCATACTTTCCTGAAGAGTACATGTGGGGCTACATTTCGTGCAAGTTTCAGCTCGATTGCCTAAGTATTGAGGGAGAAATTTCGAACTCTAGCAGAAAAAAGTGTCTCATAGTCTAAGTGCAGTTTTTCTGCCGACTGCTCTGCCGTTTTGTCGCATAGCGTGTGGTGCTATACTTGGATTTTCGGCCATGAACATGACTTTGGAATTTGGCACAGCTCATACTTTGCTGTAGAGTACATCTGGGGCTACATTTCGTGCAAGTTTCAGCTCGATTACCTAAGTATTGAGGGAGAAATTTCAAACTCTAGCAGAAAAAGTGTCTCCTAGTCTAAGTGCAGTTTTTTTGCCGACTGCTCTGCCGTTTGTCGCATAGCGTGTGGTGCTATACTTGGATTTTCGGCCATGAACATGACTTTGGAATTTGGCACTGCTCATACTTTCCTGTAGAGTACATCTGGGGCTACATTTCGTGCAAGTTTCAGCTCGATTGCCTCAGTATTGAGGGAGAAATTTCAAACTCTATCAGAAAAAAGTGTCTCTTAGTCTAAGTGCAGTTTTTTTGCCGCGTGCTCTGCCGTTTTGTCGCATAGCGTGTGGTGCTATACTTGGATTTTCGGCCATGAACATGACTTTGGAATTTGGCACTGCTCATACTTTCCTGTAGAGTACATCTGGGGCTACATTTCGTGCAAGTTTCAGCTCGATTGCCTCAGTATTGAGAGAGAAATTTCAAACCCTAGCAGAAAAAAGTGTCTCTTAGTCTAAGTGCAGTTTTTTTGCCCACTGCTCTGCCGTTTTGTCGCATAGCGTGTGGTGCTATACTTGGATTTTCGGCCATGAACATGACTTTGGAATTTGGCACAGTTCATACTTTCCTGTAGAGTACATCTGGGGCTACATTTCGTGCAAGTTTCAGCTCGATTGCCTCTGTATTGAGGGAGAAATTTCAAACTCTAACAGAAAAAAGTATCTCATAGTCTAAGTGCAGGGTTTTTTTTGCCGCGTGCTCTGCCGTTTTATCGCATAGCGTGTGGTGCTATACTTGGATTTTCGTCCATGAACATGACTTTGGAATTTGGCACAGCTCATACTTTCCTGAAGAGTACATGTGGGGCTACATTTCGTGCAAGTTTCAGCTCGATTGCCTAAGTATTGAGGGAGAAATTTCGAACTCTAGCAGAAAAAAGTGTCTCATAGTCTAAGTGCAGTTTTTCTGCCGACTGCTCTGCCGTTTTGTCGCATAGCGTGTGGTGCTATACTTGGATTTTCGGCCATGAACATGACTTTGGAATTTGGCACAGCTCATACTTTGCTGTAGAGTACATCTGGGGCTACATTTCGTGCAAGTTTCAGCTCGATTACCTAAGTATTGAGGGAGAAATTTCAAACTCTAGCAGAAAAAGTGTCTCCTAGTCTAAGTGCAGTTTTTTTGCCGACTGCTCTGCCGTTTGTCGCATAGCGTGTGGTGCTATACTTGGATTTTCGGCCATGAACATGACTTTGGAATTTGGCACTGCTCATACTTTCCTGTAGAGTACATCTGGGGCTACATTTCGTGCAAGTTTCAGCTCGATTGCCTCTGTATTGAGGGAGAAATTTCAAGCTCTAACAGAAAAAAGTGTCTCATAGTCTAAGTGCAGGGTTTTTTTTGCCGCGTGCTCTGCCGTTTTGTCGCATAGCGTGTGGTGCTATACTTGGATTTTCGGCCATGAACATGACTTTGGAATTTGGCACTGCTCATACTTTCCTGTAGAGTACATCTGGGGCTACATTTCGTGCAAGTTTCAGCTCGATTGTCTAAGTATTGAGGGAGAAATTTCAAACTCTAGCAGAAAAAAGTGTCTCATAGTCTAAGTGCAGTTTTTCTGCCGACTGCTCTGCCGTTTTGTCGCATAGCGTGTGGTGCTATACTTGGATTTTCGGCCATGAACATGACTTTGGAATTTGGCACAGCTCATACTTTGCTGTAGAGTACATCTGGGGCTACATTTCGTGCAAGTTTCAGCTCGATTGCCTAAGTATTGAGGGAGAAATTTCAAACTCTAGCAGAAAAAAGTGTCTCATAGTCTAAGTGCAGTTTTTCTGCCGACTGCTCTGCCGTTTTGTCGCATAGCGTGTGGTGTTATACTTGGATTTTCGGCCATGAACATGACTTTGGAATTTGGCACAGCTCATACTTTGCTGTAGAGTACATCTGGGGCTACATTTCGTGCAAGTTTCAGCTCGATTGCCTAAGTATTGAGGGAGAAATTTCAAACTCTAGCAGAAAAAAGTGTCTCATAGTCTAAGTGCAGTTTTTCTGCCGACTGCTCTGCCGTTTGTCGCATAGCGTGTGGTGCTATACTTGGATTTTCGGCCATGAACATGACTTTGGAATTTGGCACAGCTCATACTTTCCTGTAGAGTACATCTGGGGCTACATTTCGTGCAAGTTTCAGCTCGATTGCCTCAGTATTGAGGGAGAAATTTCAAACTCTAGCAGAAAAAAGTGTCTCCTAGTCTAAGTGCAGTTTTTTTGCCGCGTGCTCTGTCGTTTTGTCGCATAGCGTGTGGTGCTATACTTGGATTTTCGGCCATGAACATGACTTTGGAATTTGGCATTGCTCATACTTTCCTGTAGAGTACATCTGGGGCTACATTTCGTGCAAGTTTCAGCTCGATTGCCTCAGTATTGAGGGAGAAATTTCAAACCCTAGCAGAAAAAAGTGTCTCTTAGTCTAAGTGCAGTTTTTTTGCCGCGTGCTCTGCCGTTTTGTCGCATAGCGTGTGGTGCTATACTTGGATTTTCGGCCATGAACATGACTTTGGAATTTGGCACTGCTCATACTTTCCTGTAGAGTACATCTGGGGCTACATTTCGTGCAAGTTTCAGCTCGATTGCCTCAGTATTGAGGGAGAAATTTCAAACTCTATCAGAAAAAAGTGTCTCTTAGTCTAAGTGCAGTTTTTTTGCCGCGTGCTCTGCCGTTTTGTCGCATAGCGTGTGGTGCTATACTTGGATTTTCGGCCATGAACATGACTTTGGAATTTGGCACTGCTCATACTTTCCTGTAGAGTACATCTGGGGCTACATTTCGTGCAAGTTTCAGCTCGATTGCCTCAGTATTGAGAGAGAAATTTCAAACTCTAGCAGAAAAAAGTGTCTCTTAGTCTAAGTGCAGTTTTTTTGCCCACTGCTCTGCCGTTTTGTCGCATAGCGTGTGGTGCTATACTTGGATTTTCGGCCATGAACATGACTTTGGAATTTGGCACAGTTCATACTTTCCTGTAGAGTACATCTGGGGCTACATTTCGTGCAAGTTTCAGCTCGATTGCCTCTGTATTGAGGGAGAAATTTCAAACTCTAACAGAAAAAAGTATCTCATAGTCTAAGTGCAGGCTTTTTTTTGCCGCGTGCTCTGCCGTTTTATCGCATAGCGTGTGGTGCTATACTTGGATTTTCGTCCATGAACATGACTTTGGAATTTGGCACAGCTCATACTTTCCTGAAGAGTACATGTGGGGCTACATTTCGTGCAAGTTTCAGCTCGATTGACTAAGTATTGAGGGAGAAATTTCGAACTCTAGCAGAAAAAAGTGTCTCATAGTCTAAGTGCAGTTTTTCTGCCGACTGCTCTGCCGTTTTGTCGCATAGCGTGTGGTGCTATACTTGGATTTTCGGCCATGAACATGACTTTGGAATTTGGCACTGCTCATACTTTCCTGTAGAGTACATCTGGGGCTACATTTCGTGCAAGTTTCAGCTCGATTGCCTCTGTATTGAGGGAGAAATTTCAAGCTCTAACAGAAAAAAGTGTCTCATAGTCTAAGTGCAGGGTTTTTTTTGCCGCGTGCTCTGCCGTTTTGTCGCATAGCGTGTGGTGCTATACTTGGATTTTCGGCCATGAACATGACTTTGGAATTTGGCACAGCTCATACTTTCCTGTAGAGTACATCTGGGGCTACATTTCGTGCAAGTTTCAGCTCGATTGCCTCAGTATTGAGGGAGAAATTTCAAACTCTAGCAGAAAAAAGTGTCTCATAGTCTAAGTGCAATTTTTCTGCCGACTGCTCTGCCGTTTTGTCGCATAGCGTGTGGTGCTATACTTGGATTTTCGGCCATGAACATGACTTTGGAATTTGGCACTGCTCATACTTTCCTGTAGAGTACATCTGGGGCTACATTTCGTGCAAGTTTCAGCTCGATTGTCTAAGTATTGAGGGAGAAATTTCAAACTCTAGCAGAAAAAAGTGTCTCATAGTCTAAGTGCAGTTTTTCTGCCGACTGCTCTGCCGTTTTGTCGCATAGCGTGTGGTGCTATACTTGGATTTTCGGCCATGAACATGACTTTGGAATTTGGCACAGCTCATACTTTGCTGTAGAGTACATCTGGGGCTACATTTCGTGCAAGTTTCAGCTCGATTGCCTAAGTATTGAGGGAGAAATTTCAAACTCTAGCAGAAAAAAGTGTCTCATAGTCTAAGTGCAGTTTTTCTGCCGACTGCTCTGCCGTTTTGTCGCATAGCGTGTGGTGTTATACTTGGATTTTCGGCCATGAACATGACTTTGGAATTTGGCACAGCTCATACTTTGCTGTAGAGTACATCTGGGGCTACATTTCGTGCAAGTTTCAGCTCGATTGCCTAAGTATTGAGGGAGAAATTTCAAACTCTAGCAGAAAAAAGTGTCTCATAGTCTAAGTGCAGTTTTTCTGCCGACTGCTCTGCCGTTTGTCGCATAGCGTGTGGTGCTATACTTGGATTTTCGGCCATGAACATGACTTTGGAATTTGGCACAGCTCATACTTTCCTGTAGAGTACATCTGGGGCTACATTTCGTGCAAGTTTCAGCTCGATTGCCTCAGTATTGAGGGAGAAATTTCAAACTCTAGCAGAAAAAAGTGTCTCCTAGTCTAAGTGCAGTTTTTTTGCCGCGTGCTCTGTCGTTTTGTCGCATAGCGTGTGGTGCTATACTTGGATTTTCGGCCATGAACATGACTTTGGAATTTGGCATTGCTCATACTTTCCTGTAGAGTACATCTGGGGCTACATTTCGTGCAAGTTTCAGCTCGATTGCCTCAGTATTGAGGGAGAAATTTCAAACCCTAGCAGAAAAAAGTGTCTCTTAGTCTAAGTGCAGTTTTTTTGCCGCGTGCTCTGCCGTTTTGTCGCATAGCGTGTGGTGCTATACTTGGATTTTCGGCCATGAACATGACTTTGGAATTTGGCACTGCTCATACTTTCCTGTAGAGTACATCTGGGGCTACATTTCGTGCAAGTTTCAGCTCGATTGCCTCAGTATTGAGGGAGAAATTTCAAACTCTATCAGAAAAAAGTGTCTCTTAGTCTAAGTGCAGTTTTTTTGCCGCGTGCTCTGCCGTTTTGTCGCATAGCGTGTGGTGCTATACTTGGATTTTCGGCCATGAACATGACTTTGGAATTTGGCACTGCTCATACTTTCCTGTAGAGTACATCTGGGGCTACATTTCGTGCAAGTTTCAGCTCGATTGCCTCAGTATTGAGAGAGAAATTTCAAACTCTAGCAGAAAAAAGTGTCTCTTAGTCTAAGTGCAGTTTTTTTGCCCACTGCTCTGCCGTTTTGTCGCATAGCGTGTGGTGCTATACTTGGATTTTCGGCCATGAACATGACTTTGGAATTTGGCACAGTTCATACTTTCCTGTAGAGTACATCTGGGGCTACATTTCGTGCAAGTTTCAGCTCGATTGCCTCTGTATTGAGGGAGAAATTTCAAACTCTAACAGAAAAAAGTATCTCATAGTCTAAGTGCAGGCTTTTTTTTGCCGCGTGCTCTGCCGTTTTATCGCATAGCGTGTGGTGCTATACTTGGATTTTCGTCCATGAACATGACTTTGGAATTTGGCACAGCTCATACTTTCCTGAAGAGTACATGTGGGGCTACATTTCGTGCAAGTTTCAGCTCGATTGACTAAGTATTGAGGGAGAAATTTCGAACTCTAGCAGAAAAAAGTGTCTCATAGTCTAAGTGCAGTTTTTCTGCCGACTGCTCTGCCGTTTTGTCGCATAGCGTGTGGTGCTATACTTGGATTTTCGGCCATGAACATGACTTTGGAATTTGGCACAGCTCATACTTTGCTGTAGAGTACATCTGGGGCTACATTTCGTGCAAGTTTCAGCTCGATTACCTAAGTATTGAGGGAGAAATTTCAAACTCTAGCAGAAAAAGTGTCTCCTAGTCTAAGTGCAGTTTTTTTGCCGACTGCTCTGCCGTTTGTCGCATAGCGTCTGGTGCTATACTTGGATTTTCGGCCATGAACATGACTTTGGAATTTGGCACTGCTCATACTTTCCTGTAGAGTACATCTGGGGCTACATTTCGTGCAAGTTTCAGCTCGATTGCCTCTGTATTGAGGGAGAAATTTCAAACTCTAACAGAAAAAAGTGTCTCATAGTCTAAGTGCAGGGTTTTTTTTGCCGCGTGCTCTGCCGTTTTGTCGCATAGCGTGTGGTGCTATACTTGGATTTTCGGCCATGAACATGACTTTGGAATTTGGCACAGCTCATACTTTCCTGTAGAGTACATCTGGGGCTACATTTCGTGCAAGTTTCAGCTCGATTGCCTCAGTATTGAGGGAGAAATTTCAAACTCTAGCAGAAAAAAGTGTCTCATAGTCTAAGTGCAATTTTTCTGCCGACTGCTCTGCCGTTTTGTCGCATAGCGTGTGGTGCTATACTTGGATTTTCGGCCATGAACATGCCTTTGGAATTTGGCACTGCTCATACTTTCCTGTAGAGTACATCTGGGGCTACATTTCGTGCAAGTTTCAGCTCGATTGTCTAAGTATTGAGGGAGAAATTTCAAACTCTAGCAGAAAAAAGTGTCTCATAGTCTAAGTGCAGTTTTTCTGCCGACTGCTCTGCCGTTTTGTCGCATAGCGTGTGGTGCTATACTTGGATTTTCGGCCATGAACATGACTTTGGAATTTGGCACAGCTCATACTTTGCTGTAGAGTACATCTGGGGCTACATTTCGTGCAAGTTTCAGCTCGATTGCCTAAGTATTGAGGGAGAAATTTCAAACTCTAGCAGAAAAAAGTGTCTCATAGTCTAAGTGCAGTTTTTCTGCCGACTGCTCTGCCGTTTTGTCGCATAGCGTGTGGTGTTATACTTGGATTTTCGGCCATGAACATGACTTTGGAATTTGGCACAGCTCATACTTTCCTGTAGAGTACATCTGGGGCTACATTTCGTGCAAGTTTCAGCTCGATTGCCTCAGTATTGAGGGAGAAATTTCAAACTCTAGCAGAAAAAAGTGTCTCCTAGTCTAAGTGCAGTTTTTTTGCCGACTGCTCTGCCGTTTGTCGCATAGCGTGTGGTGCTATACTTGGATTTTCGGCCATGAACATGACTTTGGAATTTGGCACAGCTCATACTTTCCTGTAGAGTACATCTGGGGCTACATTTCGTGCAAGTTTCAGCTCGATTGCCTCTGTATTGAGGGAGAAATTTCAAACTGTAACAGAAAAAAGTGTCTCATAGTCTAAGTGCAGGTTTTTTTTTGCCGCGTGCTCTGCCGTTTTGTCGCATAGCGTGTGGTGCTATACTTGGATTTTCGGCCATGAACATGACTTTGGAATTTGGCACTGCTCATACTTTCCTGTAGAGTACATCTGGGGCTACATTTCGTGCAAGTTTGAGCTCGATTGCCTCAGTATTGAGGGAGAAATTTCAAACTCTAGCAGAAAAAAGTGTCTCCTAGTCTAAGTGCAGTTTTTTTGCCGACTGCTCTGCCGTTTGTCGCATAGCGTGTGGTGCTATACTTGGATTTTCGGCCATGAACATGACTTTGGAATTTGGCACAGCTCATACTTTCCTGTAGAGTACATCTGGGGCTACATTTCGTGCAAGTTTCAGCTCGATTGCCTCTGTATTGAGGGAGAAATTTCAAACTGTAACAGAAAAAAGTGTCTCATAGTCTAAGTGCAGGTTTTTTTTTGCCGCGTGCTCTGCCGTTTTGTCGCATAGCGTGTGGTGCCATACTTGGATTTTCGGCCATGAACATGACTTTGGAATTTGGCACTGCTCATACTTTCCTGTAGGGTACATCTGGGGCTACATTTCGTGCAAGTTTCAGCTCGATTGCCTCAGTATTGAGGGAGAAATTTCAAACTCTAGCAGAAAAAAGTGTCTCATAGTCTAAGTGCAGTTTTTCTGCCGACTGCTCTGCCGTTTTGTCGCATAGCGTGTGGTGCTATACTTGGATTTTCGGCCATGAACATGACTTTGGAATTTGGCACTGCTCATACTTTCCTGTAGAGTACATCTGGGGCTACATTTCGTGCAAGTTTCAGCTCGATTGCCTCAGTATTGAGGGAGAAATTTCAAACTCTAGCAGAAAAAAGTGTCTCCTAGTCTAAGCGCAGTTTTTTTGCCGCCTGCTCTGCCGTTTGTCGCATAGCGTGTGGTGCTATACTTGGATTTTCGGCCATGAACATGACTTTGGAATTTGGCATTGCTCATACTTTCCTGTAGAGTACATCTGGGGCTACATTTCGTGCAAGTTTCAGCTCGATTGCCTCAGTATTGAGGGAGAAATTTCAAACCCTAGCAGAAAAAAGTGTCTCTTAGTCTAAGTGCAGTTTTTTTGCCGCGTGCTCTGCCGTTTTGTCGCATAGCGTGTGGTGCTATACTTGGATTTTCGGCCATGAACATGACTTTGGAATTTGGCACTGCTCATACTTTCCTGTAGAGTACATCTGGGGCTACATTTCGTGCAAGTTTCAGCTCGATTGCCTCTGTATTGAGGGAGAAATTTCAAACTCTAACAGAAAAAAGTGTCTCATAGTCTAAGTGCAGGGGTTTTTTTTGCCGCGTGCTCTGCCGTTTTGTCGCATAGTGTGTGGTGCTATACTTGGATTTTCGGCCATGAACATGACTTTGGAATTTGGCACTGCTCATACTTTCCTGTAGAGTACATCTGGGGCTACATTTCGTGCAAGTTTCAGCTCGATTGCCTCTGTATTGTTGGAGAAATTTCAAACTCTAACCGAAAAAAGTGTCTCATAGTCTAAGGGCAGGGTTTTTTTTGCCGCGTGCTCTGCCGTTTTGTCGCATAGCGTGTGGTGCTATACTTGGATTTTCGGCCATGAACATGACTTTGGAATTTGGCACAGCTCATACTTTTATTTAGAGTACATATGGGGCTACATTTCGTGCAAGTTTCAGCTCGATTGCCTCAGTATTGAGGGAGAAATTTCAAACTCTATCAGAAAAAAGTGTCTCTTAGTCTAAGTGCAGTTTTTTTGCCGCGTGCTCTGCCGTTTTGTCGCATAGCGTGTGGTGCTATACTTGGATTTTCGGCCATGAACATGACTTTGGAATTTGGCACTGCTCATACTTTCCTGTAGAGTACATCTGGGGCTACATTTCGTGCAAGTTTCAGCTCGATTGCCTCAGTATTGAGAGAGAAATTTCAAACTCTAGCAGAAAAAAGTGTCTCTTAGTCTAAGTGCAGTTTTTTTGCCCACTGCTCTGCCGTTTTGTCGCATAGCGTGTGGTGCTATACTTGGATTTTCGGCCATGAACATGACTTTGGAATTTGGCACAGTTCATACTTTCCTGTAGAGTACATCTGGGGCTACATTTCGTGCAAGTTTCAGCTCGATTGCCTCTGTATTGAGGGAGAAATTTCAAACTCTAACAGAAAAAAGTATCTCATAGTCTAAGTGCAGGGTTTTTTTTGCCGCGTGCTCTGCCGTTTTATCGCATAGCGTGTGGTGCTATACTTGGATTTTCGTCCATGAACATGACTTTGGAATTTGGCACAGCTCATACTTTCCTGAAGAGTACATGTGGGGCTACATTTCGTGCAAGTTTCAGCTCGATTGCCTAAGTATTGAGGGAGAAATTTCGAACTCTAGCAGAAAAAAGTGTCTCATAGTCTAAGTGCAGTTTTTCTGCCGACTGCTCTGCCGTTTTGTCGCATAGCGTGTGGTGCTATACTTGGATTTTCGGCCATGAACATGACTTTGGAATTTGGCACAGCTCATACTTTGCTGTAGAGTACATCTGGGGCTACATTTCGTGCAAGTTTCAGCTCGATTACCTAAGTATTGAGGGAGAAATTTCAAACTCTAGCAGAAAAAGTGTCTCCTAGTCTAAGTGCAGTTTTTTTGCCGACTGCTCTGCCGTTTGTCGCATAGCGTGTGGTGCTATACTTGGATTTTCGGCCATGAACATGACTTTGGAATTTGGCACTGCTCATACTTTCCTGTAGAGTACATCTGGGGCTACATTTCGTGCAAGTTTCAGCTCGATTGCCTCTGTATTGAGGGAGAAATTTCAAACTCTAACAGAAAAAAGTGTCTCATAGTCTAAGTGCAGGGTTTTTTTTGCCGCGTGCTCTGCCGTTTTGTCGCATAGCGTGTGGTGCTATACTTGGATTTTCGGCCATGAACATGACTTTGGAATTTGGCACAGCTCATACTTTCCTGTAGAGTACATCTGGGGCTACATTTCGTGCAAGTTTCAGCTCGATTGCCTCAGTATTGAGGGAGAAATTTCAAACTCTAGCAGAAAAAAGTGTCTCATAGTCTAAGTGCAATTTTTCTGCCGACTGCTCTGCCGTTTTGTCGCATAGCGTGTGGTGCTATACTTGGATTTTCGGCCATGAACATGACTTTGGAATTTGGCACAGCTCATACTTTGCTGTAGAGTACATCTGGGGCTACATTTCGTGCAAGTTTCAGCTCGATTGCCTAAGTATTGAGGGAGAAATTTCAAACTCTAGCAGAAAAAAGTGTCTCATAGTCTAAGTGCAGTTTTTCTGCCGACTGCTCTGCCGTTTTGTCGCATAGCGTGTGGTGTTATACTTGGATTTTCGGCCATGAACATGACTTTGGAATTTGGCACAGCTCATACTTTCCTGTAGAGTACATCTGGGGCTACATTTCGTGCAAGTTTCAGCTCGATTGCCTCAGTATTGAGGGAGAAATTTCAAACTCTAGCAGAAAAAAGTGTCTCCTAGTCTAAGTGCAGTTTTTTTGCCGACTGCTCTGCCGTTTGTCGCATAGCGTGTGGTGCTATACTTGGATTTTCGGCCATGAACATGACTTTGGAATTTGGCACAGCTCATACTTTCCTGTAGAGTACATCTGGGGCTACATTTCGTGCAAGTTTCAGCTCGATTGCCTCTGTATTGAGGGAGAAATTTCAAACTGTAACAGAAAAAAGTGTCTCATAGTCTAAGTGCAGGTTTTTTTTTGCCGCGTGCTCTGTCGTTTTGTCGCATAGCGTGTGGTGCTATACTTGGATTTTCGGCCATGAACATGACTTTGGAATTTGGCACTGCTCATACTTTCCTGTAGGGTACATCTGGGGCTACATTTCGTGCAAGTTTCAGCTCGATTGCCTCAGTATTGAGGGAGAAATTTCAAACTCTAGCAGAAAAAAGTGTCTCATAGTCTAAGTGCAGTTTTTCTGCCGACTGCTCTGCCGTTTTGTCGCATAGCGTGTGGTGCTATACTTGGATTTTCGGCCATGAACATGACTTTGGAATTTGGCACTGCTCATACTTTCCTGTAGAGTACATCTGGGGCTACATTTCGTGCAAGTTTCAGCTCGATTGCCTCAGTATTGAGGGAGAAATTTCAAACTCTAGCAGAAAAAAGTGTCTCCTAGTCTAAGCGCAGTTTTTTTGCCGCCTGCTCTGCCGTTTGTCGCATAGCGTGTGGTGCTATACTTGGATTTTCGGCCATGAACATGACTTTGGAATTTGGCATTGCTCATACTTTCCTGTAGAGTACATCTGGGGCTACATTTCGTGCAAGTTTCAGCTCGATTGCCTCAGTATTGAGGGAGAAATTTCAAACCCTAGCAGAAAAAAGTGTCTCTTAGTCTAAGTGCAGTTTTTTTGCCGCGTGCTCTGCCGTTTTGTCGCATAGCGTGTGGTGCTATACTTGGATTTTCGGCCATGAACATGACTTTGGAATTTGGCACAGCTCATACTTTCCTGTAGAGTACATCTGGGGCTACATTTCGTGCAAGTTTCAGCTCGATTGCCTCAGTATTGAGGGAGAAATTTCAAACTCTAGCAGAAAAAAGTGTCTCCTAGTCTAAGTGCAGTTTTTTTGCCGACTGCTCTGCCGTTTGTCGCATAGCGTGTGGTGCTATACTTGGATTTTCGGCCATGAACATGACTTTGGAATTTGGCACAGCTCATACTTTCCTGTAGAGTACATCTGGGGCTACATTTCGTGCAAGTTTCAGCTCGATTGCCTCTGTATTGAGGGAGAAATTTCAAACTGTAACAGAAAAAAGTGTCTCATAGTCTAAGTGCAGGTTTTTTTTTGCCGCGTGCTCTGTCGTTTTGTCGCATAGCGTGTGGTGCTATACTTGGATTTTCGGCCATGAACATGACTTTGGAATTTGGCACTGCTCATACTTTCCTGTAGGGTACATCTGGGGCTACATTTCGTGCAAGTTTCAGCTCGATTGCCTCAGTATTGAGGGAGAAATTTCAAACTCTAGCAGAAAAAAGTGTCTCATAGTCTAAGTGCAGTTTTTCTGCCGACTGCTCTGCCGTTTTGTCGCATAGCGTGTGGTGCTATACTTGGATTTTCGGCCATGAACATGACTTTGGAATTTGGCACTGCTCATACTTTCCTGTAGAGTACATCTGGGGCTACATTTCGTGCAAGTTTCAGCTCGATTGCCTCAGTATTGAGGGAGAAATTTCAAACTCTAGCAGAAAAAAGTGTCTCCTAGTCTAAGCGCAGTTTTTTTGCCGCCTGCTCTGCCGTTTGTCGCATAGCGTGTGGTGCTATACTTGGATTTTCGGCCATGAACATGACTTTGGAATTTGGCATTGCTCATACTTTCCTGTAGAGTACATCTGGGGCTACATTTCGTGCAAGTTTCAGCTCGATTGCCTCAGTATTGAGGGAGAAATTTCAAACCCTAGCAGAAAAAAGTGTCTCTTAGTCTAAGTGCAGTTTTTTTGCCGCGTGCTCTGCCGTTTTGTCGCATAGCGTGTGGTGCTATACTTGGATTTTCGGCCATGAACATGACTTTGGAATTTGGCACTGCTCATACTTTCCTGTAGAGTACATCTGGGGCTACATTTCGTGCAAGTTTCAGCTCGATTGCCTCAGTATTGAGGGAGAAATTTCAAACTCTATCAGAAAAAAGTGTCTCTTAGTCTAAGTGCAGTTTTTTTGCCGCGTGCTCTGCCGTTTTGTCGCATAGCGTGTGGTGCTATACTTGGATTTTCGGCCATGAACATGACTTTGGAATTTGGCACTGCTCATACTTTCCTGTAGAGTACATCTGGGGCTACATTTCGTGCAAGTTTCAGCTCGATTGCCTAAGTATTGAGGGAGAAATTTCAAACTCTAGCAGAAAAAAGTGTCTCATAGTCTAAGTGCAGTTTTTCTGCCGACTGCTCTGCCGTTTTGTCGCATAGCGTGTGGTGTTATACTTGGATTTTCGGCCATGAACATGACTTTGGAATTTGGCACAGCTCATACTTTCCTGTAGAGTACATCTGGGGCTACATTTCGTGCAAGTTTCAGCTCGATTGCCTCAGTATTGAGGGAGAAATTTCAAACTCTAGCAGAAAAAAGTGTCTCCTAGTCTAAGTGCAGTTTTTTTGCCGACTGCTCTGCCGTTTGTCGCATAGCGTGTGGTGCTATACTTGGATTTTCGGCCATGAACATGACTTTGGAATTTGGCACAGCTCATACTTTCCTGTAGAGTACATCTGGGGCTACATTTCGTGCAAGTTTCAGCTCGATTGCCTCTGTATTGAGGGAGTAATTTCAAACTGTAACAGAAAAAAGTGTCTCATAGTCTAAGTGCAGGTTTTTTTTTGCCGCGTGCTCTGTCGTTTTGTCGCATAGCGTGTGGTGCTATACTTGGATTTTCGGCCATGAACATGACTTTGGAATTTGGCACTGCTCATACTTTCCTGTAGGGTACATCTGGGGCTACATTTCGTGCAAGTTTCAGCTCGATTGCCTCAGTATTGAGGGAGAAATTTCAAACTCTAGCAGAAAAAAGTGTCTCATAGTCTAAGTGCAGTTTTTCTGCCGACTGCTCTGCCGTTTTGTCGCATAGCGTGTGGTGTTATACTTGGATTTTCGGCCATGAACATGACTTTGGAATTTGGCACAGCTCATACTTTCCTGTAGAGTACATCTGGGGCTACATTTCGTGCAAGTTTCAGCTCGATTGCCTCAGTATTGAGGGAGAAATTTCAAACTCTAGCAGAAAAAAGTGTCTCCTAGTCTAAGTGCAGTTTTTTTGCCGACTGCTCTGCCGTTTGTCGCATAGCGTGTGGTGCTATACTTGGATTTTCGGCCATGAACATGACTTTGGAATTTGGCACAGCTCATACTTTCCTGTAGAGTACATCTGGGGCTACATTTCGTGCAAGTTTCAGCTCGATTGCCTCTGTATTGAGGGAGAAATTTCAAACTGTAACAGAAAAAAGTGTCTCATAGTCTAAGTGCAGGTTTTTTTTTGCCGCGTGCTCTGTCGTTTTGTCGCATAGCGTGTGGTGCTATACTTGGATTTTCGGCCATGAACATGACTTTGGAATTTGGCACTGCTCATACTTTCCTGTAGGGTACATCTGGGGCTACATTTCGTGCAAGTTTCAGCTCGATTGCCTCAGTATTGAGGGAGAAATTTCAAACTCTAGCAGAAAAAAGTGTCTCATAGTCTAAGTGCAGTTTTTCTGCCGACTGCTCTGCCGTTTTGTCGCATAGCGTGTGGTGCTATACTTGGATTTTCGGCCATGAACATGACTTTGGAATTTGGCACTGCTCATACTTTCCTGTAGAGTACATCTGGGGCTACATTTCGTGCAAGTTTCAGCTCGATTGCCTCTGTATTGAGGGAGTAATTTCAAACTGTAACAGAAAAAAGTGTCTCATAGTCTAAGTGCAGGTTTTTTTTTGCCGCGTGCTCTGTCTTTTGTCGCATAGCGTGTGGTGCTATACTTGGATTTTCGGCCATGAACATGACTTTGGAATTTGGCACTGCTCATACTTTCCTGTAGGGTACATCTGGGGCTACATTTCGTGCAAGTTTCAGCTCGATTGCCTCAGTATTGAGGGAGAAATTTCAAACTCTAGCAGAAAAAAGTGTCTCATAGTCTAAGTGCAGTTTTTCTGCCGACTGCTCTGCCGTTTTGTCGCATAGCGTGTGGTGTTATACTTGGATTTTCGGCCATGAACATGACTTTGGAATTTGGCACAGCTCATACTTTCCTGTAGAGTACATCTGGGGCTACATTTCGTGCAAGTTTCAGCTCGATTGCCTCAGTATTGAGGGAGAAATTTCAAACTCTAGCAGAAAAAAGTGTCTCCTAGTCTAAGTGCAGTTTTTTTGCCGACTGCTCTGCCGTTTGTCGCATAGCGTGTGGTGCTATACTTGGATTTTCGGCCATGAACATGACTTTGGAATTTGGCACAGCTCATACTTTCCTGTAGAGTACATCTGGGGCTACATTTCGTGCAAGTTTCAGCTCGATTGCCTCTGTATTGAGGGAGAAATTTCAAACTGTAACAGAAAAAAGTGTCTCATAGTCTAAGTGCAGGTTTTTTTTTGCCGCGTGCTCTGTCGTTTTGTCGCATAGCGTGTGGTGCTATACTTGGATTTTCGGCCATGAACATGACTTTGGAATTTGGCACTGCTCATACTTTCCTGTAGGGTACATCTGGGGCTACATTTCGTGCAAGTTTCAGCTCGATTGCCTCAGTATTGAGGGAGAAATTTCAAACTCTAGCAGAAAAAAGTGTCTCATAGTCTAAGTGCAGTTTTTCTGCCGACTGCTCTGCCGTTTTGTCGCATAGCGTGTGGTGCTATACTTGGATTTTCGGCCATGAACATGACTTTGGAATTTGGCACTGCTCATACTTTCCTGTAGAGTACATCTGGGGCTACATTTCGTGCAAGTTTCAGCTCGATTGCCTCAGTATTGAGGGAGAAATTTCAAACTCTAGCAGAAAAAAGTGTCTCCTAGTCTAAGCGCAGTTTTTTTGCCGCCTGCTCTGCCGTTTGTCGCATAGCGTGTGGTGCTATACTTGGATTTTCGGCCATGAACATGACTTTGGAATTTGGCATTGCTCATACTTTCCTGTAGAGTACATCTGGGGCTACATTTCGTGCAAGTTTCAGCTCGATTGCCTCAGTATTGAGGGAGAAATTTCAAACCCTAGCAGAAAAAAGTGTCTCTTAGTCTAAGTGCAGTTTTTTTGCCGCGTGCTCTGCCGTTTTGTCGCATAGCGTGTGGTGCTATACTTGGATTTTCGGCCATGAACATGACTTTGGAATTTGGCACTGCTCATACTTTCCTGTAGAGTACATCTGGGGCTACATTTCGTGCAAGTTTCAGCTCGATTGCCTCAGTATTGAGGGAGAAATTTCAAACTCTATCAGAAAAAAGTGTCTCTTAGTCTAAGTGCAGTTTTTTTGCCGCGTGCTCTGCCGTTTTGTCGCATAGCGTGTGGTGCTATACTTGGATTTTCGGCCATGAACATGACTTTGGAATTTGGCACTGCTCATACTTTCCTGTAGAGTACATCTGGGGCTACATTTCGTGCAAGTTTCAGCTCGATTGCCTAAGTATTGAGGGAGAAATTTCAAACTCTAGCAGAAAAAAGTGTCTCATAGTCTAAGTGCAGTTTTTCTGCCGACTGCTCTGCCGTTTTGTCGCATAGCGTGTGGTGTTATACTTGGATTTTCGGCCATGAACATGACTTTGGAATTTGGCACAGCTCATACTTTCCTGTAGAGTACATCTGGGGCTACATTTCGTGCAAGTTTCAGCTCGATTGCCTCAGTATTGAGGGAGAAATTTCAAACTGTAACAGAAAAAAGTGTCTCATAGTCTAAGTGCAGGTTTTTTTTTGCCGCGTGCTCTGTCGTTTTGTCGCATAGCGTGTGGTGCTATACTTGGATTTTCGGCCATGAACATGACTTTGGAATTTGGCACTGCTCATACTTTCCTGTAGGGTACATCTGGGGCTACATTTCGTGCAAGTTTCAGCTCGATTGCCTCAGTATTGAGGGAGAAATTTCAAACTCTAGCAGAAAAAAGTGTCTCATAGTCTAAGTGCAGTTTTTCTGCCGACTGCTCTGCCGTTTTGTCGCATAGCGTGTGGTGCTATACTTGGATTTTCGGCCATGAACATGACTTTGGAATTTGGCACTGCTCATACTTTCCTGTAGAGTACATCTGGGGCTACATTTCGTGCAAGTTTCAGCTCGATTGCCTCAGTATTGAGGGAGAAATTTCAAACTCTAGCAGAAATAAAAAGTCTCCTAGTCTAAGCGCAGTTTTCTTGCCGCCTGCTCTGCCGTTTGTCGCATAGCGTGTGGTGCTATACTTGGATTTTCGGCCATGAACATGACTTTTGAATTTGGCATTGCTCATACTTTCCTGTAGAGTACATCTGGGGCTACATTTCGTGCAAGTTTCAGCTCGATTGCCTCAGTATTGAGGGAGAAATTTCAAACCCTAGCAGAAAAAAGTGTCTCTTAGTCTAAGTGCAGTTTTTTTGCCGCGTGCTCTGCCGTTTTGTCGCATAGCGTGTGGTGCTATACTTGGATTTTCGGCCATGAACATGACTTTGGAATTTGGCACTGCTCATACTTTCCTGTAGAGTACATCTGGGGCTACATTTCGTGCAAGTTTCAGCTCGATTGCCTCAGTATTGAGGGAGAAATTTCAAACTCTATCAGAAAAAAGTGTCTCTTAGTCTAAGTGCAGTTTTTTTGCCGCGTGCTCTGCCGTTTTGTCGCATAGCGTGTGGTGATATACTTGGATTTTCGGCCATGAACATGACTTTGGAATTTGGCACTGCTCATACTTTCCTGTAGAGTACATCTGGGGCTACATTTCGTGCAAGTTTCAGCTCGATTGCCTCAGTATTGAGAGAGAAATTTCAAACTCTAGCAGAAAAAAGTGTCTCTTAGTCTAAGTGCAGTTTTTTTGCCCACTGCTCTGCCGTTTTGTCGCATAGCGTGTGGTGCTATACTTGGATTTTCGGCCATGAACATGACTTTGGAATTTGGCACAGTTCATACTTTCCTGTAGAGTACATCTGGGGCTACATTTCGTGCAAGTTTCAGCTCGATTGCCTCTGTATTGAGGGAGAAATTTCAAACTCTAACAGAAAAAAGTATCTCATAGTCTAAGTGCAGGCTTTTTTTTGCCGCGTGCTCTGCCGTTTTATCGCATAGCGTGTGGTGCTATACTTGGATTTTCGTCCATGAACATGACTTTGGAATTTGGCACAGCTCATACTTTCCTGAAGAGTACATGTGGGGCTACATTTCGTGCAAGTTTCAGCTCGATTGCCTAAGTATTGAGGGAGAAATTTCGAACTCTAGCAGAAAAAAGTGTCTCATAGTCTAAGTGCAGTTTTTCTGCCGACTGCTCTGCCGTTTTGTCGCATAGCGTGTGGTGCTATACTTGGATTTTCGGCCATGAACATGACTTTGGAATTTGGCACAGCTCATACTTTGCTGTAGAGTACATCTGGGGCTACATTTCGTGCAAGTTTCAGCTCGATTACCTAAGTATTGAGGGAGAAATTTCAAACTCTAGCAGAAAAAGTGTCTCCTAGTCTAAGTGCAGTTTTTTTGCCGACTGCTCTGCCGTTTGTCGCATAGCGTGTGGTGCTATACTTGGATTTTCGGCCATGAACATGACTTTGGAATTTGGCACTGCTCATACTTTCCTGTAGAGTACATCTGGGGCTACATTTCGTGCAAGTTTCAGCTCGATTGCCTCTGTATTGAGGGAGAAATTTCAAACTCTAACAGAAAAAAGTGTCTCATAGTCTAAGTGCAGGGTTATTTTTGCCGCGTGCTCTGCCGTTTTGTCGCATAGCGTGTGGTGCTATACTTGGATTTTCGGCCATGAACATGACTTTGGAATTTGGCACAGCTCATACTTTCCTGTAGAGTACATCTGGGGCTACATTTCGTGCAAGTTTCAGCTCGATTGCCTCAGTATTGAGGGAGAAATTTCAAACTCTAGCAGAAAAAAGTGTCTCATAGTCTAAGTGCAGTTTTTCTGCCGACTGCTCTGCCGTTTTGTCGCATAGCGTGTGGTGTTATACTTGGATTTTCGGCCATGAACATGACTTTGGAATTTGGCACAGCTCATACTTTCCTGTAGAGTACATCTGGGGCTACATTTCGTGCAAGTTTCAGCTCGATTGCCTCAGTATTGAGGGAGAAATTTCAAACTCTAGCAGAAAAAAGTGTCTCCTAGTCTAAGTGCAGTTTTTTTGCCGACTGCTCTGCCGTTTGTCGCATAGCGTGTGGTGCTATACTTGGATTTTCGGCCATGAACATGACTTTGGAATTTGGCACAGCTCATACTTTCCTGTAGAGTACATCTGGGGCTACATTTCGTGCAAGTTTCAGCTCGATTGCCTCTGTATTGAGGGAGAAATTTCAAACTGTAACAGAAAAAAGTGTCTCATAGTCTAAGTGCAGGTTTTTTTTTGCCGCGTGCTCTGCCGTTTTGTCGCATAGCGTGTGGTGCTATACTTGGATTTTCGGCCATGAACATGACTTTGGAATTTGGCACTGCTCATACTTTCCTGTAGGGTACATCTGGGGCTACATTTCGTGCAAGTTTCAGCTCGATTGCCTCAGTATTGAGGGAGAAATTTCAAACTCTAGCAGAAAAAAGTGTCTCATAGTCTAAGTGCAGTTTTTCTGCCGACTGCTCTGCCGTTTTGTCGCATAGCGTGTGGTGCTATACTTGGATTTTCGGCCATGAACATGACTTTGGAATTTGGCACTGCTCATACTTTCCTGTAGAGTACATCTGGGGCTACATTTCGTGCAAGTTTCAGCTCGATTGCCTCAGTATTGAGGGAGAAATTTCAAACTCTAGCAGAAAAAAGTGTCTCCTAGTCTAAGCGCAGTTTTTTTGCCGCCTGCTCTGCCGTTTGTCGCATAGCGTGTGGTGCTATACTTGGATTTTCGGCCATGAACATGACTTTGGAATTTGGCATTGCTCATACTTTCCTGTAGAGTACATCTGGGGCTACATTTCGTGCAAGTTTCAGCTCGATTGCCTCAGTATTGAGGGAGAAATTTCAAACCCTAGCAGAAAAAAGTGTCTCTTAGTCTAAGTGCAGTTTTTTTGCCGCGTGCTCTGCCGTTTTGTCGCATAGCGTGTGGTGCTATACTTGGATTTTCGGCCATGAACATGACTTTGGAATTTGGCACTGCTCATACTTTCCTGTAGAGTACATCTGGGGCTACATTTCGTGCAAGTTTCAGCTCGATTGCCTCAGTATTGAGGGAGAAATTTCAAACTCTATCAGAAAAAAGTGTCTCTTAGTCTAAGTGCAGTTTTTTTGCCGCGTGCTCTGCCGTTTTGTCGCATAGCGTGTGGTGCTATACTTGGATTTTCGGCCATGAACATGACTTTGGAATTTGGCACTGCTCATACTTTCCTGTAGAGTACATCTGGGGCTACATTTCGTGCAAGTTTCAGCTCGATTGCCTCAGTATTGAGGGAGAAATTTCAAACTCTAGCAGAAAAAAGTGTCTCTTAGTCTAAGTGCAGTTTTTTTGCCCACTGCTCTGCCGTTTTGTCGCATAGCGTGTGGTGCTATACTTGGATTTTCGGCCATGAACATGACTTTGGAATTTGGCACTGCTCATACTTTCCTGTAGAGTACATCTGGGGCTACATTTCGTGCAAGTTTCAGCTCGATTGCCTAAGTATTGAGGGAGAAATTTCAAATTCTAGCAGAAAAAAGTGTCTCATAGTCTAAGTGCAGTTTTTCTGCCGACTGATCTGCCGTTTTTTCGCATAGCGTGTGGTGCTATACTTGGATTTTCGGCCATGAACATGACTTTGGAATTTGGCACAGCTCATACTTTGCTGTAGAGTTCATCTGGGGCTACATTTCGTGCAAGTTTCAGCTCGATTGCCTAAGTATTGAGGGAGAAATTTCAAACTCTAGCAGAAAAAAGTTTCTCATAGTCTAAGTGCAGTTTTTCTGCCGACTGCTCTGCCGTTTTGTCGCATAGCGTGTGGTGCTATACTTGGATTTTCGGCCATGAACATGACTTTGGAATTTGGCACTGCTCATACTTTCCTGTAGAGTACATCTGGGGCTACATTTCGTGCAAGTTTCAGCTCGATTGCCTAAGTATTGAGGGAGAAATTTCAAATTCTAGCAGAAAAAAGTGTCTCATAGTCTAAGTGCAGTTTTTCTGCCGACTGCTCTGCCGTTTTTTCGCATAGCGTGTGGTGCTATACTTGGATTTTCGGCCATGAACATGACTTTGGAATTTGGCACAGCTCATACTTTCCTGTAGAGTACATCTGGGGCTACATTTCGTGCAAGTTTCAGCTCGATTGCCTCAGTATTGAGGGAGAAATTTCAAACTCTAGCAGAAAAAAGTGTCTCCTAGTCTAAGTGCAGGGTTTTTTTTGCCGCGTGCTCTGCCGTTTTGTCGCATAGCGTGTGGTGCTATACTTGGATTTTCGGCCATGAACATGACTTTGGAATTTGGCACTGCTCATACTTTCCTGTAGAGTACATCTGGGGCTACATTTCGTGCAAGTTTCAGCTCGATTGCCTCTGTATTGAGGGAGAAATTTCAAACTCTAACAGAAAAAAGTGTCTCATAGTCTAAGTGCAGGGTTTTTTTTGCCGCGTGCTCTGCCGTTTTGTCGCATAATGTGTGGTGCTATACTTGGATTTTCGGCCATGAACATGACTTTGGAATTTGGCACTGCTCATTCTTTCCTGTAGAGTACATCTGGGGCTACATTTCGTGCAAGTTTCAGCTCGATTGCCTCTGTATTGAGGGAGAAATTTCAAACTCTAGCAGAAAAAAGTGTCTCATAGTCTAAGTGCAGTTTTTCTGCCGACTGCTCTGCCGTTTTGTGGCATAGCGTGTGGTGCTATACTTGGATTTTCGGCCATGAACATGACTTTGGAATTTGGCACAGCTCATACTTTCCTGTAGAGTACATCTGGGGCTACATTTCGTGCAAGTTTCAGCTCGATTACCTCAGTATTGAGGGAGAAATTTCAAACTCTAGCAGAAAAAATTGTCTCCTAGTCTAAGCGCAGTTTTTTTGCCGCCTACTCTGCCGTTTGTCGCATAGCGTGTGGTGCTATACTTGGATTTTCGGCCATGAACATGACTTTGGAATTTGGCACTGCTCATACTTTCCTGTAGGGTACATCTGGGGCTACATTTCGTGCAAGTTTCAGCTCGATTGCCTCAGTATTGAGGGAGAAATTTCAAACTCTAGCAGAAAAAAGTGTCTCATAGTCTAAGTGCAGTTTTTCTGCCGACTGCTCTGCCGTTTTGTCGCATAGCGTGTGGTGCTATACTTGGATTTTCGGCCATGAACATGACTTTGGAATTTGGCACTGCTCATACTTTCCTGTAGAGTACATCTGGGGCTACATTTCGTGCAAGTTTCAGCTCGATTGCCTCAGTATTGAGGGAGAAATTTCAAACTCTAGCAGAAAAAAGTGTCTCATAGTCTAAGTGCAGGTTTTTTTTTGCCGCGTGCTCTGCCGTTTTGTCGCATAGCGTGTGGTGCTATACTTGGATTTTCGGCCATGAACATGACTTTGGAATTTGGCACTGCTCATACTTTCCTGTAGGGTACATCTTAGGGCTACATTTCGTGCAAGTTTCAGCTCGATTGCCTCAGTATTGAGGGAGAAATTTCAAACTCTAGCAGAAAAAAGTGTCTCATAGTCTAAGTGCAGTTTTTCTGCCGACTGCTCTGCCGTTTTGTCGCATAGCGTGTGGTGCTATACTTGGATTTTCGGCCATGAACATGACTTTGGAATTTGGCACTGCTCATACTTTCCTGTAGAGTACATCTGGGGCTACATTTCGTGCAAGTTTCAGCTCGATTGCCTCAGTATTGAGGGAGAAATTTCAAACTCTAGCAGAAAAAAGTGTCTCCTAGTTTAAGCGCAGTTTTTTTGCCGCCTGCTCTGCCGTTTGTCGCATAGCGTGTGGTGCTATACTTGGATTTTCGGCCATGAACATGACTTTGGAATTTGGCATTGCTCATACTTTCCTGTAGAGTACATCTGGGGCTACATTTCGTGCAAGTTTCAGCTCGATTGCCTC
The DNA here is from genome assembly GCA_963971285.1 of Astropecten irregularis. Taxonomy (NCBI): domain Eukaryota; kingdom Metazoa; phylum Echinodermata; class Asteroidea; order Paxillosida; family Astropectinidae; genus Astropecten; species Astropecten irregularis. Next base: position 11,731,938 of record OZ020246.1, read on the forward strand.
AGTATTGAGGGAGAAATTTCAAACCCTAGCAGAAAAAAGTGTCTCTTAGTCTAAGTGCAGTTTTTTTGCCGCGTGCTCTGCCGTTTTGTCGCATAGCGTGTGGTGCTATACTTGGATTTTCGGCCATGAACATGACTTTGGAATTTGGCACTGCTCATACTTTCCTGTAGAGTACATCTGGGGCTACATTTCGTGCAAGTTTCAGCTCGATTGCCTCAGTATTGAGGGAGAAATTTCAAACTCTATCAGAAAAAAAGTGTCTCTTAGTCTAAGTGCAGTTTTTTTGCCGCGTGCTCTGCCGTTTTGTCGCATAGCGTGTGGTGCTATACTTGGATTTTCGGCCATGAACATGACTTTGGAATTTGGCACTGCTCATACTTTCCTGTAGAGTACATCTGGGGCTACATTTCGTGCAAGTTTCAGCTCGATTGCCTCAGTATTGAGGGAGAAATTTCAAACTCTAGCAGAAAAAAGTGTCTCTTAGTCTAAGTGCAGTTTTTTTGCCCACTGCTCTGCCGTTTTGTCGCATACCGTGTGGTGCTATACTTGGATTTTCGGCCATGAACATGACTTTGGAATTTGGCACTGCTCATACTTTCCTGTAGAGTACATCTGGGGCTACATTTCGTGCAAGTTTCAGCTCGATTGCCTAAGTATTGAGGGAGAAATTTCAAATTCTAGCAGAAAAAAGTGTCTCATAGTCTAAGTGCAGTTTTTCTGCCGACTGCTCTGCCGTTTTTTCGCATAGCGTGTGGTGCTATACTTGGATTTTCGGCCATGAACATGACTTTGGAATTTGGCACAGCTCATACTTTGCTGTAGAGTACATCTGGGGCTACATTTCGTTCAAGTTTCAGCTCGATTGCCTAAGTATTGAGGGAGAAATTTCAAACTCTAGCAGAAAAAAGTGTCTCATAGTCTAAGTGCAGTTTTTCTGCCGACTGCTCTGCCGTTTTGTCGCATAGCGTGTGGTGCTATACTTGGATTTTCGGCCATGAACATGACTTTGGAATTTGGCACTGCTCATACTTTCCTGTAGAGTACATCTTGGGCTACATTTCGTGCAAGTTTCAGCTCGATTGCCTAAGTATTGAGGGAGAAATTTCAAATTCTAGCAGAAAAAAGTGTCTCATAGTCTAAGTGCAGTTTTTCTGCCGACTGCTCTGCCGTTTTTTCGCATAGCGTGTGGTGCTATACTTGGATTTTCGGCCATGAACATGACTTTGGAATTTGGCACAGCTCATACTTTGCTGTAGAGTACATCTGGGGCTACATTTCGTGCAAGTTTCAGCTCGATTGCCTAAGTATTGAGGGAGAAATTTCAAACTCTAGCAGAAAAAAGTGTCTCATAGTCTAAGTGCAGTTTTTCTGCCGACTGCTCTGCCGTTTTGTCGCATAGCGTGTGGTGCTATACTTGGATTTTCGGCCATGAACATGACTTTGGAATTTGGCACAGCTCATACTTTACTGTAGAGTACATCTGGGGCTACATTTCGTGCAAGTTTCAGCTCGATTGCCTAAGTATTGAGGGAGAAATTTCAAATTCTAGCAGAAAAAAGTGTCTCATAGTCTAAGTGCAGTTTTTCTGCCGACTGCTCTGCCGTTTTTTCGCATAGCGTGTGGTGCTATACTTGGATTTTCGGCCATGAACATGACTTTGGAATTTGGCACAGCTCATACTTTGCTGTAGAGTACATCTGGGGCTACATTTCGTGCAAGTTTCAGCTCGATTGCCTAAGTATTGAGGGAGAAATTTCAAACTCTAGCAGAAAAAAGTGTCTCATAGTCTAAGTGCAGTTTTTCTGCCGACTGCTCTGCCGTTTTGTCGCATAGCGTGTGGTGCTATACTTGGATTTTCGGCCATGAACATGACTTTGGAATTTGGCACAGCTCATACTTTACTGTAGAGTACATCTGGGGCTACATTTCGTGCAAGTTTCAGCTCGATTGCCTAAGTATTGAGGGAGAAATTTCAAACTCTAGCAGAAAAAAGTGTCTCATAGTCTAAGTGCAGTTTTTCTGCCGACTGCTCTGCCGTTTTGTCGCATAGCGTGTGGTGCTATACTTGGATTTTCGGCCATGAACATGACTTTGGAATTTGGCACAGCTCATACTTTGCTGTAGAGTACATCTGGGGCTACATTTCGTGCAAGTTTCAGCTCGATTGCCTAAGTATTGAGGGAGCAATTTCAAACTCTAGCAGAAAAAAAGTGTCTCCTAGTCTAAGTGCAGTTTTTTTGCCGACTGCTCTGCCGTTTGTCGCATAGCGTGTGGTGCTATACTTGGATTTTCGGCCATGAACATGACTTTGGAATTTGGCACAGCTCATACTTTCCTGTAGAGTACATCTGGGGCTACATTTCGTGCAAGTTTCAGCTCGATTGCCTCTGTATTGAGGGAGAAATTTCAAACTGTAACAGAAAAAAGTGTCTCATAGTCTAAGTGCAGGGTTTTTTTTGCCGCGTGCTCTGCCGTTTTGTCGCATAGCGTGTGGTGCTATACTTGGATTTTCGGCCATGAACATGACTTTGGAATTTGGCACTGCTCATACTTTCCTGTAGGGTACATCTGGGGCTACATTTCGTGCAAGTTTCAGCTCGATTGCCTCAGTATTGAGGGAGAAATTTCAAACTCTAGCAGAAAAAAGTGTCTCATAGTCTAAGTGCAGTTTTTCTGCCGACTGCTCTGCCGTTTTGTCGCATAGCGTGTGGTGCTATACTTGGATTTTCGGCCATGAACATGACTTTGGAATTTGGCATTGCTCATACTTTCCTGTAGAGTACATCTGGGGCTACATTTCGTGCAAGTTTCAGCTCGATTGCCTCAGTATTGAGGGAGAAATTTCAAACCCTAGCAGAAAAAAGTGTCTCTTAGTCTAAGTGCAGTTTTTTTGCCGCGTGCTCTGCCGTTTTGTCGCATAGCGTGTGGTGCTATACTTGGATTTTCGGCCATGAACATGACTTTGGAATTTGGCACTGCTCATACTTTCCTGTAGAGTACATCTGGGGCTACATTTCGTGCAAGTTTCAGCTCGATTGCCTCAGTATTGAGGGAGAAATTTCAAACTCTATCAGAAAAAAGTGTCTCTTAGTCTAAGTGCAGTTTTTTTGCCGCGTGCTCTGCCGTTTTGTCGCATAGCGTGTGGTGCTATACTTGGATTTTCGGCCATGAACATGACTTTGGAATTTGGCACTGCTCATACTTTCCTGTAGAGTACATCTGGGGCTACATTTCGTGCAAGTTTCAGCTCGATTGCCTCAGTATTGAGGGAGAAATTTCAAACTCTAGCAGAAAAAAGTGTCTCTTAGTCTAAGTGCAGTTTTTTTGCCCACTGCTCTGCCGTTTTGTCGCATAGCGTGTGGTGCTATACTTGGATTTTCGGCCATGAACATGACTTTGGAATTTGGCACAGTTCATACTTTCCTGTAGAGTACATCTGGGGCTACATTTCGTGCAAGTTTCAGCTCGATTGCCTAAGTATTGAGGGAGAAATTTCGAACTCTAGCAGAAAAAAGTGTCTCATAGTCTAAGTGCAGTTTTTCTGCCGACTGCTCTGCCGTTTTGTCGCATAGCGTGTGGTGCTATACTTGGATTTTCGGCCATGAACATGACTTTGGAATTTGGCACAGCTCATACTTTGCTGTAGAGTACATCTGGGGCTACATTTCGTGCAAGTTTCAGCTCGATTACCTAAGTATTGAGGGAGAAATTTCAAACTCTAGCAGAAAAAGTGTCTCCTAGTCTAAGTGCAGTTTTTTTGCCGACTGCTCTGCCGTTTGTCGCATAGCGTGTGGTGCTATACTTGGATTTTCGGCCATGAACATGACTTTGGAATTTGGCACTGCTCATACTTTCCTGTAGAGTACATCTGGGGCTACATTTCGTGCAAGTTTCAGCTCGATTGCCTCTGTATTGAGGGAGAAATTTCAAACTCTAACAGAAAAAAGTGTCTCATAGTCTAAGTGCAGGGTTTTTTTTGCCGCGTGCTCTGCCGTTTTGTGGCATAGCGTGTGGTGCTATACTTGGATTTTCGGCCATGAACATGACTTTGGAATTTGGCACAGCTCATACTTTCCTGTAGAGTACATCTGGGGCTACATTTCGTGCAAGTTTCAGCTCGATTGCCTCAGTATTGAGGGAGAAATTTCAAACTCTAGCAGAAAAAAGTGTCTCATAGTCTAAGTGCAATTTTTCTGCCGACTGCTCTGCCGTTTTGTCGCATAGCGTGTGGTGATATACTTGGATTTTCGGCCATGAACATGACTTTGGAATTTGGCACTGCTCATACTTTCCTGTAGAGTACATCTGGGGCTACATTTCGTGCAAGTTTCAGCTCGATTGCCTAAGTATTGAGGGAGAAATTTCAAACTCTAGCAGAAAAAAGTGTCTCATAGTCTAAGTGCAGTTTTTCTGCCGACTGCTCTGCCGTTTTGTCGCATAGCGTGTGGTGCTATACTTGGATTTTCGGCCATGAACATGACTTTGGAATTTGGCACAGCTCATACTTTCCTGTAGAGTACATCTGGGGCTACATTTCGTGCAAGTTTCAGCTCGATTGCCTCAGTATTGAGGGAGAAATTTCAAACTCTAGCAGAAAAAAGTGTCTCATAGTCTAAGTGCAGTTTTTCTGCCGACTGCTCTGCCGTTTTGTCGCATAGCGTGTGGTGCTATACTTGGATTTTCGGCCATGAACATGACTTTGGCATTTGGCACAGCTCATACTTTCCTGAAGAGTACATGTGGGGCTACATTTCGTGCAAGTTTCAGCTCGATTGCCTAAGTATTGAGGGAGAAATTTCGAACTCTAGCAGAAAAAAGTGTCTCATAGTCTAAGTGCAGTTTTTCTGCCGACTGCTCTGCCGTTTTGTCGCATAGCGTGTGGTGCTATACTTGGATTTTCGGCCATGAACATGACTTTGGAATTTGGCACAGCTCTTACTTTGCTGTAGAGTACATCTGGGGCTACATTTCGTGCAAGTTTCAGCTCGATTGCCTAAGTATTGAGGGAGAAATTTCAAACTCTAGCAGAAAAAAGTGTCTCATAGTCTAAGTGCAGTTTTTCTGCCGACTGCTCTGCCGTTTTGTCGCATAGCGTGTGGTGCTATACTTGGATTTTCGGCCATGAACATGACTTTGGAATTTGGCACAGCTCATACTTTCCTGTAGAGTACATCTGGGGCTACATTTCGTGCAAGTTTCAGCTCGATTGCCTAAGTATTGAGGGAGAAATTTCAAACTCTAGCAGAAAAAAGTGTCTCATAGTCTAAGTGCAGTTTTTCTGCCGACTGCTCTGCCGTTTTGTCGCATAGCGTGTGGTGCTATACTTGGATTTTCGGCCATGAACATGACTTTGGAATTTGGCACAGCTCATACTTTGCTGTAGAGTACATCTGGGGCTACATTTCGTGCAAGTTTCAGCTCGATTGCCTAAGTATTGAGGGAGAAATTTCAAACTCTAGCAGAAAAAAGTGTCTCATAGTCTAAGTGCAGTTTTTCTGCCGACTGCTCTGCCGTTTTGTCGCATAGCGTGTGGTATTATACTTGGATTTTCGGCCATGAACATGACTTTGGAATTTGGCACAGCTCATACTTTCCTGTAGAGTACATCTGGGGCTACATTTCGTGCAAGTTTCAGCTCGATTGCCTCAGTATTGAGGGAGAAATTTCAAACTCTAGCAGAAAAAAGTGTCTCCTAGTCTAAGTGCAGTTTTTTTGCCGACTGCTCTGCCGTTTGTCGCATAGCGTGTGGTGCTATACTTGGATTTTCGGCCATGAACATGACTTTGGAATTTGGCACAGCTCATACTTTCCTGTAGAGTACATCTGGGGCTACATTTCGTGCAAGTTTCAGCTCGATTGCCTCTGTATTGAGGGAGAAATTTCAAACTGTAACAGAAAAAAGTGTCTCATAGTCTAAGTGCAGGGTTTTTTTTGCCGCGTGCTCTGCCGTTTTGTCGCATAGCGTGTGGTGCTATACTTGGATTTTCGGCCATGAACATGACTTTGGAATTTGGCACTGCTCATACTTTCCTGTAGGGTACATCTGGGGCTACATTTCGTGCAAGTTTCAGCTCGATTGCCTCAGTATTGAGGGAGAAATTTCAAACTCTAGCAGAAAAAAGTGTCTCATAGTCTAAGTGCAGTTTTTCTGCCGACTGCTCTGCCGTTTTGTCGCATAGCGTGTGGTGCTATACTTGGATTTTCGGCCATGAACATGACTTTGGAATTTGGCACTGCTCATACTTTCCTGTAGAGTACATCTGGGGCTACATTTCGTGCAAGTTTCAGCTCGATTGCCTCAGTATTGAGGGAGAAATTTCAAACTCTAGCAGAAAAAAGTGTCTCCTAGTCTAAGCGCAGTTTTTTGCCGCCTGCTCTGCCGTTTGTCGCATAGCGTGTGGTGCTATACTTGGATTTTCGGCCATGAACATGACTTTGGAATTTGGCATTGCTCATACTTTCCTGTAGAGTACATCTGGGGCTACATTTCGTGCAAGTTTCAGCTCGATTGCCTCAGTATTGAGGGAGAAATTTCAAACCCTAGCAGAAAAAAGTGTCTCTTAGTCTAAGTGCAGTTTTTTTGCCGCGTGCTCTGCCGTTTTGTCGCATAGCGTGTGGTGCTATACTTGGATTTTCGGCCATGAACATGACTTTGGAATTTGGCACTGCTCATACTTTCCTGTAGAGTACATCTGGGGCTACATTTCGTGCAAGTTTCAGCTCGATTGCCTCAGTATTGAGGGAGAAATTTCAAACTCTATCAGAAAAAAGTGTCTCTTAGTCTAAGTGCAGTTTTTTTGCCGCGTGCTCTGCCGTTTTGTCGCATAGCGTGTGGTGCTATACTTGGATTTTCGGCCATGAACATGACTTTGGAATTTGGCACTGCTCATACTTTCCTGTAGAGTACATCTGGGGCTACATTTCGTGCAAGTTTCAGCTCGATTGCCTCAGTATTGAGGGAGAAATTTCAAACTCTAGCAGAAAAAAGTGTCTCTTAGTCTAAGTGCAGTTTTTTTGCCCACTGCTCTGCCGTTTTGTCGCATAGCGTGTGGTGCTATACTTGGATTTTCGGCCATGAACATGACTTTGGAATTTGGCACAGTTCATACTTTCCTGTAGAGTACATCTGGGGCTACATTTCGTGCAAGTTTCAGCTCGATTGCCTAAGTATTGAGGGAGAAATTTCGAACTCTAGCAGAAAAAAGTGTCTCATAGTCTAAGTGCAGTTTTTCTGCCGACTGCTCTGCCGTTTTGTCGCATAGCGTGTGGTGCTATACTTGGATTTTCGGCCATGAACATGACTTTGGAATTTGGCACAGCTCATACTTTGCTGTAGAGTACATCTGGGGCTACATTTCGTGCAAGTTTCAGCTCGATTACCTAAGTATTGAGGGAGAAATTTCAAACTCTAGCAGAAAAAGTGTCTCCTAGTCTAAGTGCAGTTTTTTTGCCGACTGCTCTGCCGTTTGTCGCATAGCGTGTGGTGCTATACTTGGATTTTCGGCCATGAACATGACTTTGGAATTTGGCACTGCTCATACTTTCCTGTAGAGTACATCTGGGGCTACATTTCGTGCAAGTTTCAGCTCTATTGCCTCTGTATTGAGGGAGAAATTTCAAACTCTAACAGAAAAAAGTGTCTCATAGTCTAAGTGCAGGGTTTTTTTTGCCGCGTGCTCTGCCGTTTTGTGGCATAGCGTGTGGTGCTATACTTGGATTTTCGGCCATGAACATGACTTTGGAATTTGGCACAGCTCATACTTTCCTGTAGAGTACATCTGGGGCTACATTTCGTGCAAGTTTCAGCTCGATTGCCTCAGTATTGAGGGAGAAATTTCAAACTCTAGCAGAAAAAAGTGTCTCATAGTCTAAGTGCAATTTTTCTGCCGACTGCTCTGCCGTTTTGTCGCATAGCGTGTGGTGCTATACTTGGATTTTCGGCCATGAACATGACTTTGGAATTTGGCACTGCTCATACTTTCCTGTAGAGTACATCTGGGGCTACATTTCGTGCAAGTTTCAGCTCGATTGCCTAAGTATTGAGGGAGAAATTTCAAACTCTAGCAGAAAAAAGTGTCTCATAGTCTAAGTGCAGTTTTTCTGCCGACTGCTCTGCCGTTTTGTCGCATAGCGTGTGGTGCTATACTTGGATTTTCGGCCATGAACATGACTTTGGAATTTGGCACAGCTCATACTTTCCTGTAGAGTACATCTGGGGCTACATTTCGTGCAAGTTTCAGCTCGATTGCCTCAGTATTGAGGGAGAAATTTCAAACTCTAGCAGAAAAAAGTGTCTCATAGTCTAAGTGCAGTTTTTCTGCCGACTGCTCTGCCGTTTTGTCGCATAGCGTGTGGTGCTATACTTGGATTTTCGGCCATGAACATGACTTTGGAATTTGGCACTGCTCATACTTTCCTGTAGAGTACATCTGGGGCTACATTTCGTGCAAGTTTCAGCTCGATTGCCTCAGTATTGAGGGAGAAATTTCAAACTCTAGCAGAAAAAAGTGTCTCCTAGTCTAAGCGCAGTTTTTTTGCCGCCTGCTCTGCCGTTTGTCGCATAGCGTGTGGTGCTATACTTGGATTTTCGGCCATGAACATGACTTTGGAATTTGGCATTGCTCATACTTTCCTGTAGAGTACATCTGGGGCTACATTTCGTGCAAGTTTCAGCTCGATTGCCTCAGTATTGAGGGAGAAATTTCAAACCCTAGCAGAAAAAAGTGTCTCTTAGTCTAAGTGCAGTTTTTTTGCCGCGTGCTCTGCCGTTTTGTCGCATAGCGTGTGGTGCTATACTTGGATTTTCGGCCATGAACATGACTTTGGAATTTGGCACTGCTCATACTTTCCTGTAGAGTACATCTGGGGCTACATTTCGTGCAAGTTTCAGCTCGATTGCCTCTGTATTGAGGGAGAAATTTCAAACTCTAACAGAAAAAAGTGTCTCATAGTCTAAGTGCAGGGTTTTTTTTGCCGCGTGCTCTGCCGTTTTGTGGCATAGCGTGTGGTGCTATACTTGGATTTTCGGCCATGAACATGACTTTGGAATTTGGCACAGCTCATACTTTCCTGTAGAGTACATCTGGGGCTACATTTCGTGCAAGTTTCAGCTCGATTGCCTCAGTATTGAGGGAGAAATTTCAAACTCTAGCAGAAAAAAGTGTCTCATAGTCTAAGTGCAATTTTTCTGCCGACTGCTCTGCCGTTTTGTCGCATAGCGTGTGGTGCTATACTTGGATTTTCGGCCATGAACATGACTTTGGAATTTGGCACTGCTCATACTTTCCTGTAGAGTACATCTGGGGCTACATTTCGTGCAAGTTTCAGCTCGATTGCCTAAGTATTGAGGGAGAAATTTCAAACTCTAGCAGAAAAAAGTGTCTCATAGTCTAAGTGCAGTTTTTCTGCCGACTGCTCTGCCGTTTTGTCGCATAGCGTGTGGTGCTATACTTGGATTTTCGGCCATGAACATGACTTTGGAATTTGGCACAGCTCATACTTTCCTGTAGAGTACATCTGGGGCTACATTTCGTGCAAGTTTCAGCTCGATTGCCTCAGTATTGAGGGAGAAATTTCAAACTCTAGCAGAAAAAAGTGTCTCATAGTCTAAGTGCAGTTTTTCTGCCGACTGCTCTGCCGTTTTGTCGCATAGCGTGTGGTGCTATACTTGGATTTTCGGCCATGAACATGACTTTGGAATTTGGCACTGCTCATACTTTCCTGTAGAGTACATCTGGGGCTACATTTCGTGCAAGTTTCAGCTCGATTGACTCAGTATTGAGGGAGAAATTTCAAACTCTAGCAGAAAAAAGTGTCTCCTAGTCTAAGCGCAGTTTTTTTGCCGCCTGCTCTGCCGTTTGTCGCATAGCGTGTGGTGCTATACTTGGATTTTCGGCCATGAACATGACTTTGGAATTTGGCATTGCTCATACTTTCCTGTAGAGTACATCTGGGGCTACATTTCGTGCAAGTTTCAGCTCGATTGCCTCAGTATTGAGGGAGAAATTTCAAACCCTAGCAGAAAAAAGTGTCTCTTAGTCTAAGTGCAGTTTTTTTGCCGCGTGCTCTGCCGTTTTGTCGCATAGCGTGTGGTGCTATACTTGGATTTTCGGCCATGAACATGACTTTGGAATTTGGCACTGCTCATACTTTCCTGTAGAGTACATCTGGGGCTACATTTCGTGCAAGTTTCAGCTCGATTGCCTCAGTATTGAGGGAGAAATTTCAAACTCTATCAGAAAAAAGTGTCTCTTAGTCTAAGTGCAGTTTTTTTGCCGCGTGCTCTGCCGTTTTGTCGCATAGCGTGTGGTGCTATACTTGGATTTTCGGCCATGAACATGACTTTGGAATTTGGCACTGCTCATACTTTCCTGTAGAGTACATCTGGGGCTACATTTCGTGCAAGTTTCAGCTCGATTGCCTCAGTATTGAGGGAGAAATTTCAAACTCTAGCAGAAAAAAGTGTCTCTTAGTCTAAGTGCAGTTTTTTTGCCCACTGCTCTGCCGTTTTGTCGCATAGCGTGTGGTGCTATACTTGGATTTTCGGCCATGAACATGACTTTGGAATTTGGCACAGTTCATACTTTCCTGTAGAGTACATCTGGGGCTACATTTCGTGCAAGTTTCAGCTCGATTGCCTCTGTATTGAGGGAGAAATTTCAAACTCTAGCAGAAAAAAGTGTCTCATAGTCTAAGTGCAGTTTTTCTGCCGACTGCTCTGCCGTTTTGTCGCATAGCGTGTGGTGCTATACTTGGATTTTCGGCCATGAACATGACTTTGGAATTTGGCACAGCTCATACTTTGCTGTAGAGTACATCTGGGGCTACATTTCGTGCAAGTTTCAGCTCGATTACTTAAGTATTGAGGGAGAAATTTCAAACTCTAGCAGAAAAAGTGTCTCCTAGTCTAAGTGCAGTTTTTTTGCCGACTGCTCTGCCGTTTGTCGCATAGCGTGTGGTGCTATACTTGGATTTTCGGCCATGAACATGACTTTGGAATTTGGCACTGCTCATACTTTCCTGTAGAGTACATCTGGGGCTACATTTCGTGCAAGTTTCAGCTCGATTGCCTCTGTATTGAGGGAGAAATTTCAAACTCTAACAGAAAAAAGTGTCTCATAGTCTAAGTGCAGGTTTTTTTTTGCCGCGTGCTCTGCCGTTTTGTCGCATAGCGTGTGGTGCTATACTTGGATTTTCGGCCATGAACATGACTTTGGAATTTGGCACAGTTCATACTTTCCTGTAGAGTACATCTGGGGCTACATTTCGTGCAAGTTTCAGCTCGATTGCCTAAGTATTGAGGGAGAAATTTCGAACTCTAGCAGAAAAAAGTGTCTCATAGTCTAAGTGCAGTTTTTCTGCCGACTGCTCTGCCGTTTTGTCGCATAGCGTGTGGTGCTATACTTGGATTTTCGGCCATGAACATGACTTTGGAATTTGGCACAGCTCATACTTTGCTGTAGAGTACATCTGGGGCTACATTTCGTGCAAGTTTCAGCTCGATTACCTAAGTATTGAGGGAGAAATTTCAAACTCTAACAGAAAAAAGTGTCTCATAGTCTAAGTGCAGGGTTTTTTTTGCCGCGTGCTCTGCCGTTTTGTCGCATAGCGTGTGGTGCTATACTTGGATTTTCGGCCATGAACATGACTTTGGAATTTGGCACAGCTCATACTTTCCTGTAGAGTACATCTGGGGCTACATTTCGTGCAAGTTTCAGCTCGATTGCCTCAGTATTGAGGGAGAAATTTCAAACTCTAGCAGAAAAAAGTGTCTCATAGTCTAAGTGCAATTTTTCTGCCGACTGCTCTGCCGTTTTGTCGCATAGCGTGTGGTGCTATACTTGGATTTTCGGCCATGAACATGACTTTGGAATTTGGCACTGCTCATACTTTCCTGTAGAGTACATCTGGGGCTACATTTCGTGCAAGTTTCAGCTCGATTGCCTAAGTATTGAGGGAGAAATTTCAAACTCTAGCAGAAAAAAGTGTCTCATAGTCTAAGTGCAGTTTTTCTGCCGACTGCTCTGCCGTTTTGTCGCATAGCGTGTGGTGCTATACTTGGATTTTCGGCCATGAACATGACTTTGGAATTTGGCACAGCTCATACTTTGCTGTAGAGTACATCTGGGGCTACATTTCGTGCAAGTTTCAGCTCGATTGCCTAAGTATTGAGGGAGAAATTTCAAACTCTAGCAGAAAAAAGTGTCTCATAGTCTAAGTGCAGTTTTTCTGCCGACTGCTCTGCCGTTTTGTCGCATAGCGTGTGGTGTTATACTTGGATTTTCGGCCATGAACATGACTTTGGAATTTGGCACAGCTCATACTTTCCTGTAGAGTACATCTGGGGCTACATTTCGTGCAAGTTTCAGCTCGATTGCCTCAGTATTGAGGGAGAAATTTCAAACTCTAGCAGAAAAAAGTGTCTCATAGTCTAAGTGCAGTTTTTCTGCCGACTGCTCTGCCGTTTTGTCGCATAGCGTGTGGTGCTATACTTGGATTTTCGGCCATGAACATGACTTTGGAATTTGGCACTGCTCATACTTTCCTGTAGAGTACATCTGGGGCTACATTTCGTGCAAGTTTCAGCTCGATTGCCTCAGTATTGAGGGAGAAATTTCAAACTCTAGCAGAAAAAAGTGTCTCCTAGTCTAAGCGCAGTTTTTTTGCCGCCTGCTCTGCCGTTTGTCGCATAGCGTGTGGTGCTATACTTGGATTTTCGGCCATGAACATGACTTTGGAATTTGGCATTGCTCATACTTTCCTGTAGAGTACATCTGGGGCTACATTTCGTGCAAGTTTCAGCTCGATTGCCTCAGTATTGAGGGAGAAATTTCAAACCCTAGCAGAAAAAAGTGTCTCTTAGTCTAAGTGCAGTTTTTTTGCCGCGTGCTCTGCCGTTTTGTCGCATAGCGTGTGGTGCTATACTTGGATTTTCGGCCATGAACATGACTTTGGAATTTGGCACTGCTCATACTTTCCTGTAGAGTACATCTGGGGCTACATTTCGTGCAAGTTTCAGCTCGATTGCCTCAGTATTGAGGGAGAAATTTCAAACTCTATCAGAAAAAAGTGTCTCTTAGTCTAAGTGCAGTTTTTTTGCCGCGTGCTCTGCCGTTTTGTCGCATAGCGTGTGGTGCTATACTTGGATTTTCGGCCATGAACATGACTTTGGAATTTGGCACTGCTCATACTTTCCTGTAGAGTACATCTGGGGCTACATTTCGTGCAAGTTTCAGCTCGATTGCCTCAGTATTGAGGGAGAAATTTCAAACTCTAGCAGAAAAAAGTGTCTCTTAGTCTAAGTGCAGTTTTTTTGCCCACTGCTCTGCCGTTTTGTCGCATAGCGTGTGGTGCTATACTTGGATTTTCGGCCATGAACATGACTTTCGAATTTGGCACAGTTCATACTTTCCTGTAGAGTACATCTGGGGCTACATTTCGTGCAAGTTTCAGCTCGATTGCCTCTGTATTGAGGGAGAAATTTCAAACTCTAGCAGAAAAAAGTGTCTCATAGTCTAAGTGCAGTTTTTCTGCCGACTGCTCTGCCGTTTTGTCGCATAGCGTGTGGTGCTATACTTGGATTTTCGGCCATGAACATGACTTTGGAATTTGGCACAGCTCATACTTTGCTGTAGAGTACATCTGGGGCTACATTTCGTGCAAGTTTCAGCTCGATTACCTAAGTATTGAGGGAGAAATTTCAAACTCTAGCAGAAAAAGTGTCTCCTAGTCTAAGTGCAGTTTTTTTGCCGACTGCTCTGCCGTTTGTCGCATAGCGTGTGGTGCTATACTTGGATTTTCGGCCATGAACATGACTTTGGAATTTGGCACTGCTCATACTTTCCTGTAGAGTACATCTGGGGCTACATTTCGTGCAAGTTTCAGCTCGATTGCCTCAGTATTGAGGGAGAAATTTCAAACTCTAGCAGAAAAAAGTGTCTCTTAGTCTAAGTGCAGTTTTTTTGCCCACTGCTCTGCCGTTTTGTCGCATAGCGTGTGGTGCTATACTTGGATTTTCGGCCATGAACATGACTTTCGAATTTGGCACAGTTCATACTTTCCTGTAGAGTACATCTGGGGCTACATTTCGTGCAAGTTTCAGCTCGATTGCCTCTGTATTGAGGGAGAAATTTCAAACTCTAGCAGAAAAAAGTGTCTCATAGTCTAAGTGCAGTTTTTCTGCCGACTGCTCTGCCGTTTTGTCGCATAGCGTGTGGTGCTATACTTGGATTTTCGGCCATGAACATGACTTTGGAATTTGGCACAGCTCATACTTTGCTGTAGAGTACATCTGGGGCTACATTTCGTGCAAGTTTCAGCTCGATTACCTAAGTATTGAGGGAGAAATTTCAAACTCTAGCAGAAAAAGTGTCTCCTAGTCTAAGTGCAGTTTTTTTGCCGACTGCTCTGCCGTTTGTCGCATAGCGTGTGGTGCTATACTTGGATTTTCGGCCATGAACATGACTTTGGAATTTGGCACTGCTCATACTTTCCTGTAGAGTACATCTGGGGCTACATTTCGTGCAAGTTTCAGCTCGATTGCCTCTGTATTGAGGGAGAAATTTCAAACTCTAACAGAAAAAAGTGTCTCATAGTCTAAGTGCAGGTTTTTTTTTGCCGCGTGCTCTGCCGTTTTGTCGCATAGCGTGTGGTGCTATACTTGGATTTTCGGCCATGAACATGACTTTGGAATTTGGCACAGCTCATACTTTCCTGTAGAGTACATCTGGGGCTACATTTCGTGCAAGTTTCAGCTCGATTGCCTCAGTATTGAGGGAGAAATTTCAAACTCTAGCAGAAAAAAGTGTCTCCTAGTCTAAGTGCAGTTTTTTTGCCGACTGCTCTGCCGTTTTGTCGCATAGCGTGTTGTGCTATACTTGGATTTTCGGCCATGAACATGACTTTGGAATTTGGCACAGCTCATACTTTTATTTAGAGTACATATGGGGCTACATTTCGTGCAAGTTTCAGCTCGATTGCCTCTGTATTGAGGGAGAAATTTCAAACTCTAACAGAAAAAAGTGTCTCATAGTCTAAGTGCAGGGTTTTTTTTGCCGCGTGCTCTGCCGTTTTGTCGCATAGCGTGTGGTGCTATACTTGGATTTTCGGCCATGAACATGACTTTGGAATTTGGCACTGCTCATACTTTCCTGTAGAGTACATCTGGGGCTACATTTCGTGCAAGTTTCAGCTCGATTGCCTCTGTATTGAGGGAGAAATTTCAAACTCTAACAGAAAAAAGTGTCTCATAGTCTAAGTGCAGGGTTTTTTTTGCCGCGTGCTCTGCCGTTTTGTGGCATAGCGTGTGGTGCTATACTTGGATTTTCGGCCATGAACATGACTTTGGAATTTGGCACAGCTCATACTTTCCTGTAGAGTACATCTGGGGCTACATTTCGTGCAAGTTTCAGCTCGATTACCTCAGTATTGAGGGAGAAATTTCAAACTCTAGCAGAAAAAATTGTCTCCTAGTCTAAGCGCAGTTTTTTTGCCGCCTACTCTGCCGTTTTGTCGCATAGCGTGTGGTGCTATACTTGGATTTTCGGCCATGAACATGACTTTGGAATTTGGCACAGTTCATACTTTCCTGTAGAGTACATCTGGGGCTACATTTCGTGCAAGTTTCAGCTCGATTGCCTCTGTATTGAGGGAGAAATTTCAAACTCTAACAGAAAAAAGTATCTCATAGTCTAAGTGCAGGGTTTTTTTTGCCGCGTGCTCTGCCGTTTTATCGCATAGCGTGTGGTGCTATACTTGGATTTTCGGCCATGAACATGACTTTGGAATTTGGCACAGCTCATACTTTCCTGAAGAGTACATGTGGGGCTACATTTCGTGCAAGTTTCAGCTCGATTGCCTAAGTATTGAGGGAGAAATTTCGAACTCTAGCAGAAAAAAGTGTCTCATAGTCTAAGTGCAGTTTTTCTGCCGACTGCTCTGCCGTTTTGTCGCATAGCGTGTGGTGCTATACTTGGATTTTCGGCCATGAACATGACTTTGGAATTTGGCACAGCTCATACTTTGCTGTAGAGTACATCTGGGGCTACATTTCGTGCAAGTTTCAGCTCGATTACCTAAGTATTGAGGGAGAAATTTCAAACTCTAGCAGAAAAAGTGTCTCCTAGTCTAAGTGCAGTTTTTTTGCCGACTGCTCTGCCGTTTGTCGCATAGCGTGTGGTGCTATACTTGGATTTTCGGCCATGAACATGACTTTGGAATTTGGCACTGCTCATACTTTCCTGTAGAGTACATCTGGGGCTACATTTCGTGCAAGTTTCAGCTCGATTGCCTCTGTATTGAGGGAGAAATTTCAAACTCTAACAGAAAAAAGTGTCTCATAGTCTAAGTGCAGGTTTTTTTTTGCCGCGTGCTCTGCCGTTTTGTCGCATAGCGTGTGGTGCTATACTTGGATTTTCGGCCATGAACATGACTTTGGAATTTGGCACAGCTCATACTTTCCTGTAGAGTACATCTGGGGCTACATTTCGTGCAAGTTTCAGCTCGATTGCCTCAGTATTGAGGGAGAAATTTCAAACTCTAGCAGAAAAAAGTGTCTCATAGTCTAAGTGCAATTTTTCTGCCGACTGCTCTGCCGTTTTGTCGCATAGCGTGTGGTGCTATACTTGGATTTTCGGCCATGAACATGACTTTGGAATTTGGCACTGCTCATACTTCCCTGTAGAGTACATCTGGGGCTACATTTCGTGCAAGTTTCAGCTCGATTGCCTCAGTATTGAGGGAGAAATTTCAAACTCTAGCAGAAAAAAGTGTCTCCTAGTCTAAGTGCAGTTTTTTTGCCGACTGCTCTGCCGTTTTGTCGCATAGCGTGTTGTGCTATACTTGGATTTTCGGCCATGAACATGACTTTGGAATTTGGCACAGCTCATACTTTTATTTAGAGTACATATGGGGCTACATTTCGTGCAAGTTTCAGCTCGATTGCCTCTGTATTGAGGGAGAAATTTCAAACTCTAACAGAAAAAAGTGTCTCATAGTCTAAGTGCAGGGTTTTTTTTGCCGCGTGCTCTGCCGTTTTGTCGCATAGCGTGTGGTGCTATACTTGGATTTTCGGCCATGAACATGACTTTGGAATTTGGCACTGCTCATACTTTCCTGTAGAGTACATCTGGGGCTACATTTCGTGCAAGTTTCAGCTCGATTGCCTCTGTATTGAGGGAGAAATTTCAAACTCTAACAGAAAAAAGTGTCTCATAGTCTAAGTGCAGGGTTTTTTTTGCCGCGTGCTCTGCCGTTTTGTGGCATAGCGTGTGGTGCTATACTTGGATTTTCGGCCATGAACATGACTTTGGAATTTGGCACTGCTCATACTTTCCTGTAGAGTACATCTGGGGCTACATTTCGTGCAAGTTTCAGCTCGATTGCCTCTGTATTGAGGGAGAAATTTCAAACTCTAACAGAAAAAAGTGTCTCATAGTCTAAGTGCAGGTTTTTTTTTGCCGCGTGCTCTGCCGTTTTGTCGCATAGCGTGTGGTGCTATACTTGGATTTTCGGCCATGAACATGACTTTGGAATTTGGCACAGCTCATACTTTCCTGTAGAGTACATCTGGGGCTACATTTCGTGCAAGTTTCAGCTCGATTGCCTCAGTATTGAGGGAGAAATTTCAAACTCTAGCAGAAAAAAGTGTCTCCTAGTCTAAGTGCAGTTTTTTTGCCGACTGCTCTGCCGTTTTGTCGCATAGCGTGTTGTGCTATACTTGGATTTTCGGCCATGAACATGACTTTGGAATTTGGCACAGCTCATACTTTTATTTAGAGTACATATGGGGCTACATTTCGTGCAAGTTTCAGCTCGATTGCCTCTGTATTGAGGGAGAAATTTCAAACTCTAACAGAAAAAAGTGTCTCATAGTCTAAGTGCAGGGTTTTTTTTGCCGCGTGCTCTGCCGTTTTGTCGCATAGCGTGTGGTGCTATACTTGGATTTTCGGCCATGAACATGACTTTGGAATTTGGCACTGCTCATACTTTCCTGTAGAGTACATCTGGGGCTACATTTCGTGCAAGTTTCAGCTCGATTGCCTCTGTATTGAGGGAGAAATTTCAAACTCTAACAGAAAAAAGTGTCTCATAGTCTAAGTGCAGGGTTTTTTTTGCCGCGTGCTCTGCCGTTTTGTGGCATAGCGTGTGGTGCTATACTTGGATTTTCGGCCATGAACATGACTTTGGAATTTGGCACAGCTCATACTTTCCTGTAGAGTACATCTGGGGCTACATTTCGTGCAAGTTTCAGCTCGATTACCTCAGTATTGAGGGAGAAATTTCAAACTCTAGCAGAAAAAATTGTCTCCTAGTCTAAGCGCAGTTTTTTTGCCGCCTACTCTGCCGTTTTGTCGCATAGCGTGTGGTGCTATACTTGGATTTTCGGCCATGAACATGACTTTGGAATTTGGCACAGTTCATACTTTCCTGTAGAGTACATCTGGGGCTACATTTCGTGCAAGTTTCAGCTCGATTGCCTCTGTATTGAGGGAGAAATTTCAAACTCTAACAGAAAAAAGTATCTCATAGTCTAAGTGCAGGGTTTTTTTTGCCGCGTGCTCTGCCGTTTTATCGCATAGCGTGTGGTGCTATACTTGGATTTTCGGCCATGAACATGACTTTGGAATTTGGCACAGCTCATACTTTCCTGAAGAGTACATGTGGGGCTACATTTCGTGCAAGTTTCAGCTCGATTGCCTAAGTATTGAGGGAGAAATTTCGAACTCTAGCAGAAAAAAGTGTCTCATAGTCTAAGTGCAGTTTTTCTGCCGACTGCTCTGCCGTTTTGTCGCATAGCGTGTGGTGCTATACTTGGATTTTCGGCCATGAACATGACTTTGGAATTTGGCACAGCTCATACTTTGCTGTAGAGTACATCTGGGGCTACATTTCGTGCAAGTTTCAGCTCGATTACCTAAGTATTGAGGGAGAAATTTCAAACTCTAGCAGAAAAAGTGTCTCCTAGTCTAAGTGCAGTTTTTTTGCCGACTGCTCTGCCGTTTGTCGCATAGCGTGTGGTGCTATACTTGGATTTTCGGCCATGAACATGACTTTGGAATTTGGCACTGCTCATACTTTCCTGTAGAGTACATCTGGGGCTACATTTCGTGCAAGTTTCAGCTCGATTGCCTCTGTATTGAGGGAGAAATTTCAAACTCTAACAGAAAAAAGTGTCTCATAGTCTAAGTGCAGGTTTTTTTTTGCCGCGTGCTCTGCCGTTTTGTCGCATAGCGTGTGGTGCTATACTTGGATTTTCGGCCATGAACATGACTTTGGAATTTGGCACAGCTCATACTTTCCTGTAGAGTACATCTGGGGCTACATTTCGTGCAAGTTTCAGCTCGATTGCCTCAGTATTGAGGGAGAAATTTCAAACTCTAACAGAAAAAAGTGTCTCATAGTCTAAGTGCAGGGTTTTTTTTGCCGCGTGCTCTGCCGTTTTGTGGCATAGCGTGTGGTGCTATACTTGGATTTTCGGCCATGAACATGACTTTGGAATTTGGCACAGCTCATACTTTCCTGTAGAGTACATCTGGGGCTACATTTCGTGCAAGTTTCAGCTCGATTACCTCAGTATTGAGGGAGAAATTTCAAACTCTAGCAGAAAAAATTGTCTCCTAGTCTAAGCGCAGTTTTTTTGCCGCCTACTCTGCCGTTTTGTCGCATAGCGTGTGGTGCTATACTTGGATTTTCGGCCATGAACATGACTTTGGAATTTGGCACAGTTCATACTTTCCTGTAGAGTACATCTGGGGCTACATTTCGTGCAAGTTTCAGCTCGATTGCCTCTGTATTGAGGGAGAAATTTCAAACTCTAACAGAAAAAAGTATCTCATAGTCTAAGTGCAGGGTTTTTTTTGCCGCGTGCTCTGCCGTTTTATCGCATAGCGTGTGGTGCTATACTTGGATTTTCGGCCATGAACATGACTTTGGAATTTGGCACAGCTCATACTTTCCTGAAGAGTACATGTGGGGCTACATTTCGTGCAAGTTTCAGCTCGATTGCCTAAGTATTGAGGGAGAAATTTCGAACTCTAGCAGAAAAAAGTGTCTCATAGTCTAAGTGCAGTTTTTCTGCCGACTGCTCTGCCGTTTTGTCGCATAGCGTGTGGTGCTATACTTGGATTTTCGGCCATGAACATGACTTTGGAATTTGGCACAGCTCATACTTTGCTGTAGAGTACATCTGGGGCTACATTTCGTGCAAGTTTCAGCTCGATTACCTAAGTATTGAGGGAGAAATTTCAAACTCTAGCAGAAAAAGTGTCTCCTAGTCTAAGTGCAGTTTTTTTGCCGACTGCTCTGCCGTTTGTCGCATAGCGTGTGGTGCTATACTTGGATTTTCGGCCATGAACATGACTTTGGAATTTGGCACTGCTCATACTTTCCTGTAGAGTACATCTGGGGCTACATTTCGTGCAAGTTTCAGCTCGATTGCCTCTGTATTGAGGGAGAAATTTCAAACTCTAACAGAAAAAAGTGTCTCATAGTCTAAGTGCAGGTTTTTTTTTGCCGCGTGCTCTGCCGTTTTGTCGCATAGCGTGTGGTGCTATACTTGGATTTTCGGCCATGAACATGACTTTGGAATTTGGCACAGCTCATACTTTCCTGTAGAGTACATCTGGGGCTACATTTCGTGCAAGTTTCAGCTCGATTGCCTCAGTATTGAGGGAGAAATTTCAAACTCTAGCAGAAAAAAGTGTCTCATAGTCTAAGTGCAATTTTTCTGCCGACTGCTCTGCCGTTTTGTCGCATAGCGTGTGGTGCTATACTTGGATTTTCGGCCATGAACATGACTTTGGAATTTGGCACTGCTCATACTTCCCTGTAGAGTACATCTGGGGCTACATTTCGTGCAAGTTTCAGCTCGATTGCCTCAGTATTGAGGGAGAAATTTCAAACTCTAGCAGAAAAAAGTGTCTCCTAGTCTAAGTGCAGTTTTTTTGCCGACTGCTCTGCCGTTTTGTCGCATAGCGTGTTGTGCTATACTTGGATTTTCGGCCATGAACATGACTTTGGAATTTGGCACAGCTCATACTTTTATTTAGAGTACATATGGGGCTACATTTCGTGCAAGTTTCAGCTCGATTGCCTCTGTATTGAGGGAGAAATTTCAAACTCTAACAGAAAAAAGTGTCTCATAGTCTAAGTGCAGGGTTTTTTTTGCCGCGTGCTCTGCCGTTTTGTCGCATAGCGTGTGGTGCTATACTTGGATTTTCGGCCATGAACATGACTTTGGAATTTGGCACTGCTCATACTTTCCTGTAGAGTACATCTGGGGCTACATTTCGTGCAAGTTTCAGCTCGATTGCCTCTGTATTGAGGGAGAAATTTCAAACTCTAACAGAAAAAAGTGTCTCATAGTCTAAGTGCAGGGGGTTTTTTTTGCCGCGTGCTCTGCCGTTTTGTCGCATAGCGTGTGGTGCTATACTTGGATTTTCGGCCATGAACATGACTTTGGAATTTGGCACAGCTCATACTTTCCTGTAGAGTACATCTGGGGCTACATTTCGTGCAAGTTTCAGCTCGATTGCCTCAGTATTGAGGGAGAAATTTCAAACTCTAGCAGAAAAAAGTGTCTCATAGTCTAAGTGCAATTTTTCTGCCGACTGCTCTGCCGTTTTGTTGCATAGCGTGTGGTGCTATACTTGGATTTTCGGCCATGAACATGACTTTGGAATTTGGCACTGCTCATACTTTCCTGTAGAGTACATCTGGGGCTACATTTCGTGCAAGTTTCAGCTCGATTGCCTCAGTATTGAGGGAGAAATTTCAAACTCTAGCAGAAAAAAAGTGTCTCCTAGTCTAAGTGCAGTTTTTTTGCCGACTGCTCTGCCGTTTTGTCGCATAGCGTGTTGTGCTATACTTGGATTTTCGGCCATGAACATGACTTTGGAATTTGGCACAGCTCATACTTTTATTTAGAGTACACATGGGGCTACATTTCGTGCAAGTTTCAGCTCGATTGCCTCTGTATTGAGGGAGAAATTTCAAACTCTAACAGAAAAAAGTGTCTCATAGTCTAAGTGCAGGGTTTTTTTTGCCGCGTGCTCTGCCGTTTTGTCGCATAGCGTGTGGTGCTATACTTGGATTTTCGGCCATGAACATGACTTTGGAATTTGGCACTGCTCATACTTTCCTGTAGAGTACATCTGGGGCTACATTTCGTGCAAGTTTCAGCTCGATTGCCTCTGTATTGAGGGAGAAATTTCAAACTCTAACAGAAAAAAGTGTCTCATAGTCTAAGTGCAGGGTTTTTTTTGCCGCGTGCTCTGCCGTTTTGTGGCATAGCGTGTGGTGCTATACTTGGATTTTCGGCCATGAACATGACTTTGGAATTTGGCACAGCTCATACTTTCCTGTAGAGTACATCTGGGGCTACATTTCGTGCAAGTTTCAGCTCGATTACCTCAGTATTGAGGGAGAAATTTCAAACTCTAGCAGAAAAAATTGTCTCCTAGTCTAAGCGCAGTTTTTTTGCCGCCTACTCTGCCGTTTTGTCGCATAGCGTGTGGTGCTATACTTGGATTTTCGGCCATGAACATGACTTTGGAATTTGGCACAGTTCATACTTTCCTGTAGAGTACATCTGGGGCTACATTTCGTGCAAGTTTCAGCTCGATTGCCTCTGTATTGAGGGAGAAATTTCAAACTCTAACAGAAAAAAGTATCTCATAGTCTAAGTGCAGGGTTTTTTTTGCCGCGTGCTCTGCCGTTTTGTCGCATAGCGTGTGGTGCTTTACTTGGATTTTCGGCCATGAACATGACTTTGGAATTTGGCACAGCTCATACTTTCCTGAAGAGTACATGTGGGGCTACATTTCGTGCAAGTTTCAGCTCGATTGCCTAAGTATTGAGGGAGAAATTTCGAACTCTAGCAGAAAAAAGTGTCTCATAGTCTAAGTGCAGTTTTTCTGCCGACTGCTCTGCCGTTTTGTCGCATAGCGTGTGGTGCTATACTTGGATTTTCGGCCATGAACATGACTTTGGAATTTGGCACAGCTCATACTTTGCTGTAGAGTACATCTGGGGCTACATTTCGTGCAAGTTTCAGCTCGATTACCTAAGTATTGAGGGAGAAATTTCAAACTCTAGCAGAAAAAGTGTCTCCTAGTCTAAGTGCAGTTTTTTTGCCGACTGCTCTGCCGTTTGTCGCATAGCGTGTGGTGCTATACTTGGATTTTCGGCCATGAACATGACTTTGGAATTTGGCACAGCTCATACTTTCCTGTAGTGTACATCTGGGGCTACATTTCGTGCAAGTTTCAGCTCGATTACCTCAGTATTAAGGGAGAAATTTCAAACTCTAGCAGAAAAAATTGTCTCCTAGTCTAAGCGCAGTTTTTTTGCCGCCTGCTCTGCCGTTTGTCGCAAAGCGTGTGGTGCTATACTTGGATTTTCGGCCATGAACATGACTTTGGAATTTGGCACAGCTCATACTTTCCTGTAGAGTACATCTGGGGCTACATTTCGTGCAAGTTTCAGCTCGATTGCCTCAGTATTGAGGGAGAAATTTCAAACTCTAGCAGAAAAAAGTGTCTCATAGTCTAAGTGCAATTTTTCTGCCGACTGCTCTGCCGTTTTGTTGCATAGCGTGTGGTGCTATACTTGGATTTTCGGCCATGAACATGACTTTGGAATTTGGCACTGCTCATACTTTCCTGTAGAGTACATCTGGGGCTACATTTCGTGCAAGTTTCAGCTCGATTGCCTCAGTATTGAGGGAGAAATTTCAAACTCTAGCAGAAAAAAAGTGTCTCCTAGTCTAAGTGCAGTTTTTTTGCCGACTGCTCTGCCGTTTTGTCGCATAGCGTGTTGTGCTATACTTGGATTTTCGGCCATGAACATGACTTTGGAATTTGGCACAGCTCATACTTTTATTTAGAGTACATATGGGGCTACATTTCGTGCAAGTTTCAGCTCGATTGCCTCTGTATTGAGGGAGAAATTTCAAACTCTAACAGAAAAAAGTGTCTCATAGTCTAAGTGCAGGGTTTTTTTTGCCGCGTGCTCTGCCGTTTTGTCGCATAGCGTGTGGTGCTATACTTGGATTTTCGGCCATGAACATGACTTTGGAATTTGGCACTGCTCATACTATCCTGTAGAGTACATCTGGGGCTACATTTCGTGCAAGTTTCAGCTCGATTGCCTCAGTATTGAGGGAGAAATTTCAAACTCTAGCAGAAAAAAGTGTCTCCTAGTCTAAGCGCAGTTTTTTTGCCGCCTGCTCTGCCGTTTGTCGCATAGCGTGTGGTGCTATACTTGGATTTTCGGCCATGAACATGACTTTGGAATTTGGCACTGCTCATACTTTCCTGTAGAGTACATCTGGGGCTACATTTCGTGCAAGTTTCAGCTCGATTGCCTCAGTATTGAGGGAGAAATTTCAAACTCTAGCAGAAAAAAAGTGTCTCCTAGTCTAAGTGCAGTTTTTTTGCCGACTGCTCTGCCGTTTTGTCGCATAGCGTGTTGTGCTATACTTGGATTTTCGGCCATGAACATGACTTTGGAATTTGGCACAGCTCATACTTTTATTTAGAGTACACATGGGGCTACATTTCGTGCAAGTTTCAGCTCGATTGCCTCTGTATTGAGGGAGAAATTTCAAACTCTAACAGAAAAAAGTGTCTCATAGTCTAAGTGCAGGGTTTTTTTTTGCCGCGTGCTCTGCCGTTTTGTCGCATAGCGTGTGGTGCTATACTTGGATTTTCGGCCATGAACATGACTTTGGAATTTGGCACTGCTCATACTTTCCTGTAGAGTACATCTGGGGCTACATTTCGTGCAAGTTTCAGCTCGATTGCCTCTGTATTGAGGGAGAAATTTCAAACTCTAACAGAAAAAAGTGTCTCATAGTCTAAGTGCAGGGTTTTTTTTGCCGCGTGCTCTGCCGTTTTGTGGCATAGCGTGTGGTGCTATACTTGGATTTTCGGCCATGAACATGACTTTGGAATTTGGCACAGCTCATACTTTCCTGTAGAGTACATCTGGGGCTACATTTCGTGCAAGTTTCAGCTCGATTACCTCAGTATTGAGGGAGAAATTTCAAACTCTAGCAGAAAAAATTGTCTCCTAGTCTAAGCGCAGTTTTTTTGCCGCCTACTCTGCCGTTTTGTCGCATAGCGTGTGGTGCTATACTTGGATTTTCGGCCATGAACATGACTTTGGAATTTGGCACAGTTCATACTTTCCTGTAGAGTACATCTGGGGCTACATTTCGTGCAAGTTTCAGCTCGATTGCCTCTGTATTGAGGGAGAAATTTCAAACTCTAACAGAAAAAAGTATCTCATAGTCTAAGTGCAGGGTTTTTTTTGCCGCGTGCTCTGCCGTTTTGTCGCATAGCGTGTGGTGCTTTACTTGGATTTTCGGCCATGAACATGACTTTGGAATTTGGCACAGCTCATACTTTCCTGAAGAGTACATGTGGGGCTACATTTCGTGCAAGTTTCAGCTCGATTGCCTAAGTATTGAGGGAGAAATTTCGAACTCTAGCAGAAAAAAGTGTCTCATAGTCTAAGTGCAGTTTTTCTGCCGACTGCTCTGCCGTTTTGTCGCATAGCGTGTGGTGCTATACTTGGATTTTCGGCCATGAACATGACTTTGGAATTTGGCACAGCTCATACTTTGCTGTAGAGTACATCTGGGGCTACATTTCGTGCAAGTTTCAGCTCGATTACCTAAGTATTGAGGGAGAAATTTCAAACTCTAGCAGAAAAAGTGTCTCCTAGTCTAAGTGCAGTTTTTTTGCCGACTGCTCTGCCGTTTGTCGCATAGCGTGTGGTGCTATACTTGGATTTTCGGCCATGAACATGACTTTGGAATTTGGCACAGCTCATACTTTCCTGTAGTGTACATCTGGGGCTACATTTCGTGCAAGTTTCAGCTCGATTACCTCAGTATTAAGGGAGAAATTTCAAACTCTAGCAGAAAAAATTGTCTCCTAGTCTAAGCGCAGTTTTTTTGCCGCCTGCTCTGCCGTTTGTCGCAAAGCGTGTGGTGCTATACTTGGATTTTCGGCCATGAACATGACTTTGGAATTTGGCACAGCTCATACTTTCCTGTAGAGTACATCTGGGGCTACATTTCGTGCAAGTTTCAGCTCGATTGCCTCAGTATTGAGGGAGAAATTTCAAACTCTAGCAGAAAAAAGTGTCTCATAGTCTAAGTGCAATTTTTCTGCCGACTGCTCTGCCGTTTTGTTGCATAGCGTGTGGTGCTATACTTGGATTTTCGGCCATGAACATGACTTTGGAATTTGGCACTGCTCATACTTTCCTGTAGAGTACATCTGGGGCTACATTTCGTGCAAGTTTCAGCTCGATTGCCTCAGTATTGAGGGAGAAATTTCAAACTCTAGCAGAAAAAAAGTGTCTCCTAGTCTAAGTGCAGTTTTTTTGCCGACTGCTCTGCCGTTTTGTCGCATAGCGTGTTGTGCTATACTTGGATTTTCGGCCATGAACATGACTTTGGAATTTGGCACAGCTCATACTTTTATTTAGAGTACATATGGGGCTACATTTCGTGCAAGTTTCAGCTCGATTGCCTCTGTATTGAGGGAGAAATTTCAAACTCTAACAGAAAAAAGTGTCTCATAGTCTAAGTGCAGGGTTTTTTTTGCCGCGTGCTCTGCCGTTTTGTCGCATAGCGTGTGGTGCTATACTTGGATTTTCGGCCATGAACATGACTTTGGAATTTGGCACTGCTCATACTATCCTGTAGAGTACATCTGGGGCTACATTTCGTGCAAGTTTCAGCTCGATTGCCTCAGTATTGAGGGAGAAATTTCAAACTCTAGCAGAAAAAAGTGTCTCCTAGTCTAAGCGCAGTTTTTTTGCCGCCTGCTCTGCCGTTTGTCGCATAGCGTGTGGTGCTATACTTGGATTTTCGGCCATGAACATGACTTTGGAATTTGGCACAGCTCATACTTTCCTGTAGAGAACATCTGGGGCTACATTTCGTGCAAGTTTCAGCTCGATTGCCTAAGTATTGAGGGAGAAATTTCAAACTCTAGCAGAAAAAAGTGTCTCATAGTCTAAGTGCAGTTTTTCTGCCGACTGCTCTGCCGTTTTGTGGCATAGCGTGTGGTGCTATACTTGGATTTTCGGCCATGAACATGACTTTGGAATTTGGCACTGCTCATACTTTCCTGTAGAGTACATCTGGGGCTACATTTCGTGCAAGTTTCAGCTCGATTGCCTCAGTATTGAGGGAGAAATTTCAAACTCTAGCAGAAAAAAGTGTCTCCTAGTCTAAGTGCAGTTTTTTTGCCGACTGCTCTGCCGTTTTGTCGCATAGCGTGTTGTGCTATACTTGGATTTTCGGCCATGAACATGACTTTGGAATTTGGCACAGCTCATACTTTTATTTAGAGTACATATGGGGCTACATTTCGTGCAAGTTTCAGCTCGATTGCCTCTGTATTGAGGGAGAAATTTCAAACTCTAGCAGAAAAAATTGTCTCCTAGTCTAAGCGCAGTTTTTTTGCCGCCTGCTCTGCCGTTTGTCGCAAAGCGTGTGGTGCTATACTTGGATTTTCGGCCATGAACATGACTTTGGAATTTGGCACAGCTCATACTTTGCTGTAGAGTACATCTGGGGCTACATTTCGTGCAAGTTTCAGCTCGATTGCCTAAGTATTGAGGGAGAAATTTCAAACTCTAGCAGAAAAAAGTGTCTCATAGTCTAAGTGCAGTTTTTCTGCCGACTGCTCTGCCGTTTTGTCGCATAGCGTGTGGTGCTATACTTGGATTTTCGGCCATGAACATGACTTTGGAATTTGGCACAGCTCATACTTTGCTGTAGAGTACATCTGGGGCTACATTTCGTGCAAGTTTCAGCTCGATTACCTAAGTATTGAGGGAGAAATTTCAAACTCTAGCAGAAAAAGTGTCTCCTAGTCTAAGTGCAGTTTTTTTGCCGACTGCTCTGCCGTTTGTCGCATAGCGTGTGGTGCTATACTTGGATTTTTGGCCATGAACATGACTTTGGAATTTGGCACAGCTCATACTTTCCTGTAGTGTACATCTGGGGCTACATTTCGTGCAAGTTTCAGCTCGATTACCTCAGTATTAAGGGAGAAATTTCAAACTCTAGCAGAAAAAATTGTCTCCTAGTCTAAGCGCAGTTTTTTTGCCGCCTGCTCTGCCGTTTGTCGCAAAGCGTGTGGTGCTATACTTGGATTTTCGGCCATGAACATGACTTTGGAATTTGGCACAGCTCATACTTTTATTTAGAGTACATATGGGGCTACATTTCGTGCAAGTTTCAGCTCGATTGCCTAAGTATTGAGGGAGAAATTTCAAACTCTACCAGAAAAAAATGTCTCATAGTCTAAGTGCAGTTTTTCTGCCGACTGCTCTGCCGTTTTGTCGCATAGCGTGTGGTGCTATACTTGGATTTTCGGCCATGAACATGACTTTGGAATTTGGCACAGCTCATACTTTTATTTAGAGTACATATGGGGCTACATTTCGTGCAAGTTTCAGCTCGATTGCCTCTGTATTGAGGGAGAAATTTCAAACTCTAACAGAAAAAAGTGTCTCATAGTCTAAGTGCAGGGGTTTTTTTTGCCGCGTGCTCTGCCGTTTTGTCGCCTAGCGTGTGGTGCTATACTTGGATTTTCGGCCATGAACATGACTTTGGAATTTGGCACTGCTCATACTTTCCTGTAGAGTACATCTGGGGCTACATTTCGTGCAAGTTTCAGCTCGATTGCCTCTGTATTGAGGGAGAAATTTCAAACTCTAACAGAAAAAAGTGTCTCATAGTCTAAGTGCAGGGTTTTTTTTGCCGCGTGCTCTGCCGTTTTGTCGCATAGCGTGTGGTGCTATACTTGGATTTTCGGCCATGAACATGACTTTGGAATTTGGCACAGCTCATACTTTCCTGTAGAGTACATCTGGGGCTACATTTCGTGCAAGTTTCAGCTCGATTGCCTCAGTATTGAGGGAGAAATTTCAAACTCTAGCAGAAAAAAGTGTCTCATAGTCTAAGTGCAATTTTTCTGCCGACTGCTCTGCCGTTTTGTTGCATAGCGTGTGGTGCTATACTTGGATTTTCGGCCATGAACATGACTTTGGAATTTGGCACTGCTCATACTTTCCTGTAGAGTACATCTGGGGCTACATTTCGTGCAAGTTTCAGCTCGATTGCCTCAGTATTGAGGGAGAAATTTCAAACTCTAGCAGAAAAAAAGTGTCTCCTAGTCTAAGTGCAGTTTTTTTGCCGACTGCTCTGCCGTTTTGTCGCATAGCGTGTTGTGCTATACTTGGATTTTCGGCCATGAACATGACTTTGGAATTTGGCACAGCTCATACTTTTATTTAGAGTACATATGGGGCTACATTTCGTGCAAGTTTCAGCTCGATTGCCTCTGTATTGAGGGAGAAATTTCAAACTCTAACAGAAAAAAGTGTCTCATAGTCTAAGTGCAGGGTTTTTTTTGCCGCGTGCTCTGCCGTTTTGTCGCATAGCGTGTGGTGCTATACTTGGATTTTCGGCCATGAACATGACTTTGGAATTTGGCACTGCTCATACTTTCCTGTAGAGTACATC
Source organism: Astropecten irregularis (assembly GCA_963971285.1). Classification (NCBI taxonomy): domain Eukaryota; kingdom Metazoa; phylum Echinodermata; class Asteroidea; order Paxillosida; family Astropectinidae; genus Astropecten; species Astropecten irregularis. The sequence goes on from OZ020246.1 coordinate 11,761,492, forward strand.
TGGGGCTACATTTCGTGCAAGTTTCAGCTCGATTGCCTCTGTATTGAGGGAGAAATTTCAAACTCTAACAGAAAAAAGTGTCTCATAGTCTAAGTGCAGGGTTTTTTTTGCCGCGTGCTCTGCCGTTTTGTGGCATAGCGTGTGGTGCTATACTTGGATTTTCGGCCATGAACATGACTTTGGAATTTGGCACAGCTCATACTTTCCTGTAGAGTACATCTGGGGCTACATTTCGTGCAAGTTTCAGCTCGATTACCTCAGTATTGAGGGAGAAATTTCAAACTCTAGCAGAAAAAATTGTCTCCTAGTCTAAGCGCAGTTTTTTTGCCGCCTACTCTGCCGTTTTGTCGCATAGCGTGTGGTGCTATACTTGGATTTTCGGCCATGAACATGACTTTGGAATTTGGCACAGTTCATACTTTCCTGTAGAGTACATCTGGGGCTACATTTCGTGCAAGTTTCAGCTCGATTGCCTCTGTATTGAGGGAGAAATTTCAAACTCTAACAGAAAAAAGTATCTCATAGTCTAAGTGCAGGGTTTTTTTTGCCGCGTGCTCTGCCGTTTTGTCGCATAGCGTGTGGTGCTTTACTTGGATTTTCGGCCATGAACATGACTTTGGAATTTGGCACAGCTCATACTTTCCTGAAGAGTACATGTGGGGCTACATTTCGTGCAAGTTTCAGCTCGATTGCCTAAGTATTGAGGGAGAAATTTCGAACTCTAGCAGAAAAAAGTGTCTCATAGTCTAAGTGCAGTTTTTCTGCCGACTGCTCTGCCGTTTTGTCGCATAGCGTGTGGTGCTATACTTGGATTTTCGGCCATGAACATGACTTTGGAATTTGGCACAGCTCATACTTTGCTGTAGAGTACATCTGGGGCTACATTTCGTGCAAGTTTCAGCTCGATTACCTAAGTATTGAGGGAGAAATTTCAAACTCTAGCAGAAAAAGTGTCTCCTAGTCTAAGTGCAGTTTTTTTGCCGACTGCTCTGCCGTTTGTCGCATAGCGTGTGGTGCTATACTTGGATTTTCGGCCATGAACATGACTTTGGAATTTGGCACAGCTCATACTTTCCTGTAGTGTACATCTGGGGCTACATTTCGTGCAAGTTTCAGCTCGATTGCCTCTGTATTGAGGGAGAAATTTCAAACTCTAGCAGAAAAAATTGTCTCCTAGTCTAAGCGCAGTTTTTTTGCCGCCTGCTCTGCCGTTTGTCGCAAAGCGTGTGGTGCTATACTTGGATTTTCGGCCATGAACATGACTTTGGAATTTGGCACAGCTCATACTTTGCTGTAGAGTACATCTGGGGCTACATTTCGTGCAAGTTTCAGCTCGATTGCCTAAGTATTGAGGGAGAAATTTCAAACTCTAGCAGAAAAAAGTGTCTCATAGTCTAAGTGCAGTTTTTCTGCCGACTGCTCTGCCGTTTTGTCGCATAGCGTGTGGTGCTATACTTGGATTTTCGGCCATGAACATGACTTTGGAATTTGGCACAGCTCATACTTTGCTGTAGAGTACATCTGGGGCTACATTTCGTGCAAGTTTCAGCTCGATTACCTAAGTATTGAGGGAGAAATTTCAAACTCTAGCAGAAAAAGTGTCTCCTAGTCTAAGTGCAGTTTTTTTGCCGACTGCTCTGCCGTTTGTCGCATAGCGTGTGGTGCTATACTTGGATTTTTGGCCATGAACATGACTTTGGAATTTGGCACAGCTCATACTTTCCTGTAGTGTACATCTGGGGCTACATTTCGTGCAAGTTTCAGCTCGATTACCTCAGTATTAAGGGAGAAATTTCAAACTCTAGCAGAAAAAATTGTCTCCTAGTCTAAGCGCAGTTTTTTTGCCGCCTGCTCTGCCGTTTGTCGCAAAGCGTGTGGTGCTATACTTGGATTTTCGGCCATGAACATGACTTTGGAATTTGGCACAGCTCATACTTTTATTTAGAGTACATATGGGGCTACATTTCGTGCAAGTTTCAGCTCGATTGCCTAAGTATTGAGGGAGAAATTTCAAACTCTACCAGAAAAAAATGTCTCATAGTCTAAGTGCAGTTTTTCTGCCGACTGCTCTGCCGTTTTGTCGCATAGCGTGTGGTGCTATACTTGGATTTTCGGCCATGAACATGACTTTGGAATTTGGCACAGCTCATACTTTTATTTAGAGTACATATGGGGCTACATTTCGTGCAAGTTTCAGCTCGATTGCCTCTGTATTGAGGGAGAAATTTCAAACTCTAACAGAAAAAAGTGTCTCATAGTCTAAGTGCAGGGGTTTTTTTTGCCGCGTGCTCTGCCGTTTTGTCGCCTAGCGTGTGGTGCTATACTTGGATTTTCGGCCATGAACATGACTTTGGAATTTGGCACTGCTCATACTTTCCTGTAGAGTACATCTGGGGCTACATTTCGTGCAAGTTTCAGCTCGATTGCCTCTGTATTGAGGGAGAAATTTCAAACTCTAACAGAAAAAAGTGTCTCATAGTCTAAGTGCAGGGTTTTTTTTGCCGCGTGCTCTGCCGTTTTGTCGCATAGCGTGTGGTGCTATACTTGGATTTTCGGCCATGAACATGACTTTGGAATTTGGCACAGCTCATACTTTCCTGTAGAGTACATCTGGGGCTACATTTCGTGCAAGTTTCAGCTCGATTGCCTCAGTATTGAGGGAGAAATTTCAAACTCTAGCAGAAAAAAGTGTCTCATAGTCTAAGTGCAATTTTTCTGCCGACTGCTCTGCCGTTTTGTTGCATAGCGTGTGGTGCTATACTTGGATTTTCGGCCATGAACATGACTTTGGAATTTGGCACTGCTCATACTTTCCTGTAGAGTACATCTGGGGCTACATTTCGTGCAAGTTTCAGCTCGATTGCCTCAGTATTGAGGGAGAAATTTCAAACTCTAGCAGAAAAAAAGTGTCTCCTAGTCTAAGTGCAGTTTTTTTGCCGACTGCTCTGCCGTTTTGTCGCATAGCGTGTTGTGCTATACTTGGATTTTCGGCCATGAACATGACTTTGGAATTTGGCACAGCTCATACTTTTATTTAGAGTACATATGGGGCTACATTTCGTGCAAGTTTCAGCTCGATTGCCTCTGTATTGAGGGAGAAATTTCAAACTCTAACAGAAAAAAGTGTCTCATAGTCTAAGTGCAGGGTTTTTTTTGCCGCGTGCTCTGCCGTTTTGTCGCATAGCGTGTGGTGCTATACTTGGATTTTCGGCCATGAACATGACTTTGGAATTTGGCACTGCTCATACTTTCCTGTAGAGTACATCTGGGGCTACATTTCGTGCAAGTTTCAGCTCGATTGCCTCTGTATTGAGGGAGAAATTTCAAACTCTAACAGAAAAAAGTGTCTCATAGTCTAAGTGCAGGGTTTTTTTTGCCGCGTGCTCTGCCGTTTTGTGGCATAGCGTGTGGTGCTATACTTGGATTTTCGGCCATGAACATGACTTTGGAATTTGGCACAGCTCATACTTTCCTGTAGAGTACATCTGGGGCTACATTTCGTGCAAGTTTCAGCTCGATTACCTCAGTATTGAGGGAGAAATTTCAAACTCTAGCAGAAAAAATTGTCTCCTAGTCTAAGCGCAGTTTTTTTGCCGCCTACTCTGCCGTTTTGTCGCATAGCGTGTGGTGCTATACTTGGATTTTCGGCCATGAACATGACTTTGGAATTTGGCACAGTTCATACTTTCCTGTAGAGTACATCTGGGGCTACATTTCGTGCAAGTTTCAGCTCGATTGCCTCTGTATTGAGGGAGAAATTTCAAACTCTAACAGAAAAAAGTATCTCATAGTCTAAGTGCAGGGTTTTTTTTGCCGCGTGCTCTGCCGTTTTGTCGCATAGCGTGTGGTGCTTTACTTGGATTTTCGGCCATGAACATGACTTTGGAATTTGGCACAGCTCATACTTTCCTGAAGAGTACATGTGGGGCTACATTTCGTGCAAGTTTCAGCTCGATTGCCTAAGTATTGAGGGAGAAATTTCGAACTCTAGCAGAAAAAAGTGTCTCATAGTCTAAGTGCAGTTTTTCTGCCGACTGCTCTGCCGTTTTGTCGCATAGCGTGTGGTGCTATACTTGGATTTTCGGCCATGAACATGACTTTGGAATTTGGCACAGCTCATACTTTGCTGTAGAGTACATCTGGGGCTACATTTCGTGCAAGTTTCAGCTCGATTACCCAAGTATTGAGGGAGAAATTTCAAACTCTAGCAGAAAAAGTGTCTCCTAGTCTAAGTGCAGTTTTGTTGCCGACTGCTCTGCCGTTTGTCGCATAGCGTGTGGTGCTATACTTGGATTTTCGGCCATGAACATGACTTTGGAATTTGGCACAGCTCATACTTTCCTGTAGTGTACATCTGGGGCTACATTTCGTGCAAGTTTCAGCTCGATTACCTCAGTATTAAGGGAGAAATTTCAAACTCTAGCAGAAAAAATTGTCTCCTAGTCTAAGCGCAGTTTTTTTGCCGCCTGCTCTGCCGTTTGTCGCAAAGCGTGTGGTGCTATACTTGGATTTTCGGCCATGAACATGACTTTGGAATTTGGCACAGCTCATACTTTTATTTAGAGTACATATGGGGCTACATTTCGTGCAAGTTTCAGCTCGATTGCCTAAGTATTGAGGGAGAAATTTCAAACTCTACCAGAAAAAAATGTCTCATAGTCTAAGTGCAGTTTTTCTGCCGACTGCTCTGCCGTTTTGTCGCATAGCGTGTGGTGCTATACTTGGATTTTCGGCCATGAACATGACTTTGGAATTTGGCACAGCTCATACTTTGCTGTAGAGTACATCTGGGGCTACATTTCGTGCAAGTTTCAGCTCGATTACCTAAGTATTGAGGGAGAAATTTCAAACTCTAGCAGAAAAAAGTGTCTCATAGTCTAAGTGCAGTTTTTCTGCCGACTGCTCTGCCGTTTTGTGGCATAGCGTGTGGTGCTATACTTGGATTTTCGGCCATGAACATGACTTTGGAATTTGGCAGTGCTCATACTTTCCTGTAGAGTACATCTGGGGCTACATTTCGTGCAAGTTTCAGCTCGATTGCCTCTGTATTGAGGGAGAAATTTCATACTCTAACAGAAAAAAGTGTCTCATAGTCTAAGTGCAGGGTTTTTTTTGCCGCGTGCTCTGCCGTTTTGTCGCATAATGTGTGGTGCTATACTTGGATTTTCGGCCATGAACATGACTTTGGAATTTGGCACTGCTCATACTTTCCTGTAGAGTACATCTGGGGCTACATTTCGTGCAAGTTTCAGCTCGATTGCCTCTGTATTGAGGGAGAAATTTCAAACTCTAACAGAAAAAAGTGTCTCATAGTCTAAGTGCAGGTTTTTTTTGTGCCGCGTGCTCTGCCGTTTTGTCGCATAGTGTGTGGTGCTATACTTGGATTTTCGGCCATGAACATGACTTTGGAATTTGGCACTGCTCATACTTTCCTGTAGAGTACATCTGGGGCTACATTTCGTGCAAGTTTCAGCTCGATTGCCTCAGTATTGAGGGAGAAATTTCAAACTCTAGCAGAAAAAAGTGTCTCCTAGTCTAAGCGCAGTTTTTTTGCCGCCTGCTCTGCCGTTTGTCGCATAGCGTATGGTGCTATACTTGGATTTTCGGCCATGAACATGACTTTGGAATTTGGCATTGCTCATACTTTCCTGTAGAGTACATCTGGGGCTACATTTCGTGCAAGTTTCAGCTCGATTGCCTCTGTATTGAGGGAGAAATTTCAAACTCTAGCAGAAAAAAGTGTCTCCTAGTCTAAGTGCAGTTTTTTTGCCGACTGCTCTGCCGTTTGTCGCATAGCGTGTGGTGCTATACTTGGATTTTCGGCCATGAACATGACTTTGGAATTTGGCACTGCTCATACTTTCCTGTAGAGTACATCTGGGGCTACATTTCGTGCAAGTTTCAGCTCGATTGCCTCTGTATTGAGGGAGAAATTTCAAACTCTAACAGAAAAAAGTGTCTCATAGTCTAAGTGCAGGGTTTTTTTTGCCGCGTGCTCTGCCGTTTTGTCGCATAGCGTGTGGTGCTATACTTGGATTTTCGGCCATGAACATGACTTTGGAATTTGGCACAGCTCATACTTTCCTGTAGAGTACATCTGGGGCTACATTTCGTGCAAGTTTCAGCTCGATTGCCTCAGTATTGAGGGAGAAATTTCAAACTCTAGCAGAAAAAAGTGTCTCATAGTCTAAGTGCAATTTTTCTGCCGACTGCTCTGCCGTTTTGTCGCATAGCGTGTGGTGCTATACTTGGATTTTCGGCCATGAACATGACTTTGGAATTTGGCACTGCTCATACTATCCTGTAGAGTACATCTGGGGCTACATTTCGTGCAAGTTTCAGCTCGATTGCCTCAGTATTGAGGGAGAAATTTCAAACTCTAGCAGAAAAAAGTGTCTCCTAGTCTAAGCGCAGTTTTTTTGCCGCCTGCTCTGCCGTTTGTCGCATAGCGTATGGTGCTATACTTGGATTTTCGGCCATGAACATGACTTTGGAATTTGGCACAGCTCATACTTTCCTGTAGAGAACATCTGGGGCTACATTTCGTGCAAGTTTCAGCTCGATTGCCTAAGTATTGAGGGAGAAATTTCAAACTCTAGCAGAAAAAAGTGTCTCATAGTCTAAGTGCAGTTTTTCTGCCGACTGCTCTGCCGTTTTGTGGCATAGCGTGTGGTGCTATACTTGGATTTTCGGCCATGAACATGACTTTGGAATTTGGCAGTGCTCATACTTTCCTGTAGAGTACATCTGGGGCTACATTTCGTGCAAGTTTCAGCTCGATTGCCTCAGTATTGAGGGAGAAATTTCAAACTCTAGCAGAAAAAAGTGTCTCTTAGTCTAAGTGCAGTTTTTTTGCCCACTGCTCTGCCGTTTTGTCGCATAGCGTGTGGTGCTATACTTGGATTTTCGGCCATGAACATGACTTTGGAATTTGGCACAGTTCATACTTTCCTGTAGAGTACATCTGGGGCTACATTTCGTGCAAGTTTCAGCTCGATTGCCTCTGTATTGAGGGAGAAATTTCAAACTCTAACAGAAAAAAGTATCTCATAGTCTAAGTGCAGGGATTTTTTTGCCGCGTGCTCTGCCGTTTTATCGCATAGCGTGTGGTGCTATACTTGGATTTTCGGCCATGAACATGACTTTGGAATTTGGCACAGCTCATACTTTCCTGTAGAGTACATGTGGGGCTACATTTCGTGCAAGTTTCAGCTCGATTGCCTAAGTATTGAGGGAGAAATTTCGAACTCTAGCAGAAAAAAGTGTCTCATAGTCTAAGTGCAGTTTTTCTGCCGACTGCTCTGCCGTTTTGTCGCCTAGCGTGTGGTGCTATACTTGGATTTTCGGCCATGAACATGACTTTGGAATTTGGCACAGCTCATACTTTGCTGTAGAGTACATCTGTGGCTACATTTCGTGCAAGTTTCAGCTCGATTGCCTAAGTATTGAGGGAGAAATTTCAAACTCTAGCAGAAAAAAGTGTCTCATAGTCTAAGTGCAGTTTTTCTGCCGACTGCTCTGCCGTTTTGTCGCATAGCGTGTGGTGCTATACTTGGATTTTCGGCCATGAACATGACTTTGGAATTTGGCACAGCTCATACTTTCCTGTAGAGTACATCTGGGGCTACATTTCGTGCAAGTTTCAGCTCGATTGCCTCAGTATTGAGGGAGATATTTCAAACTCTAGCAGAAAAAAGTGTCTCCTAGTCTAAGTGCAGTTTTTTTGCCGACTGCTCTGCCGTTTGTCGCATAGCGTGTGGTGCTATACTTCGATTTTCGGCCATGAACATGACTTTGGAATTTGGCACAGCTCATACTTTCCTGTAGTGTACATCTGGGGCTACATTTCGTGCAAGTTTCAGCTCGATTACCTCAGTATTAAGGGAGAAATTTCAAACTCTAGCAGAAAAAATTGTCTCCTAGTCTAAGCGCAGTTTTTTTGCCGCCTGCTCTGCCGTTTGTCGCAAAGCGTGTGGTGCTATACTTGGATTTTCGGCCATGAACATGACTTTGGAATTTGGCACAGCTCATACTTTTATTTAGAGTACATATGGGGCTACATTTCGTGCAAGTTTCAGCTCGATTGCCTAAGTATTGAGGGAGAAATTTCAAACTCTACCAGAAAAAAATGTCTCATAGTCTAAGTGCAGTTTTTCTGCCGACTGCTCTGCCGTTTTGTCGCATAGCGTGTGGTGCTATACTTGGATTTTCGGCCATGAACATGACTTTGGAATTTGGCACAGCTCATACTTTGCTGTAGAGTACATCTGGGGCTACATTTCGTGCAAGTTTCAGCTCGATTACCTAAGTATTGAGGGAGAAATTTCAAACTCTAGCAGAAAAAAGTGTCTCATAGTCTAAGTGCAGTTTTTCTGCCGACTGCTCTGCCGTTTTGTGGCATAGCGTGTGGTGCTATACTTGGATTTTCGGCCATGAACATGACTTTGGAATTTGGCAGTGCTCATACTTTCCTGTAGAGTACATCTGGGGCTACATTTCGTGCAAGTTTCAGCTCGATTGCCTCTGTATTGAGGGAGAAATTTCATACTCTAACAGAAAAAAGTGTCTCATAGTCTAAGTGCAGGGTTTTTTTTGCCGCGTGCTCTGCCGTTTTGTCGCATAATGTGTGGTGCTATACTTGGATTTTCGGCCATGAACATGACTTTGGAATTTGGCACTGCTCATACTTTCCTGTAGAGTACATCTGGGGCTACATTTCGTGCAAGTTTCAGCTCGATTGCCTCTGTATTGAGGGAGAAATTTCAAACTCTAACAGAAAAAAGTGTCTCATAGTCTAAGTGCAGGGTTTTTTTTGCCGCGTGCTCTGCCGTTTTGTCGCATAGTGTGTGGTGCTATACTTGGATTTTCGGCCATGAACATGACTTTGGAATTTGGCACTGCTCATACTTTCCTGTAGAGTACATCTGGGGCTACATTTCGTGCAAGTTTCAGCTCGATTGCCTCAGTATTGAGGGAGAAATTTCAAACTCTAGCAGAAAAAAGTGTCTCCTAGTCTAAGCGCAGTTTTTTTGCCGCCTGCTCTGCCGTTTGTCGCATAGCGTATGGTGCTATACTTGGATTTTCGGCCATGAACATGACTTTGGAATTTGGCACAGCTCATACTTTCCTGAAGAGTACATGTGGGGCTACATTTCGTGCAAGTTTCAGCTCGATTGCCTAAGTATTGAGGGAGAAATTTCGAACTCTAGCAGAAAAAAGTGTCTCATAGTCTAAGTGCAGTTTTTCTGCCGACTGCTCTGCCGTTTTGTCGCATAGCGTGTGGTGCTATACTTGGATTTTCGGCCATGAACATGACTTTGGAATTTGGCACAGCTCATACTTTGCTGTAGAGTACATCTGGGGCTACATTTCGTGCAAGTTTCAGCTCGATTACCTAAGTATTGAGGGAGAAATTTCAAACTCTAGCAGAAAAAGTGTCTCCTAGTCTAAGTGCAGTTTTTTTGCCGACTGCTCTGCCGTTTGTCGCATAGCGTGTGGTGCTATACTTGGATTTTCGGCCATGAACATGACTTTGGAATTTGGCACAGCTCATACTTTCCTGTAGTGTACATCTGGGGCTACATTTCGTGCAAGTTTCAGCTCGATTACCTCAGTATTAAGGGCGAAATTTCAAACTCTAGCAGAAAAAATTGTCTCCTAGTCTAAGCGCAGTTTTTTTGCCGCCTGCTCTGCCGTTTGTCGCAAAGCGTGTGGTGCTATACTTGGATTTTCGGCCATGAACATGACTTTGGAATTTGGCACAGCTCATACTTTTATTTAGAGTACATATGGGGCTACATTTCGTGCAAGTTTCAGCTCGATTGCCTAAGTATTGAGGGAGAAATTTCAAACTCTACCAGAAAAAAATGTCTCATAGTCTAAGTGCAGTTTTTCTGCCGACTGCTCTGCCGTTTTGTCGCATAGCGTGTGGTGCTATACTTGGATTTTCGGCCATGAACATGACTTTGGAATTTGGCACAGCTCATACTTTGCTGTAGAGTACATCTGGGGCTACATTTCGTGCAAGTTTCAGCTCGATTACCTAAGTATTGAGGGAGAAATTTCAAACTCTAGCAGAAAAAAGTGTCTCATAGTCTAAGTGCAGTTTTTCTGCCGACTGCTCTGCCGTTTTGTGGCATAGCGTGTGGTGCTATACTTGGATTTTCGGCCATGAACATGACTTTGGAATTTGGCAGTGCTCATACTTTCCTGTAGAGTACATCTGGGGCTACATTTCGTGCAAGTTTCAGCTCGATTGCCTCTGTATTGAGGGAGAAATTTCATACTCTAACAGAAAAAAGTGTCTCATAGTCTAAGTGCAGGGTTTTTTTTGCCGCGTGCTCTGCCGTTTTGTCGCATAATGTGTGGTGCTATACTTGGATTTTCGGCCATGAACATGACTTTGGAATTTGGCACTGCTCATACTTTCCTGTAGAGTACATCTGGGGCTACATTTCGTGCAAGTTTCAGCTCGATTGCCTCTGTATTGAGGGAGAAATTTCAAACTCTAACAGAAAAAAGTGTCTCATAGTCTAAGTGCAGGGTTTTTTTTGCCGCGTGCTCTGCCGTTTTGTCGCATAGTGTGTGGTGCTATACTTGGATTTTCGGCCATGAACATGACTTTGGAATTTGGCACTGCTCATACTTTCCTGTAGAGTACATCTGGGGCTACATTTCGTGCAAGTTTCAGCTCGATTGCCTCAGTATTGAGGGAGAAATTTCAAACTCTAGCAGAAAAAAGTGTCTCCTAGTCTAAGCGCAGTTTTTTTGCCGCCTGCTCTGCCGTTTGTCGCATAGCGTATGGTGCTATACTTGGATTTTCGGCCATGAACATGACTTTGGAATTTGGCATTGCTCATACTTTCCTGTAGAGTACATCTGGGGCTACATTTCGTGCAAGTTTCAGCTCGATTGCCTCTGTATTGAGTGAGAAATTTCAAACTCTAGCAGAAAAAAGTGTCTCCTAGTCTAAGTGCAGTTTTTTTGCCGACTGCTCTGCCGTTTGTCGCATAGCGTGTGGTGCTATACTTGGATTTTCGGCCATGAACATGACTTTGGAATTTGGCACTGCTCATACTTTCCTGTAGAGTACATCTGGGGCTACATTTCGTGCAAGTTTCAGCTCGATTGCCTCTGTATTGAGGGAGAAATTTCAAACTCTAACAGAAAAAAGTGTCTCATAGTCTAAGTGCAGGGTTTTTTTTGCCGCGTGCTCTGCCGTTTTGTCGCATAGCGTGTGGTGCTATACTTGGATTTTCGGCCATGAACATGACTTTGGAATTTGGCACAGCTCATACTTTCCTGTAGAGTACATCTGGGGCTACATTTCGTGCAAGTTTCAGCTCGATTGCCTCAGTATTGAGGGAGAAATTTCAAACTCTAGCAGAAAAAAGTGTCTCATAGTCTAAGTGCAATTTTTCTGCCGACTGCTCTGCCGTTTTGTCGCATAGCGTGTGGTGCTATACTTGGATTTTCGGCCATGAACATGACTTTGGAATTTGGCACTGCTCATACTATCCTGTAGAGTACATCTGGGGCTACATTTCGTGCAAGTTTCAGCTCGATTGCCTCAGTATTGAGGGAGAAATTTCAAACTCTAGCAGAAAAAAGTGTCTCCTAGTCTAAGCGCAGTTTTTTTGCCGCCTGCTCTGCCGTTTGTCGCATAGCGTATGGTGCTATACTTGGATTTTCGGCCATGAACATGACTTTGGAATTTGGCACAGCTCATACTTTCCTGTAGAGAACATCTGGGGCTACATTTCGTGCAAGTTTCAGCTCGATTGCCTAAGTATTGAGGGAGAAATTTTAAACTCTAGCAGAAAAAAGTGTCTCATAGTCTAAGTGCAGTTTTTCTGCCGACTGCTCTGCCGTTTTGTGGCATAGCGTGTGGTGCTATACTTGGATTTTCGGCCATGAACATGACTTTGGAATTTGGCAGTGCTCATACTTTCCTGTAGAGTACATCTGGGGCTACATTTCGTGCAAGTTTCAGCTCGATTGCCTCAGTATTGAGGGAGAAATTTCAAACTCTAGCAGAAAAAAGTGTCTCTTAGTCTAAGTGCAGTTTTTTTGCCCACTGCTCTGCCGTTTTGTCGCATAGCGTGTGGTGCTATACTTGGATTTTCGGCCATGAACATGACTTTGGAATTTGGCACAGTTCATACTTTCCTGTAGAGTACATCTGGGGCTACATTTCGTGCAAGTTTCAGCTCGATTGCCTCTGTATTGAGGGAGAAATTTCAAACTCTAACAGAAAAAAGTATCTCATAGTCTAAGTGCAGGGATTTTTTTGCCGCGTGCTCTGCCGTTTTATCGCATAGCGTGTGGTGCTATACTTGGATTTTCGGCCATGAACATGACTTTGGAATTTGGCACAGCTCATACTTTCCTGTAGAGTACATGTGGGGCTACATTTCGTGCAAGTTTCAGCTCGATTGCCTAAGTATTGAGGGAGAAATTTCGAACTCTAGCAGAAAAAAGTGTCTCATAGTCTAAGTGCAGTTTTTCTGCCGACTGCTCTGCCGTTTTGTCGCCTAGCGTGTGGTGCTATACTTGGATTTTCGGCCATGAACATGACTTTGGAATTTGGCACAGCTCATACTTTGCTGTAGAGTACATCTGGGGCTACATTTCGTGCAAGTTTCAGCTCGATTGCCTAAGTATTGAGGGAGAAATTTCAAACTCTAGCAGAAAAAAGTGTCTCATAGTCTAAGTGCAGTTTTTCTGCCGACTGCTCTGCCGTTTTGTCGCATAGCGTGTGGTGCTATACTTGGATTTTCGGCCATGAACATGACTTTGGAATTTGGCACAGCTCATACTTTCCTGTAGAGTACATCTGGGGCTACATTTCGTGCAAGTTTCAGCTCGATTGCCTCAGTATTGAGGGAGATATTTCAAACTCTAGCAGAAAAAAGTGTCTCCTAGTCTAAGTGCAGTTTTTTTGCCGACTGCTCTGCCGTTTGTCGCATAGCGTGTGGTGCTATACTTCGATTTTCGGCCATGAACATGACTTTGGAATTTGGCACAGCTCATACTTTCCTGTAGTGTACATCTGGGGCTACATTTCGTGCAAGTTTCAGCTCGATTACCTCAGTATTAAGGGAGAAATTTCAAACTCTAGCAGAAAAAATTGTCTCCTAGTCTAAGCGCAGTTTTTTTGCCGCCTGCTCTGCCGTTTGTCGCAAAGCGTGTGGTGCTATACTTGGATTTTCGGCCATGAACATGACTTTGGAATTTGGCACAGCTCATACTTTTATTTAGAGTACATATGGGGCTACATTTCGTGCAAGTTTCAGCTCGATTGCCTAAGTATTGAGGGAGAAATTTCAAACTCTACCAGAAAAAAATGTCTCATAGTCTAAGTGCAGTTTTTCTGCCGACTGCTCTGCCGTTTTGTCGCATAGCGTGTGGTGCTATACTTGGATTTTCGGCCATGAACATGACTTTGGAATTTGGCACAGCTCATACTTTGCTGTAGAGTACATCTGGGGCTACATTTCGTGCAAGTTTCAGCTCGATTACCTAAGTATTGAGGGAGAAATTTCAAACTCTAGCAGAAAAAAGTGTCTCATAGTCTAAGTGCAGTTTTTCTGCCGACTGCTCTGCCGTTTTGTGGCATAGCGTGTGGTGCTATACTTGGATTTTCGGCCATGAACATGACTTTGGAATTTGGCAGTGCTCATACTTTCCTGTAGAGTACATCTGGGGCTACATTTCGTGCAAGTTTCAGCTCGATTGCCTCTGTATTGAGGGAGAAATTTCATACTCTAACAGAAAAAAGTGTCTCATAGTCTAAGTGCAGGGTTTTTTTTGCCGCGTGCTCTGCCGTTTTGTCGCATAATGTGTGGTGCTATACTTGGATTTTCGGCCATGAACATGACTTTGGAATTTGGCACTGCTCATACTTTCCTGTAGAGTACATCTGGGGCTACATTTCGTGCAAGTTTCAGCTCGATTGCCTCTGTATTGAGGGAGAAATTTCAAACTCTAACAGAAAAAAGTGTCTCATAGTCTAAGTGCAGGGTTTTTTTTGCCGCGTGCTCTGCCGTTTTGTCGCATAGTGTGTGGTGCTATACTTGGATTTTCGGCCATGAACATGACTTTGGAATTTGGCACTGCTCATACTTTCCTGTAGAGTACATCTGGGGCTACATTTCGTGCAAGTTTCAGCTCGATTGCCTCAGTATTGAGGGAGAAATTTCAAACTCTAGCAGAAAAAAGTGTCTCCTAGTCTAAGCGCAGTTTTTTTGCCGCCTGCTCTGCCGTTTGTCGCATAGCGTATGGTGCTATACTTGGATTTTCGGCCATGAACATGACTTTGGAATTTGGCATTGCTCATACTTTCCTGTAGAGTACATCTGGGGCTACATTTCGTGCAAGTTTCAGCTCGATTGCCTCTGTATTGAGGGAGAAATTTCAAACTCTAGCAGAAAAAAGTGTCTCCTAGTCTAAGTGCAGTTTTTTTGCCGACTGCTCTGCCGTTTGTCGCATAGCGTGTGGTGCTATACTTGGATTTTCGGCCATGAACATGACTTTGGAATTTGGCACTGCTCATACTTTCCTGTAGAGTACATCTGGGGCTACATTTCGTGCAAGTTTCAGCTCGATTGCCTAAGTATTGAGGGAGAAATTTCGAACTCTAGCAGAAAAAAGTGTCTCATAGTCTAAGTGCAGTTTTTCTGCCGACTGCTCTGCCGTTTTGTCGCCTAGCGTGTGGTGCTATACTTGGATTTTCGGCCATGAACATGACTTTGGAATTTGGCACAGCTCATACTTTGCTGTAGAGTACATCTGGAGCTACATTTCGTGCAAGTTTCAGCTCGATTGCCTAAGTATTGAGGGAGAAATTTCAAACTCTAGCAGAAAAAAGTGTCTCCTAGTCTAAGCGCAGTTTTTTTGCCGCCTGCTCTGCCGTTTGTCGCATAGCGTATGGTGCTATACTTGGATTTTCGGCCATGAACATGACTTTGGAATTTGGCATTGCTCATACTTTCCTGTAGAGTACATCTGGGGCTACATTTCGTGCAAGTTTCAGCTCGATTGCCTCTGTATTGAGGGAGAAATTTCAAACTCTAGCAGAAAAAAGTGTCTCCTAGTCTAAGCGCAGTTTTTTTGCCGCCTGCTCTGCCGTTTGTCGCATAGCGTGTGGTGCTATACTTGGATTTTCGGCCATGAACATGACTTTGGAATTTGGCACAGCTCATACTTTCCTGTAGAGAACATCTGGGGCTACATTTCGTGCAAGTTTCAGCTCGATTGCCTAAGTATTGAGGGAGAAATTTCAAACTCTAGCAGAAAAAAGTGTCTCATAGTCTAAGTGCAGGGTTTTTTTTGCCGCGTGCTCTGCCGTTTTGTCGCATAATGTGTGGTGCTATACTTGGATTTTCGGCCATGAACATGACTTTGGAATTTGGCACTGCTCATACTTTCCTGTAGAGTACATCTGGGGCTACATTTCGTGCAAGTTTCAGCTCGATTGCCTCTGTATTGAGGGAGAAATTTCAAACTCTAACAGAAAAAAGTGTCTCATAGTCTAAGTGCAGGGTTTTTTTTGCCGCGTGCTCTGCCGTTTTGTCGCATAGTGTGTGGTGCTATACTTGGATTTTCGGCCATGAACATGACTTTGGAATTTGGCACTGCTCATACTTTCCTGTAGAGTACATCTGGGGCTACATTTCGTGCAAGTTTCAGCTCGATTGCCTCAGTATTGAGGGAGAAATTTCAAACTCTAGCAGAAAAAAGTGTCTCCTAGTCTAAGCGCAGTTTTTTTGCCGCCTGCTCTGCCGTTTGTCGCATAGCGTATGGTGCTATACTTGGATTTTCGGCCATGAACATGACTTTGGAATTTGGCATTGCTCATACTTTCCTGTAGAGTACATCTGGGGCTACATTTCGTGCAAGTTTCAGCTCGATTGCCTCTGTATTGAGGGAGAAATTTCAAACTCTAGCAGAAAAAAGTGTCTCCTAGTCTAAGTGCAGTTTTTTTGCCGACTGCTCTGCCGTTTGTCGCATAGCGTGTGGTGCTATACTTGGATTTTCGGCCATGAACATGACTTTGGAATTTGGCACTGCTCATACTTTCCTGTAGAGTACATCTGGGGCTACATTTCGTGCAAGTTTCAGCTCGATTGCCTCTGTATTGAGGGAGAAATTTCAAACTCTAACAGAAAAAAGTGTCTCATAGTCTAAGTGCAGGGTTTTTTTTGCCGCGTGCTCTGCCGTTTTGTCGCATAGCGTGTGGTGCTATACTTGGATTTTCGGCCATGAACATGACTTTGGAATTTGGCACAGCTCATACTTTCCTGTAGAGTACATCTGGGGCTACATTTCGTGCAAGTTTCAGCTCGATTGCCTCAGTATTGAGGGAGAAATTTCAAACTCTAGCAGAAAAAAGTGTCTCATAGTCTAAGTGCAATTTTTCTGCCGACTGCTCTGCCGTTTTGTCGCATAGCGTGTGGTGCTATACTTGGATTTTCGGCCATGAACATGACTTTGGAATTTGGCACTGCTCATACTTTCCTGTAGAGTACATCTGGGGCTACATTTCGTGCAAGTTTCAGCTCGATTGCCTCTGTATTGAGGGAGAAATTTCAAACTCTAGCAGAAAAAAGTGTCTCCTAGTCTAAGCGCAGTTTTTTTGCCGACTGCTCTGCCGTTTTGTCGCATAGCGTGTTGTGCTATACTTGGATTTTCGGCCATGAACATGACTTTGGAATTTGGCACAGCTCATACTTTTATTTAGAGTACATATGGGGCTACATTTCGTGCAAGTTTCAGCTCGATTGCCTCTGTATTGAGGGAGAAATTTCAAACTCTAGCAGAAAAAATTGTCTCCTAGTCTAAGCGCAGTTTTTTTGCCGCCTGCTCTGCCGTTTGTCGCAAAGCGTGTGGTGCTATACTTGGATTTTCGGCCATGAACATGACTTTGGAATTTGGCACAGCTCATACTTTTATTTAGAGTACATATGGGGCTACATTTCGTGCAAGTTTCAGCTCGATTGCCTCTGTATTGAGGGAGAAATTTCAAACTCTAACAGAAAAAAGTGTCTCATAGTCTAAGTGCAGGGGTTTTTTTTGCCGCGTGCTCTGCCGTTTTGTCGCATAGTGTGTGGTGCTATACTTGGATTTTCGGCCATGAACATGACTTTGGAATTTGGCACTGCTCATACTTTCCTGTAGAGTACATCTGGGGCTACATTTCGTGCAAGTTTCAGCTCGATTGCCTAAGTATTGAGGGAGAAATTTCGAACTCTAGCAGAAAAAAGTGTCTCATAGTCTAAGTGCAGTTTTTCTGCCGACTGCTCTGCCGTTTTGTCGCCTAGCGTGTGGTGCTATACTTGGATTTTCGGCCATGAACATGACTTTGGAATTTGGCACAGCTCATACTTTGCTGTAGAGTACATCTGGAGCTACATTTCGTGCAAGTTTCAGCTCGATTGCCTAAGTATTGAGGGAGAAATTTCAAACTCTAGCAGAAAAAAGTGTCTCCTAGTCTAAGCGCAGTTTTTTTGCCGCCTGCTCTGCCGTTTGTCGCATAGCGTATGGTGCTATACTTGGATTTTCGGCCATGAACATGACTTTGGAATTTGGCATTGCTCATACTTTCCTGTAGAGTACATCTGGGGCTACATTTCGTGCAAGTTTCAGCTCGATTGCCTCTGTATTGAGGGAGAAATTTCAAACTCTAGCAGAAAAAAGTGTCTCCTAGTCTAAGCGCAGTTTTTTTGCCGCCTGCTCTGCCGTTTGTCGCATAGCGTGTGGTGCTATACTTGGATTTTCGGCCATGAACATGACTTTGGAATTTGGCACAGCTCATACTTTCCTGTAGAGAACATCTGGGGCTACATTTCGTGCAAGTTTCAGCTCGATTGCCTAAGTATTGAGGGAGAAATTTCAAACTCTAGCAGAAAAAAGTGTCTCATAGTCTAAGTGCAGTTTTTCTGCCGACTGCTCTGCCGTTTTGTGGCATAGCGTGTGGTGCTATACTTGGATTTTCGGCCATGAACATGACTTTGGAATTTGGCACTGCTCATACTTTCCTGTAGAGTACATCTGGGGCTACATTTCGTGCAAGTTTCAGCTCGATTGCCTCAGTATTGAGGGAGAAATTTCAAACTCTAGCAGAAAAAAGTGTCTCCTAGTCTAAGTGCAGTTTTTTTGCCGACTGCTCTGCCGTTTTGTCGCATAGCGTGTTGTGCTATACTTGGATTTTCGGCCATGAACATGACTTTGGAATTTGGCACAGCTCATACTTTTATTTAGAGTACATCTGGGGCTACATTTCGTGCAAGTTTCAGCTCGATTGCCTCTGTATTGAGGGAGAAATTTCAAACTCTAGCAGAAAAAATTGTCTCCTAGTCTAAGCGCAGTTTTTTTGCCGCCTGCTCTGCCGTTTGTCGCAAAGCGTGTGGTGCTATACTTGGATTTTCGGCCATGAACATGACTTTGGAATTTGGCACAGCTCATACTTTGCTGTAGAGTACATCTGGGGCTACATTTCGTGCAAGTTTCAGCTCGATTGCCTAAGTATTGAGGGAGAAATTTCGAACTCTAGCAGAAAAAAAGTGTCTCATAGTCTAAGTGCAGTTTTTCTGCCGACTGCTCTGCCGTTTGTCGCATAGCGTGTGGTGCTATACTTGGATTTTCGGCCATGAACATGACTTTGGAATTTGGCACAGCTCATACTTTCCTGTAGAGAACATCTGGGGCTACATTTCGTGCAAGTTTCAGCTCGATTGCCTAAGTATTGAGGGAGAAATTTCGAACTCTAGCAGAAAAAAAGTGTCTCATAGTCTAAGTGCAGTTTTTCTGCCGACTGCTCTGCCGTTTTGTCGCCTAGCGTGTGGTGCTATACTTGGATTTTCGGCCATGAACATGACTTTGGAATTTGGCACAGCTCATACTTTGCTGTAGAGTACATCTGGAGCTACATTTCGTGCAAGTTTCAGCTCGATTGCCTAAGTATTGAGGGAGAAATTTCAAACTCTAGCAGAAAAAAGTGTCTCATAGTCTAAGTGCAGTTTTTCTGCCGACTGCTCTGCCGTTTTGTCGCATAGCGTGTGGTGCTATACTTGGATTTTCGGCCATGAACATGACTTTGGAATTTGGCACAGCTCATACTTTCCTGTAGAGTACATCTGGGGCTACATTTCGTGGAAGTTTCAGCTCGATTGCCTCAGTATTGAGGGAGAAATTTCAAACTCTAGCAGAAAAAAGTGTCTCATAGTCTAAGTGCAGTTTTTCTGCCGACTGCTCTGCCGTTTTGTCGCATAGCGTGTGGTGCTATACTTGGATTTTCGGCCATGAACATGACTTTGGAATTTGGCACTGCTCATACTATCCTGTAGAGTACATCTGGGGCTACATTTCGTGCAAGTTTCAGCTCGATTGCCTCAGTATTGAGGGAGAAATTTCAAACTCTAGCAGAAAAAAGTGTCTCCTAGTCTAAGCGCAGTTTTTTTGCCGCCTGCTCTGCCGTTTGTCGCATAGCGTATGGTGCTATACTTGGATTTTCGGCCATGAACATGACTTTGGAATTTGGCATTGCTCATACTTTCCTGTAGAGTACATCTGGGGCTACATTTCGTGCAAGTTTCAGCTCGATTGCCTCTGTATTGAGGGAGAAATTTCAAACTCTAGCAGAAAAAAGTGTCTCCTAGTCTAAGCGCAGTTTTTTTGCCGCCTGCTCTGCCGTTTGTCGCATAGCGTGTGGTGCTATACTTGGATTTTCGGCCATGAACATGACTTTGGAATTTGGCACAGCTCATACTTTCCTGTAGAGAACATCTGGGGCTACATTTCGTGCAAGTTTCAGCTCGATTGCCTAAGTATTGAGGGAGAAATTTCAAACTCTAGCAGAAAAAAGTGTCTCATAGTCTAAGTGCAGTTTTTCTGCCGACTGCTCTGCCGTTTTGTGGCATAGCGTGTGGTGCTATACTTGGATTTTCGGCCATGAACATGACTTTGGAATTTGGCACAGCTCATACTTTCCTGTAGAGTACATCTGGGGCTACATTTCGTGCAAGTTTCAGCTCGATTGCCTAAGTATTGAGGGAGAAATTTCAAACTCTAGCAGAAAAAATTGTCTCCTAGTCTAAGCGCAGTTTTTTTGCCGCCTACTCTGCCGTTTGTCGCATAGCGTGTGGTGCTATACTTGGATTTTCGGCCATGAACATGACTTTGGAATTTGGCACAGCTCATACTTTTATTTAGAGTACATTATGGGGCTACATTTCGTGCAAGTTTCAGCTCGATTGCCTCTGTATTGAGGGAGAAATTTCAAACTCTAACAGAAAAAAGTGTCTCATAGTCTAAGTGCAGTTTTTTTGCCGACTGCTCTGCCGTTTTGTCGCATAGCGTGTTGTGCTATACTTGGATTTTCGGCCATGAACATGACTTTGGAATTTGGCACAGCTCATACTTTTATTTAGAGTACATATGGGGCTACATTTCGTGCAAGTTACAGCTCGATTGCCTCTGTATTGAGGGAGAAATTTCAAACTCTAGCAGAAAAAATTGTCTCCTAGTCTAAGCGCAGTTTTTTTGCCGCATGCTCTGCCGTTTGTCGCAAAGCGTGTGGTGCTATACTTGGATTTTCGGCCATGAACATGACTTTGGAATTTGGCACAGCTCATACTTTTATTTAGAGTACATATGGGGCTACATGTCGTGCAAGTTTCAGCTCGATTGCCTCTGTATTGAGGGAGAAATTTCAAACTCTAACAGAAAAAAGTGTCTCATAGTCTAAGTGCAGGGGTTTTTTTTGCCGCGTGCTCTGCCGTTTTGTCGCATAGTGTGTGGTGCTATACTTGGATTTTCGGCCATGAACATGACTTTGGAATTTGGCACTGCTCATACTTTCCTGTAGAGTACATCTGGGGCTACATTTCGTGCAAGTTTCAGCTCGATTGCCTAAGTATTGAGGGAGAAATTTCGAACTCTAGCAGAAAAAAGTGTCTCATAGTCTAAGTGCAGTTTTTCTGCCGACTGCTCTGCCGTTTTGTCGCCTAGCGTGTGGTGCTATACTTGGATTTTCGGCCATGAACATGACTTTGGAATTTGGCACAGCTCATACTTTGCTGTAGAGTACATCTGGAGCTACATTTCGTGCAAGTTTCAGCTCGATTGCCTAAGTATTGAGGGAGAAATTTCAAACTCTAGCAGAAAAAAGTGTCTCATAGTCTAAGTGCAGTTTTTCTGCCGACTGCTCTGCCGTTTTGTCGCATAGCGTGTGGTGCTATACTTGGATTTTCGGCCATGAACATGACTTTGGAATTTGGCACAGCTCATACTTTCCTGTAGAGTACATCTGGGGCTACATTTCGTGCAAGTTTCAGCTCGATTGCCTCTGTATTGAGGGAGAAATTTCAAAGTCTAACAGAAAAAAGTATCTCATAGTCTAAGTGCAGGGATTTTTTTGCCGCGTGCTCTGCCGTTTTATCGCATAGCGTGTGGTGCTATACTTGGATTTTCGGCCATGAACATGACTTTGGAATTTGGCACAGCTCATACTTTCCTGTAGAGTACATGTGGGGCTACATTTCGTGCAAGTTTCAGCTCGATTGCCTAAGTATTGAGGGAGAAATTTCGAACTCTAGCAGAAAAAAGTGTCTCATAGTCTAAGTGCAGTTTTTCTGCCGACTGCTCTGCCGTTTTGTCGCCTAGCGTGTGGTGCTATACTTGGATTTTCGGCCATGAACATGACTTTGGAATTTGGCACAGCTCATACTTTGCTGTAGAGTACATCTGGGGCTACATTTCGTGCAAGTTTCAGCTCGATTGCCTAAGTATTGAGGGAGAAATTTCAAACTCTAGCAGAAAAAAGTGTCTCATAGTCTAAGTGCAGTTTTTCTGCCGACTGCTCTGCCGTTTTGTCGCATAGCGTGTGGTGCTATACTTGGATTTTCGGCCATGAACATGACTTTGGAATTTGGCACAGCTCATACTTTCCTGTAGAGTACATCTGGGGCTACATTTCGTGCAAGTTTCAGCTCGATTGCCTCGGCCATGAACATGACTTTGGAATTTGGCACTGCTCATACTTTCCTGTAGAGTACATCTGGGGCTACATTTCGTGCAAGTTTCAGCTCGATTGCCTCTGTATTGAGGGAGAAATTTCAAACTCTAACAGAAAAAAGTGTCTCATAGTCTAAGTGCAGGGTTTTTTTTGCCGCGTGCTCTGCCGTTTTGTCGCATAATGTGTGGTGCTATACTTGGATTTTCGGCCATGAACATGACTTTGGAATTTGGCACTGCTCATACTTTCCTGTAGAGTACATCTGGGGCTACATTTCGTGCAAGTTTCAGCTCGATTGCCTCTGTATTGAGGGAGAAATTTCAAACTCTAACAGAAAAAAGTGTCTCATAGTCTAAGTGCAGGGTTTTTTTTGCCGCGTGCTCTGCCGTTTTGTCGCATAGTGTGTGGTGCTATACTTGGATTTTCGGCCATGAACATGACTTTGGAATTTGGCACTGCTCATACTTTCCTGTAGAGTACATCTGGGGCTACATTTCGTGCAAGTTTCAGCTCGATTGCCTCTGTATTGAGGGAGAAATTTCAAACTCTAGCAGAAAAAAGTGTCTCCTAGTCTAAGTGCAGTTTTTTTGCCGACTGCTCTGCCGTTTTGTCGCATAGCGTGTTGTGCTATACTTGGATTTTCGGCCATGAACATGACTTTGGAATTTGGCACAGCTCATACTTTTATTTAGAGTACATATGGGGCTACATTTCGTGCAAGTTTCAGCTCGATTGCCTCTGTATTGAGGGAGAAATTTCAAACTCTAGCAGAAAAAATTGTCTCCTAGTCTAAGCGCAGTTTTTTTGCCGCCTGCTCTGCCGTTTGTCGCAAAGCGTGTGGTGCTATACTTGGATTTTCGGCCATGAACATGACTTTGGAATTTGGCACAGCTCATACTTTTATTTAGAGTACATATGGGGCTACATTTCGTGCAAGTTTCAGCTCGATTGCCTCTGTATTGAGGGAGAAATTTCAAACTCTAACAGAAAAAAGTGTCTCATAGTCTAAGTGCAGGGGTTTTTTTTGCCGCGTGCTCTGCCGTTTTGTCGCATAGTGTGTGGTGCTATACTTGGATTTTCGGCCATGAACATGACTTTGGAATTTGGCACTGCTCATACTTTCCTGTAGAGTACATCTGGGGCTACATTTCGTGCAAGTTTCAGCTCGATTGCCTAAGTATTGAGGGAGAAATTTCGAACTCTAGCAGAAAAAAGTGTCTCATAGTCTAAGTGCAGTTTTTCTGCCGACTGCTCTGCCGTTTTGTCGCCTAGCGTGTGGTGCTATACTTGGATTTTCGGCCATGAACATGACTTTGGAATTTGGCACAGCTCATACTTTGCTGTAGAGTACATCTGGAGCTACATTTCGTGCAAGTTTCAGCTCGATTGCCTAAGTATTGAGGGAGAAATTTCAAACTCTAGCAGAAAAAAGTGTCTCATAGTCTAAGTGCAGTTTTTCTGCCGACTGCTCTGCCGTTTTGTCGCATAGCGTGTGGTGCTATACTTGGATTTTCGGCCATGAACATGACTTTGGAATTTGGCACAGCTCATACTTTCCTGTAGAGTACATCTGGGGCTACATTTCGTGCAAGTTTCAGCTCGATTGCCTCAGTATTGAGGGAGAAATTTCAAACTCTAGCAGAAAAAAAGTGTCTCATAGTCTAAGTGCAGTTTTTCTGCCGACTGCTCTGCCGTTTTGTCGCATAGCGTGTGGTGCTATACTTGGATTTTCGGCCATGAACATGACTTTGGAATTTGGCACTGCTCATACTATCCTGTAGAGTACATCTGGGGCTACATTTCGTGCAAGTTTCAGCTCGATTGCCTCAGTATTGAGGGAGAAATTTCAAACTCTAGCAGAAAAAAGTGTCTCCTAGTCTAAGCGCAGTTTTTTTGCCGCCTGCTCTGCCGTTTGTCGCATAGCGTATGGTGCTATACTTGGATTTTCGGCCATGAACATGACTTTGGAATTTGGCATTGCTCATACTTTCCTGTAGAGTACATCTGGGGCTACATTTCGTGCAAGTTTCAGCTCGATTGCCTCTGTATTGAGGGAGAAATTTCAAACTCTAGCAGAAAAAAGTGTCTCCTAGTCTAAGCGCAGTTTTTTTGCCGCCTGCTCTGCCGTTTGTCGCATAGCGTGTGGTGCTATACTTGGATTTTCGGCCATGAACATGACTTTGGAATTTGGCACAGCTCATACTTTCCTGTAGAGAACATCTGGGGCTACATTTCGTGCAAGTTTCAGCTCGATTGCCTAAGTATTGAGGGAGAAATTTCAAACTCTAGCAGAAAAAAGTGTCTCATAGTCTAAGTGCAGTTTTTCTGCCGACTGCTCTGCCGTTTTGTGGCATAGCGTGTGGTGCTATACTTGGATTTTCGGCCATGAACATGACTTTGGAATTTGGCACTGCTCATACTTTCCTGTAGAGTACATCTGGGGCTACATTTCGTGCAAGTTTCAGCTCGATTGCCTCAGTATTGAGGGAGAAATTTCAAACTCTAGCAGAAAAAAGTGTCTCCTAGTCTAAGTGCAGTTTTTTTGCCGACTGCTCTGCCGTTTTGTCGCATAGCGTGTTGTGCTATACTTGGATTTTCGGCCATGAACATGACTTTGGAATTTGGCACAGCTCATACTTTTATTTAGAGTACATATGGGGCTACATTTCGTGCAAGTTTCAGCTCGATTGCCTCTGTATTGAGGGAGAAATTTCAAACTCTAGCAGAAAAAATTGTCTCCTAGTCTAAGCGCAGTTTTTTTGCCGCCTGCTCTGCCGTTTATCGCAAAGCGTGTGGTGCTATACTTGGATTTTCGGCCATGAACATGACTTTGGAATTTGGCACAGCTCATACTTTGCTGTAGAGTACATCTGGGGCTACATTTCGTGCAAGTTTCAGCTCGATTGCCTAAGTATTGAGGGAGAAATTTCAAACTCTAGCAGAAAAAAGTGTCTCATAGTCTAAGTGCAGTTTTTCTGCCGACTGCTCTGCCGTTTTGTCGCATAGCGTGTGGTGCTATACTTGGATTTTCGGCCATGAACATGACTTTGGAATTTGGCACAGCTCATACTTTCCTGTAGAGAACATCTGGGGCTACATTTCGTGCAAGTTTCAGCTCGATTGCCTAAGTATTGAGGGAGAAATTTCGAACTCTAGCAGAAAAAAAGTGTCTCATAGTCTAAGTGCAGTTTTTCTGCCGACTGCTCTGCCGTTTTGTCGCCTAGCGTGTGGTGCTATACTTGGATTTTCGGCCATGAACATGACTTTGGAATTTGGCACAGCTCATACTTTGCTGTAGAGTACATCTGGAGCTACATTTCGTGCAAGTTTCAGCTCGATTGCCTAAGTATTGAGGGAGAAATTTCAAACTCTAGCAGAAAAAAGTGTCTCATAGTCTAAGTGCAGTTTTTCTGCCGACTGCTCTGCCGTTTTGTCGCATAGCGTGTGGTGCTATACTTGGATTTTCGGCCATGAACATGACTTTGGAATTTGGCACAGCTCATACTTTCCTGTAGAGTACATCTGGGGCTACATTTCGTGGAAGTTTCAGCTCGATTGCCTCAGTATTGAGGGAGAAATTTCAAACTCTAGCAGAAAAAAGTGTCTCATAGTCTAAGTGCAGTTTTTCTGCCGACTGCTCTGCCGTTTTGTCGCATAGCGTGTGGTGCTATACTTGGATTTTCGGCCATGAACATGACTTTGGAATTTGGCACTGCTCATACTATCCTGTAGAGTACATCTGGGGCTACATTTCGTGCAAGTTTCAGCTCGATTGCCTCAGTATTGAGGGAGAAATTTCAAACTCTAGCAGAAAAAAGTGTCTCCTAGTCTAAGCGCAGTTTTTTTGCCGCCTGCTCTGCCGTTTGTCGCATAGCGTATGGTGCTATACTTGGATTTTCGGCCATGAACATGACTTTTGAATTTGGCATTGCTCATACTTTCCTGTAGAGTACATCTGGGGCTACATTTCGTGCAAGTTTCAGCTCGATTGCCTCTGTATTGAGGGAGAAATTTCAAACTCTAGCAGAAAAAAGTGTCTCTTAGTCTAAGCGCAGTTTTTTTGCCGCCTGCTTGCCGTTTGTCGCATAGCGTGTGGTGCTATACTTGGATTTTCGGCCATGAACATGACTTTGGAATTTGGCACAGCTCATACTTTCCTGTAGAGAACATCTGGGGCTACATTTCGTGCAAGTTTCAGCTCGATTGCCTAAGTATTGAGGGAGAAATTTCAAACTCTAGCAGAAAAAAGTGTCTCAAAGTCTAAGTGCAGTTTTTCTGCCGACTGCTCTGCCGTTTTGTGGCATAGCGTGTGGTGCTATACTTGGATTTTCGGCCATGAACATGACTTTGGAATTTGGCACAGCTCATACTTTCCTGTAGAGTACATCTGGGGCTACATTTCGTGCAAGTTTCAGCTCGATTGCCTAAGTATTGAGGGAGAAATTTCAAACTCTAGCAGAAAAAATTGTCTCCTAGTCTAAGCGCAGTTTTTTTGCCGCCTACTCTGCCGTTTGTCGCATAGCGTGTGGTGCTATACTTGGATTTTCGGCCA
Organism: Astropecten irregularis; assembly: GCA_963971285.1. NCBI lineage: Eukaryota > Metazoa > Echinodermata > Asteroidea > Paxillosida > Astropectinidae > Astropecten > Astropecten irregularis. Next base: position 11,788,059 of record OZ020246.1, read on the forward strand.
TGAACATGACTTTGGAATTTGGCACAGCTCATACTTTTATTTAGAGTACATATGGGGCTACATTTCGTGCAAGTTTCAGCTCGATTGCCTCTGTATTGAGGGAGAAATTTCAAACTCTAACAGAAAAAAGTGTCTCATAGTCTAAGTGCAGTTTTTTTGCCGACTGCTCTGCCGTTTTGTCGCATAGCGTGTTGTGCTATACTTGGATTTTCGGCCATGAACATGACTTTGGAATTTGGCACAGCTCATACTTTTATTTAGAGTACATATGGGGCTACATTTCGTGCAAGTTTCAGCTCGATTGCCTCTGTATTGAGGGAGAAATTTCAAACTCTAGCAGAAAAAATTGTCTCCTAGTCTAAGCGCAGTTTTTTTGCCGCATGCTCTGCCGTTTGTCGCAAAGCGTGTGGTGCTATACTTGGATTTTCGGCCATGAACATGACTTTGGAATTTGGCACAGCTCATACTTTTATTTAGAGTACATATGGGGCTACATGTCGTGCAAGTTTCAGCTCGATTGCCTCTGTATTGAGGGAGAAATTTCAAACTCTAACAGAAAAAAGTGTCTCATAGTCTAAGTGCAGGGGTTTTTTTTGCCGCGTGCTCTGCCGTTTTGTCGCATAGTGTGTGGTGCTATACTTGGATTTTCGGCCATGAACATGACTTTGGAATTTGGCACTGCTCATAGTTTCCTGTAGAGTACATCTGGGGCTACATTTCGTGCAAGTTTCAGCTCGATTGCCTAAGTATTGAGGGAGAAATTTCGAACTCTAGCAGAAAAAAGTGTCTCATAGTCTAAGTGCAGTTTTTCTGCCGACTGCTCTGCCGTTTTGTCGCCTAGCGTGTGGTGCTATACTTGGATTTTCGGCCATGAACATGACTTTGGAATTTGGCACAGCTCATACTTTGCTGAAGAGTACATCTGGAGCTACATTTCGTGCAAGTTTCAGCTCGATTGCCTAAGTATTGAGGGAGAAATTTCAAACTCTAGCAGAAAAAAGTGTCTCATAGTCTAAGTGCAGTTTTTCTGCCGACTGCTCTGCCGTTTTGTCGCATAGCGTGTGGTGCTATACTTGGATTTTCGGCCATGAACATGACTTTGGAATTTGGCACAGCTCATACTTTCCTGTAGAGTACATCTGGGGCTACATTTCGTGCAAGTTTCAGCTCGATTGCCTCAGTATTGAGGGAGAAATTTCAAACTCTAGCAGAAAAAAGTGTCTCATAGTCTAAGTGCAGTTTTTCTGCCGACTGCTCTGCCGTTTTGTCGCATAGCGTGTGGTGCTATACTTGGATTTTCGGCCATGAACATGACTTTGGAATTTGGCACTGCTCATACTATCCTGTAGAGTACATCTGGGGCTACATTTCGTTCAAGTTTCAGCTCGATTGCCTCAGTATTGAGGGAGAAATTTCAAACTCTAGCAGAAAAAAGTGTCTCCTAGTCTAAGCGCAGTTTTTTTGCCGCCTGCTCTGCCGTTTGTCGCATAGCGTATGGTGGTATACTTGGATTTTCGGCCATGAACATGACTTTGGAATTTGGCATTGCTCATACTTTCCTGTAGAGTACATCTGGGGCTACATTTCGTGCAAGTTTCAGCTCGATTGCCTCTGTATTGAGGGAGAAATTTCAAACTCTAGCAGAAAAAAGTGTCTCCTAGTCTAAGCGCAGTTTTTTTGCCGCCTGCTCTGCCGTTTGTCGCATAGCGTGTGGTGCTATACTTGGATTTTCGGCCATGAACATGACTTTGGAATTTGGCACAGCTCATACTTTCCTGTAGAGAACATCTGGGGCTACATTTCGTGCAAGTTTCAGCTCGATTGCCTAAGTATTGAGGGAGAAATTTCAAACTCTAGCAGAAAAAATTGTCTCCTAGTCTAAGCGCAGTTTTTTTGCCGCCTACTCTGCCGTTTGTCGCATAGCGTGTGGTGCTATACTTGGATTTTCGGCCATGAACATGACTTTGGATTTTGGCACAGCTCATACTTTTATTTAGAGTACATATGGGGCTACATTTCGTGCAAGTTTCAGCTCGATTGCCTCTGTATTGAGGGAGAAATTTCAAACTCTAACAGAAAAAAGTGTCTCATAGTCTAAGTGCAGGGTTTTTTTTGCCGCGTGCTCTGCCGTTTTGTCGCATAGCGTGTGGTGCTATACTTGGATTTTCGGCCATGAACATGACTTTGGAATTTGGCACTGCTCATACTTTCCTGTAGAGTACATCTGGGGCTACATTTCGTGCAAGTTTCAGCTCGATTGCCTCTGTATTGAGGGAGAAATTTCAAACTCTAACAGAAAAAAGTGTCTCATAGTCTAAGTGCAGGGTTTTTTTTGCCGCGTGCTCTGCCGTTTTGTCGCATAATGTGTGGTGCTATACTTGGATTTTCGGCCATGAACATGACTTTGGAATTTGGCACTGCTCATACTTTCCTGTAGAGTACATCTGGGGCTACATTTCGTGCAAGTTTCAGCTCGATTGCCTCTGTATTGAGGGAGAAATTTCAAACTCTAACAGAAAAAAGTGTCTCATAGTCTAAGTGCAGGGTTTTTTTTGCCGCGTGCTCTGCCGTTTTGTCGCATAGTGTGTGGTGCTATACTTGGATTTTCGGCCATGAACATGACTTTGGAATTTGGCACTGCTCATACTTTCCTGTAGAGTACATCTGGGGCTACATTTCGTGCAAGTTTCAGCTCGATTGCCTCTGTATTGAGGGAGAAATTTCAAACTCTAGCAGAAAAAAGTGTCTCCTAGTCTAAGTGCAGTTTTTTTGCCGACTGCTCTGCCGTTTTGTCGCATAGCGTGTTGTGCTATACTTGGATTTTCGGCCATGAACATGACTTTGGAATTTGGCACAGCTCATACTTTTATTTAGAGTACATATGGGGCTACATTTCGTGCAAGTTTCAGCTCGATTGCCTCTGTATTGAGGGAGAAATTTCAAACTCTAGCAGAAAAAAATTGTCTCCTAGTCTAAGCGCAGTTTTTTTGCCGCCTGCTCTGCCGTTTGTCGCAAAGCGTGTGGTGCTATACTTGGATTTTCGGCCATGAACATGACTTTGGAATTTGGCACAGCTCATACTTTTATTTAGAGTACATATGGGGCTACATTTCGTGCAAGTTTCAGCTCGATTGCCTCTGTATTGAGGGAGAAATTTCAAACTCTAACAGAAAAAAGTGTCTCATAGTCTAAGTGCAGGGTTTTTTTTTGCCGCGTGCTCTGCCGTTTTGTCGCATAGTGTGTGGTGCTATACTTGGATTTTCGGCCATGAACATGACTTTGGAATTTGGCACTGCTCATACTTTCCTGTAGAGTACATCTGGGGCTACATTTCGTGCAAGTTTCAGCTCGATTGCCTCTGTATTGAGGGAGAAATTTCAAACTCTAGCAGAAAAAAGTGTCTCCTAGTCTAAGTGCAGTTTTTTTGCCGACTGCTCTGCCGTTTTGTCGCATAGCGTGTTGTGCTATACTTGGATTTTCGGCCATGAACATGACTTTGGAATTTGGCACAGCTCATACTTTTATTTAGAGTACATATGGGGCTACATTTCGTGCAAGTTTCAGCTCGATTGCCTCTGTATTGAGGGAGAAATTTCAAACTCTAGCAGAAAAAATTGTCTCCTAGTCTAAGCGCAGTTTTTTTGCCGCCTGCTCTGCCGTTTGTCGCAAAGCGTGTGGTGCTATACTTGGATTTTCGGCCATGAACATGACTTTGGAATTTGGCACAGCTCATACTTTTATTTAGAGTACATATGGGGCTACATTTCGTGCAAGTTTCAGCTCGATTGCCTCTGTATTGAGGGAGAAATTTCAAACTCTAACAGAAAAAAGTGTCTCATAGTCTAAGTGCAGGGTTTTTTTTGCCGCGTGCTCTGCCGTTTTGTCGCATAGCGTGTGGTGCTATACTTGGATTTTCGGCCATGAACATGACTTTGGAATTTGGCACTGCTCATACTTTCCTGTAGAGTACATCTATGGCTACATTTCGTGCAAGTTTCAGCTCGATTGCCTCTGTATTGAGGGAGAAATTTCAAACTCTAACAGAAAAAAGTGTCTCATAGTCTAAGTGCAGGGTTTTTTTTGCCGCGTGCTCTGCCGTTTTGTCGCATAATGTGTGGTGCTATACTTGGATTTTCGGCCATGAACATGACTTTGGAATTTGGCACTGCTCATACTTTCCTGTAGAGTACATCTGGGGCTACATTTCGTGCAAGTTTCAGCTCGATTGCCTCTGTATTGAGGGAGAAATTTCAAACTCTAACAGAAAAAAGTGTCTCATAGTCTAAGTGCAGGGTTTTTTTTGCCGCGTGCTCTGCCGTTTTGTCGCATAGTGTGTGGTGCTATACTTGGATTTTCGGCCATGAACATGACTTTGGAATTTGGCACTGCTCATACTTTCCTGTAGAGTACATCTGGGGCTACATTTCGTGCAAGTTTCAGCTCGATTGCCTCTGTATTGAGGGAGAAATTTCAAACTCTAACCGAAAAAAGTGTCTCATAGTCTAAGGGCAGGGTTTTTTTTGCCGCGTGCTCTGCCGTTTTGTCGCATAGCGTGTGGTGCTATACTTGGATTTTCGGCCATGAACATGACTTTGGAATTTGGCACTGCTCATACTTTCCTGTAGAGTACATCTGGGGCTACATTTCGTGCAAGTTTCAGCTCGATTACCTAAGTATTGAGGGAGAAATTTCAAATTCTAGCAGAAAAAAGTGTCTCATAGTCTAAGTGCAGTTTTTCTGCCGACTGCTCTGCCGTTTTTTCGCATAGCGTGTGGTGCTATACTTGGATTTTCGGCCATGAACATGACTTTGGAATTTGGCACAGCTCATACTTTGCTGTAAAGTACATCTGGGGCTACATTTCGTGCAAGTTTCAGCTCGATTGCCTAAGTATTGAGGGAGAAATTTCAAACTCTAGCAGAAAAAAGTGTCTCATAGTCTAAGTGCAGTTTTTCTGCCGACTGCTCTGCCGTTTTGTCGCATAGCGTGTGGTGCTATACTTGGATTTTCGGCCATGAACATGACTTTGGAATTTGGCACAGCTCATACTTTCCTGTAGAGTACATCTGGGGCTACATTTCGTGCAAGTTTCAGCTCGATTGCCTAAGTATTGAGGGAGAAATTTCAAAGTCTAGCAGAAAAAAGTGTCTCATAGTCTAAGTGCAGTTTTTCTGCCGACTGCTCTGCCGTTTTGTCGCATAGCGTGTGGTGCTATACTTGGATTTTCGGCCATGAACATGACTTTGGAATTTGGCACAGCTCATACTTTTATTTAGAGTACATATGGGGCTACATTTCGTGCAAGTTTCAGCTCGATTGCCTCTGTATTGAGGGAGAAATTTCAAACTCTAACAGAAGAAAGTGTCTCATAGTCAAAGTGCAGGGTTTTTTTTTGCCGCGTGCTCTGCCGTTTTGTCGCATAGTGTGTGGTGCTGTACTTGGATTTTCGGCCATGAACATGACTTTGGAATTTGGCACTGCTCATACTTTCCTGTAGAGTACATCTGGGGCTACATTTCGTGCAAGTTTCAGCTCGATTGCCTCTGTATTGAGGGAGAAATTTCAAACTCTAGCAGAAAAAAGTGTCTCCTAGTCTAAGTGCAGTTTTTTTGCCGACTGCTCTGCCGTTTTGTCGCATAGCGTGTTGTGCTATACTTGGATTTTCGGCCATGAACATGACTTTGGAATTTGGCACAGCTCATACTTTTATTTAGAGTACATATGGGGCTACATTTCGTGCAAGTTTCAGCTCGATTACCTCAGTATTGAGGGAGAAATTTCAAACTCTAGCAGAAAAAAGTGTCTCCTAGTCTAAGCGCAGTTTTTTTGCCGCCTGCTCTGCCGTTTGTCGCATAGCGTATGGTGGTATACTTGGATTTTCGGCCATGAACATGACTTTGGAATTTGGCATTGCTCATACTTTCCTGTAGAGAACATCTGGGGCTACATTTCGTGCAAGTTTCAGCTCGATTGCTTAAGTATTGAGGGAGAAATTTCAAACTCTAGCAGAAAAAATTGTCTCCTAGTCTAAGCGCAGTTTTTTTGCCGCCTACTCTGCCGTTTGTCGCATAGCGTGTGGTGCTATACTTGGATTTTCGGCCATGAACATGACTTTGGAATTTGGCACAGCTCATACTTTTATTTAGAGTACATATGGGGCTACATTTCGTGCAAGTTTCAGCTCGATTGCCTCTGTATTGAGGGAGAAATTTCAAACTCTAACAGAAAAAAGTGTCTCATAGTCTAAGTGCAGGGTTTTTTTTGCCGCGTGCTCTGCCGTTTTGTCGCATAGCGTGTGGTGCTATACTTGGATTTTCGGCCATGAACATGACTTTGGAATTTGGCACTGCTCATACTTTCCTGTAGAGTACATCTGGGGCTACATTTCGTGCAAGTTTCAGCTCGATTGCCTCTGTATTGAGGGAGAAATTTCAAACTCTAACAGAAAAAAGTGTCTCATAGTCTAAGTGCAGGGTTTTTTTTGCCGCGTGCTCTGCCGTTTTGTCGCATAATGTGTGGTGCTATACTTGGATTTTCGGCCATGAACATGACTTTGGAATTTGGCACTGCTCATACTTTCCTGTAGAGTACATCTGGGGCTACATTTCGTGCAAGTTTCAGCTCGATTGCCTCTGTATTGAGGGAGAAATTTCAAACTCTAACAGAAAAAAGTGTCTCATAGTCTAAGTGCAGGGTTTTTTTTGCCGCGTGCTCTGCCGTTTTGTCGCATAGTGTGTGGTGCTATACTTGGATTTTCGGCCATGAACATGACTTTGGAATTTGGCACTGCTCATACTTTCCTGTAGAGTACATCTGGGGCTACATTTCGTGCAAGTTTCAGCTCGATTGCCTCTGTATTGAGGGAGAAATTTCAAACTCTAGCAGAAAAAAGTGTCTCCTAGTCTAAGTGCAGTTTTTTTGCCGACTGCTCTGCCGTTTTGTCGCATAGCGTGTTGTGCTATACTTGGATTTTCGGCCATGAACATGACTTTGGAATTTGGCACAGCTCATACTTTTATTTAGAGTACATATGGGGCTACATTTCGTGCAAGTTTCAGCTCGATTGCCTCTGTATTGAGGGAGAAATTTCAAACTCTAGCAGAAGAAATTGTCTCCTAGTCTAAGCGCAGTTTTTTTGCCGCCTGCTCTGCCGTTTGTCGCAAAGCGTGTGGTGCTATACTTGGATTTTCGGCCATGAACATGACTTTGGAATTTGGCACAGCTCATACTTTTATTTAGAGTACATATGGGGCTACATTTCGTGCAAGTTTCAGCTCGATTGCCTCTGTATTGAGGGAGAAATTTCAAACTCTAACAGAAAAAAGTGTCTCATAGTCTAAGTGCAGGGTTTTTTTTGCCGCGTGCTCTGCCGTTTTGTCGCATAGCGTGTGGTGCTATACTTGGATTTTCGGCCATGAACATGACTTTGGAATTTGGCACTGCTCATACTTTCCTGTAGAGTACATCTGGGGCTACATTTCGTGCAAGTTTCAGCTCGATTGCCTCTGTATTGAGGGAGAAATTTCAAACTCTAACAGAAAAAAGTGTCTCATAGTCTAAGTGCAGGGTTTTTTTTGCCGCGTGCTCTGCCGTTTTGTCGCATAATGTGTGGTGCTATACTTGGATTTTCGGCCATGAACATGACTTTGGAATTTGGCACTGCTCATACTTTCCTGTAGAGTACATCTGGGGCTACATTTCGTGCAAGTTTCAGCTCGATTGCCTCTGTATTGAGGGAGAAATTTCAAACTCTAACAGAAAAAAGTGTCTCATAGTCTAAGTGCAGGGTTTTTTTTGCCGCGTGCTCTGCCGTTTTGTCGCATAGTGTGTGGTGCTATACTTGGATTTTCGGCCATGAACATGACTTTGGAATTTGGCACTGCTCATACTTTCCTGTAGAGTACATCTGGGGCTACATTTCGTGCAAGTTTCAGCTCGATTGCCTCTGTATTGAGGGAGAAATTTCAAACTCTAACCGAAAAAAGTGTCTCATAGTCTAAGGGCAGGGTTTTTTTTGCCGCGTGCTCTGCCGTTTTGTCGCATAGCGTGTGGTGCTATACTTGGATTTTCGGCCATGAACATGACTTTGGAATTTGGCACTGCTCATACTTTCCTGTAGAGTACATCTGGGGCTACATTTCGTGCAAGTTTCAGCTCGATTACCTAAGTATTGAGGGAGAAATTTCAAATTCTAGCAGAAAAAAGTGTCTCATAGTCTAAGTGCAGTTTTTCTGCCGACTGCTCTGCCGTTTTTTCGCATAGCGTGTGGTGCTATACTTGGATTTTCGGCCATGAACATGACTTTGGAATTTGGCACAGCTCATACTTTGCTGTAGAGTACATCTGGGGCTACATTTCGTGCAAGTTTCAGCTCGATTGCCTAAGTATTGAGGGAGAAATTTCAAACTCTAGCAGAAAAAAGTGTCTCATAGTCTAAGTGCAGTTTTTCTGCCGACTGCTCTGCCGTTTTGTCGCATAGCGTGTGGTGCTATACTTGGATTTTCGGCCATGAACATGACTTTGGAATTTGGCACAGCTCATACTTTCCTGTAGAGTACATCTGGGGCTACATTTCGTGCAAGTTTCAGCTCGATTGCCTAAGTATTGAGGGAGAAATTTCAAAGTCTAGCAGAAAAAAGTGTCTCATAGTCTAAGTGCAGTTTTTCTGCCGACTGCTCTGCCGTTTTGTCGCATAGCGTGTGGTGCTATACTTGGATTTTCGGCCATGAACATGACTTTGGAATTTGGCACAGCTCATACTTTTATTTAGAGTACATATGGGGCTACATTTCGTGCAAGTTTCAGCTCGATTGCCTCTGTATTGAGGGAGAAATTTCAAACTCTAACAGAAGAAAGTGTCTCATAGTCAAAGTGCAGGGTTTTTTTTTGCCGCGTGCTCTGCCGTTTTGTCGCATAGTGTGTGGTGCTGTACTTGGATTTTCGGCCATGAACATGACTTTGGAATTTGGCACTGCTCATACTTTCCTGTAGAGTACATCTGGGGCTACATTTCGTGCAAGTTTCAGCTCGATTGCCTCTGTATTGAGGGAGAAATTTCAAACTCTAGCAGAAAAAAGTGTCTCCTAGTCTAAGTGCAGTTTTTTTGCCGACTGCTCTGCCGTTTTGTCGCATAGCGTGTTGTGCTATACTTGGATTTTCGGCCATGAACATGACTTTGGAATTTGGCACAGCTCATACTTTTATTTAGAGTACATATGGGGCTACATTTCGTGCAAGTTTCAGCTCGATTACCTCAGTATTGAGGGAGAAATTTCAAACTCTAGCAGAAAAAATTGTCTCCTAGTCTAAGCGCAGTTTTTTTGCCGCCTACTCTGCCGTTTGTCGCATAGCGTGTGGTGCTATACTTGGATTTTCGGCCATGAACATGACTTTGGAATTTGGCACAGCTCATACTTTTATTTAGAGTACATATGGGGCTACATTTCGTGCAAGTTTCAGCTCGATTGCCTCTGTATTGAGGGAGAAATTTCAAACTCTAGCACTAAAAAGTGTCTCCTAGTCTAAGCGCAGATTTTTTGCCGCCTTCTCTGCCGTTTGTCGCATAGCGTGTGGTGCTATACTTGGATTTTCGGCCATGAACATGACTTTGGAATTTGGCACAGCTCCTTCTTTCCTGTAGAGAACATCTGGGGCTACATTTCGTGCAAGTTTCAGCTCGATTGCCTAAGTATTGAGGGAGAAATTTCAAACTCTAGCAGAAAAAAGTGTCTCATAGTCTAAGTGCAGGGTTTTTTTTGCCGCGTGCTCTGCCGTTTTGTCGCATAGCGTGTGGTGCTATACTTGGACTTCCGGCCATGAACATGACTTTGAAATTTGGCACTGCTCATACTTTCCTGTAGAGTACATCTGGGGCTACATTTCGTGCAAGTTTTAGCTCGATTGCCTAAGTATTGAGGGAGAAATTTCAAACTCTAGCAGAAAAAAGTGTCTCATAGTCTAAGTGCAGTTTTTCTGCCGACTGCTCTGCCGTTTTGTCGCATAGCGTGTGGTGCTATACTTGGATTTTCGGGCATGAACATGACTTTGGAATTTGGCACAGCTCATACTTTCCTGTAGAGTACATCTGGGGTTACATTTCGTGCAAGTTTCAGCTCGATTGGCTCAGTATTGAGTGGGAAATTTCAAACTCTATCAGAAAAAAGTGTCTCTTAGTCTAAGTGCAGTTTTTTTGCCGCGTGCTCTGCCGTTTTGTCGCATAGCGTGTGGTGCTATACTTGGATTTTCGGCCATGAACATGACTTTGGAATTTGGCACTGCTCAAACTTTCCTGTAGAGTACATCTGGGGCTACATTTCGTGCAAGTTTCAGCTCGATTGCCTCAGTATTGAGGGAGAAATTTCAAACTCTAGCAGAAAAAAGTGTCTCTTAGTCTAAGTGCAGTTTTTTTGCCGACTGCTCTGCCGTTTTTTCGCATAGCGTGTGGTGCTATACTTGGATTTTCGGCCATGAACATGACTTTGGAATTTGGCACAGTTCATACTTTCCTGTAGAGTACATCTGGGGCTACATTTCGTGCAAGTTTCAGCTCGATTGCCTCTGTATTGAGGGAGAAATTTCAAACTCTAACAGAAAAAAGTATCTCATAGTCTAAGTGCAGGGTTTTTTTTGCCGCGTGCTCTGCCGTTTTATCGCATAGCGTGTGGTGCTATACTTGGATTTTCGTCCATGAACATGACTTTGGAATTTGGCACAGCTCATACTTTCCTGAAGAGTACATGTAGGGCTACATTTCGTGCAAGTTTCAGCTCGATTGCCTAAGTATTGAGGGAGAAATTTCGAACTCTAGCAGAAAAAAGTGTCTCATAGTCTAAGTGCAGTTTTTCTGCCGACTGCTCTGCCGTTTTGTCGCATAGCGTGTGGTGCTATACTTGGATTTTCGGCCATGAACATGACTTTGGAATTTGGCACAGCTCATACTTTCCTGTAGAGTACATCTGGGGCTACATTTCGTGCAAGTTTCAGCTCGATTACCTCAGTATTGAGGGAGAAATTTCAAACTCTAGCAGAAAAAATTGTCTCCTAGTCTAAGCGCAGTTTTTTTGCCGCCTACTCTGCCGTTTGTCGCATAGCGTGTGGTGCTATACTTGGATTTTCGGCCATGAACATGACTTTGGAATTTGGCACAGCTCATACGTTTATTTAGAGTACATATGGGGCTACATTTCGTGCAAGTTTCAGCTCGATTGCCTCTGTATTGAGGGAGAAATTTCAAACTCTAACAGAAAAAAGTGTCTCATAGTCTAAGTGCAGGGTTTTTTTTGCCGCGTGCTCTGCCGTTTTGTCGCATAATGTGTGGTGCTATACTTGGATTTTCGGCCATGAACATGACTTTGGAATTTGGCACTGCTCATACTTTCCTGTAGAGTACATCTGGGGCTACATTTCGTGCAAGTTTCAGCTCGATTGCCTCTGTATTGAGGGAGAAATTTCAAACTCTAACAGAAAAAAGTGTCTCATAGTCTAAGTGCAGGGTTTTTTTTGCCGCGTGCTCTGCCGTTTTGTCGCATAGCGTGTGGTGCTATACTTGGATTTTCGGGCATGAACATGACTTTGGAATTTGGCACAGCTCATACTTTCCTGTAGAGTACATCTGGGGTTACATTTCGTGCAAGTTTCAGCTCGATTGGCTCAGTATTGAGTGGGAAATTTCAAACTCTATCAGAAAAAAGTGTCTCTTAGTCTAAGTGCAGTTTTTTTGCCGCGTGCTCTGCCGTTTTGTCGCATAGCGTGTGGTGCTATACTTGGATTTTCGGCCATGAACATGACTTTGGAATTTGGCACTGCTCATACTTTCCTGTAGAGTACATCTGGGGCTACATTTCGTGCAAGTTTCAGCTCGATTGCCTCAGTATTGAGGGAGAAATTTCAAACTCTAGCAGAAAAAAGTGTCTCTTAGTCTAAGTGCAGTTTTTTTGCCGACTGCTCTGCCGTTTTGTCGCATAGCGTGTGGTGCTATACTTGGATTTTCGGCCATGAACATGACTTTGGAATTTGGCACAGTTCATACTTTCCTGTAGAGTACATCTGGGGCTACATTTCGTGCAAGTTTCAGCTCGATTGCCTCTGTATTGAGGGAGAAATTTCAAACTCTAACAGAAAAAAGTATCTCATAGTCTAAGTGCAGGGTTTTTTTTGCCGCGTGCTCTGCCGTTTTATCGCATAGCGTGTGGTGCTATACTTGGATTTTCGTCCATGAACATGACTTTGGAATTTGGCACAGCTCATACTTTCCTGAAGAGTACATGTAGGGCTACATTTCGTGCAAGTTTCAGCTCGATTGCCTAAGTATTGAGGGAGAAATTTCGAACTCTGGCAGAAAAAAGTGTCTCATAGTCTAAGTGCAGTTTTTCTGCCGACTGCTCTGCCGTTTTGTCGCATAGCGTGTGGTGCTATACTTGGATTTTCGGCCATGAACATGACTTTGGAATTTGGCACAGCTCATACTTTCCTGTAGAGTACATCTGGGGCTACATTTCGTGCAAGTTTCAGCTCGATTACCTCAGTATTGAGGGAGAAATTTCAAACTCTAGCAGAAAAAATTGTCTCCTAGTCTAAGCGCAGTTTTTTTGCCGCCTACTCTGCCGTTTGTCGCATAGCGTGTGGTGCTATACTTGGATTTTCGGCCATGAACATGACTTTGGAATTTGGCACAGCTCATACGTTTATTTAGAGTACATATGGGGCTACATTTCGTGCAAGTTTCAGCTCGATTGCCTCTGTATTGAGGGAGAAATTTCAAACTCTAACAGAAAAAAGTGTCTCATAGTCTAAGTGCAGGGTTTTTTTTGCCGCGTGCTCTGCCGTTTTGTCGCATAGCGTGTGGTGCTATACTTGGATTTTCGGCCATGAACATGACTTTGGAATTTGGCACTGCTCATACTTTCCTGTAGAGTACATCTGGGGCTACATTTCGTGCAAGTTTCAGCTCGATTGCCTCTGTATTGAGGGAGAAATTTCAAACTCTAACAGAAAAAAGTGTCTCATAGTCTAAGTGCAGGGTTTTTTTTGCCGCGTGCTCTGCCGTTTTGTCGCATAATGTGTGGTGCTATACTTGGATTTTCGGCCATGAACATGACTTTGGAATTTGGCACTGCTCATACTTTCCTGTAGAGTACATCTGGGGCTACATTTCGTGCAAGTTTCAGCTCGATTGCCTCTGTATTGAGGGAGAAATTTCAAACTCTAACAGAAAAAAGTGTCTCATAGTCTAAGTGCAGGGTTTTTTTTGCCGCGTGCTCTGCCGTTTTGTCGCATAGCGTGTGGTGCTATACTTGGATTTTCGGGCATGAACATGACTTTGGAATTTGGCACAGCTCATACTTTCCTGTAGAGTACATCTGGGGTTACATTTCGTGCAAGTTTCAGCTCGATTGGCTCAGTATTGAGTGGGAAATTTCAAACTCTATCAGAAAAAAGTGTCTCTTAGTCTAAGTGCAGTTTTTTTGCCGCGTGCTCTGCCGTTTTGTCGCATAGCGTGTGGTGCTATACTTGGATTTTCGGCCATGAACATGACTTTGGAATTTGGCACTGCTCATACTTTCCTGTAGAGTACATCTGGGGCTACATTTCGTGCAAGTTTCAGCTCGATTGCCTCAGTATTGAGGGAGAAATTTCAAACTCTAGCAGAAAAAAGTGTCTCTTAGTCTAAGTGCAGTTTTTTTGCCGACTGCTCTGCCGTTTTGTCGCATAGCGTGTGGTGCTATACTTGGATTTTCGGCCATGAACATGACTTTGGAATTTGGCACAGTTCATACTTTCCTGTAGAGTACATCTGGGGCTACATTTCGTGCAAGTTTCAGCTCGATTGCCTCTGTATTGAGGGAGAAATTTCAAACTCTAACAGAAAAAAGTATCTCATAGTCTAAGTGCAGGGTTTTTTTTGCCGCGTGCTCTGCCGTTTTATCGCATAGCGTGTGGTGCTATACTTGGATTTTCGTCCATGAACATGACTTTGGAATTTGGCACAGCTCATACTTTCCTGAAGAGTACATGTAGGGCTACATTTCGTGCAAGTTTCAGCTCGATTGCCTAAGTATTGAGGGAGAAATTTCGAACTCTAGCAGAAAAAAGTGTCTCATAGTCTAAGTGCAGTTTTTCTGCCGACTGCTCTGCCGTTTTGTCGCATAGCGTGTGGTGCTATACTTGGATTTTCGGCCATGAACATGACTTTGGAATTTGGCACAGCTCATACTTTCCTGTAGAGTACATCTGGGGCTACATTTCGTGCAAGTTTCAGCTCGATTACCTCAGTATTGAGGGAGAAATTTCAAACTCTAGCAGAAAAAATTGTCTCCTAGTCTAAGCGCAGTTTTTTTGCCGCCTACTCTGCCGTTTGTTGCATAGCGTGTGGTGCTATACTTGGATTTTCGGCCATGAACATGACTTTGGAATTTGGCACAGCTCATACGTTTATTTAGAGTACATATGGGGCTACATTTCGTGCAAGTTTCAGCTCGATTGCCTCTGTATTGAGGGAGAAATTTCAAACTCTAACAGAAAAAAGTGTCTCATAGTCTAAGTGCAGGGTTTTTTTTGCCGCGTGCTCTGCCGTTTTGTCGCATAGCGTGTGGTGCTATACTTGGATTTTCGGCCATGAACATGACTTTGGAATTTGGCACTGCTCATACTTTCCTGTAGAGTACATCTGGGGTTACATTTCGTGCAAGTTTCAGCTCGATTGCCTCTGTATTGAGGGAGAAATTTCAAACTCTAACAGAAAAAAGTGTCTCATAGTCTAAGTGCAGGGTTTTTTTTGCCGCGTGCTCTGCCGTTTTGTCGCATAATGTGTGGTGCTATACTTGGATTTTCGGCCATGAACATGACTTTGGAATTTGGCACTGCTCATACTTTCCTGTAGAGTACATCTGGGGCTACATTTCGTGCAAGTTTCAGCTCGATTGCCTCTGTATTGAGGGAGAAATTTCAAACTCTAACAGAAAAAAGTGTCTCATAGTCTAAGTGCAGGGTTTTTTTTGCCGCGTGCTCTGCCGTTTTGTCGCATAGTGTGTGGTGCTATACTTGGATTTTCGGCCATGAACATGACTTTGGAATTTGGCACTGCTCATACTTTCCTGTAGAGTACATCTGGGGCTACATTTCGTGCAAGTTTCAGCTCGATTGCCTCTGTATTGAGGGAGAAATTTCAAACTCTAGCAGAAAAAAGTGTCTCCTAGTCTAAGTGCAGTTTTTTTGCCGACTGCTCTGCCGTTTTGTCGCATAGCGTGTTGTGCTATACTTGGATTTTCGGCCATGAACATGACTTTGGAATTTGGCACAGCTCATACTTTTATTTAGAGTACATATGGGGCTACATTTCGTGCAAGTTTCAGCTCGATTGCCTCTGTATTGAGGGAGAAATTTCAAACTCTAACCGAAAAAAGTGTCTCATAGTCTAAGGGCAGGGTTTTTTTTGCCGCGTGCTCTGCCGTTTTGTCGCATAGCGTGTGGTGCTATACTTGGATTTTCGGCCATGAACATGACTTTGGAATTTGGCACTGCTCATACTTTCCTGTAGAGTACATCTGGGGCTACATTTCGTGCAAGTTTCAGCTCGATTGCCTCTGTATTGAGGGAGAAATTTCAAACTCTAACCGAAAAAAGTGTCTCATAGTCTAAGGGCAGGGTTTTTTTTGCCGCGTGCTCTGCCGTTTTGTCGCATAGCGTGTGGTGCTATACTTGGATTTTCGGCCATGAACATGACTTTGGAATTTGGCACTGCTCATACTTTCCTGTAGAGTACATCTGGGGCTACATTTCGTGCAAGTTTCAGCTCGATTGCCTAAGTATTGAGGGAGAAATTTCAAATTCTAGCAGAAAAAAGTGTCTCATAGTCTAAGTGCAGTTTTTCTGCCGACTGCTCTGCCGTTTTTTCGCATAGCGTGTGGTGCTATACTTGGATTTTCGGCCATGAACATGACTTTGGAATTTGGCACAGCTCATACTTTCCTGTAGAGTACATCTGGGGCTACATTTCGTGCAAGTTTCAGCTCGATTGCCTAAGTATTGAGGGAGAAATTTCAAAGTCTAGCAGAAAAAAGTGTCTCATAGTCTAAGTGCAGTTTTTCTGCCGACTGCTCTGCCGTTTTGTCGCATAGCGTGTGGTGCTATACTTGGATTTTCGGCCATGAACATGACTTTGGAATTTGGCACAGCTCATACTTTTATTTAGAGTACATATGGGGCTACATTTCGTGCAAGTTTCAGCTCGATTGCCTCTGTATTGAGGGAGAAATTTCAAACTCTAACCGAAAAAAGTGTCTCATAGTCTAAGGGCAGGGTTTTTTTTGCCGCGTGCTCTGCCGTTTTGTCGCATAGCGTGTGGTGCTATACTTGGATTTTCGGCCATGAACATGACTTTGGAATTTGGCACTGCTCATACTTTCCTGTAGAGTACATCTGGGGCTACATTTCGTGCAAGTTTCAGCTCGATTGCCTAAGTATTGAGGGAGAAATTTCAAATTCTAGCAGAAAAAAGTGTCTCATAGTCTAAGTGCAGTTTTCTGCCGACTGCTCTGCCGTTTTTTCGCATAGCGTGTGGTGCTATACTTGGATTTTCGGCCATGAACATGACTTTGGAATTTGGCACAGCTCATACTTTGCTGTAGAGTACATCTGGGGCTACATTTCGTGCAAGTTTCAGCTCGATTGCCTAAGTATTGAGGGAGAAATTTCAAACTCTAGCAGAAAAAAGTGTCTCATAGTCTAAGTGCAGTTTTTCTGCCGACTGCTCTGCCGTTTTTGTCGCATAGCGTGTGGTGCTATACTTGGATTTTCGGCCATGAACATGACTTTGGAATTTGGCACTGCTCATACTTTCCTGTAGAGTACATCTGGGGCTACATTTCGTGCAAGTTTCAGCTCGATTGCCTCAGTATTGAGGGAGAAATTTCAAACTCTAACAGAAAAAAGTGTCTCATAGTCTAAGTGCAGGGTTTTTTTTGCCGCGTGCTCTGCCGTTTTGTCGCATAATGTGTGGTGCTATACTTGGATTTTCGGCCATGAACATGACTTTGGAATTTGGCACTGCTCATACTTTCCTGTAGAGTACATCTGGGGCTACATTTCGTGCAAGTTTCAGCTCGATTGCCTCTGTATTGAGGGAGAAATTTCAAACTCTAACAGAAAAAAGTGTCTCATAGTCTAAGTGCAGGGTTTTTTTTGCCGCGTGCTCTGCCGTTTTGTCGCATAGTGTGTGGTGCTATACTTGGATTTTCGGCCATGAACATGACTTTGGAATTTGGCACTGCTCATACTTTCCTGTAGAGTACATCTGGGGCTACATTTCGTGCAAGTTTCAGCTCGATTGCCTCTGTATTGAGGGAGAAATTTCAAACTCTAGCAGAAAAAAGTGTCTCCTAGTCTAAGTGCAGTTTTTTTGCCGACTGCTCTGCCGTTTTGTCGCATAGCGTGTTGTGCTATACTTGGATTTTCGGCCATGAACATGACTTTGGAATTTGGCACAGCTCATACTTTTATTTAGAGTACATATGGGGCTACATTTCGTGCAAGTTTCAGCTCGATTGCCTCTGTATTGAGGGAGAAATTTCAAACTCTAACCGAAAAAAGTGTCTCATAGTCTAAGGGCAGGGTTTTTTTTGCCGCGTGCTCTGCCGTTTTGTCGCATAGCGTGTGGTGCTATACTTGGATTTTCGGCCATGAACATGACTTTGGAATTTGGCACTGCTCATACTTTCCTGTAGAGTACATCTGGGGCTACATTTCGTGCAAGTTTCAGCTCGATTGCCTCTGTATTGAGGGAGAAATTTCAAACTCTAACCGAAAAAAGTGTCTCATAGTCTAAGGGCAGGGTTTTTTTTGCCGCGTGCTCTGCCGTTTTGTCGCATAGCGTGTGGTGCTATACTTGGATTTTCGGCCATGAACATGACTTTGGAATTTGGCACTGCTCATACTTTCCTGTAGAGTACATCTGGGGCTACATTTCGTGCAAGTTTCAGCTCGATTGCCTAAGTATTGAGGGAGAAATTTCAAATTCTAGCAGAAAAAAGTGTCTCATAGTCTAAGTGCAGTTTTTCTGCCGACTGCTCTGCCGTTTTTTCGCATAGCGTGTGGTGCTATACTTGGATTTTCGGCCATGAACATGACTTTGGAATTTGGCACAGCTCATACTTTCCTGTAGAGTACATCTGGGGCTACATTTCGTGCAAGTTTCAGCTCGATTGCCTAAGTATTGAGGGAGAAATTTCAAAGTCTAGCAGAAAAAAGTGTCTCATAGTCTAAGTGCAGTTTTTCTGCCGACTGCTCTGCCGTTTTGTCGCATAGCGTGTGGTGCTATACTTGGATTTTCGGCCATGAACATGACTTTGGAATTTGGCACAGCTCATACTTTTATTTAGAGTACATATGGGGCTACATTTCGTGCAAGTTTCAGCTCGATTGCCTCTGTATTGAGGGAGAAATTTCAAACTCTAACCGAAAAAAGTGTCTCATAGTCTAAGGGCAGGGTTTTTTTTGCCGCGTGCTCTGCCGTTTTGTCGCATAGCGTGTGGTGCTATACTTGGATTTTCGGCCATGAACATGACTTTGGAATTTGGCACTGCTCATACTTTCCTGTAGAGTACATCTGGGGCTACATTTCGTGCAAGTTTCAGCTCGATTGCCTAAGTATTGAGGGAGAAATTTCAAATTCTAGCAGAAAAAAGTGTCTCATAGTCTAAGTGCAGTTTTCTGCCGACTGCTCTGCCGTTTTTTCGCATAGCGTGTGGTGCTATACTTGGATTTTCGGCCATGAACATGACTTCTGAATTTGGCACAGCTCATACTTTGCTGTAGAGTACATCTGGGGCTACATTTCGTGCAAGTTTCAGCTCGATTGCCTAAGTATTGAGGGAGAAATTTCAAACTCTAGCAGAAAAAAGTGTCTCATAGTCTAAGTGCAGTTTTTCTGCCGACTGCTCTGCCGTTTTTGTCGCATAGCGTGTGGTGCTATACTTGGATTTTCGGCCATGAACATGACTTTGGAATTTGGCACTGCTCATACTTTCCTGTAGAGTACATCTGGGGCTACATTTCGTGCAAGTTTCAGCTCGATTGCCTCAGTATTGAGGGAGAAATTTCAAACTCTAGCAGAAAAAAGTGTCTCCTAGTCTAAGCGCAGTTTTTTTGCCGCCTGCTCTGCCGTTTGTCGCATAGCGTGTGGTGCTATACTTGGATTTTCGGCCATGAACATGACTTTGGAGTTTGGCATTGCTCATACTTTCCTGTAGAGTACATCTGGGGCTACATTTCGTGCAAGTTTCAGCTCGATTGCCTCAGTATTGAGGGAGAAATTTCAAACCCTAGCAGAAAAAAGTGTCTCTTAGTCTAAGTGCAGTTTTTTTGCCGCGTGCTCTGCCGTTTTGTCGCATAGCGTGTGGTGCTATACTTGGATTTTCGGCCATGAACATGACTTTGGAATTTGGCACTGCTCATACTTTCCTGTAAAGTACATCTGGGGCTACATTTCGTGCAAGTTTCAGCTCGATTGCCTCAGTATTGAGGGAGAAATTTCAAACTCTATCAGAAAAAAGTGTCTCTTAGTCTAAGTGCAGTTTTTTTGCCGCGTGCTCTGCCGTTTTGTCGCATAGCGTGTGGTGCTATACTTGGATTTTCGGCCATGAACATGACTTTGGAATTTGGCACTGCTCATACTTTCCTGTAGAGTACATCTGGGGCTACATTTCGTGCAAGTTTCAGCTCGATTGCCTCAGTATTGAGGGAGAAATTTCAAACTCTAGCAGAAAAAAGTGTCTCTTAGTCTAAGTGCAGTTTTTTTGCCCACTGCTCTGCCGTTTTGTCGCATAGCGTGTGGTGCTATACTTGGATTTTCGGCCATGAACATGACTTTGGAATTTGGCACAGTTCATACTTTCCTGTAGAGTACATCTGGGGCTACATTTCGTGCAAGTTTCAGCTCGATTGCCTCTGTATTGAGGGAGAAATTTCAAACTCTAACAGAAAAAAGTATCTCATAGTCTAAGTGCAGGGTTTTTTTTGCCGCGTGCTCTGCCGTTTTATCGCATAGCGTGTGGTGCTATACTTGGATTTTCGTCCATGAACATGACTTTGGAATTTGGCACAGCTCATACTTTCCTGAAGAGTACATGTGGGGCTACATTTCGTGCAAGTTTCAGCTCGATTGCCTAAGTATTGAGGGAGAAATTTCGAACTCTAGCAGAAAAAAGTGTCTCATAGTCTAAGTGCAGTTTTTCTGCCGACTGCTCTGCCGTTTTGTCGCATAGCGTGTGGTGCTATACTTGGATTTTCGGCCATGAACATGACTTTGGAATTTGGCACAGCTCATACTTTCCTGTAGAGAACATCTGGGGCTACATTTCGTGCAAGTTTCAGCTCGATTGCCTAAGTATTGAGGGAGAAATTTCAAACTCTAGCAGAAAAAAGTGTCTCATAGTCTAAGTGCAGTTTTTCTGCCGACTGCTCTGCCGTTTTTTCGCATAGCGTGTGGTGCTATACTTGGATTTTCGGCCATGAACATGACTTTGGAATTTGGCACAGCTCATACTTTGCTGTAGAGTACATCTGGGGCTACATTTCGTGCAAGTTTCAGCTCGATTGCCTAAGTATTGAGGGAGAAATTTCAAAGTCTAGCAGAAAAAAGTGTCTCATAGTCTAAGTGCAGTTTTTCTGCCGACTGCTCTGCCGTTTTGTCGCATAGCGTGTGGTGCTATACTTGGATTTTCGGCCATGAACATGACTTTGGAATTTGGCACAGCTCATACTTTCCTGTAGAGTACATCTGGGGCTACATTTCGTGCAAGTTTCAGCTCGATTACCTCAGTATTAAGGGAGAAATTTCAAACTCTAGCAGAAAAAAGTGTCTCCTAGTCTAAGTGCAGTTTTTTTGCCGACTGCTCTGCCGTTTGTCGCATAGCGTGTGGTGCTATACTTGGATTTTCGGCCATGAACATGACTTTGGAATTTGGCACAGCTCATACTTTCCTGTAGAGTACATCTGGGGCTACATTTCGTGCAAGTTTCAGCTCGATTGCCTCTGTATTGAGGGAGAAATTTCAAACTCTAACCGAAAAAAGTGTCTCATAGTCTAAGGGCAGGGTTTTTTTTGCCGCGTGCTCTGCCGTTTTGTCGCATAGCGTGTGGTGCTATACTTGGATTTTCGGCCATGAACATGACTTTGGAATTTGGCACAGCTCATACTTTGCTGTAGAGTACATCTGGGGCTACATTCCGTGCAAGTTTCAGCTCGATTGCCTAAGTATTGAGGGAGAAATTTCAAACTCTAGCAGAAAAAAGTGTCTCATAGTCTAAGTGCAGTTTTTCTGCCGACTGCTCTGCCGTTTTGTCGCATAGCGTGTGGTGCTATACTTGGATTTTCGGCCATGAACATGACTTTGGAATTTGGCACTGCTCATACTTTCCTGTAGAGTACATCTGGGGCTACATTTCGTGCAAGTTTCAGCTCGATTGCCTCAGTATTGAGGGAGAAATTTCAAACCCTAGCAGAAAAAAGTGTCTCTTAGTCTAAGTGCAGTCTTTTTGCCGCGTGCTCTGCCGTTTTGTCGCATAGCGTGTGGTGCTATACTTGGATTTTCGGCCATGAACATGACTTTGGAATTTGGCACTGCTCATACTTTGCTGTAGAGTACATCTGGGGCTACATTTCGTGCAAGTTTCAGCTCGATTGCCTAAGTATTGAGGGAGAAATTTCAAAGTCTAGCAGAAAAAAGTGTCTCATAGTCTAAGTGCAGTTTTTCTGCCGACTGCTCTGCCGTTTGTCGCATAGCGTGTGGTGCTATACTTGGATTTTCGGCCATGAACATGACTTTGGAATTTGGCACAGCTCATACTTTCCTGTAGAGTACATCTGGGGCTACATTTCGTGCAAGTTTCAGCTCGATTGCCTCTGTATTGAGGGAGAAATTTCAAACTCTAACCGAAAAAAGTGTCTCATAGTCTAAGGGCAGGGTTTTTTTTGCCGCGTGCTCTGCCGTTTTGTCGCATAGCGTGTGGTGCTATACTTGGATTTTCGGCCATGAACATGACTTTGGAATTTGGCACTGCTCATACTTTCCTGTAGAGTACATCTGGGGCTACATTTCGTGCAAGTTTCAGCTCGATTGCCTAAGTATTGAGGGAGAAATTTCAAATTCTAGCAGAAAAAAGTGTCTCATAGTCTAAGTGCAGTTTTTCTGCCGACTGCTCTGCCGTTTTTTCGCATAGCGTGTGGTGCTATACTTGGATTTTCGGCCATGAACATGACTTTGGAATTTGGCACAGCTCATACTTTGCTGTAGAGTACATCTGGGGCTACATTCCGTGCAAGTTTCAGCTCGATTGCCTAAGTATTGAGGGAGAAATTTCAAACTCTAGCAGAAAAAAGTGTCTCATAGTCTAAGTGCAGTTTTTCTGCCGACTGCTCTGCCGTTTTGTCGCATAGCGTGTGGTGCTATACTTGGATTTTCGGCCATGAACATGACTTTGGAATTTGGCACTGCTCATACTTTCCTGTAGAGTACATCTAGGGCTACATTTCGTGCAAGTTTCAGCTCGATTGCCTCAGTATTGAGGGAGAAATTTCAAACTCTAGCAGAAAAAAGTGTCTCCTAGTCTAAGCGCAGTTTTTTTGCCGCCTGCTCTGCCGTTTGTCGCATAGCGTGTGGTGCTATACTTGGATTTTCGGCCATGAACATGACTTTGGAATTTGGCACAGC
The DNA here is from genome assembly GCA_963971285.1 of Astropecten irregularis. Lineage (NCBI taxonomy): Eukaryota > Metazoa > Echinodermata > Asteroidea > Paxillosida > Astropectinidae > Astropecten > Astropecten irregularis. The sequence goes on from OZ020246.1 coordinate 11,810,765, forward strand.
TCATACTTTCCTGTAGAGTACATCTGGGGCTACATTTCGTGCAAGTTTCAGCTCGATTACCTCAGTATTAAGGGAGAAACTTCAAACTCTAGCAGAAAAAAGTGTCTCCTAGTCTAAGTGCAGTTTTTTTGCCGACTGCTCTGCCGTTTGTCGCATAGCGTGTGGTGCTATACTTGGATTTTCGGCCATGAACATGACTTTGGAATTTGGCACAGCTCATACTTTCCTGTAGAGTACATCTGGGGCTACATTTCGTGCAAGTTTCAGCTCGATTGCCTCTGTATTGAGGGAGAAATTTCAAACTCTAACCGAAAAAAGTGTCTCATAGTCTAAGGGCAGGGTTTTTTTTGCCGCGTGCTCTGCCGTTTTGTCGCATAGCGTGTGGTGCTATACTTGGATTTTCGGCCATGAACATGACTTTGGAATTTGGCACTGCTCATACTTTCCTGTAGAGTACATCTGGGGCTACATTTCGTGCAAGTTTCAGCTCGATTGCCTAAGTATTGAGGGAGAAATTTCAAATTCTAGCAGAAAAAAGTGTCTCATAGTCTAAGTGCAGTTTTTCTGCCGACTGCTCTGCCGTTTTTTCGCATAGCGTGTGGTGCTATACTTGGATTTTCGGCCATGAACATGACTTTGGAATTTGGCACAGCTCATACTTTGCTGTAGAGTACATCTGGGGCTACATTCCGTGCAAGTTTCAGCTCGATTGCCTAAGTATTGAGGGAGAAATTTCAAACTCTAGCAGAAAAAAGTGTCTCATAGTCTAAGTGCAGTTTTTCTGCCGACTGCTCTGCCGTTTTGTCGCATAGCGTGTGGTGCTATACTTGGATTTTCGGCCATGAACATGACTTTGGAATTTGGCACTGCTCATACTTTCCTGTAGAGTACATCTAGGGCTACATTTCGTGCAAGTTTCAGCTCGATTGCCTCAGTATTGAGGGAGAAATTTCAAACTCTAGCAGAAAAAAGTGTCTCCTAGTCTAAGCGCAGTTTTTTTGCCGCCTGCTCTGCCGTTTGTCGCATAGCGTGTGGTGCTATACTTGGATTTTCGGCCATGAACATGACTTTGGAATTTGGCATTGCTCATACTTTCCTGTAGAGTACATCTGGGGCTACATTTCGTGCAAGTTTCAGCTCGATTGCCTCAGTATTGAGGGAGAAATTTCAAACCCTAGCAGAAAAAAGTGTCTCTTAGTCTAAGTGCAGTTTTTTTGCCGCGTGCTCTGCCGTTTTGTCGCATAGCGTGTGGTGCTATACTTGGATTTTCGGCCATGAACATGACTTTGGAATTTGGCACTGCTCATACTTTCCTGTAGAGTACATCTGGGGCTACATTTCGTGCAAGTTTCAGCTCGATTGCTTCAGTATTGAGGGAGAAATTTCAAACTCTATCAGAAAAAAGTGTCTCTTAGTCTAAGTGCAGTTTTTTTGCCGCGTGCTCTGCCGTTTTGTCGCATAGCGTGTGGTGCTATACTTGGATTTTCGGCCATGAACATGACTTTGGAATTTGGCACTGCTCATACTTTCCTGTAGAGTACATCTGGGGCTACATTTCGTGCAAGTTTCAGCTCGATTGCCTCAGTATTGAGGGAGAAATTTCAAACTCTAGCAGAAAAAAGTGTCTCTTAGTCTAAGTGCAGTTTTTTTGCCCACTGCTCTGCCGTTTTGTCGCATAGCGTGTGGTGCTATACTTGGATTTTCGGCCATGAACATGACTTTGGAATTTGGCACAGTTCATACTTTCCTGTAGAGTACATCTGGGGCTACATTTCGTGCAAGTTTCAGCTCGATTGCCTCTGTATTGAGGGAGAAATTTCAAACTCTAACAGAAAAAAGTATCTCATAGTCTAAGTGCAGGGTTTTTTTTGCCGCGTGCTCTGCCGTTTTATCGCATAGCGTGTGGTGCTATACTTGGATTTTCGTCCATGAACATGACTTTGGAATTTGGCACAGCTCATACTTTCCTGAAGAGTACATGTGGGGCTACATTTCGTGCAAGTTTCAGCTCGATTGCCTAAGTATTGAGGGAGAAATTTCGAACTCTAGCAGAAAAAAGTGTCTCATAGTCTAAGTGCAGTTTTTCTGCCGACTGCTCTGCCGTTTTGTCGCATAGCGTGTGGTGCTATACTTGGATTTTCGGCCATGAACATGACTTTGGAATTTGACACAGCTCATACTTTCCTGTAGAGAACATCTGGGGCTACATTTCGTGCAAGTTTCAGCTCGATTGCCTAAGTATTGAGGGAGAAATTTCAAACTCTAGCAGAAAAAAGTGTCTCATAGTCTAAGTGCAGTTTTTCTGCCGACTGCTCTGCCGTTTTGTCGCATACCGTGTGGTGCTATACTTGGATTTTCGGCCATGAACATGACTTTGGAATTTGGCACAGCTCATACTTTGCTGTAGAGTACATCTGGGGCTACATTTCGTGCAAGTTTCAGCTCGATTGCCTAAGTATTGAGGGAGAAATTTCAAACTCTAGCAGAAAAAAGTGTCTCATAGTCTAAGTGCAGTTTTTCTGCCGACTGCTCTGCCGTTTTGTCGCATAGCGTGTGGTGCTATACTTGGATTTTCGGCCATGAACATGACTTTGGAATTTGGCACAGCTCATACTTTCCTGTAGAGTACATCTGGGGCTACATTTCGTGCAAGTTTCAGCTCGATTGCCTCAGTATTGAGGGAGAAATTTCAAACTCTAGCAGAAAAAAGTGTCTCCTAGTCTAAGTGCAGTTTTTTTGCCGACTGCTCTGCCGTTTGTCGCATAGCGTGTGGTGCTTTACTTGGATTTTCGGCCATGAACATGACTTTGGAATTTGGCACAGCTCATACTTTCCTGTAGAGTACATCTGGGGCTACATTTCGTGCAAGTTTCAGCTCGATTGCCTCTGTATTGAGGGAGAAATTTCAAACTGTAACAGAAAAAAGTGTCTCATAGTCTAAGTGCAGGTTTTTTTTTGCCGCGTGCTCTGCCGTTTTGTCGCATAGCGTGTGGTGCTATACTTGGATTTTCGGCCATGAACATGACTTTGGAATTTGGCATTGCTCATACTTTCCTGTAGAGTACATCTGGGGCTACATTTCGTGCAAGTTTCAGCTCGATTGCCTCAGTATTGAGGGAGAAATTTCAAACCCTAGCAGAAAAAAGTGTCTCTTAGTCTAAGTGCAGTTTTTTTGCCGCGTGCTCTGCCGTTTTGTCGCATAGCGTGTGGTGCTATACTTGGATTTTCGGCCATGAACATGACTTTGGAATTTGGCACTGCTCATACTTACCTGTAGAGTACATCTGGGGCTACATTTCGTGCAAGTTTCAGCTCGATTGCCTCAGTATTGAGGGAGAAATTTCAAACTCTATCAGAAAAAAGTGTCTCTTAGTCTAAGTGCAGTTTTTTTGCCGCGTGCTCTGCCGTTTTGTCGCATAGCGTGTGGTGCTATACTTGGATTTTCGGCCATGAACATGACTTTGGAATTTGGCACTGCTCATACTTTCCTGTAGAGTACATCTGGGGCTACATTTCGTGCAAGTTTCAGCTCGATTGCCTCAGTATTGAGGGAGAAATTTCAAACTCTAGCAGAAAAAAGTGTCTCTTAGTCTAAGTGCAGTTTCTTTGCCCACTGCTCTGCCGTTTTGTCGCATAGCGTGTGGTGCTATACTTGGATTTTCGGCCATGAACATGACTTTGGAATTTGGCACAGTTCATACTTTCCTGTAGAGTACATCTGGGGCTACATTTCGTGCAAGTTTCAGCTCGATTGCCTCTGTATTGAGGGAGAAATTTCAAACTCTAACAGAAAAAAGTGTCTCATAGTCTAAGTGCAGGGTTTTTTTTGCCGCGTGCTCTGCCGTTTTGTCGCATAGCGTGTGGTGCTATACTTGGATTTTCGGCCATGAACATGACTTTGGAATTTGGCACAGCTCATACTTTCCTGTAGAGTACATCTGGGGCTACATTTCGTGCAAGTTTCAGCTCGATTGCCTCAGTATTGAGGGAGAAATTTCAAACTCTAGCAGAAAAAAGTGTCTCTTAGTCTAAGTGCAGTTTTTTTGCCCACTGCTCTGCCGTTTTGTCGCATAGCGTGTGGTGCTATACTTGGATTTTCGGCCATGAACATGACTTTGGAATTTGGCACAGTTCATACTTTCCTGTAGAGTACATCTGGGGCTACATTTCGTGCAAGTTTCAGCTCGATTGCCTCTGTATTGAGGGAGAAATTTCAAACTCTAACAGAAAAAAGTATCTCATAGTCTAAGTGCAGGTTTTTTTTTGCCGCGTGCTCTGCCGTTTTATCGCATAGCGTGTGGTGCTATACTTGGATTTTCGTCCATGAACATGACTTTGGAATTTGGCACAGCTCATACTTTCCCGAAGAGTACATGTGGGGCTACATTTCGTGCAAGTTTCAGCTCGATTGCCTAAGTATTGAGGGAGAAATTTCGAACTCTAGCAGAAAAAAGTGTCTCATAGTCTAAGTGCAGTTTTTCTGCCGACTGCTCTGCCGTTTTGTCGCATAGCGTGTGGTGCTATACTTGGATTTTCGGCCATGAACATGACTTTGGAATTTGGCACTGCTCATACTTTCCTGTAGAGTACATCTGGGGCTACATTTCGTGCAAGTTTCAGCTCGATTGCCTCTGTATTGAGGGAGAAATTTCAAACTCTAACAGAAAAAAGTGTCTCATAGTCTAAGTGCAGGGTTTTTTTTGCCGCGTGCTCTGCCGTTTTGTCGCATAGCGTGTGGTGCTATACTTGGATTTTCGGCCATGAACATGACTTTGGAATTTGGCACAGCTCATACTTTCCTGTAGAGTACATCTGGGGCTACATTTCGTGCAAGTTTCAGCTCGATTGCCTCAGTATTGAGGGAGAAATTTCAAACTCTAGCAGAAAAAAGTGTCTCATAGTCTAAGTGCAATTTTTCTGCCGACTGCTCTGCCGTTTTGTCGCATAGCGTGTGGTGCTATACTTGGATTTTCGGCCATGAACATGACTTTGGAATTTGGCACTGCTCATACTTGCCTGTAGAGTACATCTGGGGCTACATTTCGTGCAAGTTTCAGCTCGATTGCCTCAGTATTGAGGGAGAAATTTCAAACTCTAGCAGAAAAAAGTGTCTCCTAGTCTAAGCGCAGTTTTTTTGCCGCCTGCTCTGCCGTTTGTCGCATAGCGTATGGTGCTATACTTGGATTTTCGGCCATGAACATGACTTCGGAATTTGGCATTGCTCATACTTTTCTGTAGAGTACATCTGGGGCTACATTTCGTGCAAGTTTCAGCTCGATTGCCTCTGTATTGAGGGAGAAATTTCAAACTCTAGCAGAAAAAAGTGTCTCCTAGTCTAAGCGCAGTTTTTTTGCCGCCTGCTCTGCCGTTTGTCGCATAGCGTGTGGTGCTATACTTGGATTTTCGGCCATGAACATGACTTTGGAATTTGGCACAGCTCATACTTTCCTGTAGAGTACATCTGGGGCTACATTTCGTGCAAGTTTCAGCTCGATTACCTCAGTATTGAGGGAGAAATTTCAAACTCTAGCAGAAAAAAGTGTCTCATAGTCTAAGTGCAGTTTTTCTGCCGACTGCTCTGCCGTTTTGTGGCATAGCGTGTGGTGCTATACTTGGATTTTCGGCCATGAACATGACTTTGGAATTTGGCACAGCTCATACTTTCCTGTAGAGTACATCTGGGGCTACATTTCGTGCAAGTTTCAGCTCGATTACCTCAGTATTGAGGGAGAAATTTCAAACTCTAGCAGAAAAAAGTGTCTCATAGTCTAAGCGCAGTTTTTTTGCCGCCTGCTCTGCCGTTTGTCGCATAGCGTGTAGTGCTATACTTGGATTTTCGGCCATGAACATGACTTTGGAATTTGGCACAGCTCATACTTTCCTGTAGAGTACATCTGGGGCTACATTTCGTGCAAGTTTCAGCTCGATTACCTCAGTATTGAGGGAGAAATTTCAAACTCTAGCAGAAAAAAGTGTCTCATAGTCTAAGTGCAGTTTTTCTGCCGACTGCTCTGCCGTTTTGTGGCATAGCGTGTGGTGCTATACTTGGATTTTCGGCCATGAACATGACTTTGGAATTTGGCACAGCTCATACTTTCCTGTAGAGTACATCTGGGGCTACATTTCGTGCAAGTTTCAGCTCGATTACCTCAGTATTGAGGGAGAAATTTCAAACTCTAGCAGAAAAAAGTGTCTCATAGTCTAAGTGCAGTTTTTCTGCCGACTGCTCTGCCGTTTTGTGGCATAGCGTGTGGTGCTATACTTGGATTTTCGGCCATGAACATGACTTTGGAATTTGGCATTGCTCATACTTTCCTGTAGAGTACATCTGGGGCTACATTTCGTGCAAGTTTCAGCTCGATTACCTCAGTATTGAGGGAGAAATTTCAAACTCTATCAGAAAAAAGTGTCTCTTAGTCTAAGTGCAGTTTTTTTGCCGCGTGCTCTGCCGTTTTGTCGCATAGCGTGTGGTGCTATACTTGGATTTTCGGCCATGAACATGACTTTGGAATTTGGCACTGCTCATACTTTCCTGTAGAGTACATCTGGGGCTACATTTCGTGCAAGTTTCAGCTCGATTGCCTCAGTATTGAGGGAGAAATTTCAAACTCTAGCAGAAAAAAGTGTCTCTTAGTCTAAGTGCAGTTTTTCTGCCGACTGCTCTGCCGTTTTGTCGCATAGCGTGTGGTGCTATACTTGGATTTTCGGCCATGAACATGACTTTGGAATTTGGCACAGTTCATACTTTCCTGTAGAGTACATCTGGGGCTACATTTCGTGCAAGTTTCAGCTCGATTGCCTCTGTATTGAGGGAGAAATTTCAAACTCTAACAGAAAAAAGTATCTCATAGTCTAAGTGCAGTTTTTTTTTGCCGCGTGCTCTGCCGTTTTATCGCATAGCGTGTGGTGCTATACTTGGATTTTCGTCCATGAACATGACTTTGGAATTTGGCACAGCTCATACTTTCCTGAAGAGTACATGTGGGGCTACATTTCGTGCAAGTTTCAGCTCGATTGCCTAAGTATTGAGGGAGAAATTTCGAACTCTAGCAGAAAAAAGTGTCTCATAGTCTAAGTGCAGTTTTTCTGCCGACTGCTCTGCCGTTTTGTCGCATAGCGTGTGGTGCTATACTTGGATTTTCGGCCATGAACATGACTTTGGAATTTGGCACAGCTCATACTTTGCTGTAGAGTACATCTGGGGCTACATTTCGTGCAAGTTTCAGCTCGATTACCTAAGTATTGAGGGAGAAATTTCAAACTCTAGCAGAAAAAAGTGTCTCATAGTCTAAGTGCAGTTTTTCTGCCGACTGCTCTGCCGTTTTGTCGCATAGCGTGTGGTGCTATACTTGGATTTTCGGCCATGAACATGACTTTGGAATTTGGCACTGCTCATACTTTCCTGTAGAGTACATCTGGGGCTACATTTCGTGCAAGTTTCAGCTCGATTGCCTCTGTATTGAGGGAGAAATTTCAAACTCTAACAGAAAAAAGTGTCTCATAGTCTAAGTGCAGGGTTTTTTTTGCCGCGTGCTCTGCCGTTTTGTCGCATAGCGTGTGGTGCTATACTTGGATTTTCGGCCATGAACATGACTTTGGAATTTGGCACAGCTCATACTTTCCTGTAGAGTACATCTGGGGCTACATTTCGTGCAAGTTTCAGCTCGATTGCCTCAGTATTGAGGGAGAAATTTCAAACTCTAGCAGAAAAAAGTGTCTCATAGTCTAAGTGCAATTTTTCTGCCGACTGCTCTGCCGTTTTGTCGCATAGCGTGTGGTGCTATACTTGGATTTTCGGCCATGAACATGACTTTGGAATTTGGCACTGCTCATACTTTCCTGTAGAGTACATCTGGGGCTACATTTCGTGCAAGTTTCAGCTCGATTGCCTCAGTATTGAGGGAGAAATTTCAAACTCTAGCAGAAAAAAGTGTCTCCTAGTCTAAGCGCAGTTTTTTTGCCGCCTGCTCTGCCGTTTGTCGCATAGCGTATGGTGCTATACTTGGATTTTCGGCCATGAACATGACTTTGGAATTTGGCATTGCTCATACTTTCCTGTAGAGTACATCTGGGGCTACATTTCGTGCAAGTTTCAGCTCGATTGCCTCTGTATTGAGGGAGAAATTTCAAACTCTAGCAGAAAAAAGTGTCTCCTAGTCTAAGCGCAGTTTTTTTGCCGCCTGCTCTGCCGTTTGTCGCATAGCGTGTGGTGCTATACTTGGATTTTCGGCCATGAACATGACTTTGGAATTTGGCACAGCTCATACTTTCCTGTAGAGTACATCTGGGGCTACATTTCGTGCAAGTTTCAGCTCGATTACCTCAGTATTGAGGGAGAAATTTCAAACTCTAGCAGAAAAAAGTGTCTCATAGTCTAAGTGCAGTTTTTCTGCCGACTGCTCTGCCGTTTTGTGGCATAGCGTGTGGTGCTATACTTGGATTTTCGGCCATGAACATGACTTTGGAATTTGGCACAGCTCATACTTTCCTGTAGAGTACATCTGGGGCTACATTTCGTGCAAGTTTCAGCTCGATTACCTCAGTATTGAGGGAGAAATTTCAAACTCTATCAGAAAAAAGTGTCTCTTAGTCTAAGTGCAGTTTTTTTGCCGCGTGCTCTGCCGTTTTGTCGCATAGCGTGTGGTGCTATACTTGGATTTTCGGCCATGAACATGACTTTGGAATTTGGCACTGCTCATACTTTCCTGTAGAGTACATCTGGGGCTACATTTCGTGCAAGTTTCAGCTCGATTGCCTTAGTATTGAGGGAGAAATTTCAAACTCTAGCAGAAAAAAGTGTATCTTAGTCTAAGTGCAGTTTTTCTGCCGACTGCTCTGCCGTTTTGTCGCATAGCGTGTGGTGCTATACTTGGATTTTCGGCCATGAACATGACTTTGGAATTTGGCACAGCTCATACTTTGCTGTAGAGTACATCTGGGGCTACATTTCGTGCAAGTTTCAGCTCGATTACCTAAGTATTGAGGGAGAAATTTCAAACTCTAGCAGAAAAAAGTGTCTCATAGTCTAAGTGCAGTTTTTCTGCCGACTGCTCTGCCGTTTTGTGGCATAGCGTGTGGTGCTATACTTGGATTTTCGGCCATGAACATGACTTTGGAATTTGGCACTGCTCATACTTTCCTGTAGAGTACATCTGGGGCTACATTTCGTGCAAGTTTCAGCTCGATTACCTCAGTATTGAGGGAGAAATTTCAAACTCTATCAGAAAAAAGTGTCTCTTAGTCTAAGTGCAGTTTTTTTGCCGCGTGCTCTGCCGTTTTGTCGCATAGCGTGTGGTGCTATACTTGGATTTTCGGCCATGAACATGACTTTGGAATTTGGCACTGCTCATACTTTCCTGTAGAGTACATCTGGGGCTACATTTCGTGCAAGTTTCAGCTCGATTACCTCAGTATTGAGGGAGAAATTTCAAACTCTAGCAGAAAAAAGTGTATCTTAGTCTAAGTGCAGTTTTTTTGCCCACTGCTCTGCCGTTTTGTCGCATAGCGTGTGGTGCTATACTTGGATTTTCGGCCATGAACATGACTTTGGAATTTGGCACAGTTCATACTTTCCTGTAGAGTACATCTGGGGCTACATTTCGTGCAAGTTTCAGCTCGATTGCCTCTGTATTGAGGGAGAAATTTCAAACTCTAACAGAAAAAAGTGTCTCATAGTCTAAGTGCAGTTTTTCTGCCGACTGCTCTGCCGTTTTGTCGCATAGCGTGTGGTGCTATACTTGGATTTTCGGCCATGAACATGACTTTGGAATTTGGCACAGCTCATACTTTGCTGTAGAGTACATCTGGGGCTACATTTCGTGCAAGTTTCAGCTCGATTACCTAAGTATTGAGGGAGAAATTTCAAACTCTAGCAGAAAAAAGTGTCTCATAGTCTAAGTGCAGTTTTTCTGCCGACTGCTCTGCCGTTTTGTCGCATAGCGTGTGGTGCTATACTTGGATTTTCGGCCATGAACATGACTTTGGAATTTGGCACAGCTCATACTTTCCTGTAGAGTACATCTGGGGCTACATTTCGTGCAATTTTCAGCTCGATTGCCTCAGTATTGAGGGAGAAATTTCAAACTCTAGCAGAAAAAGTGTCTCCTAGTCTAAGTGCAGTTTTTTTGCCGACTGCTCTGCCGTTTGTCGCATAGCGTGTGGTGCTATACTTGGATTTTCGGCCATGAACATGACTTTGGAATTTGGCACTGCTCATACTTTCCTGTAGAGTACATCTGGGGCTACATTTCGTGCAAGTTTCAGCTCGATTGCCTCTGTATTGAGGGAGAAATTTCAAACTCTAACAGAAAAAAGTGTCTCATAGTCTAAGTGCAGGGTTTTTTTTGCCGCGTGCTCTGCCGTTTTGTCGCATAGCGTGTGGTGCTATACTTGGATTTTCGGCCATGAACATGACTTTGGAATTTGGCACAGCTCATACTTTCCTGTAGAGTACATCTGGGGCTACATTTCGTGCAAGTTTCAGCTCGATTGCCTCAGTATTGAGGGAGAAATTTCAAACTCTAGCAGAAAAAAGTGTCTCATAGTCTAAGTGCAATTTTTCTGCCGACTGCTCTGCCGTTTTGTCGCATAGCGTGTGGTGCTATACTTGGATTTTCGGCCATGAACATGACTTTGGAATTTGGCACTGCTCATACTTTCCAGTAGAGTACATCTGGGGCTACATTTCGTGCAAGTTTCAGCTCGATTGCCTCAGTATTGAGGGAGAAATTTCAAACTCTAGCAGAAAAAAGTGTCTCCTAGTCTAAGCGCAGTTTTTTTGCCGCCTGCTCTGCCGTTTGTCGCATAGCGTATGGTGCTATACTTGGATTTTCGGCCATGAACATGACTTTGGAATTTGGCATTGCTCATACTTTCCTGTAGAGTACATCTGGGGCTACATTTCGTGCAAGTTTCAGCTCGATTGCCTCTGTATTGAGGGAGAAATTTCAAACTCTAGCAGAAAAAAGTGTCTCCTAGTCTAAGCGCAGTTTTTTTGCCGCCTGCTCTGCCGTTTGTCGCATAGCGTGTGGTGCTATACTTGGATTTTCGGCCATGAACATGACTTTGGAATTTGGCACAGCTCATACTTTCCTGTAGAGTACATCTGGGGCTACATTTCGTGCAAGTTTCAGCTCGATTACCTCAGTATTGAGGGAGAAATTTCAAACTCTAGCAGAAAAAAGTGTCTCATAGTCTAAGTGCAGTTTTTCTGCCGACTGCTCTGCCGTTTTGTGGCATAGCGTGTGGTGCTATACTTGGATTTTCGGCCATGAACATGACTTTGGAATTTGGCACAGCTCATACTTTCCTGTAGAGTACATCTGGGGCTACATTTCGTGCAAGTTTCAGCTCGATTACCTCAGTTTTGAGGGAGAAATTTCAAACTCTAGCAGAAAAAATTGTCTCCTAGTCTAAGCGCAGTTTTTTTGCCGCCTACTCTGCCGTTTTGTCGCATAGCGTGTGGTGCTATACTTGGATTTTCGGCCATGAACATGACTTTGGAATTTGGCACAGTTCATACTTTCCTGTAGAGTACATCTGGGGCTACATTTCGTGCAAGTTTCAGCTCGATTGCCTCTGTATTGAGGGAGAAATTTCAAACTCTAACAGAAAAAAGTATCTCATAGTCTAAGTGCAGGGTTTTTTTTGCCGCGTGCTCTGCCGTTTTATCGCATAGCGTGTGGTGCTATACTTGGATTTTCGGCCATGAACATGACTTTGGAATTTGGCACAGCTCATACTTTCCTGAAGAGTACATGTGGGGCTACATTTCGTGCAAGTTTCAGCTCGATTGCCTAAGTATTGAGGGAGAAAATTCGAACTCTAGCAGAAAAAAGTGTCTCATAGTCTAAGTGCAGTTTTTCTGCCGACTGCTCTGCCGTTTTGTCGCATAGCGTGTGGTGCTATACTTGGATTTTCGGCCATGAACATGACTTTGGAATTTGGCACTGCTCATACTTTCCTGTAGAGTACATCTGGGGCTACATTTCGTGCAAGTTTCAGCTCGATTGCCTCAGTATTGAGGGAGAAATTTCAAACTCTAGCAGAAAAAAGTGTCTCCTAGTCTAAGTGCAGTTTTTCTGCCGACTGCTCTGCCGTTTTGTCGCATAGCGTGTGGTGCTATACTTGGATTTTCGGCCATGAACATGACTTTGGAATTTGGCACAGCTCATACTTTCCTGTAGAGTACATCTGGGGCTACATTTCGTGCAATTTTCAGCTCGATTACCTAAGTATTGAGGGAGAAATTTCAAACTCTAGCAGAAAAAAGTGTCTCATAGTCTAAGTGCAGTTTTTCTGCCGACTGCTCTGCCGTTTTGTCGCATAGCGTGTGGTGCTATACTTGGATTTTCGGCCATGAACATGACTTTGGAATTTGGCACAGCTCATACTTTCCTGTAGAGTACATCTGGGGCTACATTTCGTGCAATTTTCAGCTCGATTGCCTCAGTATTGAGGGAGAAATTTCAAACTCTAGCAGAAAAAGTGTCTCCTAGTCTAAGTGCAGTTTTTTTGCCGACTGCTCTGCCGTTTTGTCGCATAGCGTGTGGTGCTATACTTGGATTTTCGGCCATGAACATGACTTTGGAATTTGGCACAGTTCATACTTTCCTGTAGAGTACATCTGGGGCTACATTTCGTGCAAGTTTCAGCTCGATTGCCTCTGTATTGAGGGAGAAATTTCAAACTCTAACAGAAAAAAGTGTCTCATAGTCTAAGTGCAGTTTTTCTGCCGACTGCTCTGCCGTTTTGTCGCATAGCGTGTGGTGCTATACTTGGATTTTCGGCCATGAACATGACTTTGGAATTTGGCACAGCTCATACTTTGCTGTAGAGTACATCTGGGGCTACATTTCGTGCAAGTTTCAGCTCGATTACCTAAGTATTGAGGGAGAAATTTCAAACTCTAGCAGAAAAAAGTGTCTCATAGTCTAAGTGCAGTTTTTCTGCCGACTGCTCTGCCGTTTTGTCGCATAGCGTGTGGTGCTATACTTGGATTTTCGGCCATGAACATGACTTTGGAATTTGGCACAGCTCATACTTTCCTGTAGAGTACATCTGGGGCTACATTTCGTGCAATTTTCAGCTCGATTGCCTCAGTATTGAGGGAGAAATTTCAAACTCTAGCAGAAAAAGTGTCTCCTAGTCTAAGTGCAGTTTTTTTGCCGACTGCTCTGCCGTTTGTCGCATAGCGTGTGGTGCTATACTTGGATTTTCGGCCATGAACATGACTTTGGAATTTGGCACTGCTCATACTTTCCTGTAGAGTACATCTGGGGCTACATTTCGTGCAAGTTTCAGCTCGATTGCCTCTGTATTGAGGGAGAAATTTCAAACTCTAACAGAAAAAAGTGTCTCATAGTCTAAGTGCAGGGTTTTTTTTGCCGCGTGCTCTGCCGTTTTGTCGCATAGCGTGTGGTGCTATACTTGGATTTTCGGCCATGAACATGACTTTGGAATTTGGCACAGCTCATACTTTCCTGTAGAGTACATCTGGGGCTACATTTCGTGCAAGTTTCAGCTCGATTGCCTCAGTATTGAGGGAGAAATTTCAAACTCTAGCAGAAAAAAGTGTCTCATAGTCTAAGTGCAATTTTTCTGCCGACTGCTCTGCCGTTTTGTCGCATAGCGTGTGGTGCTATACTTGGATTTTCGGCCATGAACATGACTTTGGAATTTGGCACTGCTCATACTTTCCAGTAGAGTACATCTGGGGCTACATTTCGTGCAAGTTTCAGCTCGATTGCCTCAGTATTGAGGGAGAAATTTCAAACTCTAGCAGAAAAAAGTGTCTCCTAGTCTAAGCGCAGTTTTTTTGCCGCCTGCTCTGCCGTTTGTCGCATAGCGTATGGTGCTATACTTGGATTTTCGGCCATGAACATGACTTTGGAATTTGGCATTGCTCATACTTTCCTGTAGAGTACATCTGGGGCTACATTTCGTGCAAGTTTCAGCTCGATTGCCTCTGTATTGAGGGAGAAATTTCAAACTCTAGCAGAAAAAAGTGTCTCCTAGTCTAAGCGCAGTTTTTTTGCCGCCTGCTCTGCCGTTTGTCGCATAGCGTGTGGTGCTATACTTGGATTTTCGGCCATGAACATGACTTTGGAATTTGGCACAGCTCATACTTTCCTGTAGAGTACATCTGGGGCTACATTTCGTGCAAGTTTCAGCTCGATTACCTCAGTATTGAGGGAGAAATTTCAAACTCTAGCAGAAAAAAGTGTCTCATAGTCTAAGTGCAGTTTTTCTGCCGACTGCTCTGCCGTTTTGTGGCATAGCGTGTGGTGCTATACTTGGATTTTCGGCCATGAACATGACTTTGGAATTTGGCACAGCTCATACTTTCCTGTAGAGTACATCTGGGGCTACATTTCGTGCAAGTTTCAGCTCGATTACCTCAGTTTTGAGGGAGAAATTTCAAACTCTAGCAGAAAAAATTGTCTCCTAGTCTAAGCGCAGTTTTTTTGCCGCCTACTCTGCCGTTTTGTCGCATAGCGTGTGGTGCTATACTTGGATTTTCGGCCATGAACATGACTTTGGAATTTGGCACAGTTCATACTTTCCTGTAGAGTACATCTGGGGCTACATTTCGTGCAAGTTTCAGCTCGATTGCCTCTGTATTGAGGGAGAAATTTCAAACTCTAACAGAAAAAAGTATCTCATAGTCTAAGTGCAGGGTTTTTTTTGCCGCGTGCTCTGCCGTTTTATCGCATAGCGTGTGGTGCTATACTTGGATTTTCGGCCATGAACATGACTTTGGAATTTGGCACAGCTCATACTTTCCTGAAGAGTACATGTGGGGCTACATTTCGTGCAAGTTTCAGCTCGATTGCCTAAGTATTGAGGGAGAAAATTCGAACTCTAGCAGAAAAAAGTGTCTCATAGTCTAAGTGCAGTTTTTCTGCCGACTGCTCTGCCGTTTTGTCGCATAGCGTGTGGTGCTATACTTGGATTTTCGGCCATGAACATGACTTTGGAATTTGGCACTGCTCATACTTTCCTGTAGAGTACATCTGGGGCTACATTTCGTGCAAGTTTCAGCTCGATTGCCTCAGTATTGAGGGAGAAATTTCAAACTCTAGCAGAAAAAAGTGTCTCCTAGTCTAAGTGCAGTTTTTCTGCCGACTGCTCTGCCGTTTTGTCGCATAGCGTGTGGTGCTATACTTGGATTTTCGGCCATGAACATGACTTTGGAATTTGGCACAGCTCATACTTTCCTGTAGAGTACATCTGGGGCTACATTTCGTGCAATTTTCAGCTCGATTACCTAAGTATTGAGGGAGAAATTTCAAACTCTAGCAGAAAAAAGTGTCTCATAGTCTAAGTGCAGTTTTTCTGCCGACTGCTCTGCCGTTTTGTCGCATAGCGTGTGGTGCTATACTTGGATTTTCGGCCATGAACATGACTTTGGAATTTGGCACAGCTCATACTTTCCTGTAGAGTACATCTGGGGCTACATTTCGTGCAATTTTCAGCTCGATTGCCTCAGTATTGAGGGAGAAATTTCAAACTCTAGCAGAAAAAGTGTCTCCTAGTCTAAGTGCAGTTTTTTTGCCGACTGCTCTGCCGTTTGTCGCATAGCGTGTGGTGCTATACTTGGATTTTCGGCCATGAACATGACTTTGGAATTTGGCACTGCTCATACTTTCCTGTAGAGTACATCTGGCGCTACATTTCGTGCAAGTTTCAGCTCGATTGCCTCTGTATTGAGGGAGAAATTTCAAACTCTAACAGAAAAAAGTGTCTCATAGTCTAAGTGCAGGGTTTTTTTTGCCGCGTGCTCTGCCGTTTTGTCGCATAGCGTGTGGTGCTATACTTGGATTTTCGGCCATGAACATGACTTTGGAATTTGGCACAGCTCATACTTTCCTGTAGAGTACATCTGGGGCTACATTTCGTGCAATTTTCAGCTCGATTGCCTCAGTATTGAGGGAGAAATTTCAAACTCTAGCAGAAAAAGTGTCTCCTAGTCTAAGTGCAGTTTTTTTGCCGACTGCTCTGCCGTTTGTCGCATAGCGTGTGGTGCTATACTTGGATTTTCGGCCATGAACATGACTTTGGAATTTGGCACTGCTCATACTTTCCTGTAGAGTACATCTGGGGCTACATTTCGTGCAAGTTTCAGCTCGATTGCCTCTGTATTGAGGGAGAAATTTCAAACTCTAACAGAAAAAAGTGTCTCATAGTCTAAGTGCAGGGTTTTTTTTGCCGCGTGCTCTGCCGTTTTGTCGCATAGCGTGTGGTGCTATACTTGGATTTTCGGCCATGAACATGACTTTGGAATTTGGCACAGCTCATACTTTCCTGTAGAGTACATCTGGGGCTACATTTCGTGCAAGTTTCAGCTCGATTGCCTCAGTATTGAGGGAGAAATTTCAAACTCTAGCAGAAAAAAGTGTCTCATAGTCTAAGTGCAATTTTTCTGCCGACTGCTCTGCCGTTTTGTCGCATAGCGTGTGGTGCTATACTTGGATTTTCGGCCATGAACATGACTTTGGAATTTGGCACTGCTCATACTTTCCAGTAGAGTACATCTGGGGCTACATTTCGTGCAAGTTTCAGCTCGATTGCCTCAGTATTGAGGGAGAAATTTCAAACTCTAGCAGAAAAAAGTGTCTCCTAGTCTAAGCGCAGTTTTTTTGCCGCCTGCTCTGCCGTTTGTCGCATAGCGTATGGTGCTATACTTGGATTTTCGGCCATGAACATGACTTTGGAATTTGGCATTGCTCATACTTTCCTGTAGAGTACATCTGGGGCTACATTTCGTGCAAGTTTCAGCTCGATTGCCTCTGTATTGAGGGAGAAATTTCAAACTCTAGCAGAAAAAAGTGTCTCCTAGTCTAAGCGCAGTTTTTTTGCCGCCTGCTCTGCCGTTTGTCGCATAGCGTGTGGTGCTATACTTGGATTTTCGGCCATGAACATGACTTTGGAATTTGGCACAGCTCATACTTTCCTGTAGAGTACATCTGGGGCTACATTTCGTGCAAGTTTCAGCTCGATTACCTAAGTATTGAGGGAGAAATTTCAAACTCTAGCAGAAAAAAGTGTCTCATAGTCTAAGTGCAGTTTTTCTGCCGACTGCTCTGCCGTTTTGTGGCATAGCGTGTGGTGCTATACTTGGATTTTCGGCCATGAACATGACTTTGGAATTTGGCACAGCTCATACTTTCCTGTAGAGTACATCTGGGGCTACATTTCGTGCAAGTTTCAGCTCGATTACCTCAGTTTTGAGGGAGAAATTTCAAACTCTAGCAGAAAAAATTGTCTCCTAGTCTAAGCGCAGTTTTTTTGCCGCCTACTCTGCCGTTTTGTCGCATAGCGTGTGGTGCTATACTTGGATTTTCGGCCATGAACATGACTTTGGAATTTGGCACAGTTCATACTTTCCTGTAGAGTACATCTGGGGCTACATTTCGTGCAAGTTTCAGCTCGATTGCCTCTGTATTGAGGGAGAAATTTCAAACTCTAACAGAAAAAAGTATCTCATAGTCTAAGTGCAGGGTTTTTTTTGCCGCGTGCTCTGCCGTTTTATCGCATAGCGTGTGGTGCTATACTTGGATTTTCGGCCATGAACATGACTTTGGAATTTGGCACAGCTCATACTTTCCTGAAGAGTACATGTGGGGCTACATTTCGTGCAAGTTTCAGCTCGATTGCCTAAGTATTGAGGGAGAAAATTCGAACTCTAGCAGAAAAAAGTGTCTCATAGTCTAAGTGCAGTTTTTCTGCCGACTGCTCTGCCGTTTTGTCGCATAGCGTGTGGTGCTATACTTGGATTTTCGGCCATGAACATGACTTTGGAATTTGGCACTGCTCATACTTTCCTGTAGAGTACATCTGGGGCTACATTTCGTGCAAGTTTCAGCTCGATTGCCTCAGTATTGAGGGAGAAATTTCAAACTCTAGCAGAAAAAAGTGTCTCCTAGTCTAAGTGCAGTTTTTCTGCCGACTGCTCTGCCGTTTTGTCGCATAGCGTGTGGTGCTATACTTGGATTTTCGGCCATGAACATGACTTTGGAATTTGGCACAGCTCATACTTTCCTGTAGAGTACATCTGGGGCTACATTTCGTGCAATTTTCAGCTCGATTACCTAAGTATTGAGGGAGAAATTTCAAACTCTAGCAGAAAAAAGTGTCTCATAGTCTAAGTGCAGTTTTTCTGCCGACTGCTCTGCCGTTTTGTCGCATAGCGTGTGGTGCTATACTTGGATTTTCGGCCATGAACATGACTTTGGAATTTGGCACAGCTCATACTTTCCTGTAGAGTACATCTGGGGCTACATTTCGTGCAATTTTCAGCTCGATTGCCTCAGTATTGAGGGAGAAATTTCAAACTCTAGCAGAAAAAGTGTCTCCTAGTCTAAGTGCAGTTTTTTTGCCGACTGCTCTGCCGTTTGTCGCATAGCGTGTGGTGCTATACTTGGATTTTCGGCCATGAACATGACTTTGGAATTTGGCACTGCTCATACTTTCCTGTAGAGTACATCTGGCGCTACATTTCGTGCAAGTTTCAGCTCGATTGCCTCTGTATTGAGGGAGAAATTTCAAACTCTAACAGAAAAAAGTGTCTCATAGTCTAAGTGCAGGGTTTTTTTTGCCGCGTGCTCTGCCGTTTTGTCGCATAGCGTGTGGTGCTATACTTGGATTTTTGGCCATGAACATGACTTTGGAATTTGGCACAGCTCATACTTTCCTGTAGAGTACATCTGGGGCTACATTTCGTGCAAGTTTCAGCTCGATTGCCTCAGTATTGAGGGAGAAATTTCAAACTCTAGCAGAAAAAAGTGTCTCATAGTCTAAGTGCAATTTTTCTGCCGACTGCTCTGCCGTTTTGTCGCATAGCGTGTGGTGCTATACTTGGATTTTCGGCCATGAACATGACTTTGGAATTTGGCACTGCTCATACTTTCCTGTAGAGTACATCTGGGGCTACATTTCGTGCAAGTTTCAGCTCGATTGCCTCAGTATTGAGGGAGAAATTTCAAACTCTAGCAGAAAAAAGTGTCTCCTAGTCTAAGCGCAGTTTTTTTGCCGCCTGCTCTGCCGTTTGTCGCATAGCGTATGGTGCTATACTTGGATTTTCGGCCATGAACATGACTTTGGAATTTGGCATTGCTCATACTTTCCTGTAGAGTACATCTGGGGCTACATTTCGTGCAATTTTCAGCTCGATTGCCTCAGTATTGAGGGAGAAATTTCAAACTCTAGCAGAAAAAGTGTCTCCTAGTCTAAGTGCAGTTTTTTTGCCGACTGCTCTGCCGTTTGTCGCATAGCGTGTGGTGCTATACTTGGATTTTCGGCCATGAACATGACTTTGGAATTTGGCACTGCTCATACTTTCCTGTAGAGTACATCTGGCGCTACATTTCGTGCAAGTTTCAGCTCGATTGCCTCTGTATTGAGGGAGAAATTTCAAACTCTAACAGAAAAAAGTGTCTCATAGTCTAAGTGCAGGGTTTTTTTTGCCGCGTGCTCTGCCGTTTTGTCGCATAGCGTGTGGTGCTATACTTGGATTTTTGGCCATGAACATGACTTTGGAATTTGGCACAGCTCATACTTTCCTGTAGAGTACATCTGGGGCTACATTTCGTGCAAGTTTCAGCTCGATTGCCTCAGTATTGAGGGAGAAATTTCAAACTCTAGCAGAAAAAAGTGTCTCATAGTCTAAGTGCAATTTTTCTGCCGACTGCTCTGCCGTTTTGTCGCATAGCGTGTGGTGCTATACTTGGATTTTCGGCCATGAACATGACTTTGGAATTTGGCACTGCTCATACTTTCCTGTAGAGTACATCTGGGGCTACATTTCGTGCAAGTTTCAGCTCGATTGCCTCAGTATTGAGGGAGAAATTTCAAACTCTAGCAGAAAAAAGTGTCTCCTAGTCTAAGCGCAGTTTTTTTGCCGCCTGCTCTGCCGTTTGTCGCATAGCGTATGGTGCTATACTTGGATTTTCGGCCATGAACATGACTTTGGAATTTGGCATTGCTCATACTTTCCTGTAGAGTACATCTGGGGCTACATTTCGTGCAAGTTTCAGCTCGATTGCCTCTGTATTGAGGGAGAAATTTCAAACTCTAGCAGAAAAAAGTGTCTCCTAGTCTAAGCGCAGTTTTTTTGCCGCCTGCTCTGCCGTTTGTCGCATAGCGTGTGGTGCTATACTTGGATTTTCGGCCATGAACATGACTTTGGAATTTGGCACAGCTCATACTTTCCTGTAGAGTACATCTGGGGCTACATTTCGTACAAGTTTCAGCTCGATTACCTCAGTATTGAGGGAGAAATTTCAAACTCTAGCAGAAAAAAGTGTCTCATAGTCTAAGTGCAGTTTTTCTGCCGACTGCTCTGCCGTTTTGTGGCATAGCGTTTGGTGCTATACTTGGATTTTCGGCCATGAACATGACTTTGGAATTTGGCACAGCTCATACTTTCCTGTAGAGTACATCTGGGGCTACATTTCGTGCAAGTTTCAGCTCGATTACCTCAGTATTGAGGGAGAAATTTCAAACTCTAGCAGAAAAAATTGTCTCCTAGTCTAAGCGCAGTTTTTTTGCCGCCTACTCTGCCGTTTGTCGCATAGCGTGTGGTGCTATACTTGGATTTTCGGCCATGAACATGACTTTGGAATTTGGCACAGCTCATACTTTTATTTAGAGTACATATGGGGCTACATTTCGTGCAAGTTTCAGCTCGATTGCCTCTGTATTGAGGGAGAAATTTCAAACTCTAACAGAAAAAAATGTCTCATAGTCTAAGTGCAGGGTTTTTTTTGCCGCGTGCTCTGCCGTTTTGTCGCATAGCGTGTGGTGCTATACTTGGATTTTCGGCCATGAACATGACTTTGGAATTTGGCACTGCTCATACTTTCCTGTAGAGTACATCTGGGGCTACATTTCGTGCAAGTTTCAGCTCGATTGCCTCAGTATTGAGGGAAAAATTTCAAACTCTAGCAGAAAAAAGTGTCTCATAGTCTAAGTGCAGGGTTTTTTCTGCCGACTGCTCTGCCGTTTTGTCGCATAGCCTGTGGTGCTATACTTGGATTTTCGGCCATGAACATGACTTTGGAATTTGGCACAGCTCATACTTTCCTGTAGAGTACATCTGGGGCTACATTTCGTGCAAGTTTCAGCTCGATTGCCTAAGTATTGAGGGAGAAATTTCGAACTCTAGCAGAAAAAAGTGTATCTAGGTCTAAGTGCAGTTTTTATGGCGCCTGCTCCATTGCTTTCTCGCATAGCGTGTGGTGCTATACTTGGATTTTCGGCCATGAACATGACTTTAGAATTTAGCGCAGCCAATACTATCCTGTAAAGTACATCTGGGGCTACATTTCGTGCAAGTTTCAGCTCTACTACACAGTTATTAGTAATATAACTTGTATACATTATTTTGATGATTAAATCAAGCTGATATCAAACAGGCGACCCAATGAGGGCGCTATTTTGTCAGTTCCCCTTGTGGATTTTGATGATAAGAAAAACTCATGGAAAAACTTATAAATGGAAAATCCGACTCAATGAGGGCGCTATTTTGTTAGTCCACTAATGATTACAAAAAACTGATATAAAACACTGACCAATGAGGGCGCTATTTTGTAAACAAACTTTCTCAAGATGGACACCACTGCCATGTGGGAGAACAGCACAAAAATTTTGAGAAAAAATTTGTCTCCTTTCTTGCCCAGGACGAAGCAGATCTGGCAATTTCCAGGTGAGATTGGTCTTGGGTTGACTATAGATTATCTTGAATACATTTTTAGCTCAGGACGAAGTATTTTTGTAGCTTTTTTGCAGTAGATTTTAAAAGCTGTCTGACAGTCAGTGAATGACAAGTTGACAACACACTTAGTTACTTGTCACTAGCTATGTTGTCTTCATCGTGAGCAACTTAGAACAACTCGCAGCCAGGATTGAGGTTTAAAATAGCCCTTTTCTTATTCCAAAAGCACTTGGAATATTTTACCGACGCTCCCTTTGGAACAATAGCACAATTCAAAACACTGTGTTCGCTGAGACAAAATAATGTGTGACAATCTTGCCAGCATTTTCTAGTGCAGGGAGTCGACAGTGCATGAGTGTACCTGTGTGCAGTACAGTTATTTACATGTATGTTGCATGCGTGTTGAGTGCCATTTGTTGTGTCGGGGTTAGTGTAGTTTACACCACTCGTATTATTTTCAGTATTTATTTAGCTTCTACCATAAACTAACTCACCTGAATACGTTACTTGTGGTGTCCTCTTCAATGTCTGCAAGCTTAAATTTGTGGAAAGAGGGCAGGGCTTTGATTTTTGAGGGAAATTATGGGGTAAAACGGTATAAAGGCGATGCGACATATTTTGCAGACGAAATGCTTAGCTTAGCTGTAGAAATTCTGGTTTCCGCCCTTATTTCGATGAGCCTTGATGTGTTGGGTCTGGTACCAGACTAACTGGACCAGATCATCGGTGATTGGCTGCTGAAAAAGTTACCTGGTAAATCCCGCTTTGTGATTGGTCGAGAGTGTCATAGACTTTACCAGAGGGAGTAAGGTTATTATTTTGCACAGGTAGTTCGTGTCAAAATGGCGTAAACGCGACTGAAAAGCTGTGTTCAACTTCGCAATAAGTGGGTAAGGAAACCTTCTTTTTTCACTGGAATATTGCCGAAATATGTTCATTTTAGGGTTTACAGGACCCATGAATATTTGCTTTAAGTAACAAATCTCATTTTGGAACTGTAGAAGCTAAATAAATACTGAAAATAATACGAGTGGTGTAAACTACACTAACCCCGTTGTGTCTCTGTCCTTATCTTATCTTTGCCTCGGAACTAAAAACACCTGGCAATATTAAGCTTGCTCTGATAAAACAAGGATACGACTATCAGCAGTTTGCATGAGGTTTGTTAATCATGGTAACTCTCAACTTGTCATGCAAGGATTTTTGTGTAATTTGAGGCCATTTTGTTCGTGACTGAAACTTCAAAAAATGTATGTGGTCCCCCACATGAGTTTTTTTGAATTTTGCCCAAAAACTGACTTTTTTCAGAAATGCGCGCTATCTTCCTCATAGGTCGCTATGACTACCAGGAACCATTTCGAACAAAAAAATGCCAATCAACTTGTCATGCAAGGATTTTTGTGTAATTTGAGGTCATTTTGTTCGTGACTGAAACTTCAAAAATTTTATGTGGTCCCCCACATGAGTTTTTTTGATTTTTGCCCCAAAACTGACTTTTTTCAGAAATGCGCGCTATCTTCCTGGTCTAGCTCATTAAACTCGCCGTGCTTAAGAGCACACATCCGTCCAGTCTGCAGAATCACGGCCTCCTTGGCAACCGCAGACTCTCCGTGCGGAACGCAGACTTCCTGCAGAATAACGCGCAGTCAATTTTGAGAAGGCGCCTTACTGTTTTTATGCTCCTGTGCGGCGGACAAGGCATGCCGTAACTGTGCAATACCCTCTGACCCATCCAGTCCTTTAATGGGCCGTCTGCATTGAGAATCTACAATCCATTTTGTTTCATTCATTTTCCTCTTTCTTTATTTGACAGTTACAATGGACAAAAACGGTTCAGCTACCTTCAAATATCAGGATAACCAGCCTGTTCACCTATGAACTGGAGAGGGCGCTAGTTGCTGACAAGCTTGATAGGATCATCCATCGTTAAAGGATTTGCCATCTGTGTTACATGAGAGAACGTCAATCTGAACCATCTGCAGGTAAGGATGTTTCCATATCAACATCTGCATGTATGATTTACAGCGGTTGCTAATGGGGTTGCCGTAGACAGTGTCTGTCTCCCTCTAGTAATCATGATGAGTCAGGTATTGCCACTCAAGTGAGTGTCTGTCTCCTTCTAGTAATCATCGTGAGTCAGGTATTGCCACTCAAGTGAGTGTCTGTCTCCCTCTAGTGATCATGATGAGTCAGGTATTGCCACTCAAGTAAGTGTCTGTCTCCTTCTAGTAATCATCGTGAGTCAGGTATTGCCACTCAAGTGAGTGTCTGTCTCCTTCTAGTAATCATCGTGAGTCAGGTATTGCCACTCAAGTGAGTGTCTGTCTCCTTCTAGTAATGATTGTGAGTCAGGTATTGCCACTCAAGTGAGTGTCTGTCTCCTTCTAGTAATCATCGTGAGTCAGGTATTGCCACTCAAGTGAATGTCTGTCTCCTTCTAGTAATGATCGTGAGTCAGGTATTGCCACTCAAGTGAGTGTCTGTCTCCTTCTAGTAATCATCGTGAGTCAGGTATTGCCACTCAAGTGAATGTCTGTCTCCTTCTAGTAATGATCGTGAGTCAGGTATTGCCACTCAAGTGAGTGTCTGTCTCCTTCTAGTAATCATCGTGAGTCAGGTATTGCCACTCAAGTGAGTGTCTGTCTCCTTCTAGTAATCATCGTGAGTCAGGTATTGCCCACTGATCTATACAAAAGATCTAATCTGACATCGGACTTGCTTGAAATATATCAAAATTTCGCATTATCATCACGGGTCAAAAAGGGGATGTTTTCACCAGGTCCGGACCTGATAGCCAGGGGTCCCGGGTGCGAAACCCGAAACTTCATAAATTGTTTTCCAGACATTGAAAAATTTAATCTGACATCGGACTCGCTTGAAATATATCAAAATTTGGCATTATCATCACGGGTCAAAAAGTGGATGTTTTCACCAGGTCCGGACCTGATAGCCATCGGCCATTTTTCACCAGGTCCGGACCTGATAGCCAGGGGGTGCCTGGTGCGATATCCGAAACTTCATAATTTTTTTTTCCTGACACTAAAAAATCTAATCTGACATTGGACTCGCTTGAAATATATCAAAATTTGGCATTATCATCACGGGTCAAAAAGTGGATGTTTTCACCAGGTCCGGACCTGATAGCCATCGGCCATTTTTCACCAGGTCCGGACCTGATAGCCAGAGGTCCCAAGTGCAAAACCCGAAACTTCATAAATTGTTTTCCAGACATTGAAAAATCTAATCTGACATGGGACTCGCTTGAAATACATCAAAATTTGGCATTATCATCACTGGTCAAAAAGTGGATGTTTCCACCAGGTCCGGACCTGATAGCCATCAGCCATTTTTCACCAGGTCCTGATAGCCAGGGGTCCCGGGTGCGATATCCGAAACTTCATAATTTTTTTTCCTGACACTAAAAAATCTAATCTGACATTGGACTCGCTTGAAATATAACAAAATTTGGCATTATCATCACGGGTCAAAAAGTGGATGTTTTCACCTGATAGCCATAGGCCATTTTTCACCAGGTCCGGACCTGATAGCCAGGGGGTCCCGGGTGCGAAACCCGAAACTTCATAAATTTTTTTCCAGACATTGAAAAATCTAATCTGACATCGGACTCGCTTGAAATATATCAAAATTTGGCATTATCATCACGGGTCAAAAAGTGGATGTTTTCACCAGGTCCGGACCTGATAGCCATCGGCCATTTTTCACCAGGTCCGGACCTGATAGCCAGGGGTCCCAGGTGCGAAACACAAAACTTCATAAATTTTTTTCCAGACATTAAAAAATCTAATCTGACATCGGACTCGCTTGAAATATATCAAAATTTGGCTATATCATCACGGGTCAAAAAGTGGATGTTTTCACCAGGTCCGGACCTGATAGCCATCGGCCATTTTTCACCAGGTCCGGACCTGATAGCCAGGGGTCCCAGGTGCAAAACCCGAAACTTCATAATTTTTTTTTCCAGACATTAAAAAATCTAATCTGACATTGGACTCGCTTGAAATATATCAAAATTTGGCATTATCATCACAGGTCAAAAAGTGGATGTTTTCACCAGGTCCGGACCTGATAGCCATCGGCCATTTTTCACCAGGTCCGGACCTGATAGCCTGGGGTCCCTGGTGCGATATCCGAAACTTCATAATTTTTTTTCCAGACATTTAAAAATCTAATCTGACATCGGACTCGCTTGAAATATATCAAAATTTGGCATTATCATCACGGGTCAAAAAGTGGATGTTTTCACCAGGTTCGGACCTGATAGCCATCGGCCATTTTTCACCAGGTCTGGACCTGATAGCCAGGGGTCCTGGGTGCGAGATCCGAAACTTTATAAATTTTTTTCCAGACATTAAAAAATCTAATCTGACATTGGACTCGCTTGAAATATATCAAAATTTGGCATTATCATCACAGGTCAAAAAGTGGATGTTTTCACCAGGTCCGGACCTGATAGCCATCGGCCATTTTTCACCAGGTCCGGACCTGATAGCCAGGGGTCCCGGGTGCGAAACCCGAAACTTCATAATTTTTTTTCCAGACATTAAAAAATCTAATCTGACATCGGACTCGCTTGAAATATATCAACATTTGGCATTATCATCACGGGTCAAAAAGTAGATGTTTTCACCAGGTCCCTACCTGATAGCCATCGGCCATTTTTCACCAGGTCCGGACCTGATAGCCAGGGGTCCCGGGTGCGATATCCGAATCTTCATAAATTTTTTTCCTGACACTAAAAAATCTAATCTGACATTTGACTCGCTTGAAATATAACAAAACTTGGCATTATCATCACGGGTCAAAAAGTGGATGTTTTCACCTGATAGCCATCGGCCATTTTTCACCAGGTCCGGACCTGATAGCCAGAGGTCCCGGGTGCGAAACCCGAACTTCATAATTTTTTTCCAGACATTAAAAAATCTAATCTGACATCTGACTCGCTTGAAATATATCAAAATTTGGCATTATCATCACAGGTCAAAAAGTGGATGTTTTCACCAGGTCCGGACCTGATAGCCATCGGCCATTTTTCACCAGGTCCGGACCTGATAGCCAGGGGTCCTGGGTGCGATATCCGAAACTTCATAATTTTTTTTCCTGACACTAAAAAATCTAATCTGACATTGGACTCGCTTGAAATATAACAAAATTTGGCATTATCATCACGGGTCAAAAAGTGGATGTTTTCACCTGATAGCCATCGGCCATTTTTCACCAGGTCCGGACCTGATAGCCAGGGGGTCCCGGGTTCGAAACCCGAAACTTCATAAATTTTTTTCCAGACATTGAAAAATCTAATCTGACATCTGACTCGCTTGAAATATATCAAAATTTGGCATTATCATCACGGGTCAAAAAGTGGATGTTTTCACCAGGTCCGGACCTGATAGCCATCGGCCATTTTTCACCAGGTCCGGACCTGATAGCCAGAGGTCCCGGGTGCGAAACCCGAACTTCATAATTTTTTTTCCAGACATTGAAAAATCAAATCTGACATCGGACTCGCTTGAAATATATCAAAATTTGGCATTATCATCACGGGTCAAAAAGTGGATGTTTTCACCATGTCCAGACCTGATAGCCATTGGCCATTTTTCACCAGGTCCGGACCTGATAGCCAGGGGGTCCCTGGTGCGATATCCGAAACTTCATAATTTTTTTTTCCTGACACTAAAAAATCTAATCTGACATTGGACTGGCTTGAAATATATCAAAATTTGGCATTATCATCACGGGTCAAAAAGTGGATGTTTTCACCAGGTCCGGACGTGATAGCCATCGGCCATTTTTCACCAGGTCCGGACCTGATAGCCTGGGGTCCCGGGTGCGAAACCCGAAACTTCATAATTTTTTTTCCAGACATTTAAAAATCTAATCTGACATCGGACTCGCTTGAAATATATCAAAATTTGGCATTATCATCACGGGTCAAAAAGTGGATGTTTTCACCAGGTTCGGACCTGATAGCCATCGGCAATTTTTCACCAGGTCTGGACCTGATAGCCAGGGGTCCTGGGTGCGAGATCCGAAACTTTATTAATTTTTTTCCAGACATTAAAAAATCTAATCTGACATTGGACTCGCTTGAAATATATCAAAATTTGGCATTATCATCACAGGTCAAAAAGTGGATGTTTTCACCAGGTCCGGACCTGATAGCCATCGGCCATTTTTCACCAGGTCCGGACCTAATAGCCAGGGGTCCCGGGTGCGAAACCCGAAACTTCATAATTCTTTTTTCCAGACATTAAAAAATCTAATTTGACATCGGACTCGCTTGAAATATATCAACATTTGGCATTATCATCACGGGTCAAAAAGTAGATGTTTTCACCAGGTCCCTACCTGATAGCCATCGGCCATTTTTCACCAGGTCCGGACCTGATAGCCAGGGGTCCCGGGTGCGATATCCGAATCTTCATAAATTTTTTTCCTGACACTAAAAAATCTAATCTGACATTGGACTCGCTTGAAATATAACAAAATTTGGCATTATCATCACGGGTCAAAAAGTGGATGTTTTCACCTGATAGCCATCGGCCATTTTTCACCAGGTCCGGACCTGATAGCCAGAGGTCCCGGGTGCGAAACCCGAACTTCATAATTTTTTTTCCAGACATTGAAAAATCAAATCTGACATCGGACTCGCTTGAAATATATCAAAATTTGGCATTATCATCACGGGTCAAAAAGTGGATGTTTTCACCATGTCCAGACCTGATAGCCATCGGTCATTTTTCACCAGGTCCGGACCTGATAGCCAGGGGTCCCGGGTGCGAGATCCGAAACTTCATAATTTTTTTTCCAGACATTAAAAAATCTAATCTGACATCGAACTCACTTGAAATATATCAAAATTTGGCATTATCTTCATTGGTCAAAAAGTGGATGTTTTCACCAGGTCCGGACCTGATAGCCATCGGCCATTTTTCACCAGGTCCGGACCTGATAGCCAGGGGTCCCAGGTGCGAAACCCGAAACTTCATAAATTTTTTTTCCAGACATTAAAAAATCTAATCTGACATTGGACTCGCTTGAAATATATCAAAATTTGGCATTATCATCACAGGTCAAAAAGTGGATGTTTTCACCAGGTCCGGACCTGATAGCCAGGGGTCCTGGGTGCGATATCCGAAACTTCATAATTTTTTTTCCTGACACTAAAAAATCTAATCTGACATTGGACTCGCTTGAAATATAACAAAATTTGGCATTATCATCACGGGTCAAAAAGTGGATGTTTTCACCTGATAGCCATCGGCCATTTTTCACCAGGTCCGGACCTGATAGCCAGGGGGTCCCGGGTTCGAAACCCGAAACTTCATACATTTTTTTCCAGACATTGAAAAATCTAATCTGACATCTGACTCGCTTGAAATATATCAAAATTTGGCATTATCATCACAGGTCAAAAAGTGGATGTTTTCACCAGGTCCGGACCTGATAGCCATCGGCCATTTTTCACCAGGTCCGGACCTGATAGCCAGGGGTCCTGGGTGCGATATCCGAAACTTCATAATTTTTTTTCCTGACACTAAAAAATCTAATCTGACATTGGACTCGCTTGAAATATAACAAAATTTGGCATTATCATCACGGGTCAAAAAGTGGATGTTTTCACCTGATAGCCATCGGCCATTTTTCACCAGGTCCGGACCTGATAGCCAGGGGGTCCCGGGTTCGAAACCCGAAACTTCATAAATTTTTTTCCAGACATTGAAAAATCTAATCTGACATCTGACTCGCTTGAAATATATCAAAATTTGGCATTATCATCACGGGTCAAAAAGTGGATGTTTTCACCAGGTCCGGACCTGATAGCCATCGGCCATTTTTCACCAGGTCCGGACCTGATAGCCAGAGGTCCCGGGTGCGAAACCCGAACTTCATAATTTTTTTTCCAGACATTGAAAAATCAAATCTGACATCGGACTCGCTTGAAATATATCAAAATTTGGCATTATCATCACGGGTCAAAAAGTGGATGTTTTCACCATGTCCAGACCTGATAGCCATCGGTCATTTTTCACTAGGTCCGGACCTGATAGCCAGGGGGTCCCTGGTGCGATATCCGAAACTTCATAATTTTTTTTCCAGACATTAAAAAATCTAATCTGACATCGAACTCACTTGAAATATATCAAAATTTGGCATTATCTTCATTGGTCAAAAAGTGGATGTTTTCACCAGGTCCGGACCTGATAGCCATCGGCCATTTTTCACCAGGTCCGGACCTGATAGCCAGGGGTCCCAGGTGCGAAACCCGAAACTTCATACATTTTTTTTCCAGACATTAAAAAATCTAATCTGACATTGGACTCGCTTGAAATATATCAAAATTTGGCATTATCATCACGGGTCAAAAAGTGGACGTTTTCACCTGATAGCCATCGGCCATTTTTCACCAGGTCCGGACCTGATAGCCAGAGGTCCCGGGTGCGAAACCCGAACTTCATAATTTTTTTTCCAGACATTGAAAAATCAAATCTGACATCGGACTCGCTTGAAATATATCAAAATTTGGCATTATCATCACGGGTCAAAAAGTGGATGTTTTCACCATGTCCAGACCTGATAGCAATCGGTCATTTTTCACCAGGTCCGGACCTGATAGCCAGGGGTCCCGGGTGCGAGATCCGAAACTTCATAATTTTTTTTCCAGACATTAAAAAATCTAATCTGACATCGAACTCACTTGAAATATATCAAAATTTGGCATTATCTTCATTGGTCAAAAAGTGGATGTTTTCACCAGGTCCGGACCTGATAGCCATCGGCCATTTTTCACCAGGTCCGGCAGGTGCGAAACCCGAAACTTCATAAATTTTTTTTCCAGACATTAAAAAATCTAATCTGACATTGGACTCGCTTGAAATATAACAAAATTTGGCATTATCATCACGGGTCAAAAAGTGGATGTTTTCACCTGATAGCCATCGGCCATTTTTCACCAGGTCCGGACCTGATAGCCAGGGGGTCCCGGGTTCGAAACCCGAAACTTCATAAATTTTTTTCCAGACATTGAAAAATCTAATCTGACATCTGACTCGCTTGAAATATATCAAAATTTGGCATTATCATCACAGGTCAAAAAGTGGATGTTTTCACCAGGTCCGGACCTGATAGCCATCGGCCATTTTTCACCAGGTCCGGACCTGATAGCCAGGGGTCCTGGGTGCGATATCCGAAACTTCATAATTTTTTTTCCTGACACTAAAAAATCTAATCTGACATTGGACTCGCTTGAAATATATCAAAATTTGGCATTATCATCACAGGTCAAAAAGTGGATGTTTTCACCAGGTCCGGACCTGATAGCCATCGGCCATTTTTCACCAGGTCCGGACCTGATAGCCAGGGGTCCTGGGTGCGATATCCGAAACTTCATAATTTTTTTTCCTGACACTAAAAAATCTAATCTGAAATTGGACTCGCTTGAAATATATCAAAATTTGGCATTATCATCACGGGTCAAAAAGTGGATGTTTTCACCAGGTCCGGACCTGATAGCCATCGGCCATTTTTCACCAGGTCCGGACCTGATAGCCAGAGGTCCCGGGTGCGAAACCCGAACTTCATAATTTTTTTTCCAGACATTGAAAAATCAAATCTGACATCGGACTCGCTTGAAATATATCAAAATTTGGCATTATCATCACGGGTCAAAAAGTGGATGTTTTCACCATGTCCAGACCTGATAGCCATCAGTCATTTTTCACTAGGTCCGGACCTGATAGCCAGGGGGTCCCTGGTGCGATATCCGAAACTTCATAATTTTTTTTCCAGACATTAAAAAATCTAATCTGACATCGAACTCACTTGAAATATATCAAAATTTGGCATTATCTTCATTGGTCAAAAAGTGGATGTTTTCACCAGGTCCGGACCTGATAGCCATCGGCCATTTTTCACCAGGTCCGGACCTGATAGCCAGGGGTCCCAGGTGCGAAACCCGAAACTTCATACATTTTTTTTCCAGACATTAAAAAATCTAATCTGACATTGGACTCGCTTGAAATATATCAAAATTTGGCATTATCATCACGGGTCAAAAAGTGGATGTTTTCACCAGGTCCGGACCTGATAGCCATCGGCCATTTTTCACCAGGTCCGGACCTGATAGCCAGGGGGTCCCGGGTGCGAAACCCAAAACTTCATATATTTTTTTCCAGACATTGAAAAATCTAATCTGACATCGGACTCGCTTGAAATATATCAAAATTTGGCTATATCATCACGGGTCAAAAAGTGGATGTTTTCACCAGGTCCGGACCTGATAGCCATCGGCCATTTTTCACCAGGTCCGGACCTGATAGCCAGGGGTCCCAGGTGCGAAACCCGAAACTTCATAAATTTTTTTTCCAGACATTAAAAAATCTAATCTGACATTGGACTCGCTTGAAATATATCAAAATTTGGCATTATCATCACGGGTCAAAAAGTGGATGTTTTCATCAGGTCCGGACCTGATAGCCATCGGCCATTTTTCACCAGGTCCGGACCTGATAGCCAGGGGTCCCGGGTGCGATATCCGAAACTTCATAATTTTTTTTCCAGACATTGAAAAATCTAATCTGACATCGGACTCGCTTGAAATATATACAAATTTGGCATTATCATCACGGGTCAAAAAGTGGATGTTTTCACCAGGTCCGGACCTGATAGCCATCGGCCATTTTTCACCAGGTCCGGACCTGATAGCCAGGGGTCCCGGGTGCGAGATCCGAAACTTCATAATTTTTTTTCCAGACATTGAAAAATATAATCTGACATCAGACTCGCTTGAAATATATCAAAATTTGGCATTATCATCAAGGGTCAAAAAGTGGATGTTTTCACCAGGTCCGGACCTGATAGCCATGGGTCCTGGGTGCGAGACCCGAAACCGCATAATTTTTTTTCCCGACATTAAAAAATCTAATCTGACATCGGACTCGCTTGAAATATATCGACATTTGGCATTATCATCTCCGGTCAAAAAGTGGGAGTTTTCACCAGGTCCGGACCTGATAGCCAACGGCCAGTTTTTACCAGGTCCAGACCCGATAGCCAGGGGTCCCAGGTTTGTTTGAGACCCAGAGCGGCAGGATTTTTTTCCCAGATTCCAAAACTGCCACATTTTGACACTTGAGTCTAAAATAAAAATTCTGCAGCTCCGGGTCTCGAACCCGGGATTTCTGGCTCTCAGGTCGGGACCTGTTCCAAACTGCCACTTTTTGACACGCGAGTTTAAAAAGAAATCCTGCTCCTTCGGGTCTCGAAACTGGGATTTCTGGCTCACTGGTCCGGACCTGTACCAAACTGCCACTTTTTGACACACGAGTTGAAAAAAAAAATTCTTCAGATCCGGGTCTCAAACCAGGAATTTTTTGCTCTCAGGTCCGGACCTGTTCCAAACTGCCACTTCTTGACACGCGAGTTGAAAAAACAAATTGTGCTGCTCCGGGTCTCGAACCTGGGTTTTCTGGCTCTCAGGTCCAGACCTGTTCCAAACTGCCACTTTTTGACACGTGTCTGAAAACTTATTTCATCTATAATTTTGTCTTTTCAGAATTTGCTAGAAAACTAGAAAAAAAAAGCCAGTGGATCCATGGAATATTATGGCAGGCTGTCAAGGTCTGGATCTAAATCATCGCACAGGTATGATGTCTAAATCTTTTCCCAGATTCAAAAAAAAAAATTCGACACCATACTCGCTTGAAATATATCAAAATTTTGCATTATTGTCACGGGTCAAAAAGTTGCAGTTTTCACCAGCTCCGGATCCGAGAGCCACTGTTTGACACTTGAATCGAAAAAATCGAACTTTGGATTTTCGACTTGTTATGTCTTGTTGTGACTTGTAATGACTTATGGTGTTTTATTAGCTGTTTCGCATGCAGCGAGACAGCTTTTGTTTTTCTTATTTTTGTTTTTCTTTTTACTTTTTTTTTTTTTTTTTTTTTTTTTTCTTTTTCCACTTTTTTCCCATAGACATAACACAGGGGTTTTCTAAGAGCCACTTCTACCATTATGCCAATTCCAATCAACTTCATACTTGGCACGTAGTTAGACCAACACCCCGAATAGTGTCCCGCATATGTACGTCATCGTGACGTCATCACGTGCACAGTTACGTAATCATAAAAGTGCAAATTTTAGGGCTCTTTATCTCCGGAACGGCAAGTCCGATGCAACTCAAACTTGGTATGTAAGTATATGGGGACGTGTTATAGACAAAAATTGCAGTCACGTGTTGATGACGTCATCGTGCGATTTTATACGAATTATTCAATTTTTTGACCTTTTCTTTATATCTCATGAACGACAAATCGTATTTTCGAAATTCTTTCGGTAAAATATTTGTTAGGCTATAGGCACATGCCACAAAATACCAAAAAGTAGTGACGTCATGATGACGTCATCAAAAAGCCGATTTTCTGATTCACATATAAGGGATTATATAACACCTTAGTAGATCCTTGTCATTTGATTGGAGGATTGTATGTCACGTGATATGTGATAAATAGACCAATTCATGGCTTACGTCACAACCGTTGAAATTTGTACCATCCACCGTGCATTTTTGGTGCCATCCGATTTGTACCATTGCACGCCAGGGACTCTAATACGTGATTGGTCAAGCGGCGTTCCATTTATTTGTCACTGCGTGCGCGCGTACGCGTTGGTGTGCAACGCGCGTTTCTGTAATAAGAGCATAAAGTTTGCCAAGATTTTAAGCTTTTTTTGTCTCGCTAACTCTTAAAATGTTATCCTCCAATCAAAATCAAATGACAAAGATCTACTTAGATGTTATATAAAACAAATAATGAATGTTTCACATTCGTAGAATGGTAAAAATAATTTCATTCGGTGACAGATGGACTGTTCCATTCCACTCGGCTTCGCCTCGTGAAATGGAACAGTCCATCTGTCACCTCATGAAATTATTTTTACCATTCCACTCATAAACATTCATTATTTGTATAATATCCGATGGTGATGAAACTTGGTGGATAGGTAGGGAATGGTACTAGTATCCTAAATCTGAAGTGACGTCACGATGACGTTCTCGGCTGATTTTTTATTGATTTTTGAATATTTAATTTTGCCATTTTTTCCCAGAAACACATATAAGCGAATATCTGATCGTAATGAAACTTGGTGGATAGGTAGGAAATGGTATTAGTATCCCTAATGTGAAGTGACGTCATGATGATGTCATCGGCTGATTTTTTATTGAATTTTTTAATAATTAATTCGGCCATTTAGAGTCAAACATAACACAAAACACGGGCTTTGGAACTTTTTGGACCGCTGATATGGCTATCTGAAGTAGTGGCACAATTGTATACACGTGAATGGAGCACGACGAGCTAGAAAATGAATCATTTTGCTGTTTCCACTGCCCATAAGCACAACCATACATACTATGCACGTTGGCCTATAGTAGACTTGTGTATTGCCACGTGTATGTATATGTATCAGTATACATACATAATGTGTATTGATGGACAAGTGACGACGCTCCTGATAGTTGTTAACGGCAATGAAGACACCACTGATTTGCTTTTTTCTGTACTGGGCCAATTGCGTTCATGTTTATTTTTCATATTATTTATAAAACATACGCGAAACAGCTCAGTGTTTGTCAACAAACACAGGTCTAGTTTTGACTTGAGGTGACTTGTGATGACTTGAGTTGACTTGTGGTGACTTGTGATGACTTGTGGTGACTTGTGGTGACTTGTGATGACTTGAGTTGACTTGTGGTGACTTGTGATGACTTGTGGTGACTTGAGGTGACTTGTGGTGACTTGTGGTGACTTGAGTTGACTTGTGATGACTTGAGTTGACTTGTGATGACTTGTGGTGACTTGTGGTGACTTGTGGTGACTTGAGTTGACTTGTGGTGACTTGTGGTGAGTTGTGGTGACTTGTGGTGACTTGTGGTGACTTGAGTTGACTTGTGATGACTTTTGGTAACTTGTGATGACTTGTGGTGACTTGTGGTGACTTGTGATGACTTGTGGTGACTTGAGTTGACTTGTGGTGACTTGTGGTGACTTGTGGTGACTTGAGTTAACTTGAGTTGACTTGTGATGACTTGTGGTGACTAGTGGTGACTTGTGTTGCCCTCTGGTGACTTGTGGTGACTTGAGTTGACATGAGTTGACTTGTGATGACTTGTGGTGACTTGAGGTGACTTGTAGTGACTTGAGGTGACTTGTAGTGACTTGAGGTGACTTGTAGTGACTTGAGGTGACTTGTGGTGACTTGAGTTGACTTGAGTTGACTTGTGATGACTTGAGTTGACATGTGGTGACTTGTGGTGACTTGTTGTGACTTGTGGTGACTTGTAGTGAGTTGTAGTGACTTGAGGTGACTTGTGATGACTTGTGGTGACTTGTGTTGCCCTCTGGTGACTTGTGTTGCCCTCTGGTGACTTTTGATGAGTCAATAACCAGCTGTGGCAAGACTCCAACAAACACAAGTTTTGTGGGTATTTGTTTATACTGTACCATTTCATTTGGAGGAAATTATAGTTTTCCTCTGACTTTTGTACTGATTTGCAGGGTGATCGCTGTTGCACTGTCTAGACTCCGGACAACCCGTTCACCTGTATAAAAACCACCTACTATGTGAACAAGCCCGGTATGAGGATGGATTACATCTTGTATGATACCAGGACCGGATTGCCGAGTGACTTGCCTTGAGAGTAGCCTGATACTGGCCAGCATACCATGGACAAACATACACTACTCAGACCACACAGGTGTGGAAGCCCTCTTTGAAATGCAGAAGATCAAAGGTCAGTCCTATATCATTAGTTTTTATTGAAAGGTGAACAAAGAAAAATTGACTGGAGTGGGATTTGAACGTATGACCTCCTGAGTGCCGTACAGGCGCTCTACCAACTGATCTATCCAGCCGTATGTTGGTGGTTTCCCTCATAGTCAATTATCTTTGTTCGTTTGGCAGTCAGAAGCCATGAAACCATGCACATAGGCCTACTGCTTCAGTCAGTTTCCCTTGTGGTTATTTGATGAGTATATAATTATTTTTATATTATATTTGTACATCAGTTGAGCTGAGCCTTGGTCTGAACTATGCAAACCTGTTTTATGGTTTTATTATTTATAATTATTTCAATATTTATTGCAATCATGACCTGCAGTGAATATTGTCAAAGTGTTCAGTCAAGATTGTAAATTGAGCATTAAGTGAGTGAAATAACCTGGAGCCAATTTCATTTAACTGCTAAGCACAAACATTTGCTTAGCACAAAAATGTCTTGCCCAATACAAAAGCAAACAACCATTAAAAGTTGCATTTGATATTCATGGTCAATGAACAACAGCTAAAGAACAATCACAAGTGATACACAACACATTCAAATGTTTTTTTATTAAGACAGAAATGTCATGCTTAGCAAATGTTTGTGCTAAGCAGCACCGTAAAATTGGCCCCTGTTTATTGCTAATAGTGGCAAGGTTGAGAAGTATTGGTGTACAGCCAATACACAGTGTTTTCAGAAACAAGTTTTTTGGTTGTTCATCTTTCTCTGTTATTATTTCTTTGACTGAATACTGTAGGTCTAGGATCCAACGTTTCAGGCACCGAGGAGGAGCATCTCTCTGGCTACTGGAAATCCTTCTGTATATCAATAATTTCAACCTGGTCACTGAGGAACAGCATGTCTAGTACCTCATGTCCTCATTCGTCATCTTTCTCCTACTGATGTGGTTGTGGCTGGGTTGAGTCTTCCACTGTTGCACCAGCCGGTCTGCTCCTGTTTTGTGCTCTAGAGCTCTAGAGGTGCAATCCAATAAATTATCAGATGATGATGACATCCTAAAATTGAGATGACGACATCCTGAGATAATTTATCACGGGATGACGGCATCCTAAATTCAATATGACGACATCTTGAGATAATTTATCACGGGATGACGACATCCTAAAATCGAGATGACGACATCCTGAGATAATTTATTACGGGACGTTGACATCCTAAAATCAAGATGACGACTTCTTGAGATAATTTATCACGGGATGACGACATCCTAAAATCAAGATATCATCATCCCAAGATGCTTAGTCTCAAGATCTCAACAAGTCGGATGGCACCTCTAGGGTTCCATACATTTACATTTCTAAAACTGTATTTATTACGATTGTCAAAGTGCCTGAACCAAAGAAATTAATTTGTACAAATGCACAATTTGAAGTGGATCAAGAATCTATAATCCTATTTATTCTTTTCTTACTGGCTGTATAGAAATTGATATAAATCTATCACAACATTATTATAGCTGAAGAAAGTATCAAAATATGTAACAATGATGTGCGCCAATATGAATGATGACCACAAATCTTGCAGAAATGATTATACAATACAGTGGAATGTCACTACAACAAACACGGCAGGATTCACAGAAATTGTCCATTATAGTGGTCATTTGTACACAAAATTGGGAGCCAAGGATGATGTTCAGTATAGCCCAATGTTCATTGTAGCAGCGTTCCACTGTACTGTACTTTTTTTTTCTACATTGTATAAACTCAATAAGTTACATGTATAATGTTCATGTACAGCTTTAGACACATCAGTGTCTATTACTGAACATTGACATATTGTGTATGCTTTAGAGTTTGGAATGCTTGTTGTTTCAATTCAGGGCTTTTAGGCTTTGAGAAAGATCATGGTTTGATGGAAATGTCAGTTGCCTTTATATATTTCAGGTCATTCTTGTGGTTGATGAGCAGTTTGCAGCATTTTATCACTCATATATTTTAATGTATATTTATTCAGATTGACTTCAATATATATCATTATCAGTGTGTATGTCAGGTTTTTCAACAAACTGAATTGCAATGCAACATTTGATCAGGTTCGAATCCTGCTCTAGTCAGTATAACTTCGTCCACCATTCTACAATATTTATCATGTCAGAGTCTACAGAATGGTTGTAGTATGTACAAACTGTAGTATTGCAAATGGAAGTTTATATCTATGTCAAGTTTAGCAAAGACACTACATTACAATAATGTGTGAAGAAAGTAACTTTCAAGCTGTATTATCTAAAATTTGACATGTTTTCCTCTGTCAAAATTATGTCAGTTATCTGGGCCTAATTGCATCAAATGTTGGAATTAGGGGCGCAATTTTAGCAATGCCAAATTTAATTTTAATTTTAATTTTCTGCCCTTATGACATCTCAGTCGACTAGCACTGACAAGGGATGCAAAATTATGCGTCCTTTTCCATGACTTAGTGAATAAATCTGGGCTAGAGAGAAGGAACGGGAGGGAGGGAGGGGTTTCAACACGCACGCTCTTAATGGACACATGGCCATATTTGCATTCATTCATGCGAAAAATCAGTCAGGTGTGAAAAAATCCACATTTGAAGGCAGATATCTCTGTCATCCCTTGCTCATTTTCCCTGTAGTTTCTAGAAATGTGATTGATTCTTTAAAATTAAATTATCGTTGTGCAAATTACTTTTTGATAGCCTTGATTCATGATATTGTCTTTATTCATTCATGCATGAAGTACGTATCATATGAATAATATCAAATGAAAGCTGAGGAACTAAGCTTTCCAGATATGTGTCATTTATTATTCAAAAGTGAAATTAAAATAGGATTAAACATTGACAAATCTCGGTTTCGTTTTATCTGGGACACCCTGTAAATATTCAGGCTCAAGTATTATTCTCAACGCTCTCTTTTGAATTCTTTCAAGTAAATAACTTTGACATTTAGAGAGCCATTCTATACAGGTGTGGCATATTCAGTTATGAAATTTGGTCATAATTTTATGAAATTTGGTCATGTTTTGACAGAATCCTTTATACTTGGCAAAGTTAGCTCCCCATGGATTACACTGTTCTATGTTACAATCTATGCTGTATTTGGTTGCTCTCATTATGATATTCATAATTCAAATTCAATCAAACATTTTGAAAATTGGGGTTGTTCACAAGTTGAAATTCTGAGAAGGATTCTGGCACTAATTTATTCATAGATTAGTCCAATCATAGATAAGGAGTTTAAACATACTTTTAACCATATCATGTGATATTCAAATAAATGATTTGAAACGATGGCAAGTAACACAAATATCATGTCTTGAGTTTCATTCATTACTGAGTCTGAGTATAATGAGCAAAAATAATTTTGATCTTTGGAAGATCAAAAATCCTGTGAAAGGATTTATAAATACTGTGGGCAATTTTGATTGTTTCCTTTAAAATGTGGGCACCAAATGGGACTGGGAATTTCATGGAAGACTGCTTTTGTATCTTTCTTTACCATGAATCTGCATTTCTTTGACAAAACCAAAGTATGATATTACCTTTAGTACATTTAGGCTGATTTTAAGTCACAACCTAAACACCTTCCATTTAACATAAAACTGGGTTTAATGTCTGTTGGCCTCCAATACTAAGATAAATAATGGAATCGTGGTGCAATTTTTATTTAAAAACCTAAATCTCAGTGTCTGTTGCTCATGAAATGTGATGTCAATCCAAATCGAAGATGACATCATTATGACTTCATCAATAATTGATCCAAGCGAGAGACCTCACGCCCCCACCCCCCATGCACACACCCACACATTTCAATATAGTAGGAATCATTTTTTAGAATGAAAGTTTCATTCAACATCACTGTTGACTCTATGAAAGTTTCCAAAGACAA
This sequence comes from Astropecten irregularis, assembly GCA_963971285.1. Lineage (NCBI taxonomy): Eukaryota > Metazoa > Echinodermata > Asteroidea > Paxillosida > Astropectinidae > Astropecten > Astropecten irregularis. The sequence continues at coordinate 11,851,190 of OZ020246.1, forward strand.
TTAATTTGATTTGAAGACCCCAGCTTGTAATAGCTTGCATGGTTTCATTGGAGAGTTCATTTTAATTGTTTAGGCCAAATTTTATCAATTTTCTTCTTCCCCATCTAAGTATTTTTTTTAATTATTGATGTAAAGGTAGTATCATACTTCGGTAGCATATACCGAAACAGAAATCTGCAAGGTTTACTTATAACTTGCAGGGTATAAAGATGGTGTTGGTAGAAACGTAGTGTTATAATTTTTCTGCCTGAACTTGTATTTATCCAGAAAAGAGTAAAATCAGTGACTAAAATGATTTTTTTGATCTTTTGAAGATCAAAATTAAAAGTGGAAAAAAAATGAAAATAAATAAATACTGTGGCCGTTTTTCATTGTTTTTTTCAAAAGTGGGCACCGTATGTGACTGAAACTTTTTACAGATGACTGTTCTTGCATCTTTTTTAATATTTTTGCCCATAAATCTGCATTTCTTTGACAAAAAACAAAGTCTGATATTAACTTTAAGTATTCGTATAATTATTGATCCTATCGTTTGTTTATTTGTGTGTGATTTATTTGTTTTATAAGTTGAATTGGCAGCATATTAGAAATAATTGGCACTGCTGATCCTATACTGCTATAATTATATTCTGAAGTAAAAACGACCTAAACGGATAGCGAACATCCGACGCATGAGGGCGCTATTGTTGTAAACACACACGCATTCATCAGATACCATGTGTACATCAGCTCCTGCATTGAACGATTTGAGGAGATTTTTGTCTGCTTTCCTGCCCGAGTCCTAAGCAGAAGAGGCATTTTCCAGGTGAGTCTTGGTCTGAGGTTTACTAGAGATTATCTTAAATACACTTTTAGCTCAAAACGAGGTCTTTTTGTGGCTTTTTTTTTTACAGCAAATTTTAAATGCAACTTCAACTTACAAGAATTGCACTGACGACCATCATTTGTGCACAACTCTATGGAACCAGCAGAGGGCGTTTCGAGATAAATTGCTGCTGCTGCATTCAAAGTGTATCATTGTAGGTAAAAAAAAATGGCATTACCTCAGTTTAGTACACTCAGGTTAGCTGGTACCGAGACCCAGTTGTATTTAGGTAAGTTAGTTTACTGTAGAAGTAGCTGCAGTAACTGTAGCCTAATATTTTAAGTAATATTACTCCTGACGTTGTTGTCGTATATAGGGCTACAGGAAGATATATATGGAAATCATCTGTTGAGAATTCACCACCCCTAAAATGACTGTTATTCAGCGATCTGTGGCATAATGACTCACCCTGGTGTTCCTGATGTGGTGAAGAAGCATTCAGAAGAAACAAAATTCAATTCCCATTTCGGATTTCAACAAAACGAGCAATTTTCAGCCCAAATCTCAGTACATACAAAAATGACTTGGATTCTGAGTCAAATTTCCCACAGTGCTTTGCGAAATAATATAAGGAAATACATAAGAATTTAACTCTACCCTAGTACCCTGTCCAGTCTACATTTCATTTACGTGCAATGGAGCGAACGGCACCAGTCTACTCCCTGATCTACACGTGCAGAATTCTCCATCTCGAGAATACTGCAGCTACTGTAGAAGCTGGGTACCAGCTAGTTGCGATGATCGTAACCCTAGGTCTGACATGGGGACAGGGCCAGATGAACAGGGATAATAATAATGTACAGTACAGCGCTTTGATCTTCTTGGAAAGGCGCTTTATTATTACCTTCTAAAGGGTTACGACACTTTGTTGGAAAAAAACGATCGAAACACTTTTTGGCCAACTTGTGAAGTACAATTGTCCTTAATTTTCCACTTTCCAAAATCCTAACACAAAATCTGACTACATGGATCTGATTGATACTTATCAATGAGTCATATAAAACCACTTTGAATATCGAAAAATCATTTTCTGCAGAAAAAATGACCCAAAACTTACCGAAGGTGTCCAGATTCCCTCCGTTCACCCTCAGTCGGCCATTTTGAATAGTGCGCAGTGCCATCTCGACCAAAATACGTCACGCGAAATGGCGTTTTGGCTGTTCCACCTTTCAAACTCAAACTCATAGCCCTATGGAGGGTGTCCCCAGAATAACATGTGCGCTGTTTGTGATATAGCGCGTACGCGCATATCGCATACAGTATGGAGGAGGGTTTATTTTAAGTCCACATTGTTTGCCCATGTCAAGCTGCCGATGACAATTCAATTCTTTCATCATGAACTAAAGGAAATTGCTAAGATTTTCAAACGATTTCCTTTACGAATGGTCCCACAAACAGACAAATCAAGTCACAAACTCGGCGCCGACCCAATCAATGATCAAACAGAAATAAAATGTCATCCACCTAATATCATCACAGGTCGTGCAGTGGTCGGAATTAACGGGTGGACTGCAAAATATATCTGGTCATCAATTACACCCAAAATGATCATACCCGGTAGGACAGTGAGAACATATTCCTAAAAATATCACCGGAATATTCCATCGGAAAAAAACACCATTTCTTACTGCAAATCTGTACCGAGCCGGCGGGCCGTGAGCCACCGTCCGTAACGTTGGAACAAACCCGGCCGCGATCCAAAAAGGTAGCCCTTCCGACGGAGCGCAACACTTCATTTCAAGCCCACGGCATGCGTATTGTACTGATTGAGAGTTTCGCTGGTGCACGTACACAATGTACGTTTGCTTTGAAACTTTAGCTATTACGCACGCGGATACCAGGCTGTCTGTCTCTGCGGTGTGGGCAATGTTTTTACGTCTTAATTTAATGCAATCGTTGGTCGGTTTCGGAAGGATTTTACGATATATTTTTTTAGATTAAGTATAATTAAGAAAAGAGTGTTTCTACTTGGCCAATTGAACAAAATAACTGAGTGATATTCAAGTAAGATTTATAATCTGATCAGCCTGCGATTTGCGGTACTTTGGAAGGACGGTAGATCAGAATATTTTTTTTCAGATCTCGTAACGATATAACGCATACATATCGTGTATATACACTCCATTTCTTCCTCCATGAAACGTATTTTCGCATGTGTTCGATGTCGCTGTTGGATGTCGGAAAAAAAATCACGCCGTATACGTTTTTCTTCACCTGTCGTGAGCGGCGAAAAATAAACTTAATTCGGCAGATTCGGCACACGTATAGGGTGTTTTGAGGGGGTCTGGTCAATTCTATAACCTGTAATTTTTTAACCCAATACACCGAGCATGCTGTGTGCGGCGCGGCGGCCGTTGCTATGGAGTATGGACACGCTCACACACTGTATCATGCGATATGCCGTGTATAGCACTGAACAGCGCACGTGATACAAGCCCTCCATAGGGCTGTGAGTTTGAGTTTGAAAGGTGGAACAGCCAAAACGACATTTCGCGTGACGTATTTTGGTCGAGATGGCACTGCGCACTATTCAAAATGGCCGACCGAGGGCGAACGGAGGGAATCTAGACACCTTCGGTAAGTTTTGGGTCATTTTTCTGCAGAAAATGATCTTTCGATATTCAAAGTGGTTTTATATGACTAATTGATAAGTACCAATCAGATCCATGTAGTCGGATTTTGTGTTGGGATTTTGGAAAGTGGGAAATTAAGGACAATTGTATTTCACAAGTTGGCCAAAAAGTGTTTCGATCGTTTTTTATTAACAAAGTGTCGTAACCCTTAAGGTCCCAGTCCCCATGTCAGACCTAGGGTTACAATCATCGCAACTAGGAGTCGACAGTGCATGTGTATACCCGTGTGAAGTGCAGTTATTGACGTTGCATGCGTGTTGAGTGCCATTTGTTGTGTCTCTTTCCTTATCTAATCTTTGCCTCGGAACTAAAAACACCTGGCAATATTAAGCTTGCTCACATAAAACAAGGATACGATTATCAGCAGTTTGCATGAGGTTTGTTAATCATGGTAACTCTCTTCTTACACTTTCTCTTACTCTTGTAGAACATTTGGTGATAGTGTAGGTTAGGCCACCTAAGCAGATAATGGCTTTAATGGTAATATCATAAAGTGGTTTTATCAAAGAAATTACAAATTATGGGCAAAAACATCAAGACAGAAACTTAACAGTCTTTTGTGAAAATTTCAGTCCCTTACGGCATGTACGGTGCCCACTTCCTGAGAAAAATACAGCCACTCAATCTGTGAACATTTCTGTTTTGGTTTCTTACCAAAGTACATGTATGATACTGCCTTTAAAAGCACTGCAAAATTTCCACAATTGTAACCTTAATATTCAAGAGGACTGTTGCCACCACCAAGGTATTTGGGTGACTAACTTTACAAAAGTGGTTTAAGCTACAATTAGTGACCTTAATTACACTATTAGTTTACCATACATTTTCTCCATTGACCGCCTTCAATTTGTTCTGTATTTCGTTATTCCAGATTGGTAGGCCTTGGGCCAAAAATCCACGAGCTCTTTTGAAGATGAAGACAGTGATAAAGTCCAGGAACTGCCTCACAAGAAAGATTTGATCGGTGAGTAGAACCCTTCATTACTCCATTTTCACAATGGGAGACTTTGGAGAATCGGTCTTGAGTCAACAGCGCACGCACAAACCATGCTTGCGCAATTGTGAGCATGTGCGTGTTGTATTACATTCTCGTGCGTGCACGTGCGAGTTTGACTTGAAGACCGGTTCTCCAAAAGTCTCCCATTTTGACATAACCGGTCATAGAGGCCTCCAAGGGCTCCAAAGTTGTTAACTGATATAACCACCAAGACAATTTCCAGCCCCTCAAATGAAAGTAACTTGAAGATTTGTGAATTAATTACTCAGCATGGTGTTAAATGGTGTCATGTATACATGTAGGATAATCGAGAAAAACTACTAATTTTGAGTCTGACTTCCGTACGTATGTGTCCGACTATCTACATGTAGCGTGCTTTGTGAGATCCATATTATCACATGTCTTACATAATTCTGAAAGCCCTGTAGCAGTTTCCCTATATCCTTAAGACTCATTGAGCTAGAGCCTCACAACACACATCTTACAGAATAAGAAGACCTTAAGAAAAATCATATGGTCCCCCACAGCAGTTTTTTCCAATTTTTGCCCAAAAGTGACTTTTTTCAGAAATGCGCGCTATCTTCCTCATAGGTAGCTATGACTACCAGGAACCATTTCGAGCTTGAAAAATTCCAATCAACTTGTCATGCAAGGATTTTTGTGTAATTTGAGGCCATTTTGTTCGTGACTGAAACTTCAAAAATTTTATGTGGTCCCCCACATGAGTTTTTTCGATTTTTGCCCAAAAACTGACTTTTTTCAGAAATGCGCGCTATCTTCCTCATAGGTCGCTATGACTACCAGGAGCCATTTCGAACAAAAAAATGCCAATCAACTTGTCATGGAAGGATTTTTGTGTAATTTGAGGCCATTTTGTTTGTGACTGAAACTTCAAAAAATTTATGTGGTCCCCCACATGAGTTTTTTCGATTTTTGCCCAAAAACTGACTTTTTTCAGAAATGCGCGCTATCTTCCTCATAGGTCGCTATGACTACCAGGAACCATTTCGAACAAGAAAAATGCCAATCAACTTGTCATGCAAGGGTTTTTGTGTAATTTGAGGCCATTTTGTTCGTGACTGAAATTTCAAAAATTTTATGTGGTCCCCCACATGAGTTTTTTCGATTTTTGCCCAAAAACTGACTTTTTTCAGAAATGCGCGCTATCTTCCTCATAGGTCGCTATGACTACCAGGAACCATTTCGAACAAGAAAAATGCCAATCAACTTGTCATGCAAGGATTTTTGTGTAATTTGAGGCCATTTTGTTCGTGACTGAAACTTCAAAAATTTTATGTGGTCCCCCACATGAGTTTTTTTGATTTTTGCCCCAAAACTGACTTTTTTCAGAAATGCGCGCTATCTTCCTCATAGGTCGCTATGACTACCAGGAGCCATTTCGAACAAAAAAATGCCAATCAACTTGTCATGGAAGGATTTTTGTGTAATTTGAGGCCATTTTGTTTGTGACTGAAACTTCAAAAAATTTATGTGGTCCCCCACATGAGTTTTTTCGATTTTTGCCCCAAAACTGACTTTTTTCAGAAATGCGCGCTATCTTCCTCATAGGTCGCTATGACTACCAGGAACCATTTCGAACAAAAAAATGCCAATCAACTTGTCATGGAAGGATTTTTGTGTAATTTGAGGCCATTTTGTTTGTGACTGAAACTTCAAAAATTTTATGTGGTCCCCCACATGAGTTTTTTCGATTTTTGCCCCAAAACTGACTTTTTTCAGAAATGCGCGCTATCTTCCTCATAGGTCGCTATGACTACCAGGAGCCATTTCGAACAAAAAAATGCCAATCAACTTGTCATGGAAGGATTTTTGTGTAATTTGAGGCCATTTTGTTTGTGACTGAAACTTCAAAAATTTTATGTGGTCCCCCACATGAGTTTTTTTAATTTTTGCCCAAAAACTGACTTTTTTCAGAAATGCGCGCTATCTTCCTCATAGGTCGCTATGACTACCAGGAGCCATTTCGAACAAAAAAATGCCGATCAACTTGTCATGGAAGGATTTTTGTGTAATTTGAGGCCATTTTGTTTGTGACTGAAACTTCAAAAATTTTATGTGGTCCCCCACATGAGTTTTTTTGATTTTTGCCCCAAAACTGACTTTTTTCAGAAATGCGCGCTATCTTCCTCATAGGTCGCTATGACTACCAGGAGCCATTTCGAACAAAAAAATGCCAATCAACTTGTCATGGAAGGATTTTTGTGTAATTTGAGGCCATTTTGTTTGTGACTGAAACTTCAAAAATTTTATGTGGTCCCCCACATGAGTTTTTTCGATTTTTGCCTCAAAACTGACTTTTTTCAGAAATGCGCGCTATCTTCCTCATAGGTCGCTATGACTACCAGGAACCATTTCGAACAAGAAAAATGCCAATCAACTTGTCATGCAAGGGTTTTTGTTTAATTTGAGGCCATTTTGTTCGTGACTGAAATTTCAAAAATTTTATGTGGTCCCCCACATGAGTTTTTTCGATTTTTGCCCAAAAACTGACTTTTTTCAGAAATGCGCGCTATCTTCCTCATAGGTCGCTATGACTACCAGGAACCATTTCGAACAAGAAAAATGCCAATCAACTTGTCATGCAAGGATTTTTGTGTAATTTGAGGCCATTTTGTTCGTGACTGAAACTTCAAAAAATTTATGTGGTCCCCCACATGAGTTTTTTCGATTTTTGCCCCAAAACTGACTTTTTTCAGAAATGCGCGCTTTCTTCCTCATAGGTCGCTATGACTACCAGGAGCCATTTCGAACAAAAAAATGCCAATCAACTTGTCATGGGAGGATTTTTGTGTAATTTGAGGCCATTTTGTTTGTGACTGAAACTTCAAAAATTTTATGTGGTCCCCCACATGAGTTTTTTCGATTTTTGCCCAAAAACTGACTTTTTTCAGAAATGCGCGCTATCTTCCTCATAGGTCGCAATGACTACCAGGAACCATTTCGAACAAAAAAATGCCAATCAACTTGTCATGGAAGGATTTTTGTGTAATTTGAGGCCATTTTGTTTGTGACTGAAACTTCAAAAATTTTATGTGGTCCCCCACATGAGTTTTTTCGATTTTTGCCCCAAAACTGACTTTTTTCAGAAATGCGCGCTATCTTCCTCATAGGTTGCTATGACTACCAGGAACCATTTCGAACAAAAAAATGCCAATCAACTTGTCCTGGAAGGATTTTTGTGTAATTTGAGGCCATTTTGTTCGTGACTGAAACTTCAAAAATTTTATGTGGTCCCCCACATGAGTTTTTTCGATTTTTGCCCAAAAACTGACTTTTTTCAGAAATGCGCGCTATCTTCCTCATAGGTCGCAATGACTACCAGGAACCATTTCGAACAAAAAAATGCCAATCAACTTGTCATGGAAGGATTTTTGTGTAATTTGAGGCCATTTTGTTTGTGACTGAAACTTCAAAAATTTTATGTGGTCCCCCACATGAGTTTTTTCGATTTTTGCCCAAAAACTGACTTTTTTCAGAAATGCGCGCTATCTTCCTCATAGGTGGCTATGACTACCTGGAGCCATTTCGAACAAAAAAATGCCAATCAACTTGTCATCGAAGGATTTTTGTGTAATTTGAGGCCATTTTGTTCGTGACTGAATCTTCAAAAATTTTATGTGGTCCCCCACATGAGTTTTTTTAATTTTTGCCCAAAAACTGACTTTTTTCAGAAATGCGCGCTATCTTCCTCATAGGTCGCTATGACTACCAGGAGCCATTTCGAACAAAAAAATGCCAATCAACTTGTCATGGAAGGATTTTTGTGTAATTTGAGGCCATTTTGTTTGTGACTGAAACTTCAAAAATTTTATGTGGTCCCCCACATGAGTTTTTTTGATTTTTGCCCCAAAACTGACTTTTTTCAGAAATGCGCGCTATCTTCCTCATAGGTCGCTATGACTACCAGGAGCCATTTCGAACAAAAAAATGCCAATCAACTTGTCATGGAAGGATTTTTGTGTAATTTGAGGCCATTTTGTTTGTGACTGAAACTTCAACAATTTTATGTGGTCCCCCACATGAGTTTTTTCGATTTTTGCCTCAAAACTGACTTTTTTCAGAAATGCGCGCTATCTTCCTCATAGGTCGCTATGACTACCAGGAACCATTTCGAACAAGAAAAATGCCAATCAACTTGTCATGCAAGGATTTTTGTGTAATTTGAGGCCATTTTGTTCGTGACTGAAACTTCAAAAATTTTATGTGGTCCCCCACATGAGTTTTTTTGATTTTTGCCCCAAAACTGACTTTTTTCAGAAATGCGCGCTTTCTTCCTCATAGGTCGCTATGACTACCAGGAGCCATTTCGAACAAAAAAATGCCAATCAACTTGTCATGGGAGGATTTTTGTGTAATTTGAGGCCATTTTGTTTGTGACTGAAACTTCAAAAATTTTATGTGGTCCCCCACATGAGTTTTTTCGATTTTTGCCCAAAAACTGACTTTTTTCAGAAATGCGCGCTATCTTCCTCATAGGTCGCAATGACTACCAGGAACCATTTCGAACAAAAAAATGCCAATCAACTTGTCATGGAAGGATTTTTGTGTAATTTGAGGCCATTTTGTTTGTGACTGAAACTTCAAAAATTTTATGTGGTCCCCCACATGAGTTTTTTCGATTTTTGCCCAAAAACTGACTTTTTTCAGAAATGCGCGCTATCTTCCTCATAGGTTGCTATGACTACCAGGAACCATTTCGAACAAAAAAATGCCAATCAACTTGTCCTGGAAGGATTTTTGTGTAATTTGAGGCAATTTTGTTCGTGACTGAAACTTCAAAAATTTTATGTGGTCCCCCACATGAGTTTTTTCGATTTTTGCCCCAAAACTGACTTTTTTCAGAAATGCGCGCTTTCTTCCTCATAGGTCGCTATGACTACCAGGAGCCATTTCGAACAAAAAAATGCCAATCAACTTGTCATGGGAGGATTTTTGTGTAATTTGAGGCCATTTTGTTTGTGACTGAAACTTCAAAAATTTTATGTGGTCCCCCACATGAGTTTTTTCGATTTTTGCCCAAAAACTGACTTTTTTCAGAAATGCGCGCTATCTTCCTCATAGGTCGCAATGACTACCAGGAACCATTTCGAACAAAAAAATGCCAATCAACTTGTCATGGAAGGATTTTTGTGTAATTTGAGGCCATTTTGTTTGTGACTGAAACTTCAAAAATTTTATGTGGTCCCCCACATGAGTTTTTTTGATTTTTGCCCCAAAACTGACTTTTTTCAGAAATGCGCGCTATCTTCCTCATAGGTCGCTATGACTACCAGGAGCCATTTCGAACAAAAAAATGCCAATCAACTTGTCATGGAAGGATTTTTGTGTAATTTGAGGCCATTTTGTTTGTGACTGAAACTTCAAAAATTTTATGTGGTCCCCCACATGAGTTTTTTCGATTTTTGCCTCAAAACTGACTTTTTTCAGAAATGCGCGCTATCTTCCTCATAGGTCGCTATGACTACCAGGAACCATTTCGAACAAGAAAAATGCCAATCAACTTGTCATGCAAGGGTTTTTGTTTAATTTGAGGCCATTTTGTTCGTGACTGAAATTTCAAAAATTTTATGTGGTCCCCCACATGAGTTTTTTCGATTTTTGCCCAAAAACTGACTTTTTTCAGAAATGCGCGCTATCTTCCTCATAGGTCGCTATGACTACCAGGAACCATTTCGAACAAGAAAAATGCCAATCAACTTGTCATGCAAGGATTTTTGTGTAATTTGAGGCCATTTTGTTCGTGACTGAAACTTCAAAAAATTTATGTGGTCCCCCACATGAGTTTTTTCGATTTTTGCCCCAAAACTGACTTTTTTCAGAAATGCGCGCTTTCTTCCTCATAGGTCGCTATGACTACCAGGAGCCATTTCGAACAAAAAAATGCCAATCAACTTGTCATGGGAGGATTTTTGTGTAATTTGAGGCCATTTTGTTTGTGACTGAAACTTCAAAAATTTTATGTGGTCCCCCACATGAGTTTTTTCGATTTTTGCCCAAAAACTGACTTTTTTCAGAAATGCGCGCTATCTTCCTCATAGGTCGCAATGACTACCAGGAACCATTTCGAACAAAAAAATGCCAATCAACTTGTCATGGAAGGATTTTTGTGTAATTTGAGGCCATTTTGTTTGTGACTGAAACTTCAAAAATTTTATGTGGTCCCCCACATGAGTTTTTTCGATTTTTGCCCCAAAACTGACTTTTTTCAGAAATGCGCGCTATCTTCCTCATAGGTTGCTATGACTACCAGGAACCATTTCGAACAAAAAAATGCCAATCAACTTGTCCTGGAAGGATTTTTGTGTAATTTGAGGCCATTTTGTTCGTGACTGAAACTTCAAAAATTTTATGTGGTCCCCCACATGAGTTTTTTCGATTTTTGCCCAAAAACTGACTTTTTTCAGAAATGCGCGCTATCTTCCTCATAGGTCGCAATGACTACCAGGAACCATTTCGAACAAAAAAATGCCAATCAACTTGTCATGGAAGGATTTTTGTGTAATTTGAGGCCATTTTGTTTGTGACTGAAACTTCAAAAATTTTATGTGGTCCCCCACATGAGTTTTTTCGATTTTTGCCCAAAAACTGACTTTTTTCAGAAATGCGCGCTATCTTCCTCATAGGTGGCTATGACTACCTGGAGCCATTTCGAACAAAAAAATGCCAATCAACTTGTCATCGAAGGATTTTTGTGTAATTTGAGGCCATTTTGTTCGTGACTGAATCTTCAAAAATTTTATGTGGTCCCCCACATGAGTTTTTTTAATTTTTGCCCAAAAACTGACTTTTTTCAGAAATGCGCGCTATCTTCCTCATAGGTCGCTATGACTACCAGGAGCCATTTCGAACAAAAAAATGCCAATCAACTTGTCATGGAAGGATTTTTGTGTAATTTGAGGCCATTTTGTTTGTGACTGAAACTTCAAAAATTTTATGTGGTCCCCCACATGAGTTTTTTTGATTTTTGCCCCAAAACTGACTTTTTTCAGAAATGCGCGCTATCTTCCTCATAGGTCGCTATGACTACCAGGAGCCATTTCGAACAAAAAAATGCCAATCAACTTGTCATGGAAGGATTTTTGTGTAATTTGAGGCCATTTTGTTTGTGACTGAAACTTCAACAATTTTATGTGGTCCCCCACATGAGTTTTTTCGATTTTTGCCTCAAAACTGACTTTTTTCAGAAATGCGCGCTATCTTCCTCATAGGTCGCTATGACTACCAGGAACCATTTCGAACAAGAAAAATGCCAATCAACTTGTCATGCAAGGATTTTTGTGTAATTTGAGGCCATTTTGTTCGTGACTGAAACTTCAAAAATTTTATGTGGTCCCCCACATGAGTTTTTTTGATTTTTGCCCCAAAACTGACTTTTTTCAGAAATGCGCGCTTTCTTCCTCATAGGTCGCTATGACTACCAGGAGCCATTTCGAACAAAAAAATGCCAATCAACTTGTCATGGGAGGATTTTTGTGTAATTTGAGGCCATTTTGTTTGTGACTGAAACTTCAAAAATTTTATGTGGTCCCCCACATGAGTTTTTTCGATTTTTGCCCAAAAACTGACTTTTTTCAGAAATGCGCGCTATCTTCCTCATAGGTCGCAATGACTACCAGGAACCATTTCGAACAAAAAAATGCCAATCAACTTGTCATGGAAGGATTTTTGTGTAATTTGAGGCCATTTTGTTTGTGACTGAAACTTCAAAAATTTTATGTGGTCCCCCACATGAGTTTTTTCGATTTTTGCCCAAAAACTGACTTTTTTCAGAAATGCGCGCTATCTTCCTCATAGGTTGCTATGACTACCAGGAACCATTTCGAACAAAAAAATGCCAATCAACTTGTCCTGGAAGGATTTTTGTGTAATTTGAGGCAATTTTGTTCGTGACTGAAACTTCAAAAATTTTATGTGGTCCCCCACATGAGTTTTTTCGATTTTTGCCCCAAAACTGACTTTTTTCAGAAATGCGCGCTTTCTTCCTCATAGGTCGCTATGACTACCAGGAGCCATTTCGAACAAAAAAATGCCAATCAACTTGTCATGGGAGGATTTTTGTGTAATTTGAGGCCATTTTGTTTGTGACTGAAACTTCAAAAATTTTATGTGGTCCCCCACATGAGTTTTTTCGATTTTTGCCCAAAAACTGACTTTTTTCAGAAATGCGCGCTATCTTCCTCATAGGTCGCAATGACTACCAGGAACCATTTCGAACAAAAAAATGCCAATCAACTTGTCATGGAAGGATTTTTGTGTAATTTGAGGCCATTTTGTTTGTGACTGAAACTTCAAAAATTTTATGTGGTCCCCCACATGAGTTTTTTCGATTTTTGCCCAAAAACTGACTTTTTTCAGAAATGCGCGCTATCTTCCTCATAGGTGGCTATGACTACCAGGAGCCATTTCGAACAAAAAAATGCCAATCAACTTGTCATCGAAGGATTTTTGTGTAATTTGAGGCCATTTTGTTCGTGACTGAATCTTCAAAAATTTTATGTGGTCCCCCACATGAGTTTTTTTAATTTTTGCCCAAAAACTGACTTTTTTCAGAAATGCGCGCTATCTTCCTCATAGGTCGCTATGACTACCAGGAGCCATTTCGAACAAAAAAATGCCAATCAACTTGTCATGGAAGGATTTTTGTGTAATTTGAGGCCATTTTGTTTGTGACTGAAACTTCAAAAATTTTATGTGGTCCCCCACATGAGTTTTTTTGATTTTTGCCCCAAAACTGACTTTTTTCAGAAATGCGCGCTATCTTCCTCATAGGTCGCTATGACTACCAGGAGCCATTTCGAACAAAAAAATGCCAATCAACTTGTCATGGAAGGATTTTTGTGTAATTTGAGGCCATTTTGTTTGTGACTGAAACTTCAAAAATTTTATGTGGTCCCCCACATGAGTTTTTTTGATTTTTGCCCCAAAACTGACTTTTTTAAGAAATGCGCGCTATCTTCCTCATAGGTCGCTATGACTACCAGGAGCCATTTCGAACAAAAAAATTCCAATCAACTTGTCATGGAAGGATTTTTGTGTAATTTGAGGCCATTTTGTTTGTGACTGAAACTTCAAAAATTTTATGTGGTCCCCCACATGAGTTTTTTCGATTTTTGCCCCAAAACTGACTTTTTTCAGAAATGCGCGCGTTCTTCCTCATAGGTCGCTATGACTAACAGGAACCATTTCGAACAAGAAAAATGCCAATCAACTTGTCATGCAAGGATTTTTGTGTAATTTGAGACCATTTTGTTCGTGACTGAAACTTCAAAAATGTCATGTGGTCCCCCACATGAGTTTTTTCGATTTTTGCCCAAAAACTGACTTTTTTCAGAAATGCGCGCTATCTTCCTCATAGGTCGCTATGACTACCAGGAACCATTTCGAACAAAAAAATGCCAATCAACTTGTCATGGAAGGATTTTTGTGTAATTTGAGGCCATTTTGTTTGTGACTGAAACTTCAAAAATTTTATGTGGTCCCCCACATGAGTTTTTTCGATTTTTGCCTCAAAACTGACTTTTTTCAGAAATGCGCGCTATCTTCCTCATAGGTCGCTATGACTACCAGGAACCATTTCGAACAAGAAAAATGCCAATCAACTTGTCATGCAAGGGTTTTTGTGTAATTTGAGGCCATTTTGTTCGTGACTGAAATTTCAAAAATTTTATGTGGTCCCCCACATGAGTTTTTTCGATTTTTGCCCCAAAACTGACTTTTTTCAGAAATGCGCGCTATCTTCCTCATAGGTCGCTATGACTACCAGGAACCATTTCGAACAAGAAAAATGCCAATCAACTTGTCATGCAAGGATTTTTGTGTAATTTGAGGCCATTTTGTTCGTGACTGAAACTTCAAAAATTTTATGTGGTCCCCCACATGTGTTTTTTTTTATTTTTGCCCCAAAACTGACTTTTTTCAGAAATGCGCGCTATCTTCCTCATAGGTCGCTATGACTACCAGGAACCATTTCGAACAAAAAAATTCCAATCAACTTGTCATGGAAGGATTTTTGTGTAATTTGAGGCCATTTTGTTTGTGACTGAAACTTCAAAAATTTTATGTGGTCCCCCACATGAGTTTTTTCGATTTTTGCCCAAAAACTGACTTTTTTCAGAAATGCGCGCGTTCTTCCTCATAGGTCGCTATGACTAACAGGAACCATTTCGAACAAGAAAAATGCCAATCAACTTGTCATGCAAGGATTTTTGTGTAATTTGAGACCATTTTGTTCGTGACTGAAACTTCAAAAATGTCATGTGGTCCCCCACATGAGTTTTTTCGATTTTTGCCCAAAAACTGACTTTTTTCAGAAATGCGCGCTATCTTCCTCATAGGTCGCTATGACTACCAGGAACCATTTCGAACAAAAAAATGCCAATCAACTTGTCATGGAAGGATTTTTGTGTAATTTGAGGCCATTTTGTTTGTGACTGAAACTTCAAAAATTTTATGTGGTCCCCCACATGAGTTTTTTCGATTTTTGCCTCAAAACTGACTTTTTTCAGAAATGCGCGCTATCTTCCTCATAGGTCGCTATGACTACCAGGAACCATTTCGAACAAGAAAAATGCCAATCAACTTGTCATGCAAGGGTTTTTGTGTAATTTGAGGCCATTTTGTTCGTGACTGAAATTTCAAAAATTTTATGTGGTCCCCCACATGAGTTTTTTCGATTTTTGCCCCAAAACTGACTTTTTTCAGAAATGCGCGCTATCTTCCTCATAGGTCGCTATGACTACCAGGAACCATTTCGAACAAGAAAAATGCCAATCAACTTGTCATGCAAGGATTTTTGTGTAATTTGAGGCCATTTTGTTCGTGACTGAAACTTCAAAAATTTTATGTGGTCCCCCACATGTGTTTTTTTTTATTTTTGCCCCAAAACTGACTTTTTTCAGAAATGCGCGCTATCTTCCTCATAGGTCGCTATGACTACCAGGAGCCATTTCGAACAAAAAAATGCCAATCAACTTGTCATGGAAGGATTTTTGTGTAATTTGAGGCCATTTTGTTTGTGACTGAAACTTCAAAAATTTTATGTGGTCCCCCACATGAGTTTTTTCGATTTTTGCCCAAAAACTGACTTTTTTCAGAAATGCGCGCTATCTTCCTCATAGGTCGCAATGACCACCAGGAACCATTTCGAACAAGAAAAATGCCAATCAACTTGTCATGCAAGGGTTTTTGTGTAATTTGAGGCCATTTTGTTTGTGACTGAAACTTCAAAAATTTTATGTGGTCCCCCACATGAGTTTTTTCGATTTTTGCCCAAAAACTTACTTTATTCAGAAATGCGCGCTATCTTCCTCATAGGTCGCTATGACTACAAGGAACCATTTCGAACAAAAAAATTCCAATCAACTTGTCATGGAAGGATTTTTGTGTAATTTGAGGCCATTTTGTACGTGACTGAAACTTGAAAAATTTTATGTGGTCCCCCACATGAGTTTTTTCGATTTTTGCCCAAAAACTGACTTTTTTCAGAAATGCGCGCTATCTTCCTCATAGGTCGCTATGACTAACAGGAACCATTTCGAACAAGAAAAATGCCAATCAACTTGTCATGCAAGGATTTTTGTGTAATTTGAGACCATTTTGTTCGTGACTGAAACTTCAAAAATGTCATGTGGTCCCCCACATGAGTTTTTTCGATTTTTGCCCAAAAACTGACTTTTTTCAGAAATGCGCGCTATCTTCCTCATAGGTCGCTATGACTACCAGGAACCATTTCGAACAAAAAAATGCCAATCAACTTGTCATGGAAGGATTTTTGTGTAATTTGAGGCCATTTTGTTTGTGACTGAAACTTCAAAAATTTTATGTGGTCCCCCACATGAGTTTTTTCGATTTTTGCCTCAAAACTGACTTTTTTCAGAAATGCGCGCTATCTTCCTCATAGGTTGCTATGACTACCAGGAACCATTTCGAACAAAAAAATGCCAATCAACTTGTCCTGGAAGGATTTTTGTGTAATTTGAGGCCATTTTGTTCGTGACTGAAACTTCAAAAATGTTATGTGGTCCCCCACATGAGTTTTTTCGATTTTTGCCCCAAAACTGACTTTTTTCAGAAATGCGCGCTTTCTTCCTCATAGGTCGCTATGACTACCAGGAGCCATTTCGAACAAAAAAATGCCAATCAACTTGTCATGGAAGGATTTTTGTGTAATTTGAGGCCATTTTGTTTGTGACTGAAACTTCAAAAATTTTATGTGGTCCCCCACATGAGTTTTTTCGATTTTTGCCCCAAAACTGACTTTTTTCAGAAATGCGCGCTTTCTTCCTCATAGGTCGCAATGACTACCAGGAACCATTTCGAACAAAAAAATGCCAATCAACTTGTCATGGAAGGATTTTTGTGTAATTTGAGGCCATTTTGTTTGTGACTGAAACTTCAAAAATTTTATGTGGTCCCCCACATGAGTTTTTTCGATTTTTGCCCAAAAACTTACTTTATTCAGAAATGCGCGCTATCTTCCTCATAGGTCGCTATGACTACAAGGAACCATTTCGAACAAAAAAATTCCAATCAACTTGTCATGGAAGGATTTTTGTGTAATTTGAGGCCATTTTGTACGTGACTGAAACTTGAAAAATTTTATGTGGTCCCCCACATGAGTTTTTTCGATTTTTGCCCAAAAACTGACTTTTTTCAGAAATGCGCGCGTTCTTCCTCATAGGTCGCTATGACTAACAGGAACCATTTCGAACAAGAAAAATGCCAATCAACTTGTCATGCAAGGATTTTTGTGTAATTTGAGACCATTTTGTTCGTGACTGAAACTTCAAAAATGTCATGTGGTCCCCCACATGAGTTTTTTCGATTTTTGCCCCAAAACTGACTTTTTTCAGAAATGCGCGCTTTCTTCCTCATAGGTCGCAATGACTACCAGGAACCATTTCGAACAAAAAAATGCCAATCAACTTGTCATGGAAGGATTTTTGTGTAATTTGAGGCCATTTTGTTTGTGACTGAAACTTCAAAAATTTTATGTGGTCCCCCACATGAGTTTTTTCGATTTTTGCCCAAAAACTTACTTTATTCAGAAATGCGCGCTATCTTCCTCATAGGTCGCTATGACTACAAGGAACCATTTCGAACAAAAAAATTCCAATCAACTTGTCATGGAAGGATTTTTGTGTAATTTGAGGCCATTTTGTACGTGACTGAAACTTGAAAAATTTTATGTGGTCCCCCACATGAGTTTTTTCGATTTTTGCCCAAAAACTGACTTTTTTCAGAAATGCGCGCGTTCTTCCTCATAGGTCGCTATGACTAACAGGAACCATTTCGAACAAGAAAAATGCCAATCAACTTGTCATGCAAGGATTTTTGTGTAATTTGAGACCATTTTGTTCGTGACTGAAACTTCAAAAATGTCATGTGGTCCCCCACATGAGTTTTTTCGATTTTTGCCCAAAAACTGACTTTTTTCAGAAATGCGCGCTATCTTCCTCATAGGTCGCTATGACTACCAGGAACCATTTCGAACAAAAAAATGCCAATCAACTTGTCATGGAAGGATTTTTGTGTAATTTGAGGCCATTTTGTTTGTGACTGAAACTTCAAAAAATTTATGTGGTCCCCCACATGAGTTTTTTCGATTTTTGCCCCAAAACTGACTTTTTTCAGAAATGCGCGCTATCTTCCTCATAGGTTGCTATGACTACCAGGAACCATTTCGAACAAAAAAATGCCAATCAACTTGTCCTGGAAGGATTTTTGTGTAATTTGAGGCCATTTTGTTCGTGACTGAAACTTCAAAAAATTTATGTGGTCCCCCACATGAGTTTTTTCGATTTTTGCCCCAAAACTGACTTTTTTCAGAAATGCGCGCTTTCTTCCTCATAGGTCGCTATGACTACCAGGAGCCATTTCGAACAAAAAAATGCCAATCAACTTGTCATGGGAGGATTTTTGTGTAATTTGAGGCCATTTTGTTTGTGACTGAAACTTCAAAAATTTTATGTGGTCCCCCACATGAGTTTTTTCGATTTTTGCCCAAAAACTGACTTTTTTCAGAAATGCGCGCTATCTTCCTCATAGGTCGCAATGACTACCAGGAACCATTTCGAACAAAAAAATGCCAATCAACTTGTCATGGAAGGATTTTTGTGTAATTTGAGGCCATTTTGTTTGTGACTGAAACTTCAAAAATTTTATGTGGTCCCCCACATGAGTTTTTTCGATTTTTGCCCAAAAACTGACTTTTTTCAGAAATGCGCGCTATCTTCCTCATAGGTTGCTATGACTACCAGGAACCATTTCGAACAAAAAAATGCCAATCAACTTGTCCTGGAAGGATTTTTGTGTAATTTGAGGCCATTTTGTTCGTGACTGAAACTTCAAAAATTTTATGTGGTCCCCCACATGAGTTTTTTCGATTTTTGCCCCAAAACTGACTTTTTTCAGAAATGCGCGCTTTCTTCCTCATAGGTCGCTATGACTACCAGGAGCCATTTCGAACAAAAAAATGCCAATCAACTTGTCATGGGAGGATTTTTGTGTAATTTGAGGCCATTTTGTTTGTGACTGAAACTTCAAAAATTTTATGTGGTCCCCCACATGAGTTTTTTCGATTTTTGCCCAAAAACTGACTTTTTTCAGAAATGCGCGCTATCTTCCTCATAGGTCGCAATGACTACCAGGAACCATTTCGAACAAAAAAATGCCAATCAACTTGTCATGGAAGGATTTTTGTGTAATTTGAGGCCATTTTGTTTGTGACTGAAACTTCAAAAATTTTATGTGGTCCCCCACATGAGTTTTTTCGATTTTTGCCCAAAAACTGACTTTTTTCAGAAATGCGCGCTATCTTCCTCATAGGTGGCTATGACTACCTGGAGCCATTTCGAACAAAAAAATGCCAATCAACTTGTCATCGAAGGATTTTTGTGTAATTTGAGGCCATTTTGTTCGTGACTGAATCTTCAAAAATTTTATGTGGTCCCCCACATGAGTTTTTTTAATTTTTGCCCAAAAACTGACTTTTTTCAGAAATGCGCGCTATCTTCCTCATAGGTCGCTATGACTACCAGGAGCCATTTCGAACAAAAAAATGCCAATCAACTTGTCATGGAAGGATTTTTGTGTAATTTGAGGCCATTTTGTTTGTGACTGAAACTTCAAAAATTTTATGTGGTCCCCCACATGAGTTTTTTTGATTTTTGCCCCAAAACTGACTTTTTTCAGAAATGCGCGCTATCTTCCTCATAGGTCGCTATGACTACCAGGAGCCATTTCGAACAAAAAAATGCCAATCAACTTGTCATGGAAGGATTTTTGTGTAATTTGAGGCCATTTTGTTTGTGACTGAAACTTCAAAAATTTTATGTGGTCCCCCACATGAGTTTTTTCGATTTTTGCCTCAAAACTGACTTTTTTCAGAAATGCGCGCTATCTTCCTCATAGGTCGCTATGACTACCAGGAACCATTTCGAACAAGAAAAATGCCAATCAACTTGTCATGCAAGGATTTTTGTGTAATTTGAGGCCATTTTGTTCGTGACTGAAACTTTAACAATTTTATGTGGTCCCCCACATGAGTTTTTTCGATTTTTGCCCAAAAACTGACTTTTTTCAGAAATGCGCGCTATCTTCCTCATAGGTCGCAATGACTACCAGGAACCATTTCGAACAAAAAAATGCCAATCAACTTGTCATGGAAGGATTTTTGTGTAATTTGAGGCCATTTTGTTTGTGACTGAAACTTCAAAAATTTTATGTGGTCCCCCACATGAGTTTTTTCGATTTTTGCCCAAAAACTGCCTTTTTTCAGAAATGCGCGCTATCTTCCTCATAGGTGGCTATGACTACCTGGAGCCATTTCGAACAAAAAAATGCCAATCAACTTGTCATCGAAGGATTTTTGTGTAATTTGAGGCCATTTTGTTCGTGACTGAATCTTCAAAAATTTTATGTGGTCCCCCACATGAGTTTTTTTAATTTTTGCCCAAAAACTGACTTTTTTCAGAAATGCGCGCTATCTTCCTCATAGGTCGCTATGACTACCAGGAGCCATTTCGAACAAAAAAATGCCAATCAACTTGTCATGGAAGGATTTTTGTGTAATTTGAGGCCATTTTGTTTGTGACTGAAACTTCAAAAATTTTATGTGGTCCCCCACATGAGTTTTTTTGATTTTTGCCCCAAAACTGACTTTTTTCAGAAATGCGCGCTATCTTCCTCATAGGTCGCTATGACTACCAGGAGCCATTTCGAACAAAAAAATGCCAATCAACTTGTCATGGAAGGATTTTTGTGTAATTTGAGGCCATTTTGTTTGTGACTGAAACTTCAAAAATTTTATGTGGTCCCCCACATGAGTTTTTTCGATTTTTGCCTCAAAACTGACTTTTTTCAGAAATGCGCGCTATCTTCCTCATAGGTCGCTATGACTACCAGGAACCATTTCGAACAAGAAAAATGCCAATCAACTTGTCATGCAAGGATTTTTGTGTAATTTGAGGCCATTTTGTTCGTGACTGAAACTTTAACAATTTTATGTGGTCCCCCACATGAGTTTTTTCGATTTTTGCCCAAAAACTGACTTTTTTCAGAAATGCGCGCTATCTTCCTCATAGGTGGCTATGACTACCTGGAGCCATTTCGAACAAAAAAATGCCAATCAACTTGTCATCGAAGGATTTTTGTGTAATTTGAGGCCATTTTGTTCGTGACTGAATCTTCAAAAATTTTATGTGGTCCCCCACATGAGTTTTTTTAATTTTTGCCCAAAAACTGACTTTTTTCAGAAATGCGCGCTATCTTCCTCATAGGTCGCTATGACTACCAGGAGCCATTTCGAACAAAAAAATGCCAATCAACTTGTCATGGAAGGATTTTTGTGTAATTTGAGGCCATTTTGTTTGTGACTGAAACTTCAAAAATTTTATGTGGTCCCCCACATGAGTTTTTTTGATTTTTGCCCCAAAACTGACTTTTTTCAGAAATGCGCGCTATCTTCCTCATAGGTCGCTATGACTACCAGGAGCCATTTCGAACAAAAAAATGCCAATCAACTTGTCATGGAAGGATTTTTGTGTAATTTGAGGCCATTTTGTTTGTGACTGAAACTTCAAAAATTTTATGTGGTCCCCCACATGAGTTTTTTCGATTTTTGCCTCAAAACTGACTTTTTTCAGAAATGCGCGCTATCTTCCTCATAGGTCGCTATGACTACCAGGAACCATTTCGAACAAGAAAAATGCCAATCAACTTGTCATGCAAGGATTTTTGTGTAATTTGAGGCCATTTTGTTCGTGACTGAAACTTCAAAAATTTTATGTGGTCCCCCACATGAGTTTTTTCGATTTTTGCCCCAAAACTGACTTTTTTCAGAAATGCGCGCTTTCTTCCTCATAGGTCGCTATGACTACCAGGAGCCATTTCGAACAAAAAAATGCCAATCAACTTGTCATGGGAGGACTTTTGTGTAATTTGAGGCCATTTTGTTTGTGACTGAAACTTCAAAAATTTTATGTGGTCCCCCACATGAGTTTTTTCGATTTTTGCCCAAAAACTGACTTTTTTCAGAAATGCGCGCTATCTTCCTCATAGGTCGCTATGACTACCAGGAACCATTTCGAACAAAAAAATGCCAATCAACTTGTCATGGAAGGATTTTTGTGTAATTTGAGGCCATTTTGTTTGTGACTGAAACTTCAAAAATTTTATGTGGTCCCCCACATGAGTTTTTTCGATTTTTGCCCAAAAACTGACTTTTTTCAGAAATGCGCGCTATCTTCCTCATAGGTTGCTATGACTACCAGGAACCATTTCGAACAAAAAAATGCCAATCAACTTGTCATGGGAGGATTTTTGTGTAATTTGAGGCCATTTTGTTTGTGACTGAAACTTCAAAAATTTTATGTGGTCCCCCACATGAGTTTTTTCGATTTTTGCCCAAAAACTGACTTTTTTCAGAAATGCGCGCTATCTTCCTCATAGGTCGCAATGACTACCAGGAACCATTTCGAACAAA
Organism: Astropecten irregularis; assembly: GCA_963971285.1. Lineage (NCBI taxonomy): Eukaryota > Metazoa > Echinodermata > Asteroidea > Paxillosida > Astropectinidae > Astropecten > Astropecten irregularis. The sequence continues at coordinate 11,873,689 of OZ020246.1, forward strand.
AAAATGCCAATCAACTTGTCATGGAAGGATTTTTGTGTAATTTGAGGCCATTTTGTTTGTGACTGAAACTTCAAAAATTTTATGTGGTCCCCCACATGAGTTTTTTCGATTTTTGCCCAAAAACTGACTTTTTTCAGAAATGCGCGCTATCTTCCTCATAGGTGGCTATGACTACCAGGAGCCATTTCGAACAAAAAAATGCCAATCAACTTGTCATCGAAGGATTTTTGTGTAATTTGAGGCCATTTTGTTCGTGACTGAATCTTCAAAAATTTTATGTGGTCCCCCACATGAGTTTTTTTAATTTTTGCCCAAAAACTGACTTTTTTCAGAAATGCGCGCTATCTTCCTCATAGGTCGCTATGACTACCAGGAGCCATTTCGAACAAAAAAATGCCAATCAACTTGTCATGGAAGGATTTTTGTGTAATTTGAGGCCATTTTGTTTGTGACTGAAACTTCAAAAATTTTATGTGGTCCCCCACATGAGTTTTTTTGATTTTTGCCCCAAAACTGACTTTTTTCAGAAATGCGCGCTATCTTCCTCATAGGTCGCTATGACTACCAGGAGCCATTTCGAACAAAAAAATGCCAATCAACTTGTCATGGAAGGATTTTTGTGTAATTTGAGGCCATTTTGTTTGTGACTGAAACTTCAAAAATTTTATGTGGTCCCCCACATGAGTTTTTTTGATTTTTGCCCCAAAACTGACTTTTTTAAGAAATGCGCGCTATCTTCCTCATAGGTCGCTATGACTACCAGGAGCCATTTCGAACAAAAAAATTCCAATCAACTTGTCATGGAAGGATTTTTGTGTAATTTGAGGCCATTTTGTTTGTGACTGAAACTTCAAAAATTTTATGTGGTCCCCCACATGAGTTTTTTCGATTTTTGCCCAAAAACTGACTTTTTTCAGAAATGCGCGCGTTCTTCCTCATAGGTCGCTATGACTAACAGGAACCATTTCGAACAAGAAAAATGCCAATCAACTTGTCATGCAAGGATTTTTGTGTAATTTGAGACCATTTTGTTCGTGACTGAAACTTCAAAAATGTCATGTGGTCCCCCACATGAGTTTTTTCGATTTTTGCCCAAAAACTGACTTTTTTCAGAAATGCGCGCTATCTTCCTCATAGGTCGCTATGACTACCAGGAACCATTTCGAACAAAAAAATGCCAATCAACTTGTCATGGAAGGATTTTTGTGTAATTTGAGGCCATTTTGTTTGTGACTGAAACTTCAAAAATTTTATGTGGTCCCCCACATGAGTTTTTTCGATTTTTGCCAAAACTGACTTTTTTCAGAAATGCGCGCTATCTTCCTCATAGGTCGCTATGACTACCAGGAACCATTTCGAACAAGAAAAATGCCAATCAACTTGTCATGCAAGGGTTTTTGTGTAATTTGAGGCCATTTTGTTCGTGACTGAAATTTCAAAAATTTTATGTGGTCCCCCACATGAGTTTTTTCGATTTTTGCCCCAAAACTGACTTTTTTCAGAAATGCGCGCTATCTTCCTCATAGGTCGCTATGACTACCAGGAACCATTTCGAACAAGAAAAATGCCAATCAACTTGTCATGCAAGGATTTTTGTGTAATTTGAGGCCATTTTGTTCGTGACTGAAACTTCAAAAATTTTATGTTTTTCCCCAACATGTGTTTTTTTTTATTTTTGCCCCAAAACTGACTTTTTTCAGAAATGCGCGCTATCTTCCTCATAGGTCGCTATGACTACCAGGAGCCATTTCGAACAAAAAAATGCCAATCAACTTGTCATGGAAGGATTTTTGTGTAATTTGAGGCCATTTTGTTTGTGACTGAAACTTCAAAAATTTTATGTGGTCCCCCACATGAGTTTTTTCGATTTTTGCCCCAAAACTGACTTTTTTCAGAAATGCGCGCTATCTTCCTCATAGGTCGCTATGACTACCAGGAACCATTTCGAACAAGAAAAATGCCAATCAACTTGTCATGCAAGGATTTTTGTGTAATTTGAGGCCATTTTGTTCGTGACTGAAACTTCAAAAATTTTATGTGGTCCCCCACATGTGTTTTTTTTTATTTTTGCCCCAAAACTGACTTTTTTCAGAAATGCGCGCTATCTTCCTCATAGGTCGCTATGACTACCAGGAGCCATTTCGAACAAAAAAATGCCAATCAACTTGTCATGGAAGGATTTTTGTGTAATTTGAGGCCATTTTGTTTGTGACTGAAACTTCAAAAATTTTATGTGGTCCCCCACATGAGTTTTTTCGATTTTTGCCCAAAAACTGACTTTTTTCAGAAATGCGCGCTATCTTCCTCATAGGTCGCAATGACCACCAGGAACCATTTCGAACAAGAAAAATGCCAATCAACTTGTCATGCAAGGGTTTTTGTGTAATTTGAGGCCATTTTGTTTGTGACTGAAACTTCAAAAATTTTATGTGGTCCCCCACATGAGTTTTTTCGATTTTTGCCCAAAAACTTACTTTATTCAGAAATGCGCGCTATCTTCCTCATAGGTCGCTATGACTACCAGGAACCATTTCGAACAAAAAAATGCCAATCAACTTGTCATGGGAGGATTTTTGTGTAATTTGAGGCCATTTTGTTTGTGACTGAAACTTCAAAAATTTTATGTGGTCCCCCACATGAGTTTTTTCGATTTTTGCCCAAAAACTGACTTTTTTCAGAAATGCGCGCTATCTTCCTCATAGGTCGCAATGACTACCAGGAACCATTTCGAACAAAAAAATGCCAATCAACTTGTCATGGAAGGATTTTTGTGTAATTTGAGGCCATTTTGTTTGTGACTGAAACTTCAAAAATTTTATGTGGTCCCCCACATGAGTTTTTTCGATTTTTGCCCAAAAACTGACTTTTTTCAGAAATGCGCGCTATCTTCCTCATAGGTGGCTATGACTACCAGGAGCCATTTCGAACAAAAAAATGCCAATCAACTTGTCATCGAAGGATTTTTGTGTAATTTGAGGCCATTTTGTTCGTGACTGAATCTTCAAAAATTTTATGTGGTCCCCCACATGAGTTTTTTTAATTTTTGCCCAAAAACTGACTTTTTTCAGAAATGCGCGCTATCTTCCTCATAGGTCGCTATGACTACCAGGAGCCATTTCGAACAAAAAAATGCCAATCAACTTGTCATGGAAGGATTTTTGTGTAATTTGAGGCCATTTTGTTTGTGACTGAAACTTCAAAAATTTTATGTGGTCCCCCACATGAGTTTTTTCGATTTTTGCCTCAAAACTGACTTTTTTCAGAAATGCGCGCTATCTTCCTCATAGGTCGCTATGACTACCAGGAGCCATTTCGAACAAAAAAATGCCAATCAACTTGTCATGGGAGGATTTTTGTGTAATTTGAGGCCATTTTGTTTGTGACTGAAACTTCAAAAATTTTATGTGGTCCCCCACATGAGTTTTTTCGATTTTTGCCCAAAAACTGACTTTTTTCAGAAATGCGCGCTATCTTCCTCATAGGTCGCAATGACTACCAGGAACCATTTCGAACAAAAAAATGCCAATCAACTTGTCATGGAAGGATTTTTGTGTAATTTGAGGCCATTTTGTTTGTGACTGAAACTTCAAAAATTTTATGTGGTCCCCCACATGAGTTTTTTCGATTTTTGCCCAAAAACTGACTTTTTTCAGAAATGCGCGCTATCTTCCTCATAGGTGGCTATGACTACCAGGAGCCATTTCGAACAAAAAAATGCCAATCAACTTGTCATCGAAGGATTTTTGTGTAATTTGAGGCCATTTTGTTCGTGACTGAATCTTCAAAAATTTTATGTGGTCCCCCACATGAGTTTTTTTAATTTTTGCCCAAAAACTGACTTTTTTCAGAAATGCGCGCTATCTTCCTCATAGGTCGCTATGACTACCAGGAGCCATTTCGAACAAAAAAATGCCAATCAACTTGTCATGGAAGGATTTTTGTGTAATTTGAGGCCATTTTGTTTGTGACTGAAACTTCAAAAATTTTATGTGGTCCCCCACATGAGTTTTTTCGATTTTTGCCTCAAAACTGACTTTTTTCAGAAATGCGCGCTATCTTCCTCATAGGTCGCTATGACTACCAGGAGCCATTTCGAACAAAAAAATTCCAATCAACTTGTCATGGAAGGATTTTTGTGTAATTTGAGGCCATTTTGTTTGTGACTGAAACTTCAAAAATTTTATGTGGTCCCCCACATGAGTTTTTTCGATTTTTGCCCAAAAACTGACTTTTTTCAGAAATGCGCGCGTTCTTCCTCATAGGTCGCTATGACTAACAGGAACCATTTCGAACAAGAAAAATGCCAATCAACTTGTCATGCAAGGATTTTTGTGTAATTTGAGACCATTTTGTTCGTGACTGAAACTTCAAAAATGTCATGTGGTCCCCCACATGAGTTTTTTCGATTTTTGCCCAAAAACTGACTTTTTTCAGAAATGCGCGCTATCTTCCTCATAGGTCGCTATGACTACCAGGAACCATTTCGAACAAAAAAATGCCAATCAACTTGTCATGGAAGGATTTTTGTGTAATTTGAGGCCATTTTGTTTGTGACTGAAACTTCAAAAATTTTATGTGGTCCCCCACATGAGTTTTTTCGATTTTTGCCCAAAAACTGACTTTTTTCAGAAATGCGCGCTATCTTCCTCATAGGTCGCAATGACTACCAGGAACCATTTCGAACAAAAAAATGCCAATCAACTTGTCATGGAAGGATTTTTGTGTAATTTGAGGCCATTTTGTTTGTGACTGAAACTTCAAAAATTTTATGTGGTCCCCCACATGAGTTTTTTCGATTTTTGCCCAAAAACTGACTTTTTTCAGAAATGCGCGCTATCTTCCTCATAGGTGGCTATGACTACCAGGAGCCATTTCGAACAAAAAAATGCCAATCAACTTGTCATCGAAGGATTTTTGTGTAATTTGAGGCCATTTTGTTCGTGACTGAATCTTCAAAAATTTTATGTGGTCCCCCACATGAGTTTTTTTAATTTTTGCCCAAAAACTGACTTTTTTCAGAAATGCGCGCTATCTTCCTCATAGGTCGCTATGACTACCAGGAGCCATTTCGAACAAAAAAATGCCAATCAACTTGTCATGGAAGGATTTTTGTGTAATTTGAGGCCATTTTGTTTGTGACTGAAACTTCAAAAATTTTATGTGGTCCCCCACATGAGTTTTTTCGATTTTTGCCTCAAAACTGACTTTTTTCAGAAATGCGCGCTATCTTCCTCATAGGTCGCTATGACTACCAGGAGCCATTTCGAACAAAAAAATTCCAATCAACTTGTCATGGAAGGATTTTTGTGTAATTTGAGGCCATTTTGTTTGTGACTGAAACTTCAAAAATTTTATGTGGTCCCCCACATGAGTTTTTTCGATTTTTGCCCAAAAACTGACTTTTTTCAGAAATGCGCGCGTTCTTCCTCATAGGTCGCTATGACTAACAGGAACCATTTCGAACAAGAAAAATGCCAATCAACTTGTCATGCAAGGATTTTTGTGTAATTTGAGACCATTTTGTTCGTGACTGAAACTTCAAAAATGTCATGTGGTCCCCCACATGAGTTTTTTCGATTTTTGCCCAAAAACTGACTTTTTTCAGAAATGCGCGCTATCTTCCTCATAGGTCGCTATGACTACCAGGAACCATTTCGAACAAAAAAATGCCAATCAACTTGTCATGGAAGGATTTTTGTGTAATTTGAGGCCATTTTGTTTGTGACTGAAACTTCAAAAATTTTATGTGGTCCCCCACATGAGTTTTTTCGATTTTTGCCTCAAAACTGACTTTTTTCAGAAATGCGCGCTATCTTCCTCATAGGTCGCTATGACTACCAGGAACCATTTCGAACAAGAAAAATGCCAATCAACTTGTCATGCAAGGGTTTTTGTGTAATTTGAGGCCATTTTGTTCGTGACTGAAATTTCAAAAATTTTATGTGGTCCCCCACATGAGTTTTTTTGATTTTTGCCCCAAAACTGACTTTTTTCAGAAATGCGCGCTATCTTCCTCATAGGTCGCTATGACTACCAGGAGCCATTTCGAACAAAAAAATGCCAATCAACTTGTCATGGAAGGATTTTTGTGTAATTTGAGGCCATTTTGTTTGTGACTGAAACTTCAAAAATTTTATGTGGTCCCCCACATGAGTTTTTTCGATTTTTGCCCAAAAACTGACTTTTTTCAGAAATGCGCGCGTTCTTCCTCATAGGTCGCTATGACTAACAGGAACCATTTCGAACAAGAAAAATGCCAATCAACTTGTCATGCAAGGATTTTTGTGTAATTTGAGACCATTTTGTTCGTGACTGAAACTTCAAAAATGTCATGTGGTCCCCCACATGAGTTTTTTCGATTTTTGCCCAAAAACTGACTTTTTTCAGAAATGCGCGCTATCTTCCTCATAGGTCACTATGACTACCAGGAACCATTTCGAACAAAAAAATGCCAATCAACTTGTCATGGAAGGATTTTTGTGTAATTTGAGGCCATTTTGTTTGTGACTGAAACTTCAAAAATTTTATGTGGTCCCCCACATGAGTTTTTTCGATTTTTGCCTCAAAACTGACTTTTTTCAGAAATGCGCGCTATCTTCCTCATAGGTCGCTATGACTACCAGGAACCATTTCGAACAAGAAAAATGCCAATCAACTTGTCATGCAAGGGTTTTTGTGTAATTTGAGGCCATTTTGTTCGTGACTGAAATTTCAAAAATTTTATGTGGTCCCCCACATGAGTTTTTTCGATTTTTGCCCCAAAACTGACTTTTTTCAGAAATGCGCGCTATCTTCCTCATAGGTCGCTATGACTACCAGGAACCATTTCGAACAAGAAAAATGCCAATCAACTTGTCATGCAAGGATTTTTGTGTAATTTGAGGCCATTTTGTTCGTGACTGAAACTTCAAAAATTTTATGTGGTCCCCCACATGTGTTTTTTTTTATTTTTGCCCCAAAACTGACTTTTTTCAGAAATGCGCGCTATCTTCCTCATAGGTCGCTATGACTACCAGGAGCCATTTCGAACAAAAAAATGCCAATCAACTTGTCATGGAAGGATTTTTGTGTAATTTGAGGCCATTTTGTTTGTGACTGAAACTTCAAAAATTTTATGTGGTCCCCCACATGAGTTTTTTCGATTTTTGCCCAAAAACTGACTTTTTTCAGAAATGCGCGCTATCTTCCTCATAGGTCGCAATGACCACCAGGAACCATTTCGAACAAGAAAAATGCCAATCAACTTGTCATGCAAGGGTTTTTGTGTAATTTGAGGCCATTTTGTTTGTGACTGAAACTTCAAAAATTTTATGTGGTCCCCCACATGAGTTTTTTCGATTTTTGCCCAAAAACTTACTTTATTCAGAAATGCGCGCTATCTTCCTCATAGGTCGCTATGACTACCAGGAACCATTTCGAACAAAAAAATGCCAATCAACTTGTCATGGGAGGATTTTTGTGTAATTTGAGGCCATTTTGTTTGTGACTGAAACTTCAAAAATTTTATGTGGTCCCCCACATGAGTTTTTTCGATTTTTGCCCAAAAACTGACTTTTTTCAGAAATGCGCGCTATCTTCCTCATAGGTCGCAATGACTACCAGGAACCATTTCGAACAAAAAAATGCCAATCAACTTGTCATGGAAGGATTTTTGTGTAATTTGAGGCCATTTTGTTTGTGACTGAAACTTCAAAAATTTTATGTGGTCCCCCACATGAGTTTTTTCGATTTTTGCCCAAAAACTGACTTTTTTCAGAAATGCGCGCTATCTTCCTCATAGGTGGCTATGACTACCAGGAGCCATTTCGAACAAAAAAATGCCAATCAACTTGTCATCGAAGGATTTTTGTGTAATTTGAGGCCATTTTGTTCGTGACTGAATCTTCAAAAATTTTATGTGGTCCCCCACATGAGTTTTTTTAATTTTTGCCCAAAAACTGACTTTTTTCAGAAATGCGCGCTATCTTCCTCATAGGTCGCTATGACTACCAGGAGCCATTTCGAACAAAAAAATGCCAATCAACTTGTCATGGAAGGATTTTTGTGTAATTTGAGGCCATTTTGTTTGTGACTGAAACTTCAAAAATTTTATGTGGTCCCCCACATGAGTTTTTTTGATTTTTGCCCCAAAACTGACTTTTTTCAGAAATGCGCGCTATCTTCCTCATAGGTCGCTATGACTACCAGGAGCCATTTCGAACAAAAAAATGCCAATCAACTTGTCATGGAAGGATTTTTGTGTAATTTGAGGCCATTTTGTTTGTGACTGAAACTTCAAAAATTTTATGTGGTCCCCCACATGAGTTTTTTTGATTTTTGCCCCAAAACTGACTTTTTTAAGAAATGCGCGCTATCTTCCTCATAGGTCGCTATGACTACCAGGAGCCATTTCGAACAAAAAAATTCCAATCAACTTGTCATGGAAGGATTTTTGTGTAATTTGAGGCCATTTTGTTTGTGACTGAAACTTCAAAAATTTTATGTGGTCCCCCACATGAGTTTTTTCGATTTTTGCCCAAAAACTGACTTTTTTCAGAAATGCGCGCGTTCTTCCTCATAGGTCGCTATGACTAACAGGAACCATTTCGAACAAGAAAAATGCCAATCAACTTGTCATGCAAGGATTTTTGTGTAATTTGAGACCATTTTGTTCGTGACTGAAACTTCAAAAATGTCATGTGGTCCCCCACATGAGTTTTTTCGATTTTTGCCCAAAAACTGACTTTTTTCAGAAATGCGCGCTATCTTCCTCATAGGTCGCTATGACTACCAGGAACCATTTCGAACAAAAAAATGCCAATCAACTTGTCATGGAAGGATTTTTGTGTAATTTGAGGCCATTTTGTTTGTGACTGAAACTTCAAAAATTTTATGTGGTCCCCCACATGAGTTTTTTCGATTTTTGCCTCAAAACTGACTTTTTTCAGAAATGCGCGCTATCTTCCTCATAGGTCGCTATGACTACCAGGAACCATTTCGAACAAGAAAAATGCCAATCAACTTGTCATGCAAGGGTTTTTGTGTAATTTGAGGCCATTTTGTTCGTGACTGAAATTTCAAAAATTTTATGTGGTCCCCCACATGAGTTTTTTCGATTTTTGCCCCAAAACTGACTTTTTTCAGAAATGCGCGCTATCTTCCTCATAGGTCGCTATGACTACCAGGAACCATTTCGAACAAGAAAAATGCCAATCAACTTGTCATGCAAGGATTTTTGTGTAATTTGAGGCCATTTTGTTCGTGACTGAAACTTCAAAAATTTTATGTGGTCCCCCACATGTGTTTTTTTTTATTTTTGCCCCAAAACTGACTTTTTTCAGAAATGCGCGCTATCTTCCTCATAGGTCGCTATGACTACCAGGAGCCATTTCGAACAAAAAAATGCCAATCAACTTGTCATGGAAGGATTTTTGTGTAATTTGAGGCCATTTTGTTTGTGACTGAAACTTCAAAAATTTTATGTGGTCCCCCACATGAGTTTTTTCGATTTTTGCCCAAAAACTGACTTTTTTCAGAAATGCGCGCTATCTTCCTCATAGGTCGCAATGACCACCAGGAACCATTTCGAACAAGAAAAATGCCAATCAACTTGTCATGCAAGGGTTTTTGTGTAATTTGAGGCCATTTTGTTTGTGACTGAAACTTCAAAAATTTTATGTGGTCCCCCACATGAGTTTTTTCGATTTTTGCCCAAAAACTTACTTTATTCAGAAATGCGCGCTATCTTCCTCATAGGTCGCTATGACTACCAGGAACCATTTCGAACAAAAAAATGCCAATCAACTTGTCATGGGAGGATTTTTGTGTAATTTGAGGCCATTTTGTTTGTGACTGAAACTTCAAAAATTTTATGTGGTCCCCCACATGAGTTTTTTCGATTTTTGCCTCAAAACTGACTTTTTTCAGAAATGCGCGCTATCTTCCTCATAGGTCGCTATGACTACCAGGAACCATTTCGAACAAGAAAAATGCCAATCAACTTGTCATGCAAGGGTTTTTGTGTAATTTGAGGCCATTTTGTTCGTGACTGAAATTTCAAAAATTTTATGTGGTCCCCCACATGAGTTTTTTCGATTTTTGCCCCAAAACTGACTTTTTTCAGAAATGCGCGCTATCTTCCTCATAGGTCGCTATGACTACCAGGAACCATTTCGAACAAGAAAAATGCCAATCAACTTGTCATGCAAGGATTTTTGTGTAATTTGAGGCCATTTTGTTCGTGACTGAAACTTCAAAAATTTTATGTGGTCCCCCACATGTGTTTTTTTTTATTTTTGCCCCAAAACTGACTTTTTTCAGAAATGCGCGCTATCTTCCTCATAGGTCGCTATGACTACCAGGAGCCATTTCGAACAAAAAAATGCCAATCAACTTGTCATGGAAGGATTTTTGTGTAATTTGAGGCCATTTTGTTTGTGACTGAAACTTCAAAAATTTTATGTGGTCCCCCACATGAGTTTTTTCGATTTTTGCCCAAAAACTGACTTTTTTCAGAAATGCGCGCTATCTTCCTCATAGGTCGCAATGACCACCAGGAACCATTTCGAACAAGAAAAATGCCAATCAACTTGTCATGCAAGGGTTTTTGTGTAATTTGAGGCCATTTTGTTTGTGACTGAAACTTCAAAAATTTTATGTGGTCCCCCACATGAGTTTTTTCGATTTTTGCCCAAAAACTTACTTTATTCAGAAATGCGCGCTATCTTCCTCATAGGTCGCTATGACTACCAGGAACCATTTCGAACAAAAAAATGCCAATCAACTTGTCATGGGAGGATTTTTGTGTAATTTGAGGCCATTTTGTTTGTGACTGAAACTTCAAAAATTTTATGTGGTCCCCCACATGAGTTTTTTCGATTTTTGCCCAAAAACTGACTTTTTTCAGAAATGCGCGCTATCTTCCTCATAGGTCGCAATGACTACCAGGAACCATTTCGAACAAAAAAATGCCAATCAACTTGTCATGGAAGGATTTTTGTGTAATTTGAGGCCATTTTGTTTGTGACTGAAACTTCAAAAATTTTATGTGGTCCCCCACATGAGTTTTTTCGATTTTTGCCCAAAAACTGACTTTTTTCAGAAATGCGCGCTATCTTCCTCATAGGTGGCTATGACTACCAGGAGCCATTTCGAACAAAAAAATGCCAATCAACTTGTCATCGAAGGATTTTTGTGTAATTTGAGGCCATTTTGTTCGTGACTGAATCTTCAAAAATTTTATGTGGTCCCCCACATGAGTTTTTTTAATTTTTGCCCAAAAACTGACTTTTTTCAGAAATGCGCGCTATCTTCCTCATAGGTCGCTATGACTACCAGGAGCCATTTCGAACAAAAAAATGCCAATCAACTTGTCATGGAAGGATTTTTGTGTAATTTGAGGCCATTTTGTTTGTGACTGAAACTTCAAAAATTTTATGTGGTCCCCCACATGAGTTTTTTTGATTTTTGCCCCAAAACTGACTTTTTTCAGAAATGCGCGCTATCTTCCTCATAGGTCGCTATGACTACCAGGAGCCATTTCGAACAAAAAAATGCCAATCAACTTGTCATGGAAGGATTTTTGTGTAATTTGAGGCCATTTTGTTTGTGACTGAAACTTCAAAAATTTTATGTGGTCCCCCACATGAGTTTTTTTGATTTTTGCCCCAAAACTGACTTTTTTAAGAAATGCGCGCTATCTTCCTCATAGGTCGCTATGACTACCAGGAGCCATTTCGAACAAAAAAATTCCAATCAACTTGTCATGGAAGGATTTTTGTGTAATTTGAGGCCATTTTGTTTGTGACTGAAACTTCAAAAATTTTATGTGGTCCCCCACATGAGTTTTTTCGATTTTTGCCCAAAAACTGACTTTTTTCAGAAATGCGCGCGTTCTTCCTCATAGGTCGCTATGACTAACAGGAACCATTTCGAACAAGAAAAATGCCAATCAACTTGTCATGCAAGGATTTTTGTGTAATTTGAGACCATTTTGTTCGTGACTGAAACTTCAAAAATGTCATGTGGTCCCCCACATGAGTTTTTTCGATTTTTGCCCAAAAACTGACTTTTTTCAGAAATGCGCGCTATCTTCCTCATAGGTCGCTATGACTACCAGGAACCATTTCGAACAAAAAAATGCCAATCAACTTGTCATGGAAGGATTTTTGTGTAATTTGAGGCCATTTTGTTTGTGACTGAAACTTCAAAAATTTTATGTGGTCCCCCACATGAGTTTTTTCGATTTTTGCCTCAAAACTGACTTTTTTCAGAAATGCGCGCTATCTTCCTCATAGGTCGCTATGACTACCAGGAACCATTTCGAACAAGAAAAATGCCAATCAACTTGTCATGCAAGGGTTTTTGTGTAATTTGAGGCCATTTTGTTCGTGACTGAAATTTCAAAAATTTTATGTGGTCCCCCACATGAGTTTTTTCGATTTTTGCCCCAAAACTGACTTTTTTCAGAAATGCGCGCTATCTTCCTCATAGGTCGCTATGACTACCAGGAACCATTTCGAACAAGAAAAATGCCAATCAACTTGTCATGCAAGGGTTTTTGTGTAATTTGAGGCCATTTTGTTTGTGACTGAAACTTCAAAAATTTTATGTGGTCCCCCACATGAGTTTTTTCGATTTTTGCCCAAAAACTTACTTTATTCAGAAATGCGCGCTATCTTCCTCATAGGTCGCTATGACTACCAGGAACCATTTCGAACAAAAAAATGCCAATCAACTTGTCATGGGAGGATTTTTGTGTAATTTGAGGCCATTTTGTTTGTGACTGAAACTTCAAAAATTTTATGTGGTCCCCCACATGAGTTTTTTCGATTTTTGCCCAAAAACTGACTTTTTTCAGAAATGCGCGCTATCTTCCTCATAGGTCGCAATGACTACCAGGAACCATTTCGAACAAAAAAATGCCAATCAACTTGTCATGGAAGGATTTTTGTGTAATTTGAGGCCATTTTGTTTGTGACTGAAACTTCAAAAATTTTATGTGGTCCCCCACATGAGTTTTTTCGATTTTTGCCCAAAAACTGACTTTTTTCAGAAATGCGCGCTATCTTCCTCATAGGTGGCTATGACTACCAGGAGCCATTTCGAACAAAAAAATGCCAATCAACTTGTCATCGAAGGATTTTTGTGTAATTTGAGGCCATTTTGTTCGTGACTGAATCTTCAAAAATTTTATGTGGTCCCCCACATGAGTTTTTTTAATTTTTGCCCAAAAACTGACTTTTTTCAGAAATGCGCGCTATCTTCCTCATAGGTCGCTATGACTACCAGGAGCCATTTCGAACAAAAAAATGCCAATCAACTTGTCATGGAAGGATTTTTGTGTAATTTGAGGCCATTTTGTTTGTGACTGAAACTTCAAAAATTTTATGTGGTCCCCCACATGAGTTTTTTTGATTTTTGCCCCAAAACTGACTTTTTTCAGAAATGCGCGCTATCTTCCTCATAGGTCGCTATGACTACCAGGAGCCATTTCGAACAAAAAAATGCCAATCAACTTGTCATGGAAGGATTTTTGTGTAATTTGAGGCCATTTTGTTTGTGACTGAAACTTCAAAAATTTTATGTGGTCCCCCACATGAGTTTTTTTGATTTTTGCCCCAAAACTGACTTTTTTAAGAAATGCGCGCTATCTTCCTCATAGGTCGCTATGACTACCAGGAGCCATTTCGAACAAAAAAATTCCAATCAACTTGTCATGGAAGGATTTTTGTGTAATTTGAGGCCATTTTGTTTGTGACTGAAACTTCAAAAATTTTATGTGGTCCCCCACATGAGTTTTTTCGATTTTTGCCCAAAAACTGACTTTTTTCAGAAATGCGCGCGTTCTTCCTCATAGGTCGCTATGACTAACAGGAACCATTTCGAACAAGAAAAATGCCAATCAACTTGTCATGCAAGGATTTTTGTGTAATTTGAGACCATTTTGTTCGTGACTGAAACTTCAAAAATGTCATGTGGTCCCCCACATGAGTTTTTTCGATTTTTGCCCAAAAACTGACTTTTTTCAGAAATGCGCGCTATCTTCCTCATAGGTCGCTATGACTACCAGGAACCATTTCGAACAAAAAAATGCCAATCAACTTGTCATGGAAGGATTTTTGTGTAATTTGAGGCCATTTTGTTTGTGACTGAAACTTCAAAAATTTTATGTGGTCCCCCACATGAGTTTTTTCGATTTTTGCCTCAAAACTGACTTTTTTCAGAAATGCGCGCTATCTTCCTCATAGGTCGCTATGACTACCAGGAACCATTTCGAACAAGAAAAATGCCAATCAACTTGTCATGCAAGGGTTTTTGTGTAATTTGAGGCCATTTTGTTCGTGACTGAAATTTCAAAAATTTTATGTGGTCCCCCACATGAGTTTTTTCGATTTTTGCCCCAAAACTGACTTTTTTCAGAAATGCGCGCTATCTTCCTCATAGGTCGCTATGACTACCAGGAACCATTTCGAACAAGAAAAATGCCAATCAACTTGTCATGCAAGGATTTTTGTGTAATTTGAGGCCATTTTGTTCGTGACTGAAACTTCAAAAATTTTATGTGGTCCCCCACATGTGTTTTTTTTTATTTTTGCCCCAAAACTGACTTTTTTCAGAAATGCGCGCTATCTTCCTCATAGGTCGCTATGACTACCAGGAGCCATTTCGAACAAAAAAATGCCAATCAACTTGTCATGGAAGGATTTTTGTGTAATTTGAGGCCATTTTGTTTGTGACTGAAACTTCAAAAATTTTATGTGGTCCCCCACATGAGTTTTTTCGATTTTTGCCCAAAAACTGACTTTTTTCAGAAATGCGCGCTATCTTCCTCATAGGTCGCAATGACCACCAGGAACCATTTCGAACAAGAAAAATGCCAATCAACTTGTCATGCAAGGGTTTTTGTGTAATTTGAGGCCATTTTGTTTGTGACTGAAACTTCAAAAATTTTATGTGGTCCCCCACATGAGTTTTTTCGATTTTTGCCCAAAAACTTACTTTATTCAGAAATGCGCGCTATCTTCCTCATAGGTCGCTATGACTACAAGGAACCATTTCGAACAAAAAAATTCCAATCAACTTGTCATGGAAGGATTTTTGTGTAATTTGAGGCCATTTTGTACGTGACTGAAACTTGAAAAATTTTATGTGGTCCCCCACATGAGTTTTTTCGATTTTTGCCCAAAAACTGACTTTTTTCAGAAATGCGCGCTATCTTCCTCATAGGTCGCTATGACTAACAGGAACCATTTCGAACAAGAAAAATGCCAATCAACTTGTCATGCAAGGATTTTTGTGTAATTTGAGACCATTTTGTTCGTGACTGAAACTTCAAAAATGTCATGTGGTCCCCCACATGAGTTTTTTCGATTTTTGCCCAAAAACTGACTTTTTTCAGAAATGCGCGCTATCTTCCTCATAGGTCGCTATGACTACCAGGAACCATTTCGAACAAAAAAATGCCAATCAACTTGTCATGGAAGGATTTTTGTGTAATTTGAGGCCATTTTGTTTGTGACTGAAACTTCAAAAATTTTATGTGGTCCCCCACATGAGTTTTTTCGATTTTTGCCTCAAAACTGACTTTTTTCAGAAATGCGCGCTATCTTCCTCATAGGTTGCTATGACTACCAGGAACCATTTCGAACAAAAAAATGCCAATCAACTTGTCCTGGAAGGATTTTTGTGTAATTTGAGGCCATTTTGTTCGTGACTGAAACTTCAAAAATTTTATGTGGTCCCCCACATGAGTTTTTTCGATTTTTGCCCCAAAACTGACTTTTTTCAGAAATGCGCGCTTTCTTCCTCATAGGTCGCTATGACTACCAGGAGCCATTTCGAACAAAAAAATGCTAATCAACTTGTCATGGAAGGATTTTTGTGTAATTTGAGGCCATTTTGTTTGTGACTGAAACTTCAAAAATTTTATGTGGTCCCCCACATGAGTTTTTTCGATTTTTGCCCCAAAACTGACTTTTTTCAGAAATGCGCGCTTTCTTCCTCATAGGTCGCAATGACTACCAGGAACCATTTCGAACAAAAAAATGCCAATCAACTTGTCATGGAAGGATTTTTGTGTAATTTGAGGCCATTTTGTTTGTGACTGAAACTTCAAAAATTTTATGTGGTCCCCCACATGAGTTTTTTCGATTTTTGCCCAAAAACTTACTTTATTCAGAAATGCGCGCTATCTTCCTCATAGGTCGCTATGACTACAAGGAACCATTTCGAACAAAAAAATTCCAATCAACTTGTCATGGAAGGATTTTTGTGTAATTTGAGGCCATTTTGTACGTGACTGAAACTTGAAAAATTTTATGTGGTCCCCCACATGAGTTTTTTCGATTTTTGCCCAAAAACTGACTTTTTTCAGAAATGCGCGCTATCTTCCTCATAGGTCGCTATGACTAACAGGAACCATTTCGAACAAGAAAAATGCCAATCAACTTGTCATGCAAGGATTTTTGTGTAATTTGAGACCATTTTGTTCGTGACTGAAACTTCAAAAATGTCATGTGGTCCCCCACATGAGTTTTTTCGATTTTTGCCCAAAAACTGACTTTTTTCAGAAATGCGCGCTATCTTCCTCATAGGTGGCTATGACTACCAGGAACCATTTCGAACAAGAAAAATGCCAATCAACTTGTCTTGCAAGGATTTTTGTGTAATTTGAGGCCATTTTGTTCGCTACTGAAACATCAACAATTTTATGTGGTCCCCCACATGAGTTTTTTCGTTTTTTGCCCCAAAACTGACTTTTTTCAGAAATACGCGCTATCTTCCTCATAGGTCGCTATGACTACCAGGAACCATTTTGAAAAAAAAAAATGCCAATCAACTTGTCATGGAAGGATTTTTGTGTAATTTGAGGCCATTTTGTTCGTGACGGAAAACTTCAAAAATTTTATGTGGTCCCCCACATGAGTTTTTTCGATTTTTGCCCAAAAACTGACTTTTTTCAGAAATGCGCGCTATCTTCCTCATAGGTCGCTATGACTACCAGGAACCATTTCGAACAAAAAAATGCCAATCAACTTGTCATGCAAGGATTTTTGTGTAATTTGAGGCCATTTTGTTCGTGACTGAAACTTCAAAAATTTTATGTGGTCCCCCACATGAGTTTTTTCGATTTTTGCCCCAAAACTGACTTTTTTCAGAAATCATGCAAGGATTTTGGTGAAATTTGAGGCCATTTTGTTAGTCAGTGAAATTTAAGGCGGACAAGGCATGCCGTAGCTGTGCTATACCATCTAACCCATCCAGTCCTTTTATGGGCCTTCTGCATTGTGAATCTACAATCCATTTTGTTTCATTCATTTTCCTCTTTCTTTATTTGACAGTTACAATGGACAAAAACGTTGACACGATTCAGGTTCAGCTACCTTCAAATATCAGGATAACCAGCCTGTTCACCTATGAACTGGAGAGGGCGCTAGTTGCTGACAAGCTTGATATGATCATCCATTCGTTAAAGGATTTGCCATCCGTGTTACATGAGGGAACGTCAATCTGAACCATCTGCAGGTAAGGATGTTTCCATATCAACATCTGCATGTATGATTTACAGCGGTTGCTATTGGGGTTGCCCTAGACAGTGTCTGTCTCCCTCTAGTGATCTTGATGAGTCAGGTATTGCCACTCAAGTGAGTGTCTGTCTCCTTCTAGTAATCATCGTGAGTCAGGTATTGCCCACTGATCTATACAAAAGATCTAATCTGACATCGGACTTGCCTGAAATATATCAACATTTTGCATTATCATCACGGGTCAAAAAGTGGATGTTTTCACCAGGTCCGGACCTGATAGCCAGCGGGCAGTTTCAACACTGGTAGCCAGGGGTCCTGTGTGCGAGACCCGAAACGGCATAATGTTTTTTTCCAACACCAAAAAATCTAATCTGACATCAGATTGGTTGCTATGTCCGTTTGTTTGTAGGCCTACTTGTTCTCCGGTGTCATAAGTTTGCCTATCTGAAACCAAAATCTGAATTGGGTCGACCTAAAGTCGCTCCTGATCTTTTGAGTTCAATGGCAATGCTGGGACGCCTGTCTGAAACGGGGGTTATAAATTGTGTGGCAATACCTGACTCATCATGATCACTAGAGGGAGACAGACATTGTCTATGGCAACCAAGTGAGTGTCTGTCTGCCTCTAGTGATCATCATGAGTCAAGTATTGCCACTCAAGTGAGTGCGTGTCTCCTTCTAGTAATCATTGTGAGTCAGGTATTGCCACTCAAGTGAGTGTCTGTCTGTCTCTAGTGATCATCGTGAGTCAAGTATTGCCACTCAAGTGAGTGTCTGTCTCCTTCTAGTAATCATCGTGAGTCAGATATTGCCACTCAAGTGAATGTCTGTCTTTCTCTAGTGATCATTCATCTCATTTATTTATGTGCACTTTATAGACTCCCCACTCTTGAAAATAGAAGACGTGTTAATATGGTTAATTATTGTATTTTCTTATACTTAATCATTTTCATAATCATTTCACCAACATAGATGCAAACCCTTACTGTTTATATGCTCCTGTGCGGTGGACAAGGCATGCCGTAGCTGTGCTATACCATCTAACCCATCCAGTCCTTTTATGGGCCTTCTGCATTGAGAATCTACAATCCATTTTGTTTCCTTCATTTTCCTCTTTCTTTATTTGACAGTTACAATGGAGAAAAACGTTGACGCGATTCAGGTTCAGCTACCTTCAAATATCAGGATAACCAGCCTGTTCACCTATGAACTGGAGAGGGCGCTAGTTGCTGACAAGCTTGATATGATCATCCATTCGTTAAGAATTTGCCATCTGTGTTACATGAGGGAACGTCAATCTGAACCATCTGCAGGTAAGGATGTTTCCATATCAACATCTGCATGTATGATTTACAAGGGTTGCTAATGGGGTTGCCGTAGACAGTGTCTGTCTCCCTCAAGTGATCATGATGAGTCAGGTATTGCCACTCAAGTGAATGTCTGTCTCCTTCTAGTAATCATCGTGAGTCAGGTATTGCCCACTAATCTATACAAAAGATCTAATCTGACATCGGACTAGCTTGAAATATATCAAAATTTCGCATTATCATCACGGGTCAAAAAGTGGATGTTTTCACCGGGTCCGGACCTGATAGCCAGCGGGCAGTTTCAACACTGGTAGCCAGGGGTCCTGGGTGCGTGACCCGAAACGGCATAATGTTTTTTTCCGACACCAAAAAATCTAATCTGACATCAGATTGGGTTGCTATGTCCGTTTTTTTGTAGGCCTACTTGTTCTCCGGTGTCATAAGTTTGCCTATCTGAAACCAAAATCTGAATTGGGTCGACCTAAAGTCGCTCCTGATCTATTGAGTTCAATGGCAATGCTGGGACGCCTGTCTGAAACGGGGGTTATAAATTGAGTGGCAATACCTGACTCATCATGGTCACTAGAGGGAGACAGACATTGTCTATGGCAACCAAGTGAGTGTCTGTCTGCCTCTAGTGATCATCATGAGTCAAGTATTGCCACTCAAGTGAGTGTCTGTCTCCTTCTAGTAATCATCGTGAGTCAGGTATTGCCACTCGAGTGAGTGTCTGTCTCCTTCTAGTAATCATCGTGAGTCAGGTATTGCCACTCAAGTGAATGTCTGTCTCCTTCTAGTAATCATCGTGAGTCAGGTATTGCCACTCAAGTGAGTGTCTGTCTCCTTCTTGTAATCATCGTGAGTCAGGTATTGCCACTCAAGTGAGTGTCTGTCTCCTTCTAGTAATCATCGTGAGTCAGGTATTGCCACTCAAGTGAATGTCTGTCTCCTTCTTCTTGTAATCATCGTGAGTCAGGTATTGCCACTCAAGTGAGTGTCTGTCTCCTTCTAGTAATCATCGTGAGTCAGGTATTGCCACTCAAGTGAATGTCTGTCTCCTTCTAGTAATCATCGTGAGTCAGGTATTGCCACTCAAGTGAGTGTCTGTCTCCTTCTAGTAATCATCGTGAGTCAAGTATTGCCACTCAAGTGAATGTCTGTCTCCTTCTAGTAATCATCGTGAGTCAGGTATTGCCACTCAAGTGAGTGTCTGTCTCCTTCTTGTAATCATCGTGAGTCAGGTATTGCCACTCAAGTGAGTGTCTGTCTCCTTCTAGTTATCATCGTGAGTCAGGTATTGCCACTCAAGTGAGTGTCTGTCTCCTTCTAGTAATCATCGTGAGTCAGGTATTGCCACTCAAGTGAGTGTCTGTCTCCTTCTAGTAATCATCGTGAGTCAAGTATTGCCACTCAAGTGAATGTCTGTCTCCTTCTAGTAATCATCGTGAGTCAGGTATTGCCACTCAAGTGAATGTCTGTCTTTCTCTAGTGATCATCGTGAGTCAGGTATTGCCACTCAAGTGAATGTCTGTCTTTCTCTAGTGATCATCATGAGTCAAGTATTGCCACTCAAGTGAATGTCTGTCTCCTTCTAGTAATCATCGTGAGTCAGGTATTGCCACTCAAGTGAGTGTCTGTCTCCTTCTAGTAATCATCGTGAGTCAGGTATTGCCACTCAAGTGAATGTCTGTCTCCTTCTAGTAATCATCGTGAGTCAGGTATTGCCACTCAAGTGAGTGTCTGTCTGCCTCTAGTGATCATCATGAGTCAAGTATTGCCACTCAAGTGAATGTCTGTCTCCTTCTAGTAATCATCGTGAGTCAGGTATTGCCACTCAAGTGAATGTCTGTCTTTCTCTAGTGATCATTCATCTCATTTATTTATGTGCACTTTATAGACTCCCAACTCTTGAAAATAGAAGACGTTTTAACATGGTTAATTATTGTATTTTCTTATATAAGCATTTTCATAATCATTTCACCAACATAGATGCAAACCGTTACTGTTTATATGCTCCTGTGCGGCGGACAAGGCATGCCGTAGCTGTGCTATACCATCTGACCCATCCAGTCCTTTTATGGGCCTTCTGCATTGTGAATCTACAATCCATTTTGTTTCATTCATTTTCCTATTTTCCTCTTTCTTTATTTGACAGTTACAATGGACAAAAACGTTGACACGATTCAGGTTCAGCTACCTTCAAATATCAGGATAACCAGTCTGTTCACCTATGAACTGGAGAGGGCGCTAGTTGCTGACAAGCTTGATCATCCATTCGTTAAAGGATTTGCCATCTGTGTTACATGAGGGAACGTCAATATGAACCATCTGCAGGTAAGGATGTTTCCATATCAACATCTGCATGTATGATTTACAGCGGTTGCTAATGGGGTTGCCGTAGACAATGTCTGTCTCCCTCTAGTGATCATGATGAGTCAGGTATTGCCACTCAAGTGAGTGTCTGTCTCCTTCTAGTAATCATCCTGAGTCAGGTATTGCCCACTGATCTATACAAAAGATCTAATCTGACATCGGACTTGCCTGAAATATGTCAAAATTTCGCATTATCATCACGGGTCAAAAAGTGGATGTTTTCACCAGTTCCAAACCTGATAGCCAGCGGGCAGTTTCAACACTGGTAGCCAGGGGTCCTGGTTGCGAGACCCGAAACAGCATAATGTTTTTTTCCGACACCAAAAAATCTAATCTGACATCAGATTGGTTGCTATGTCCGTTTGTTTGTAGGCCTACTTGTTCTCTGGCGTCATAAGTTTGCCTATCTGAAACCAAAATCTGAAATGGGTCGACCTAAAGTCGCTCCTGATCTATTGAGTTCAATGGCAATGCTGGGACGCCTGTCTGAAACGGGGGTTATAAATTGAGTGCCAATACCTGACTCATCATGATCACTAGAGGGAGACAGACATTGTCTATGGCAACCAAGTGAGTGTCTGTCTGCCTCTAGTGATCATCATGAGTCAGGTATTGCCACTCAAGTGAGTGTCTGTCTCCTTCTAGTAATCATCGTGAGTCAGGTATTGCCACTCGAGTGAGTGTCTGTCTCCTTCTAGTAATCATCGTGAGTCAGGTATTGCCAATCAAGTGAATGTCTGTCTTTCTCTAGTGATCATTCATCTCATTTATTTATGTGCACTTTATAGACTCCCCACTCTTGAAAATAGAAGACGTGTTAACATGGTTAATTATTGTATTTTCTTATATAAGCATTTTCATAATCATTTCACCAACATAGATGCAAACCCTTACTGTTTATATGCTCCTGTGCGGCGGACAAGGCATGCCGTAGCTGTGCTATACCATCTGACCCATCCAGTCCTTTTATTGGCCTTCTGCATTGAGAATCTACAATCCATTTTGTTTCATTCATTTTCCTCTTTCTTTATTTGACAGTTACAATTTACAAAAAGTTGACACGATTCAGGTTCAGCTACCTTCAAATATCAGGATAACCAGCCTGTTCACCTATGAACTGGAGAGGGCGCTAGTTGCTGACAAGCTTGATATGATCATCCATTCGTTAAAGGATTTGCCATCTGTGTTACATGAGGGAACGTCAATCTGAACCATCTGCAGGTAAGGATGTTTCCATATCAACATCTGCATGTATGATTTACAGCGGTTGCTAATGGGGTTGCCGTAGACAGTGTCTGTCTCCCTCTAGTAATCATGATGAGTCAGGTATTGCCACTCAAGTGAGTGTCTGTCTCCTCAGATTGGTCAGTCTGTCATCATCCATAGCATCCCCGCAGGATCAGCTGGTCAAAACCTGATCATTACCATCAATCAAGATTCTACTATGCCTACTCAAGTAGTGATAGCACCACACCAGCTACCTCATCAGACATCAAACACTACACAAGGAACCCCTGGATATCCACTATGTACTACCTCAAATCATCCACCAGCTGAGTCATGCTTGCATCATACACAACCAGTCAAACCACATGTTGACTTAATATCAAATGGCTCCAATGTAGAGAAAACAATACATGGTACTGTGGCACAAGAAAGCAATGTCAATGTTTCTGCATGTATCCCTGTTGCTCCTCCAGTAGGTCTTACCATCTCTCAACCATGTACTCCAGCTATGCCACCTGTTGGATCAACTATTGTCCCTGTACCAGTTGTACTTACTATTGCTCCACCTGATCACACTGTCCTGCAGTTTTATAGTTCTGGTGTTCATGCACAGACTCAGATTCAAGTTATCACGGATGAACGCAAGGTTGGAATTCCACCGACGTCATTGTCTGTTTGTCAGCCAGGAAGCAGTTTCCCATCCACTGTAACCAGTAGACAAGATGTTTTTAAGGCAGAGCAGAGTGCTGAAAATGTTGTCATCAATACGCGTAGTGTGGATGAAAGTTGTCTTACTTCACCAAACCGGGATGTTGATAAGTCGGCTCTTATGCTAAGCAAACAGTCTAATGAGCAGTGTGTGTCTGCTAATAATCCCGCGATTCAAGCTCCTGAAAGTCCATCATCTTGGAGCTCTAAATACCCTGAAACTAGTTCAATCAAACATTCATGCTCATGCGATAACCAATTAAAGAATCAACAAAAGCAACGTTCAGATGATATGATTGAAAGTTGGTTAAATGATAAGAATAGCACTATAGCAGCATGTCTCAGTCTACAACTCCCATGGAGTCACCAAGCATTCCCTTCAGTACCAAGGAAGGCGACAAACAACCCTGTCCACTGTCTAACTGTGTATGTCCATGTAATTGTAAAAAGGCTGAACCGTCTAGAAGTGAATTTCAAGATAGCATGTCTGTTATTTCATCATTTAGT
This sequence comes from Astropecten irregularis, assembly GCA_963971285.1. Classification (NCBI taxonomy): domain Eukaryota; kingdom Metazoa; phylum Echinodermata; class Asteroidea; order Paxillosida; family Astropectinidae; genus Astropecten; species Astropecten irregularis. The sequence continues at coordinate 11,897,318 of OZ020246.1, forward strand.
TTGAGTGGTTTCTCTGATTTTTGATTGAGACATAAATGGGGAAAAACCAAAGTATGATACTATACCTTTAAGTTTAAACAGTATTATGAATCAAGAATTTGTAAGTACGTGTATTAATTTGTGACCAGTCACATCCAGCAACGTTTGCTGATTGTTTCTCCCGAGTTACAATGTGATTATAATCACCATAAATAGTTTATGGATTGGTTTGTATGAGAGGTATGTGATGTCAGTTTTGGAATCAAGTGGACTCAAGAGGTTTGACATGAATTGTTGTAATATACTTGTATTAAAAAAGACAATAATTGTGATGTACAGAAAGAGCAATATAATTCCATTTAATTATTGTAAATGTATTTAATTTTAACGTGTTTAATTTTAATGAAATAAGCAATGAAATTAGTGAGTTGCTGCTATTGTGTATTACATGTATAGCTAGTTTCCAATTGATCAAACTTCCATTAATTTTTGGAGAACTGACACACTGTGAAGTATAATGCAGTCTTGGTTTTATATGTTTCCACTTGTAGAAACCTGCCGTATATTTTATATTTTGTGATGATCTGATTTGATTTGTGGACATTGTTGATGACATTGTGACATCATCAATGGCATCTTTGAATTAGACCATAGGTTGTAGCTAGGTGTGATTGCTATAAGGTTTATGAAATCATATTGGTTAGTGACATAGATTGCATGTAATCATATTGATAAGATGCCTAATAGCACTCCGCACTAATGACTTCACACGAGTGATTTGGCCAGTGCATGCATGTACAAAATCCCCGGATGTCAGACAAATATTGACTCACATGTGCAGTGTACACCATGCATGCACGCGCACACAAACCACTCACGTTTGCATGGTTGCAATGTTTGTCTGAGATCCGGTGTGATGTCACTGCATTAAGCGTTTTTTTGGCAAATTTCGGCGCTATATAAGTGTCTTTTTATTATTAACCTACTATTTTTAGTGCAAGTGCGGAGTGCTAATATTGTTTCAATGAACTATGATGGTACAATGTATTAGCAAAACATTAGGCAGGTTATGCCTGTGACTTCCTGCACTGGGAAAATTCTGCCATCTTGTACATGTAATGAAAGATCAATTTTGAATTACACAATGTTGTGTTCAAAAGCATGTGCATATATGTACAGTCACATACATTTCATACACTCCTTTCATGATTGGCCTGTAAACAATGAAAGATGCATTGAAAATTTATGGATTTTAAGTGACTGTTACCCCATAGACTGATATTTGTGTTACAGATTCTGTCAAAATATTACTCAAATATTGCTACAGGTATTGAAGAGATGAAATAATATTTGTATTGTGTTTAAAGTCAATTTTCCTTTTAAGCTTACATTTGGAATTATTGATGCTATGTGCGATTTTAAGAAAATATAGTTCACTTGTACGAAATGAACACCTTTTCGTGCTTTCCATCTGTTATGTTCTTAATAAAAATTAACAGCCCACACAATAGGGTGGGGGGGGGGGGTGGAGCTGGGCAACAAACCAGAGCATAAATAGCCAAGATTATCATTCATTTATGCCTGTGCCATGTATGAAATATTATGTACCCGACTCAATGCACCACACTAAATACATGTAGCTGAAAAATCAATGGGCCGTTAAGCTGAATATCATATTCTGTGTAACCTCAAATGTTTTTGAAAATATGCAATTTGGGGGTCGTGCAACTAATATATTGTGTAATTACGACTGGTTATCACAACCTGGGGGTTCAGTGCTTCAACCTGTTGTGGAGACTTGAAAAATGTTGGCTTAAAATCTAGCGCTACATTGTTATGAACGTGGAGGGTTCATGAAAACTGGTTACTCGGTTACAGAAAAAGCACATTTTGGGGGATGTTTTTTTTTTCTCGGGCTAATTAGCAAAAATTATAATTAGCTAACAAACAAAAATTTGAAAAGAATTGGGCAGATGACGGTTCAAACTACCATTTACAGTATTGCACCAAAAACCAAACCAAAGACGAATGGGGAACAATATGCGATACTGACTGGGATGAACCAGACGCCAAGGTATGTGAAATGTTACATAATCATAAACAATGTTTCTGTGTGAAAACACATGAAAGTTCTATTTATTCAAATGTCTCTGTAAACTAAAATCCCCTGAAATACTGTCATCGTGGAGGGAACTGCAGCTGAATACCTCAAGATCTGCAAGTTACGGGTGCACCCATGTAAATAGTCCCAAAATCCGTCCGTTAAGCACTCAATATATTTTAAATGAGAGTTGTGAGAGCTATGAAAATGAGGGATTGACAAAATATGGCACTGGACCTCCTGCCTGGAATCTGGCCTTCCATTTGTGACCATTTGTGATGCAATTTTGGGTGAGAAAATGGGTCTATTTCAGCCGCTTTGCAGAGGGATGTTTTTTGGAAAATGGCTTCTTTGACCTTGTTTTAGGGGTGGTCAGCTGAGAATGAGTATATCTCAAAAATTCAATGGTCAACCCACCATAAAATGAAAAGAAAATGAAAGGTGACATGTTAATCATCATATTTCTGTGCAACTTGAACAGCTGTGAGAGTTATGTATATTTCTAAATGATTTTTGAAGTATAAGGATTTATCACTGTTGTCTAAGGGAGTTTATTTGCTTTAGCGATGGTATCGATTTTAGAGATGGTATCGATTCTGGCTATGGTATCGATTCTGGCGACGGTATCGATTCTATCGGCGGTATCGATTCTATCGGCGGTATCGATTCTTTTGGCGGTATCGATTCTATCGGCGGTATCGATTCTTTCGGTGGTATCGATTCTATCGGCGGTATCGATTCTTTGGCGGTATCGATTCTTTCGGCGGTATCGATTCTATCGGCGGTATCGATTCTTTCGGTGGTATCGATTCTATCGGCGGTATCGATTCTTTTAGCGGTATCGATTCTTTCGGCGGTATCGATTCTTTCGGCGGTATCGATTCTATCGGCGGTATCGATTCTTTCGGTGGTATCGATTCTCTCGATGGTATCGATTCTTTTGGCGGTATCGATTCTTGCGGCGGTATCGATTCTAGCAATGGTATCGATTCTAGCTATGGTATCGATTTTAGCAATGGTATCGATTTTAGCTATGGTATCGATTTTAGCAATCTACATATTGTACGTACATTGAACATTAAACAGTAAATCCCAGGCCATAACCATGCCATGGGGCAGGTAGGGTTGGACTAAAATCGCATCATTTTTGCATGGCTGAGGTTTTCAATAAAACAAATTTTCGCCGGTGAATTTTTGTGAATGACTTAGGTTCCAAGGAAAGCTAGCTATGAGGAAAATGCACATTGATTCTTGATAGGCTACATGGGAGTTATACATCAAATGCAGGGGGCAAATTTGGTGCCGTGTACATGATGTAAGCCAGTGAATGAGGTTAACCAAAAAAAACTCTAATTAATGATCATTTTAATGGATTAAAAGAGAAATTAATAATTGAAAGTCACATGTAAAATACTATACAAACGTTTGTGCCTAGTGTTCACCTAGTCCCAAAACCCGTCCGCCGAGCTCATTAATAAAAGTTGAGCACTCGATATATTATAAATGAGAGAATTCTGAGAGCCCTGAAATTGAGGGATTGAAGAAATATATGGCACTGGACCTCCTGCCTGGACTTTGGTTTTCCATTTGTGACAATTTTTGATTCAATTGGGTGAGAAATTGGGTGTAATTAAGTCGCTTTGCAGAGGGATTTTTTTTAATGGCTTCTTTGACTGAAGTGAACCATATACTATGTTTTAGGGGTGGTCAGCTGAGGATGACTATATCTCAAAAATTAAATGGTCAACCCGCCATACCATAAAATGAAAAGAAAATGAAAGGTTACATGTTCATCTTCATTTTTCTGTGCAACCTGAACACATGTGAGACTCTTGAGTATTTTAAAATGATTTTTGAAGTATTCAATGTTGGCTATGGGATCGGAGTTTATTTACAATTTTCTGCAACAAACTCATGCACAGCGCCCTCCAATGCCAGTTTGATGTTATTTTTTGGTGATTGCATGCCGACGTCAGGATTTCCCATTTTCTTACGACGTTTCGTTGTTCTGCTTTTTAGGTAAGTATTAATGAAACAATATTCTCAAATCTTGTTAATTCAACCTTTTGTAAGGTCATTCCTAAAATATATGTGACAAATGTTGAAATGACATCATAAATCTAAGCCTGATATTGACTTCAAATCTTGTTCAAATGTGTGCTTGACTATGGGCCTGTTTGTTTATGACGAATCCTGCGGATCTGGATCCCATTTACGGACTGTGGTTGCTGTTTGTTTGGCACATGATCTAGATCTGGCGGTTCTAGGTTTGGTATTCCTTCTTTGGTTTTGAGAAGATGTTTTCTGTTTCTTCTCAGTTCTCCCATGGGTGTTTTCACAATGTATGATCTAGGTTCTTGTGTTTTCTGTGTCACCACAGCTGGTTGCCAGGTCCCATATTTTTGCTGCACTCTGACTGTGTCCCCTATGTTCAGATTCGGCAGTTTACCCGAACTTCTGTCATGATACATTTTCTGAACATTTTGCCTGCTGATCAGTTGATGTTGGACATTAGTTTGAACTTTTGGTTCCAACAATTTGGCACGTGTAGGAAGAATACTCCTTGTTCTCCTACTCATTAACAACTGACATGGAGATCCTAGATTTTGATCTATGGGTGTGTTTCTATACTCCAATAGACTCAGGTAAGGATCTTGTTTACTTTTGTTTGCTTTCTTCAGCAACTGCTTCACAGAGTGAATGGTTCTTTCAGCCATTCCATTTGACTGTGCATACTAGACTTCACATGATCAAATTGCCATGATTGTGCAAATTCCCTGAACACATTGCTACTACACTGCGGGCCACCATCTGAGATCACTTGATCTGGAATTCCATGACGAGCAAATATGCTCTTTAGTGCAGTAATTACTCCTTTACTGGTGGTGTCATCAAGCAACATTATATCTGGAAATTTGGAATAGTAGTCTACTACTATCATTATGTTCTTGAGCCCAGGTGAAATAGATCAGTCCCAACTTTGGACCATGGACGTTCTGGTGTAGGGTGTGGCATCATTGGCTCTCTTATGTTTGATTTCCTATAGTAGACAGACTGCACACCTGCTACACATGTCCTCTATTTTTTTAGACATCCCTGGCCAATACAGAGTATCTCTTGCCCTAGCTTTGCACTTGTTCATGCCTAGGTGACTACTGTGTATCTTTGCCAGCATTTCTTGCTGTAGTGTCTTGGGAACAATGATCTTTTCTCCTTTGAATAGTAACTCTTTGGCTACATGAATTTCTTCACAAAAGTCCTAATATGGTCTTTCTGGCACCTATTGTTTGGTTTCTGGCCAGCCATCTAGAACTGTATTTGTCAACATTTGTAGTGTTTTGTCTTTCTTTGATTCAGCTCTGAACTCACTACGTTTCTCATTACTCATAGGTAGATTTGATACCAGCATGTGCACTTGCATTTCTATTTCATTTTGCACTACGGTTTGTTCTGCTGGCAGGTAAGCTCTTGACAAAGTATCTGTTATTATCATTTCTTTGCTTGTCCCAGGCTTATGTATGACCTTTATGTCATATTTCTGTACTGCTAACAGTAGTCTTTGAATGCGTGGTGGCGCTGCTGACAGAGGATTTCTGGTTATTGCTTCCAGAGGCTTGTGATCACTTATTACAGTCACGTGTCTACCATTGCCTGATTCAACTCTTTGGGATCTAGACAAAGTCTGAGCTTGCCATTTGTTTTCTCTACAATTACCAATGAATTTACCCAATCTGTAGGATAATCAACTTTCTCTACAATGTTCTGTTCAACCAATCTGTCCAGTTCTTGTTTGAGTCTATCTTGTAGTGCAAACGGTACTCGCCGTGGTGGGTGTACAACTGGAGTAGCGTTCTCAACAATCTTGATATATATGTGATGATTTCTGCTGACATCGGCATATTCCTTTGTGATGTCTGTTTTCTCCACGTTGTCTATGCGCTTGATGAGCTGCATTTTGATGGCTGCATCCAGTCCCAGCAAGTTCTGTCCACTTTTGACGACAATGAACTCGATCTTGTGTGAGATGCCACGATGGCACACTTTGATCACACACTTGCATCTCACATCTTGCATCTCACATCTCACATCTCGCATCTCGCATCTCGCATCTCACATCTCACATCTCGCATCTCGCATCTCACATCTCGCATCTCGCATCTCACATCTCGCATCTCGCATCTCACATCTCACATCTCGCATCTCGCATCTCACATCTCGCATCTCACATCTCACATCTTGCATCTCACATTTCGCATCTCACATCTCGCATCTCACATCTTGCATCTCACATCTCACATCTCACATCTCACATCTCGCATCTCACATCTCACATCTCGCATCTCGCATCTCACATCTCGCATCTCACATCTCACATCTTGCATCTCACATCTCACATCTCGCATCTCGCATCTCACATCTCACATCTCGCATCTCACATCTCGCATCTCGCATCTCACATCTCACATCTCGCATCTCGCATCTCACATCTCGCATCTCACATCTCACATCTTGCATCTCACATCTCACATCTCGCATCTCACATTTCCCATCTCGCATCTCGCATCTCGCATCTCACATCTCGCATCTCACATCTCCCCCCCCTCACATCTCGCATCTCACATCTTGCATCTTGCTTCTCACATCTCGCATCTCACATCTTGCATCTCGCATCTCGCATCTCGCATCTCACATCTTGCATCTTGCATCTCGCATCTCGCATCTCGCATCTCACATTTCCCATCTCGCATCTCGCATCTCGCATCTCACATCTCGCATCTCACATCTCCCCCCCTCACATCTCGCATCTCACATCTTGCATCTTGCATCACCCCTCTCACATCTCACATCTCACATCTTGCATCTCACATCTTGCATCTCACATCTCACATCTTGCATCTCACATCTCACATCTCACATCTCACATCTTGCATCTCACATCTCGCATCTCACATCTCGCATCTCACATCTCGCATCTCACATCTCCCCCCCTCACATCTCGCATCTCACATCTTGCATCTTGCATCACCCCTCTCACGTCTCACATCTCACATCTCACATCTCACATCTCACATCTTGCATCTCGCATCTCGCATCTCACATCTCGCATCTCCCATCTCCCATCTCGCATCTCACATCTCGCATCTCACATCTCCCCCCCTCACATCTCGCATCTCACATCTTGCATCTTGCATCACCCCTCTCACATCTCACATCTCACATCTTGCATCTCGCATCTCGCATCTCACATCTCGATCTCACATCTCGCATCTCACATCTCGCATCTGGCATCTGGCATCTCCCCTCTCACATCTCGCATCTCACATCTTGCATCTCCCCTCTCACATCTCCCCTCTCACATCTCGCGTCTCACATCTCGCATCTCACATCTCGCATCTCACATCTCGCATCTCACATCTCGCATCTCGCATCTCCCCTCTCACATCTCGCATCTCACATCTCGCATCTCGCATCTCACATCTCGCATCTCACATCTCGCATCTCACATCTCACATCTCGCATCTCCCCTCTCACATCTCCCCTCTCACATCTCACATCTCGCATCTCGCATCTCACATCTCGCATCTCGCATCTCCCATCTCGCATCTCGCATCTCACATCTCCCCTCTCACATCTCGCATCTCACATCTTGCATCTCCCCTCTCACATCTCCCCTCTCACATCTCGCGTCTCACATCTCCCCTCTCACATCTCGCATCTCACATCTCCCCTCTCGCATCCCGGGTGCGAGACCCGAAACCGCATAATTTTTTTCCTGACATTAAAAAATCTAATCTGACATCGGACTCGCTTGAAATGTATCAAAATTTTGCATTATCATCACGGGTCAAAAAGTGGATGTTTTCACCAGGTCTGGACCTGATAGCCAATGGCCAGTTTTCAGCCAGGGGTCCCGGGTTCGAGACCCGAAACGGCATAATTTTTTTCCCGACATCAAAAAATCTAATCTGACATTGGACTCGCTTGAAATATATCAAAATTTGGCATTATCATCACGGGTCAAAAAGTGGATGTTTTCATCAGGTCCGGACCTGATAGCCAACGGCCAGTTTTTACCAGGTCCGGACCTGATAGCCAGGGGTCCCGGGTGCGAGTTCCGAAACGGCATAATTTTTTTTCCCAACATCAAAAAATCTAATCTGACATCGGACTCGCTTGAAATGTATCAAAATTTTGCATTATGATCACGGGTCAAAAAGTGGATGTTTTCACCAGGTCCGGACCTGATAGCCAGCGGCCAGTTTTTACCAGGTCCGGACCCGATAGCCAGTGGTCCCAGGTTTGTTTGAGACCCAGAGCGGCAGTATTTTTTCCCAGATTCCAAAACTGCCACATTTTGACACGTGAGTCTAAAATAAAAATTCTGCTCCTCCGGGTCTCGAAACTGGGATTTCTAGCTCTCAGGTCCGGACCTGTTCCAAACTGCCACTTTTTGACACGTGTCTGAAAATTTATTTCATATATAATTTTGTCTTTTCAGAATTTGCTAGAAAACTAGAAAAAGAAGCTAGTGGATCCATGGAAGATTATGGCATGCTGTCAAGGTCTGGATCTAAATCATCGCACAGGTATGATGTCTAAATCTTTTCCCAGATTCAAAAAAGAAAATTTGACACCAGACTCACTTGAAATATATCCAAATTTTGCATTATTGTCACGGGTCAAAAAGTTGCAGTTTTCACCAGCTCCGGACCCGAGAGCCACTTTTTGTCACTTGAATCGAAAAAATCGAACTTTGGATTTCGACTTGTTATGTCTTGTTGTGACTTGTGATGACTTATGGTGTTTTATTTTGACTTGAGGTGACTTGTGATGACTTGAGTTGACTTGTGGTGACTTGTGATGACTTGTGGTGACTTGTGGTGACTTGTGGTGACTTGAGTTGACTTGTGGTGACTTGTGGGGACTTGTGATGACTTGAGTTGACTTGTGGTGACTTGTGACTTGTGATGACTTGTGGTGACTTGTTATGACTTGAGTTGACTTGTGGTGACTTGTGACTTGTGGTGACTTGTGGTGGCTTGTGGTGACTTGTGGTGACTTGTGATGAGTTGAGGTGACTTGTGTTGCCCTCTGGTGACGTGTGTTGCCCTCTGGTGACTTGTGATGAGTCAATAACCAACTGTGGCAAGACCCCAACAAACACTTAGAAGTTTTGGGTATTTTTTATACTGTACCATTTCATGTGGAGGAAATTATAGTTTTCCTCTGACTTTTGTACTGATTTGCAGGGTGATCGTTGTTCCGTGAACAAGCCCGGTATGAGGATGGATTACATCTTGTATGATACCAGGACTGGATTGCCGAGTGACTTGCCTTGAGAGTAGCCTGATACTGGCCAGCATACCAGGGACCAACATACACTACTCAGACCACACAGGTGTGGAAGCCCTCTTTGAAATGCAGAAGATCAAAGGTCAGTCCTACATCATTAATTTTTATTGAAAGGTGAACAAAGAAAAATTGACTGGAGTGAGATTTGAACGTATGACCTCCTGAGTGCCGTACAGGCGCTCTACCAACTGATCTATCTCACATCTCGCATCTCACATCTCACATCTTGCATCTCACATCTCACATCTCACATCTCGCATCTCACATCTCCCATCTCGCATCTCGCATCTCACATCTCGCATCTCACATCTCCCCCCCCCTCACATCTCGCATCTCACATCTTGCATCTTGCTTCTCGCATCTCGCATCTCACATCTCACATCTCCCCCCCTCACATCTCGCATCTCACATCTTGCATCTTGCATCACCCCTCTCACATCTCACATCTCACATCTCACATCTCACATCTTGCATCTCACATCTCGCATCTCACATCTCACATCTCACATCTCACATCTCACATCTCACATCTCACATCTCACATCTCACATCTTGCATCTCACATCTCACATCTCACATCTTGCATCTCGCATCTCGCATCTCACATCTCACATCTCACATCTCACATCTCACATCTCACATCTCACATCTCACATCTTGCATCTCACATCTCGCATCTCACATCTCACATCTCACATCTCACATCTTGCATCTCACATCTCACATCTCACATCTCGCATCTCGCATCTCACATCTCACATCTCACATCTCGCATCTCACATCTCACATCTCACATCTCACATCTCACATCTCACATCTCACATCTCACATCTCACATCTTGCATCTCACATCTCACATCTCACATCTCACATCTCACATCTCACATCTCGCATCTTGCATCTCGCATCTCACATCTCACATCTCACATCTCACATCTCACATCTCACATCTCACATCTTGCATCTCGCATCTCGCATCTCGCATCTCGCATCTCACATCTCACATCTCACATCTCACATCTCACATCTCACATCTCACATCTCACATCTTGCATCTCGCATCTCGCATCTCACATCTCACATCTCACATCTCACATCTCACATCTCACATCTCACATCTCACATCTCCCATCTTGCATCTCACATCTCACATCTCACATCTTGCATCTCGCATCTCGCATCTCGCATCTCGCATCTCGCATCTCACATCTCCCCCCCTCACATCTCGCATCTCACATCTTGCATCTTGCATCACCCCTCTCACATCTCACATCTCACATCTCACATCTCACATCTTGCATCTCACATCTCGCATCTCACATCTCGCATCTCACATCTCGCATCTCACATCTCCCCCCCTCACATCTCGCATCTCACATCTTGCATCTTGCATCACCCCTCTCACATCTCACATCTCACATCTCACATCTTGCATCTCACATCTCGCATCTCGCATCTCACATCTCGCATCTCCCATCTCCCATCTCGCATCTCACATCTCGCATCTCACATCTCCCCCCCTCACATCTCGCATCTCACATCTTGCATCTTGCATCACCCCTCTCACATCTCACATCTCACATCTTGCATCTCGCATCTCGCATCTCGCATCTCGCATCTCACATCTCGATCTCACATCTCGCATCTCACATCTCGCATCTGGCATCTCGCATCTCCCCTCTCACATCTCGCATCTCACATCTTGCATCTCCCCTCTCACATCTCCCCTCTCACATCTCGCGTCTCGCATCTCGCATCTCACATCTCGCATCTCGCATCTCACATCTCGCATCTCGCATCTCACATCTCCCCTCTCACATCTCACATCTCACATCTCACATCTCGCATCTCACATCTCGCATCTCGCATCTCACATCTCGCATCTCGCATCTCACATCTCCCCTCTCACATCTCACATCTCACATCTCACATCTCACATCTCACATCTCACATCTCACATCTCACATCTCACATCTCACATCTCGCATCTCACATCTCGCATCTCGCATCTCCCCTCTCACATCTCGCATCTCACATCTCACATCTCACATCTTGCATCTCACATCTCGCATCTCACATCTCACATCTCACATCTCGCATCTCCCCTCTCACATCTCACATCTCACATCTCACATCTCGCATCTCACATCTCGCATCTCGCATCTCCCCTCTCACATCTCGCATCTCACATCTCCCCTCTCACATCTCGCATCTCACATCTTGCATCTCCCCTCTCACATCTCCCCTCTCACATCTCGCGTCTCACATCTCCCCTCTCACATCTCCCCTCTCACATCTCCCCTCTCACATCTCGCATCTCACATCTTGCATCTCCCCTCTCACATCTCCCCTCTCACATCTCGCGTCTCACATCTCCCCTCTCACATCTCGCATCTCACATCTTGCATCTCCCCTCTCACATCTCCCCTCTCACATCTCGCGTCTCACATCTCCCCTCTCACATCTCCCCTCTCACATCTCACATCTCACATCTCCCCTCTCACATCTCGCATCTCCCCTCTTGCATCTCCCCTCTCACATCTCCCCTCTCACATCTCGCGTCTCACATCTCCCCTCTCACATCTCGCATCTCACATCTTGCATCTCCCCTCTCACATCTCCCCTCTCACATCTCGCGTCTCACATCTCCCCTCTCACATCTCCCCTCTCACATCTCGCGTCTCACATCTCCCCTCTCACATCTCGCATCTCACATCTCCCCTCTCACATCTCCCCTCTCACATCTCGCGTCTCACATCTCCCCTCTCACATCTCGCATCTCACATCTTGCATCTCCCCTCTCACATCTCCCCTCTCACATCTCGCGTCTCACATCTCCCCTCTCACATCTCGCATCTCACATCTTGCATCTCCCCTCTCACATCTCCCCTCTCACATCTCGCGTCTCACATCTCCCCTCTCACATCTCGCATCTCACATCTCCCCTCTCGCATCCCGGGTGCGAGACCCGAAACCGCATAATTTTTTTCCTGACATTAAAAAATCTAATCTGACATCGGACTCGCTTGAAATGTATCAAAATTTTGCATTATCATCACGGGTCAAAAAGTGGATGTTTTCACCAGGTCTGGACCTGATAGCCAATGGCCAGTTTTCAGCCAGGGGTCCCGGGTTCGAGACCCGAAACGGCATAATTTTTTTCCCGACATCAAAAAATCTAATCTGACATTGGACTCGCTTGAAATATATCAAAATTTGGCATTATCATCACGGGTCAAAAAGTGGATGTTTTCATCAGGTCCGGACCTGATAGCCAACGGCCAGTTTTTACCAGGTCCGGACCTGATAGCCAGGGGTCCCGGGTGCGAGTTCCGAAACGGCATAATTTTTTTTCCCAACATCAAAAAATCTAATCTGACATCGGACTCGCTTGAAATGTATCAAAATTTTGCATTATGATCACGGGTCAAAAAGTGGATGTTTTCACCAGGTCCGGACCTGATAGCCAACGGCCAGTTTTTACCAGGTCCGGACCCGATAGCCAGTGGTCCCAGGTTTGTTTGAGACCCAGAGCGGCAGTATTTTTTCCCAGATTCCAAAACTGCCACATTTTGACACGTGAGTCTAAAATAAAAATTCTGCTCCTCCGGGTCTCGAAACTGGGATTTCTAGCTCTCAGGTCCGGACCTGTTCCAAACTGCCACTTTTTGACACGTGTCTGAAAATTTATTTCATATATAATTTTGTCTTTTCAGAATTTGCTAGAAAACTAGAAAAAGAAGCTAGTGGATCCATGGAAGATTATGGCATGCTGTCAAGGTCTGGATCTAAATCATCGCACAGGTATGATGTCTAAATCTTTTCCCAGATTCAAAAAAGAAAATTTGACACCAGACTCACTTGAAATATATCCAAATTTTGCATTATTGTCACGGGTCAAAAAGTTGCAGTTTTCACCAGCTCCGGACCCGAGAGCCACTTTTTGTCACTTGAATCGAAAAAATCGAACTTTGGATTTCGACTTGTTATGTCTTGTTGTGACTTGTGATGACTTATGGTGTTTTATTTTGACTTGAGGTGACTTGTGATGACTTGAGTTGACTTGTGGTGACTTGTGATGACTTGTGGTGACTTGTGGTGACTTGTGGTGACTTGAGTTGACTTGTGGTGACTTGTGGGGACTTGTGATGACTTGAGTTGACTTGTGGTGACTTGTGACTTGTGATGACTTGTAGTGACTTGTTATGACTTGAGTTGACTTGTGGTGACTTGTGACTTGTGGTGACTTGTGGTGGCTTGTGGTGACTTGTGGTGACTTGTGATGAGTTGAGGTGACTTGTGTTGCCCTCTGGTGACGTGTGTTGCCCTCTGGTGACTTGTGATGAGTCAATAACCAACTGTGGCAAGACCCCAACAAACACTTAGAAGTTTTGTGGGTATTTTTTATACTGTACCATTTCATGTGGAGGAAATTATAGTTTTCCTCTGACTTTTGTACTGATTTGCAGGGTGATCGTTGTTCCGTGAACAAGCCCGGTATGAGGATGGATTACATCTTGTATGATACCAGGACCGGATTGCCGAGTGACTTGCCTTGAGAGTAGCCTGATACTGGCCAGCATAGGACCAACATACACTACTCAGACCACACAGGTGTGGAAGCCCTCTTTGAAATGCAGAAGATCAAAGGTCAGTCCTACATCATTAGTTTTTATTGAAAGGTGAACAAAGAATAATTGACTGGAGCAGGATTCGAACCTGTGACCTCCTGAATACTGTACAGGCGCTCTACCAACTGAGCTATCCAGCCCTACATTGGTGGTTTCCCTAAATGTCAATTATCTTTGTTCGTTTGGCAGTCAGAAGCCATGAAACCATGCACATAGGCCTACTGCTTCAGTCAGTTTCCCTTGTGAATATTTGATGATTATCATAATTATTTTTATATTATATTTGTACATCAGTTGAGCTGAGCCTTGGTCTGAACTATGCAAACCTGTTTTATGGTTTTATTGTGTATAATTATTTCAATATTTATTGCAATCATGACCTGCAGTGAATATTGTCAAAGTATTCAATCAAGATTGTAAATTGAGCATTGAGTGAGTGAAATAACCTGGAGCCAATTTAATTTAACTGCTAAGCACAAACATTTGCTTAGCACAAAAATGTCTTGCCCAATACAAAAGCAAACAACCATTAAAAGTTGCATTTGATATTCATGGTCAATGAACAACAGCTAAAGAACAATCACAAGTGATACACAACACATTCAAATGTTTTTTTATTAAGACAGAAATGTCATGCTTAGCAAATGTTTGTGCTAAGCAGCGCCGTAAAATTGGCCCCTGTTTATTGCTAATAGTGGCAAGGTTGAGAAGTATTGGTGTACAGCCAATACACAGTGTTTTCAGAAACAAGTTTTGTTGTTGTTCATCTTTCTCTGTTATTATTTCTTTGACTGAATACTGTAGGTCTAGGATCCAACGTTTCAGGCACCGAGGAGGAGCATCTCTCTGGCTACTGGAAATCCTTCTGTATATCAATAATTTCAACCTGGTCACTGAGGAACAGCATGTCTAGTACCTCATGTCCTCATTCGTCATCTTTCTCCTACTGATGTGCTTGTGGCTGGGTTGACTCTTCCACTGTTGCACCAGCCGGTCTGCTCCTGTTTTGTGCTCTAGAGCTCTAGAGGTGCAATCCAATAAATTATCAGATGATGACGACATCCTAAAATCAATATGACGACATCCTAAGATAATTTATCACGGGATGACGACATCCTAAAATCAATATGACGACATCCTAAGATAATTTATCACGGGATGACGACATCCTAAAATCAATATGACGACATCCTGAGATAATTTATCACGGGATGACGACATCCTAAAATCAAGATGACGACATCCTGAGATAATTTATTACGGGACGTTGACATCCTAAAATCAAGATGACGACTTCTTGAGATAATTTATCACGGGATGATGACATCCTAAAATCAAGATATCATCATCCCAAGATGCTTAGTCTCAAGATTTCAACAAGTTGGATGGCACCTCTAGGGTTCCATACATTTACATTTCTAAAACTGAATTTATTACGATTGTCAAAGTGCCTGAACCAAAGAAATTAATTTGTACAAATGCACAATTTGAAGTGAATCAAGAATCTATAATCCTATTTATTCTTTTCTTACTGGCTGTATAGAAATTGATATAAATCTATCACAACATTATTATAGCTGAAGAAAGTATCAAAATATGTAACAATGATGTGCGCCAATATGAATGATGACCACAAATCTTGCAGAAATGGTTATACAATACAGTGGAATGTCACTACAACAAACATGGCAGGATTCACAGAAATTGTCCATTATAGTGGTCATTTGTACACAAAATTGGGAGCCAAGGATGATGTTCAGTATAGCCCAATGTTCATTGTAGCAGCGTTCCACTGTACTGTACTTTTTATTCTACATTGTATAAACTCAATAAGTTACATGTATAATGTTCATGTACAGCTTTAGACACATCAGTGTCTATTACTGAACATTGACATATTGTGTATGCTTTAGTGTTTGGAATGCTTGTTGTTTCAATTCAGGGCTTTTAGGCTTTGAGAAAGATCATGGTTTGATGGAAATGTCAGTTGCCTTGATATATTTCAGGTCATTCTTGTGGTTGATGAGCAGTTTGCTGCATTTTATCACTCATATATTTTAATGTATATTTATTCAGATTGACTTCAATATACATCATTATCAGTGTGTATGTCTGGTTTTTCAACTGACTGAATTGCAATGCAACATTTGATCAGGTTCGAATCCTGCTCTAGTCAATATAACTTTGTCCATCATTCTACAATATTTATCATGTCAGAGTCTACAGAATGGTTGTAGTATGTACGAACTGTAGTATTGCAAATGGAAGTGTGTATCTATGTCAAGTTTAGCAAAGACACTACATTACAATAATGTGTGAAGAAACTTTCAAGCTGTATTATCTTAAATTTGACATGTTTTCCTCTTTCAAAATTATGTCAGTTGTCTGGGCCTAATTGCATCAAATGTTGGAATTAGGGGCGCAATTTTAGCAATGCCAAATTTAATTTTAATTTTAATTTTCTGCCCTTATGACATCTCAGTCGACTAAAGGAACTAGCACTGACAAGGGATGCAAAATCCTTTTCCATGACTTAGTGAATAAATCTGGGCTAGAGAGAAGGAACGGGAGGGAGGGAGGGGTTTCAACACGCACGCTCTTTATGGACACATGGCCATATTTGCATTCATTCATGCGAAAAATCAGTCAGGTGTGAAAAAATCCACATTTGAAGGCAGATATCTCTGTCATCCCTTGCTCATTTTCCCTGTAGTTTCTAGAAATGTGATTGATTCTTTAAAATTAAATTATCGTTGTGCAAATTACTTTTTGATAGCCTTGATTCATTATATTGTCTTTATTCATTCATGCATGAAGTACGTATCATATGAATAATATCAAATGAAAGCTGAGGAACTAAGCTTTCCAGATATGTGTCATTTATTATTCAAAAGTAAAATTAAAATAGGATTAAACATTGACAAATCTCGGTTTCGTTTTATCTGGGACACCCTGTAAATATTCAGGCTCAAGTATTATTCTCAACGCTCTCTTTTGAATTCTTTCAAGCAAATAACTTTGACATTTAGATAGCCATTCCATACAGGTGTGGCATATTCAGTTGTGGAATTTGGTCATAATTTTATGAAATTTGGTCATGTTTTGACAGAATCCTTTATACTTGGCAAAGTTAGCTCCCCATGGATTACACTGTTCTATGTTACAATCTATGCTGTATTTGGTTGCTCTCATTATGATATTCATAATTCAAATTCAATCAAACATTTTGAAAATTGGGCTTGTTCACAAGTTGAAATTCTGAGAAGGATTCTGGCACTAATTTATTCATAGATTAGTCCAATCATAGATAAGGAGTTTAAACATACTTTTAACCATATCATGTGATATTCAAATAAATGATTTGAAACGATGGCAAGTAACACAAATATCATGTCTTGAGTTTCATTCATTACTGAGTCTGAGTATAATGAGCAAAAATAATTTTGATCTTTGGAAGATCAAAAATCATGTGAAAGGATTTATAAATACTGTGGGCAATTTTGATTGTTTCCTTTAAAATGTGGGCACCAAATGGGACTGGGAATTTCATGGAAGACTGCTTTTGTATCTTTCTTTACCATGAATCTGCATTTCTTTGACAAAACCAAAGTATGATATTACCTTTAGTACATTTAGGATGATTTTAAGTCACAACCTAAACACCTTCCATTTAACATAAAACTGGGTTTAATGTCTGTTGGCCTCCAATACCAAGATAAATAATGGAATCGTGGTGCAATTTTTATTTAAAAACCTAAATCTCAGTGTCTGTTGCTCATGAAATG
Organism: Astropecten irregularis; assembly: GCA_963971285.1. NCBI lineage: Eukaryota > Metazoa > Echinodermata > Asteroidea > Paxillosida > Astropectinidae > Astropecten > Astropecten irregularis. Next base: position 11,915,167 of record OZ020246.1, read on the forward strand.
TGATGTCAATCCAAATCGAAGATGACATCATTATGACTTCATCAATAATTGATCCAAGCGAGAGACCTCACGCCCCCACCCCCCATGCACACACCCACACATTTCAATATAGTAGGAATAATTTTTTTAGAATGAAAGTTTCATTCAACATCACTGTTGACTCTATGAAAGTTTCCAAAGACAATTAATTTGATTTGAAGACCCCAGCTTGTAATAGCTTGCATGGTTTCATTGGAGAGTTCATTTTAATTGTTTAGGCCAAATTTTATCAATTTTCTTCTTCCCCATCTAAGTATTTTTTTTAATTATTGATGCAAAGGTAGTATCATACTTCGGTAGCATATACCGAAACAGAAATCTGCAAGGTTTACTTATAACTTGCAGGGTATACAGATGGTGTTGGTAGAAATGTAGTGTTAGAATTTTTCTGCCTGAACTTGTATTTATCCAGTGACTAAAATGATTTTTGATCTTTTGAAGATTAAAAGTGGAAACAATTAAAAGCGGAATAAAAATGATAAAAAAAAATACTGTGGCCGTTTCTCATTGTTTTTTTCAAAAGTGGGCACCGTATGTGACTGAAACTTTCACAGATGACTGTTTTTGCATCTTTTTTGATATTTTTGCCCATAAAACTGCATTTCTTTGACAAAAAAGTCTGATATTACCTTTAAGTATTCGTATAATTATTGATCCTATCGTTTTTTTATTTTTGTGTGATTTATTTGTTTTATAAGTTGAATTGGCAGCATATTAGAAATAATTGGCACTGCTGATCCTATACTGCTATAATTATATTCTGAAGTAAAAACGACCTAAACGGATAGCGAACATCCGACGCATGAGGGCGCTATTGTTGTAAACACACACGCATTCATATGAGATACCATGTGTACATCAGCTCCTGCATTGAACGATTTGAGGAGATTTTTGTCTGCTTTCCTGCCCGAGTCCTAAGCAGAAGAGGCATTTTCCAGGTGAGTCTTGGTCTGAGGTTTACTAGAGATTATCTCAAATACACCTTTAGCTCAAAACCGAAGTATTTTTGTGGCTTTTTTGCAGCAAATTTTAAATGGCACTTCAACTTGTACAAGAATTGCACTGACGACCATCATTTGTGCACAACTCTATGGAACCAGCAGAGGGCGTTTTGAGATAAATTGCCCCTGCTGCATTCAAAGTGTATCATTGCAGGTCTGAAAATGCATGTAAAACTCACTTTTTAGATCTATCCCAGTGTTACACAGCTGAGATTGAAGTTTATCATAACTTCAGTAAGGATAACCCTTTTTTCTTAAGGTTGATGGCCTACATGTACACACATGTATAAGTAACTTTGTTACTGGTACTTGTGGTAGCATACTAGACCCAGTAACTGGGGCGCTGAACTCCCTATTTTACTTTTGGGGTTGACGGTCGGTCTAGCGCCCCAGTGAATTATATTGCTCCAGATGTGTCGTACACAGGAAAAACAAAATTTCACGGCACTTTCGCCGAAAATGTGCCCAAATTACACCAAAAACAGAATTGAAACTCACTCCATTGCTTCTACGAAAGTCAAAGATTAAATACAGCATATTCATTTGTACTCACGATCATTCCTTTTGATGAAACTCGACCTTTTCTGACGAATGTCCAGACGAGAACGTCAAAAACAGAATTTAATTTGTGTGGCTCTGCTCCACACAAAATGGCGGTCCTACGTCATCGCATGAATATTCATTTTGGTAATTTCCATACTATGCGGACGTGTCGATACGTAGATCACTTTGCCTCGGCAAAATTCTCGGCCCCATAACAACAGTGCCGTTTGTGACAAGCGCCGCGCTGATTGGTCAATGCGCAAGGCAGTGCTCGTGACGTCACAGAAACCATGTGCTGGCCCAACTCGTTACGCACGCACGTAGGGCCGTTGCAGAGTGCAGACACGTACGGAGCACGCATTACGCGATGTGCCTATTCAAGCACACTCGGTGTACGACTACGAAACGACCAACGGTCGGCCGTACGACAACTCGGGCGACCATGCACAACCAACAGACCCAACACATGTTGCTATGAATATTCAACGACCTACAATCACGCTCAGATGGTGGCGCAGTTTCGCGGTAAAATGGCAACAAAAGCTGACCAAAGTTCAAATATACGACTGCAGAGTCCGTGAGTTCTCGAACATCGGCGGGTGACACCCACCACAAAAAATGGTCAAAAGGTCGTTTTTGGTTCCATTCAAAAGATCGTGGCATGGTCTGTCAATGATTCGAGTTGCTGAGTATGTGCCCATGTGCGTCAGTTTCATTCATGAAAACTTCCATTTTTGGTCAGTGCGATGACGTCACATAATGAGATGATCGCGACCCCCTCTTTTGGCCGTTTCGTGCCAATTCGTGTAAGGGATTTTTCGCTGTGCGCGGAGGGAAAGTGATCTACGTATCGACACGTCCGCATAGTATGGAAATTACCAAAATGAATATTCATGCGATGACGTAGGACCGCCATTTTGTGTGGAGCAGAGCCACACAAATTAAATTCCGTTTTTGACGTTCTCGTCTGGACATTCGTCAGAAAAGGTCGATTTTCATCAAAAGGAATGATCGTGAGTACAAATGAATATGCTGTATTTAATCTTTGACTTTCGTAGAAGCAATGGAGCGAGTTTCAATTCGGTTTGTGATGTTTTTGGTGTAATTTGGGGACATTTTCGGCGAAAGTGCCGTGAAATTTTGTTTTTCCTGTGTACGACACATCTGGAGCAATATAATTCACTGGGGCGCTAGACCGACCGTCAACCCCAAAATTAAAAAAGGGAGTTCAGCGCCCAAGTTACTGGGTCTAGTAGCATACCAAAACAGAAATCTTCAAAAATGTACCTATAACTTACACCTGGGTATAAAGATGGTGATGGTAGAAACATACTGTGGAAAGAATTCCACTGACGGCCATTACCATGATTACGGAAACAGGATTATTTACTCCAAGAGCTAGCTTATTGGATGCAGGTCATGAGAAACTTCAATCTCAGGTGTGTATACTGGGGTAGCATATCTGAAAAGTGAGATTTTCAGTGTTTTTTGTCCTACAATAATACACTTCGAATGCAGCGATAGCCATTTTTCACATAACGCCCTCTAGCTGTCAGTCCCATTGGTTTGTGCACAAGTGATGGCCGTCAGTGGAATTCTTTCCCATACATGTACTGTTACCGTATACCATTAACATTTTGGGTCTGAGTCGGCTTGGGTCTGAGTTGGCTTGGGTCTGAGTCGGCTTGGGTTTGATTTGGCTTTGGTCTGAGTCGGCTTGGGTCTGAGTCGGCTTGGGTCTGAGTCGGCTTGGGTCTGAGTCGGCTTGGGTCTGAGTCGGCTTGGGTCTGAGTCGGCTTGGGTCTGAGTCGGCTTGGGTCCGAGTCGGCTTGGGTCTGAGTCGGCTTGGGTCTGAGTCGGCTTGGGTCTGAGTCGGCTTGGGTCTGAGTCGGCTTGGGTCTGAGTCGGCTTGGGTCTGAGTCGGCTTGGGTCTGAGTCGGCTTGGGTCATCAAATTGCGATGAAGTCATACCGAATTTGAATAGATGATTTTTTTTTTATAATTTCATTAATTATGTTGTATTTGTGTATTTCTTTGTGGGGACAGATTCTACGGACCATGATCCTTTCACCACTGTATCTGATTCCAGACGAGGTTTAATTACTTGCAATTCCCTTCCCTGGCTCATTCTGATGTGTGCTAACAAATTGAAGGAACTCCTTGCGGTACAAATGAGTAAGTGACATCTATAATTAATATTCTACATTATTGTTTGCAAACTGGAAATAATGAATCAGAAAGTGCAAACAGTAAATAAGTTCGTTGTAATGTGCAAATGTATTTCACGAGATAGATGCCACAAGTTTTGGACAGGAATCGGCCAGACTACAACCGTCATGAATAGAATGAACAACACAACACAAGTGATGGCCGTCAGTGAAATTCTTTCCCTTTTAAAAATCAAAATTAAAAGTGAAAAGATTTTTAAAATACTGTGGGTGTTTTTTCATTGTTTTCTCAAAAATTGGGCACCATTATGGGACTGACATTTTCTCAGATGACTGTTGTTGGGTCTGAGTCGGCTTGGGTCTGAGTTGGCTTGGGTCTGAGTTGGCTTGGGTCTGCGTCGGCTTGGGTCTGAGTCGGCTTGGGTCTGAGTCGGCTTGTGTCTGAGTAGGCTTTTGTCTGAGTTGTCTTGGGTCTGAGTCGGCTTGGGTCTTAGTCGGCTTGTGTCTGAGTAGGCTTTTGTCTGAGTTGGCTTGGGTCTGAGTCGGCTTGGGTCTGAGTCGGCTTGGGTCTGAGTCGGCTTGGGTCTGAGTTGGCTTGGGTCTGAGTCGGCTTGGGTCATCGTTTTGCGATGAAGTCATCCCAAATTTGAACAGATGATTTTTTTTATAATTTCATTAATTATGTTGTATTTGTGTATTTCTTTGTGGGGACAGATTCTGCAGACCATCCTTTCACCACTGTATCTGACTCCAGATGAGGTTGAATTACTTGCAATTCCCTTCCCTGGCTCATTCTGACTTGTGCTGACAAATTGAAGGAACTCCTTGAGGTACAAATGAGTAAGTGACATCCACAATTAATCTTGTACATTATTGTTTGCACACTGGAAATAATGAATCAGAAAGTGCAAACAGTAAATGTAAAGTACGTTGTAATGTTTAAATGTATTGGACGAGTTTTGTGCAGGAGCCGGCCAGACTACAACCGTCATAGCACAACAATGGGAAGACCAGTTGAGTTGCTTTTATGTCACTCGATTTGGAGCATCCTCATCAGCTACATTTGGGTGTAACCTGCAGCTCGATAGCATGTTTATTTGCGGATAACTCGTCCACTACGTGTAATGCTTACTTCTGAAACTGTTACCGAGAATAAAAATTAAAGACAAAATTTTAAACTCTAGTGTAAAAAAAAATGTCTGCTCCTAGTGCATTCTTTATGACGCCAGCTCGACTATTTTCTCGCATAGCGTGTCGTACTATATACTTGGATTTTCAGCCATGAAATCTGGCACAATCCATATAGTCTTGTAGAGAACATCTGCAGGTCTACGTTTTCGTACATGTTTCGGCTCGATAGCTTCAGTATTGAAGGAGAAATTTCAAACAATAGCTTACAAAAGTGTCTCATGTTGTTAGTGCAGTGTGGTGCGTGTAGCCTGTGGTGATATACTTGGATTTTCGGCCATGAACATGACTTTGGAATTTGGCACAGCTCATACTTTCCTGTAGAGTACATCTGAGGCTACATTTCGTGCAAGTTTCAGCTCGATTGCCTCAGTATTGAGGGAGAAATTTCAAACTCTAGGGGCGCTAGACCGACCGTCAACCCCAAAATTAAAAAAGGGAGTTCAGCGCCCAAGTTACTGGGTCTAGTAGCATACCAAAACAGAAATCTTCAAAAATGTACCTATAACTTACACCTGGGTATAAAGATGGTGATGGTAGAAACATACTGTGGAAAGAATTCCACTGACGGCCATTACCATGATTACGGAAACAGGATTATTTACTCCAAGAGCTAGCTTATTGGATGCAGGTCATGAGAAACTTCAATCTCAGGTGTGTATACTGGGGTAGCATATCTGAAAAGTGAGATTTTCAGTGTTTTTTGTCCTACAATAATACACTTCGAATGCAGCGATAGCCATTTTTCACATAACGCCCTCTAGCTGTCGGTCCCATTGGTTTGTGCACAAGTGATGGCCGTCAGTGGAATTCTTTCCCATACATGTACTGTTACCGTATACCATTAACATTTTGGGTCTGAGTCGGCTTGGGTCTGAGTCGGCTTGGGTCTGAGTTGGCTTGGGTTTGATTTGGCTTGGGTCTGAGTCGGCTTGGGTCTGAGTCGGCTTGGGTCTGAGTCGGCTTGGGTCTGAGTCGGCTTGGGTCTGAGTCGGCTTGGGTCTGAGTCGGCTTGGGTCTGAGTCGGCTTGGGTCTGAGTCGGCTTGGGTCTGAGTCGGCTTGGGTCTGAGTCGGCTTGGGTCTGAGTCGGCTTGGGTCTGAGTCGGCTTGGGTCTGAGTCGGCTTGGGTCATCAAATTGCGATGAAGTCATACCGAATTTGAATAGATGATTTTTTTAAAATAATTTCATTAATTATGTTGTATTTGTGTATTTCTTTGTGGGGACAGATTCTACGGACCATGATCCTTTCACCACTGTATCTGATTCCAGACGAGGTTTAATTACTTGCAATTCCCTTCCCTGGCTCATTCTGATGTGTGCTAACAAATTGAAGGAACTCCTTGCGGTACAAATGAGTAAGTGACATCTACAATTAATATTCTACATTATTGTTTGCACACTGGAAATAATGAATCAGAAAGTGCAAACAGTAAATAAGTTCGTTGTAATGTGCAAATGTATTTCACGAGATAGATGCCACAAGTTTTGGACAGGAGTCGGCCAGACTACAACCGTCATGAATAGAATGAACAACACAACACAAGTGATGGCCGTCAGTGAAATTCTTTCCCTTTTAAAGATCAAAATTAAAAGTGAAAAGATTTTTAAAATACTGTGGGTGTTTTTTCATTGTTTTCTCAAAAATAGGGCACCATTATGGGACTGACATTTTCTCAGATGACTGGTGTTTGGTCTGAGTTGGCTTTGGGCTGAGTTGGCTTGGGTCTGAGTTGGCTTGGGTCTGAGTTGGCTTGGGTCCGTCAGTATGCTTGGGTCTGAGTTGTCTTGGGTCTGAGTTGGCTTGGGTCTGAGTTGGCTTGGGTCTGAGTCAGCTTGTGTCTGAGTCGGCTTGGGTCTGAGTTGGCTTGGGTCTGAGTTGGCTTGGGTCTTAGTTGGCCTGGGTCTGAGTTGGCTTGGGTCTGAGTCGGCTTGGGTCTCAGTCGGCTTGGGTCTGAGTCGGCTTGGGTCTGAGTCGGCTTGGGTCTGAGTCGGCTTGTGTCTGAGTAGGCTTTTGTCTGAGTTGGCTTGGGTCTGAGTCGGCTTGCGTCTTAGTCGGCTTGTGTCTGAGTAGGCTTTTGTCTGAGTTGGCTTGGGTCTGAGTCGGCTTGGGTCTGAGTCGGCTTGGGTCTGAGTTGGCTTGGGTCTGAGTTGGCTTGGGTCTGAGTCGGCTTGGGTCATCGTTTTGCGATGAAGTCATACCGAATTTGAATAGATGATTTTGTTTTTATAATTTCATTAATTATGTTGTATTTGTGTATTTCTTTGTGGGGACAGATTCTGCAGACCATCCTTTCACCACTGTATCTGACTCCAGATGAGGTTGAATTACTTGCAATTCCCTTCCCTGGCTCATTCTGATGTGTGCTAACAAATTGAAGGAACTCCTTGCGGTACAAATGAGTAAGTGACATCCACAATTAATCTTGTACATTATTGTTTGCACACTGGAAATAATGAATCAGAAAGTGCAAACAGTAAATGTAAAGTACGTTGTAATGTTTAAATGTATTGGACGAGTTTTGTGCAGGAGCCGGCCAGACTACAACCGTCATAGCACAACAATGGGAAGACCAGTTGAGTTGCTTTTATGTCACTCGATTTGGAGCATCCTCATCAGCTACATTTGGGTGTAACCTGCAGCTCGATAGCATGTTTATTTGCGGATAACTCGTCGACTACGTGTAATGCTTACTTCTGAAACTGTTACCGAGAATAAAAATTAAAGACAACATTTTAAACTCAAGTGTAAAAAAAAATGTCTGCTCCTAGTGCATTCTTTATGATGCCAGCTCAGCTATTTTCTCGCATAGCGTGTCGTACTATATACTTGGATTTTCAGCCATGAAAATGGCTTTGGAATATGGCACAATCCATATAGTCTTGTAGAGAACATCTGCAGGTCTACGTTTTCGTACATGTTTCGGCTCGATAGCTTCAGTATTGAAGGAGAAATTTCAAACAATAGCTTACAAAAGTGTCTCATGTTGTTAGTGCAGTGTGGTGCGTGTAGGCTGTGGTGATATACTTGGATTTTTGGCCATGAACATGACTTTGGAATTTGGCACAGCTCATACTTTCCTGTAGAGTACATCTGGGGCTACATTTCGTGCAAGTTTCACCTCGATTGCCTCAGTATTGAGGGAGAAATTTCAAACTCTAGCAGAAAAAAGTGTCTCATAGTCTAAGTGCAGTTTTTTTTGCTGCCTGCTCTGCTGTTTTGTCGCATAGCGTGTGGTGCTATACTTGGATTTTCGGCCATGAACATGACTTTGGAATTTGGCACAGCTCACATTTCCCTGTAGAGTACATCTGGGGCTACATTTCGTGCAAGTTTCACCTCGATTGCCTCAGTATTGAGGGAGAAATTTCAAACTCTAGCAGAAAAAAGTGTCTCATAGTCTAAGTGCAGTTTTTTTTGCTGCCTGCTCTGCTGTTTTGTCGCATAGCGTGTGGTGCTATACTTGGATTTTCGGCCATGAACATGACTTTGGAATTTGGCACAGCTCATACTTTCCCGTAGAGTACATCTGGGGCTACATTTCGTGCAAGTTTCAGCACGATTGCCTCTGTATTGAGGGAGACATTTCAAACTCTAACAGAAAAAAGTGTCTCATAGTCTAAGTGCAGGGTTTTTTTTTGCCGCGTGCTCTGCCGTTTTGTCGCATAGCGTGTGGTGCTATACTTGGATTTTCGGCCATGAACATGACTTTGGAATTTGGCACAGCTCATACTTTCCCGTAGAGTACATCTGGGGCTACATTTCGTGCAAGTTTTAGCTCGATTCCCTAAGTATTGAGGGAGAAATTTCAAACTCTAACAGAAAAAAGTGTCTCGTAGTCTAAGTGCAGGGTTTTTTTTGCCGCGTGCTCTGCCGTTTTGTCGCATAGCGTGTGGTGCTATACTTGGATTTTCGGCCATGAACATGACTTTGGAATTTGGCACTGCTCATACTTTCCTGTAGAGTACATCTGGGGCTACATTTCGTGCAAGTTTCAGCTCGATTGCCTCAGTATTGAGGGAGAAATTTCAAACTCTAGCAGAAAAAAGTGTCTCCTAGTCTAAGTGCAGTTTTTTTGCCGACTGCTCTGCCGTTTTGTCGCATAGCGTGTGGTGCTATACTTGGATTTTCTTCCATGAACATGACTTTGGAATTTGGCACAGCTCATACTTTCATTTAGAGTACATCTGGGGCTACATTTCGTGCAAGTTTCAGCTCGATTGCCTCAGTATTGAGGGAGAAATTTCAAACTCTAGCAGAAAAAAGTGTCTCCTAGTCTAAGTGCAGTTTTTTTGCCGACTGCTCTGCCGTTTTGTCGCATAGCGTGTGGTGCTATACTTGGATTTTCGGCCATGAACATGACTTTGGAATTTGGCACAGCTCATACTTTCCTGTAGAGTACATCTGGGGTTACATTTCGTGCAAGTTTCAGCTCGATTGCCTCTGTATTGAGGGAGAAATTTCAAACTCTAGCAGAAAAAAGTGTCTCCTAGTCTAAGTGCAGTTTTTTTGCCGACTGCTCTGCCGTTTTGTCGCATAGCGTGTGGTGCTATACTTGGATTTTCGGCCATGAACATGACTTTGGAATTTGGCACAGCTCATACTTTCCTGTAGAGTACATCTGGGGCTACATTTCGTGCAAGTTTCAGCTCGACTGCCTAAGTATTGAGTGGGAAATTTCAAACTCTAGCAGAAAAAAGTGTCTCCTAGTCTAAGCGCAGATTTTTTGCCGACTGCTCTGCCGTTTTGTCGCATAGCGTGTGGTGCTATACTTGGATTTTCGGCCATGAACATGACTTTGGAATTTGGCACAGCTCATACTTTCCTGTAGAGTACATCTGGGGCTACATTTCGTGCAAGTTTCAGCTCGATTGCCTCTGTATTGAGGGAGAAATTTCAAACTCTAGCAGAAAAAAGTGTCTCCTAGTCTAAGTGCAGTTTTTTTGCCGACTGCTCTGCCGTTTTGTCGCATAGCGTGTGGTGCTATACTTGGATTTTCGGCCATGAACATGACTTTGGAATTTGGCACAGCTCATACTTCCCTGTAGAGTACATCTGGGGCTACATTTCGTGCAAGTTTCAGCTCGATTGCCTCAGTATTGAGGGAGAAATTTCAAACTCTAGCAGAAAAAAGTGTCTCCTAGTCTAAGTGCAGTTTTTTTGCCGACTGCTCTGCCGTTTTGTCGCATAGCGTGTGGTGCTATACTTGGATTTTCGGCCATGAACATGACTTTGGAATTTGGCACAGCTCATACTTTCATTTAGAGTACATCTGGGGTTACATTTCGTGCAAGTTTCAGCTCGATTGCCTCTGTATTGAGGGAGAAATTTCAAACTCTAGCAGAAAAAAGTGTCTCCTAGTCTAAGTGCAGTTTTTTTGCCGACTGCTCTGCCGTTTTGTCGCATAGCGTGTGGTGCTATACTTGGATTTTCGGCCATGAACATGACTTTGGAATTTGGCACAGCTCATACTTTCCTGTAGAGTACATCTGGGGTTACATTTCGTGCAAGTTTCAGCTCGATTGCCTCTGTATTGAGGGAGACATTTCAAACTTTAGCAGAAAAAAGTGTCTCCTAGTCTAAGTGCAGTTTTTTTGCCGACTGCTCTGCCGTTTTGTCGCATAGCGTGTGGTGCTATACTTGGATTTTCAGCCATGAACATGACTTTGGAATTTGGCACAGCTCATACTTTCCTGTAGAGTACATCTGGGGCTACATTTCGTGCAAGTTTCAGCTCGACTGCCTAAGTATTGAGTGGGAAATTTCAAACTCTAGCAGAAAAAAGTGTCTCCTAGTCTAAGCGCAGATTTTTTGCCGACTGCTCTGCCGTTTTGTCGCATAGCGTGTGGTGCTATACTTGGATTTTCGGCCATGAACATGACTTTGGAATTTGGCACTGCTCATACTTTCCTGTAGAGTACATCTGGGGCTACATTTCGTGCAAGTTTCAGCTCGATTGCCTCTGTATTGAGGGAGAAATTTCAAACTCTAACAGAAAAAAGTGTCTCTTAGTCTAAGTGCAGGGTTTTTTTTGCCGCGTGCTCTGCCGTTTTGTCGCATAGCGTGTGGTGCTATACTTGGATTTTCGGCCATGAACATGACTTTGGAATTTTGCACTGCTCATACTTACCTGTAGAGAACATCTGGGGCTACATTTCGTGCAAGTTTTAGCTCGATTGCCTAAGTATTGAGGGAGAAATTTCAAACTCTAACAGAAAAAAGTGTCTCGTAGTCTAAGTGCAGGGTTTTTTTTGCCGCGTGCTCTGCCGTTTTGTCGCATAGCGTGTGGTGCTATACTTGGATTTTCGGCCATGAACATGACTTTGGAATTTGCCACTGCTCATACTTTCCTGTAGAGTACATCTGGGGCTACATTTCGTGCAAGTTTTAGCTCGATTGCCTAAGTATTGAGGGAGAAATTTCAAACTCTAGCAGAAAAAAGTGTCTCCTAGTCTAAGCGCAGATTTTTTGCCGACTGCTCTGCCGTTTTGTCGCATAGCGTGTGGTGCTATACTTGGATTTTCGGCCATGAACATGACTTTGGAATTTGGCACAGCTCATACTTTCCTGTAGAGTACATCTGGGGTTACATTTCGTGCAAGTTTCAGCTCGATTGCCTCTGTATTGAGGGAGACATTTCAAACTTTAGCAGAAAAAAGTGTCTCCTAGTCTAAGTGCAGTTTTTTTGCCGACTGCTCTGCCGTTTTGTCGCATAGCGTGTGGTGCTATACTTGGATTTTCAGCCATGAACATGACTTTGGAATTTGGCACAGCTCATACTTTCCTGTAGAGTACATCTGGGGCTACATTTCGTGCAAGTTTCAGCTCGACTGCCTAAGTATTGAGTGGGAAATTTCAAACTCTAGCAGAAAAAAGTGTCTCCTAGTCTAAGCGCAGATTTTTTGCCGACTGCTCTGCCGTTTTGTCGCATAGCGTGTGGTGCTATACTTGGATTTTCGGCCATGAACATGACTTTGGAATTTGCACTGCTCATACTTTCCTGTAGAGTACATCTGGGGCTACATTTCGTGCAAGTTTCAGCTCGATTGCCTCTGTATTGAGGGAGAAATTTCAAACTCTAACAGAAAAAAGTGTCTCATAGTCTAAGTGCAGGGTTTTTTTTGCCGCGTGCTCTGCCGTTTTGTCGCATAGCGTGTGGTGCTATACTTGGATTTTCGGCCATGAACATGACTTTGGAATTTTGCACTGCTCATACTTACCTGTAGAGAACATCTGGGGCTACATTTCGTGCAAGTTTTAGCTCGATTGCCTAAGTATTGAGGGAGAAATTTCAAACTCTAACAGAAAAAAGTGTCTCGTAGTCTAAGTGCAGGGTTTTTTTTGCCGCGTGCTCTGCCGTTTTGTCGCATAGCGTGTGGTGCTATACTTGGATTTTCGGCCATGAACATGACTTTGGAATTTTGCACTGCTCATACTTACCTGTAGAGAACATCTGGGGCTACATTTCGTGCAAGTTTTAGCTCGATTGCCTAAGTATTGAGGGAGAAATTTCAAACTCTAACAGAAAAAAGTGTCTCGTAGTCTAAGTGCAGGGTTTTTTTTGCCGCGTGCTCTGCCGTTTTGTCGCATAGCGTGTGGTGCTATACTTGGATTTTCAGCCATGAACATGACTTTGGAATTTGGCACAGCTCATACTTTCATTTAGAGTACATCTGGGGCTACATTTCGTGCAAGTTTCAGCTCGATTGCCTCAGTATTGAGGGAGAAATTTCAAACTCTAGCAGAAAAAAGTGTCTCCTAGTCTAAGTGCAGTTTTTTTGCCGACTGCTCTGCCGTTTTGTCGCATAGCGTGTGGTGCTATACTTGGATTTTCGGCAATGAACATGACTTTGGAATTTGGCACAGCTCATACTTTCCTGTAGAGTACATCTGGGGTTACATTTCGTGCAAGTTTCAGCTCGATTGCCTCAGTATTGAGGGAGAAATTTCAAACTCTAGCAGAAAAAAGTGTCTCCTAGTCTAAGTGCAGTTTTTTTGCCGACTGCTCTGCCGTTTTGTCGCATAGCGTGTGGTGCTATACTTGGATTTTCGGCCATGAACATGACTTTGGAATTTGGCACAGCTCATACTTTCATTTAGAGTACATCTGGGGTTACATTTCGTGCAAGTTTCAGCTCGATTGCCTCTGTATTGAGGGAGAAATTTCAAACTCTAGCAGAAAAAAGTGTCTCCTAGTCTAAGTGCAGTTTTTTTGCCGACTGCTCTGCCGTTTTGTCGCATAGCGTGTGGTGCTATACTTGGATTTTCGGCCATGAACATGACTTTGGAATTTGGCACAGCTCATACTTTCCTGTAGAGTACATCTGGGGCTACATTTCGTGCAAGTTTCAGCTCGACTGCCTAAGTATTGAGTGGGAAATTTCAAACTCTAGCAGAAAAAAGTGTCTCCTAGTCTAAGCGCAGATTTTTTGCCGACTGCTCTGCCGTTTTGTCGCATAGCGTGTGGTGCTATACTTGGATTTTCGGCCATGAACATGACTTTGGAATTTGGCACAGCTCATACTTTCCTGTAGAGTACATCTGGGGTTACATTTCGTGCAAGTTTCAGCTCGATTGCCTCTGTATTGAGGGAGACATTTCAAACTTTAGCAGAAAAAAGTGTCTCCTAGTCTAAGTGCAGTTTTTTTGCCGACTGCTCTGCCGTTTTGTCGCATAGCGTGTGGTGCTATACTTGGATTTTTAGCCATGAACATGACTTTGGAATTTGGCACAGCTCATACTTTCCTGTAGAGTACATCTGGGGCTACATTTCGTGCAAGTTTCAGCTCGACTGCCTAAGTATTGAGTGGGAAATTTCAAACTCTAGCAGAAAAAAGTGTCTCCTAGTCTAAGCGCAGATTTTTTGCCGACTGCTCTGCCGTTTTGTCGCATAGCGTGTGGTGCTATACTTGGATTTTCGGCCATGAACATGACTTTGGAATTTGGCACTGCTCATACTTTCCTGTAAAGTACATCTGGGGCTACATTTCGTGCAAGTTTCAGCTCGATTGCCTCTGTATTGAGGGAGAAATTTCAAACTCTAACAGAAAAAAGTGTCTCATAGTCTAAGTGCAGGGTTTTTTTTGCCGCGTGCACTGCCGTTTTGTCGCATAGCGTGTGGTGCTATACTTGGATTTTCGGCCATGAACATGACTTTGGAATTTTGCACTGCTCATACTTACCTGTAGAGAACATCTGGGGCTACATTTCGTGCAAGTTTTAGCTCGATTGCCTAAGTATTGAGGGAGAAATTTCAAACTCTAACAGAAAAAAGTGTCTCGTAGTCTAAGTGCAGGGTTTTTTTTGCCGCGTGCTCTGCCGTTTTGTCGCATAGCGTGTGGTGCTATACTTGGATTTTCGGCCATGAACATGACTTTGGAATTTTGCACTGCTCATACTTACCTGTAGAGAACATCTGGGGCTACATTTCGTGCAAGTTTTAGCTCGATTGCCTAAGTATTGAGGGAGAAATTTCAAACTCTAACAGAAAAAAGTGTCTCGTAGTCTAAGTGCAGGGTTTTTTTTGCCGCGTGCTCTGCCGTTTTGTCGCATAGCGTGTGGTGCTATACTTGGATTTTCGGCCATGAACATGACTTTGGAATTTGGCACAGCTCATACTTTCATTTAGAGTACATCTGGGGCTACATTTCGTGCAAGTTTCAGCTCGATTGCCTCAGTATTGAGGGAGAAATTTCAAACTCTAGCAGAAAAAAGTGTCTCCTAGTCTAAGTGCAGTTTTTTTGCCGACTGCTCTGCCGTTTTGTCGCATAGCGTGTGGTGCTATACTTGGATTTTCGGCAATGAACATGACTTTGGAATTTGGCACAGCTCATACTTTCCTGTAGAGTACATCTGGGGTTACATTTCGTGCAAGTTTCAGCTCGATTGCCTCAGTATTGAGGGAGAAATTTCAAACTCTAGCAGAAAAAAGTGTCTCCTAGTCTAAGTGCAGTTTTTTTGCCGACTGCTCTGCCGTTTTGTCGCATAGCTTGTGGTGCTATACTTGGATTTTCGGCCATGAACATGACTTTGGAATTTGGCACAGCTCATACTTTCATTTAGAGTACATCTGGGGTTACATTTCGTGCAAGTTTCAGCTCGATTGCCTCTGTATTGAGGGAGAAATTTCAAACTCTAGCAGAAAAAAGTGTCTCCTAGTCTAAGTGCAGTTTTTTTGCCGACTGCTCTGCCGTTTTGTCGCATAGCGTGTGGTGCTATACTTGGATTTTCGGCCATGAACATGACTTTGGAATTTGGCACAGCTCATACTTTCCTGTAGAGTACATCTGGGGCTACATTTCGTGCAAGTTTCAGCTCGACTGCCTAAGTATTGAGTGGGAAATTTCAAACTCTAGCAGAAAAAAGTGTCTCCTAGTCTAAGCGCAGATTTTTTGCCGACTGCTCTGCCGTTTTGTCGCATAGCGTGTGGTGCTATACTTGGATTTTCGGCCATGAACATGACTTTGGAATTTGGCACAGCTCATACTTTCCTGTAGAGTACATCTGGGGTTACATTTCGTGCAAGTTTCAGCTCGATTGCCTCTGTATTGAGGGAGACATTTCAAACTTTAGCAGAAAAAAGTGTCTCCTAGTCTAAGTGCAGTTTTTTTGCCGACTGCTCTGCCGTTTTGTCGCATAGCGTGTGGTGCTATACTTGGATTTTCAGCCATGAACATGACTTTGGAATTTGGCACAGCTCATACTTTCCTGTAGAGTACATCTGGGGCTACATTTCGTGCAAGTTTCAGCTCGACTGCCTAAGTATTGAGTGGGAAATTTCAAACTCTAGCAGAAAAAAGTGTCTCCTAGTCTAAGCGCAGATTTTTTGCCGACTGCTCTGCCGTTTTGTCGCATAGCGTGTGGTGCTATACTTGGATTTTCGGCCATGAACATGACTTTGGAATTTGGCACTGCTCATACTTTCCTGTAAAGTACATCTGGGGCTACATTTCGTGCAAGTTTCAGCTCGATTGCCTCTGTATTGAGGGAGAAATTTCAAACTCTAACAGAAAAAAGTGTCTCATAGTCTAAGTGCAGGGTTTTTTTTGCCGCGTGCACTGCCGTTTTGTCGCATAGCGTGTGGTGCTATACTTGGATTTTCGGCCATGAACATGACTTTGGAATTTTGCACTGCTCATACTTACCTGTAGAGAACATCTGGGGCTACATTTCGTGCAAGTTTTAGCTCGATTGCCTAAGTATTGAGGGAGAAATTTCAAACTCTAACAGAAAAAAGTGTCTCGTAGTCTAAGTGCAGGGTTTTTTTTGCCGCGTGCTCTGCCGTTTTGTCGCATAGCGTGTGGTGCTATACTTGGATTTTCGGCCATGAACATGACTTTGGAATTTGCCACTGCTCATACTTTCCTGTAGAGTACATCTGGGGCTACATTTCGTGCAAGTTTTAGCTCGATTGCCTAAGTATTGAGGGAGAAATTTCAAACTCTAACAGAAAAAAGTGTCTCGTAGTCTAAGTGCAGGTTTTTTTTTGCCGACTGCTCTGCCGTTTTGTCGCATAGCGTGTGGTGCTATACTTGGATTTTCGGCCATGAACATGACTTTGGAATTTGGCACAGCTCATATTTTCATTTAGAGTACATCTGGGGCTACATTTCGTGCAAGTTTCAGCTCGATTGCCTCAGTATTGAGGGAGAAATTTCAAACTCTAGCAGAAAAAAGTGTCTCCTAGTCTAAGTGCAGTTTTTTTGCCGACTGCTCTGCCGTTTTGTCGCATAGCGTGTGGTGCTATACTTGGATTTTCGGCCATGAACATGACTTTGGAATTTGGCACAGCTCATACTTTCATTTAGAGTACATCTGGGGCTACATTTCGTGCAAGTTTCAGCTCGATTGCCTCAGTATTGAGGGAGAAATTTCAAACTCTAGCAGAAAAAAGTGTCTCCTAGTCTAAGTGCAGTTTTTTTGCCGACTGCTCTGCCGTTTTGTCGCATAGCGTGTGGTGCTATACTTGCATTTTCGGCAATGAACATGACTTTGGAATTTGGCACAGCTCATACTTTCCTGTAGAGTACATCTGGGGTTACATTTCGTGCAAGTTTCAGCTCGATTGCCTCAGTATTGAGGGAGAAATTTCAAACTCTAGCAGAAAAAAGTGTCTCCTAGTCTAAGTGCAGTTTTTTTGCCGACTGCTCTGCCGTTTTGTCGCATAGCGTGTGTTGCTATACTTGGATTTTCGGCCATGAACATGACTTTGGAATTTGGCACAGCTCATACTTTCATTTAGAGTACATCTGGGGCTACATTTCGTGCAAGTTTCAGCTCGATTGCCTCAGTATTGAGGGAGAAATTTCAAACTCTAGCAGAAAAAAGTGTCTCCTAGTCTAAGTGCAGTTTTTTTGCCGACTGCTCTGCCGTTTTGTCGCATAGCGTGTGGTGCTATACTTGGATTTTCGGCCATGAACATGACTTTGGAATTTGGCACAGCTCATACTTTCCTGTAGAGTACATCTGGGGTTACATTTCGTGCAAGTTTCAGCTCGATTGCCTCTGTATTGAGGGAGAAATTTCAAACTCTAGCAGAAAAAAGTGTCTCCTAGTCTAAGTGCAGTTTTTTTGCCGCGTGCTCTGCCGTTTTGTCGCATAGCGTGTGGTGCTATACTTGGATTTTCGGCCATGAACATGACTTTGGAATTTGGCACAGCTCATACTTTCATTTAGAGTACATCTGGGGCTACATTTCGTGCAAGTTTCAGCTCGATTGCCTCAGTATTGAGGGAGAAATTTCAAACTCTAGCAGAAAAAAGTGTCTCCTAGTCTAAGTGCAGTTTTTTTGCCGACTGCTCTGCCGTTTTGTCGCATAGCGTGTGGTGCTATACTTGGATTTTCGGCCATGAACATGACTTTGGAATTTGGCACAGCTCATACTTTTCTGTAGAGTACATCTGGGGTTACATTTCGTGCAAGTTTCAGCTCGATTGCCTCTGTATTGAGGGAGAAATTTCAAACTCTAGCAGAAAAAAGTGTCTCCTAGTCTAAGTGCAGTTTTTTTGCCGACTGCTCTGCCGTTTTGTCGCATAGCGTGTGGTGCTATACTTGGATTTTCGGCCATGAACATGACTTTGGAATTTGGCACTGCTCATACTTACCTGTAGAGAACATCTGGGGCTACATTTCGTGCAAGTTTTAGCTCGATTGCCTAAGTATTGAGGGAGAAATTTCAAACTCTAACAGAAAAAAGTGTCTCGTAGTCTAAGTGCAGGTTTTTTTTTGCCGCGTGCTCTGCCGTTTTGTCGCATAGCGTGTGGTGCTATACTTGGATTTTCGGCCATGAACATGACTTTGGAATTTGGCACAGCTCATACTTTCATTTAGAGTACATCTGGGGCTACATTTCGTGCAAGTTTCAGCTCGATTGCCTCAGTATTGAGGGAGAAATTTCAAACTCTAGCAGAAAAAAGTGTCTCATAGTCTAAGTGCAGGGTTTTTTTTGCCGCGTGCTCTGCCGTTTTGTCGCGTAGCGTGTGGTGCTATACTTGGATTTTCGGCCATGAACATGACTTTGGAATTTGGCACAGCTCATACTTTCCCGTAGAGTACATCTGGGGCTACATTTCGTGCAAGTTTTAGCTCGATTCCCTAAGTATTGAGGGAGAAATTTCAAACTCTAACAGAAAAAAGTGTCTGGTAGTCTAAGTGCAGGGTTTTTTTTGCCGCGTGCTCTGCCGTTTTGTCGCATAGCGTGTGGTGCTATACTTGGATTTTCGGCCATGAACATGACTTTGGAATTTTGCACTGCTCATACTTACCTGTAGAGAACATCTGGGGCTACATTTCGTGCAAGTTTTAGCTCGATTGCCTAAGTATTGAGGGAGAAATTTCAAACTCTAACAGAAAAAAGTGTCTCGTAGTCTAAGTGCAGGGTTTTTTTTGCCGCGTGCTCTGCCGTTTTGTCGCATAGCGTGTGGTGCTATACTTGGATTTTCGGCCATGAACATGACTTTGGAATTTGGCACAGCTCATACTTTCCTGTAGAGTACATCTGGGGCTACATTTCGTGCAAGTTTCAGCTCGACTGCCTAAGTATTGAGTGGGAAATTTCAAACTCTAGCAGAAAAAAGTGTCTCCTAGTCTAAGTGCAGTTTTTTTGCCGACTGCTCTGCCGTTTTGTCGCATAGCGTGTGTTGCTATACTTGGATTTTCGGCCATGAACATGACTTTGGAATTTGGCACAGCTCATACTTTCATTTAGAGTACATCTGGGGCTACATTTCGTGCAAGTTTCAGCTCGATTGCCTCAGTATTGAGGGAGAAATTTCAAACTCTAGCAGAAAAAAGTGTCTCCTAGTCTAAGTGCAGTTTTTTTGCCGACTGCTCTGCCGTTTTGTCGCATAGCGTGTGGTGCTATACTTGGATTTTCGGCCATGAACATGACTTTGGAATTTGGCACAGCTCATACTTTCCTGTAGAGTACATCTGGGGTTACATTTCGTGCAAGTTTCAGCTCGATTGCCTCTGTATTGAGGGAGAAATTTCAAACTCTAGCAGAAAAAAGTGTCTCCTAGTCTAAGTGCAGTTTTTTTGCCGCGTGCTCTGCCGTTTTGTCGCATAGCGTGTGGTGCTATACTTGGATTTTCGGCCATGAACATGACTTTGGAATTTGGCACAGCTCATACTTTCATTTAGAGTACATCTGGGGCTACATTTCGTGCAAGTTTCAGCTCGATTGCCTCAGTATTGAGGGAGAAATTTCAAACTCTAGCAGAAAAAAGTGTCTCCTAGTCTAAGTGCAGTTTTTTTGCCGACTGCTCTGCCGTTTTGTCGCATAGCGTGTGGTGCTATACTTGGATTTTCGGCCATGAACATGACTTTGGAATTTGGCACAGCTCATACTTTCCTGTAGAGTACATCTGGGGTTACATTTCGTGCAAGTTTTAGCTCGATTGCCTAAGTATTGAGGGAGAAATTTCAAACTCTAACAGAAAAAAGTGTCTCGTAGTCTAAGTGCAGGGTTTTTTTTGCCGCGTGCTCTGCCGTTTTGTCGCATAGCGTGTGGTGCTATACTTGGATTTTCGGCCATGAACATGACTTTGGAATTTTGCACTGCTCATACTTACCTGTAGAGAACATCTGGGGCTACATTTCGTGCAAGTTTTAGCTCGATTGCCTAAGTATTGAGGGAGAAATTTCAAACTCTAACAGAAAAAAGTGTCTCGTAGTCTAAGTGCAGGGTTTTTTTTGCCGCGTGCTCTGCCGTTTTGTCGCATAGCGTGTGGTGCTATACTTGGATTTTCGGCCATGAACATGACTTTGGAATTTGGCACAGCTCATACTTTCATTTAGAGTACATCTGGGGCTACATTTCGTGCAAGTTTCAGCTCGATTGCCTCAGTATTGAGGGAGAAATTTCAAACTCTAGCAGAAAAAAGTGTCTCCTAGTCTAAGTGCAGTTTTTTTGCCGACTGCTCTGCCGTTTTGTCGCATAGCGTGTGGTGCTATACTTGGATTTTCGGCCATGAACATGACTTTGGAATTTGGCACAGCTCATACTTTCATTTAGAGTACATCTGGGGTTACATTTCGTGCAAGTTTCAGCTCGATTGCCTCTGTATTGAGGGAGAAATTTCAAACTCTAACAGAAAAAAGTGTCTGGTAGTCTAAGTGCAGGGTTTTTTTTGCCGCGTGCTCTGCCGTTTTGTCGCATAGCGTGTGGTGCTATACTTGGATTTTCGGCCATGAACATGACTTTGGAATTTGGCACAGCTCATACTTTCCCGTAGAGTACACCTGGGGCTACATTTCGTGCAAGTTTTAGCTCGATTCCCTAAGTATTGAGGGAGAAATTTCAAACTCTAACAGAAAAAAGTGTCTGGTAGTCTAAGTGCAGGGTTTTTTTTGCCGCGTGCTCTGCCGTTTTGTCGCATAGCGTGTGGTGCTATACTTGGATTTTCGGCCATGAACATGACTTTGGAATTTGGCACTGCTCATACTTTCCTGTAGAGTACATCTGGGGCTACATTTCGTGCAAGTTTCAGCTCGATTGCCTCAGTATTGAGGGAGAAATTTCAAACTCTAGCAGAAAAAAGTGTCTCCTAGTCTAAGTGCAGTTTTTTTGCCGACTGCTCTGCCGTTTTGTCGCATAGCGTGTGGTGCTATACTTGGATTTTCGGCCATGAACATGACTTTGGAATTTGGCACAGCTCATACTTTCCCGTAGAGTACATCTGGGGCTACATTTCGTGCAAGTTTTAGCTCGATTCCCTAAGTATTGAGGGAGAAATTTCAAACTCTAACAGAAAAAAGTGTCTGGTAGTCTAAGTGCAGGGTTTTTTTTGCCGCGTGCTCTGCCGTTTTGTCGCATAGCGTGTGGTGCTATACTTGGATTTTCGGCCATGAACATGACTTTGGAATTTGGCACTGCTCATACTTTCCTGTAGAGTACATCTGGGGCTACATTTCGTGCAAGTTTCAGCTCGATTGCCTCAGTATTGAGGGAGAAATTTCAAACTCTAGCAGAAAAAAGTGTCTCCTAGTCTAAGTGCAGTTTTTTTGCCGACTGCTCTGCCGTTTTGTCGCATAGCGTGTGGTGCTATACTTGGATTTTCTTCCATGAACATGACTTTGGAATTTGGCACAGCTCATACTTTCATTTAGAGTACATCTGGGGCTACATTTCGTGCAAGTTTCAGCTCGATTGCCTCAGTATTGAGGGAGAAATTTCAAACTCTAGCAGAAAAAAGTGTCTCCTAGTCTAAGTGCAGTTTTTTTGCCGACTGCTCTGCCGTTTTGTCGCATAGCGTGTGGTGCTATACTTGGATTTTCTTCCATGAACATGACTTTGGAATTTGGCACAGCTCATACTTTCATTTAGAGTACATCTGGGGCTACATTTCGTGCAAGTTTCAGCTCGATTGCCTCAGTATTGAGGGAGAAATTTCAAACTCTAGCAGAAAAAAGTGTCTCCTAGTCTAAGTGCAGTTTTTTTGCCGACTGCTCTGCCGTTTTGTCGCATAGCGTGTGGTGCTATACTTGGATTTTCGGCCAAGAACATGACTTTGGAATTTGGCACAGCTCATACTTTCCTGTAGAGTACATCTGGGGTTACATTTCTTGGAAGTTTCAGCTCGATTGCCTCTGTATTGAGGGAGAAATTTCAAACTCTAGCAGAAAAAAGTGTCTCCTAGTCTAAGTGCAGTTTTTTTGCCGACTGCTCTGCCGTTTTGTCGCATAGCGTGTGGTGCTATACTTGGATTTTCGGCCATGAACATGACTTTGGAATTTGGCACAGCTCATACTTTCCTGTAGAGTACATCTTGGGCTACATTTCGTGCAAGTTTCAGCTCGACTGCCTAAGTATTGAGTGGGAAATTTCAAACTTTAGCAGAAAAAAGTGTCTCCTAGTCTAAGCGCAGATTTTTTGCCGACTGCTCTGCCGTTTTGTCGCATAGCGTGTGGTGCTATACTTGGATTTTCGGCCATGAACATGACTTTGGAATTTGGCACAGCTCATACTTTCCTGTAGAGTACATCTGGGGCTACATTTCGTGCAAGTTTCAGCTCGATTGCCTCTGTATTGAGGGAGAAATTTCAAACTCTAGCAGAAAAAAGTGTCTCCTAGTCTAAGTGCAGTTTTTTTGCCGACTGCTCTGCCGTTTTGTCGCATAGCGTGTGGTGCTATACTTGGATTTTCGGCCATGAACATGACTTTGGAATTTTGCACTGCTCATACTTACCTGTAGAGAACATCTGGGGCTACATTTCGTGCAAGTTTTAGCTCGATTGCCTAAGTATTGAGGGAGAAATTTCAAACTCTAACAGAAAAAAGTGTCTCGTAGTCTAAGTGCAGGGTTTTTTTTGCCGCGTGCTCTGCCGTTTTGTCGCATAGCGTGTGGTGCTATACTTGGATTTTCGGCCATGAACATGACTTTGGAATTTGCCACTGCTCATACTTTCCTGTAGAGTACATCTGGGGCTACATTTCGTGCAAGTTTCAGCTCGATTGCCTCTGTATTGAGGGAGAAATTTCAAACTCTAACAGAAAAAAGTGTCTCATAGTCTAAGTGCAGGGTTTTTTTTGCCGCGTGCTCTGCCGTTTTGTCGCATAGCGTGTGGTGCTATACTTGGATTTTCGGCCATGAACATGACTTTGGAATTTTGCACTGCTCATACTTACCTGTAGAGAACATCTGGGGCTACATTTCGTGCAAGTTTTAGCTCGATTGCCTAAGTATTGAGGGAGAAATTTCAAACTCTAACAGAAAAAAGTGTCTCGTAGTCTAAGTGCAGGGTTTTTTTTGCCGCGTGCTCTGCCGTTTTGTCGCATAGCGTGTGGTGCTATACTTGGATTTTCGGCCATGAACATGACTTTGGAATTTGCCACTGCTCATACTTTCCTGTAGAGTACATCTGGGGCTACATTTCGTGCAAGTTTTAGCTCGATTGCCTAAGTATTGAGGGAGAAATTTCAAACTTTAACAGAAAAAAGTGTCTCGTAGTCTAAGTGCAGGGTTTTTTTTGCCGACTGCTCTGCCGTTTTGTCGCATAGCGTGTGGTGCTATACTTGGATTTTCGGCCATGAACATGACTTTGGAATTTGGCACAGCTCATACTTTACTGTAGAGTACATCTGGGGCTACATTTCGTGCAAGTTTCAGCTCGATTGCCTCTGTATTGAGGGAGAAATTTCAAACTCTAGCAGAAAAAAGTGTCTCCTAGTCTAAGTGCAGTTTTTTTGCCGACTGCTCTGCCGTTTTGTCGCATAGCGTGTGGTGCTATACTTGGATTTTCGGCCATGAACATGACTTTGGAATTTGGCACAGCTCATACTTCCCTGTAGAGTACATCTGGGGCTACATTTCGTGCAAGTTTCAGCTCGATTGCCTCAGTATTGAGGGAGAAATTTCAAACTCTAGCAGAAAAAAGTGTCTCCTAGTCTAAGTGCAGTTTTTTTGCCGCGTGCTCTGCCGTTTTGTCGCATAGTGTGTGGTGCTATACTTGGATTTTCGGCCATGAACATGACTTTGGAATTTTGCACTGCTCATACTTACCTGTAGAGAACATCTGGGGCTACATTTCGTGCAAGTTTTAGCTCGATTGCCTAAGTATTGAGGGAGAAATTTCAAACTCTAACAGAAAAAAGTGTCTCGTAGTCTAAGTGCAGGGTTTTTTTTGCCGCGTGCTCTGCCGTTTTGTCGCATAGTGTGTGGTGCTATACTTGGATTTTCGGCCATGAACATGACTTTGGAATTTGCCACTGCTCATACTTTCCTGTAGAGTACATCTGGGGCTACATTTCGTGCAAGTTTCAGCTCGATTGCCTCTGTATTGAGGGAGAAATTTCAAACTCTAACAGAAAAAAGTGTCTCATAGTCTAAGTGCAGGGTTTTTTTTGCCGCGTGCTCTGCCGTTTTGTCGCATAGCGTGTGGTGCTATACTTGGATTTTCGGCCATGAACATGACTTTGGAATTTTGCACTGCTCATACTTACCTGTAGAGAACATCTGGGGCTACATTTCGTGCAAGTTTTAGCTCGATTGCCTAAGTATTGAGGGAGAAATTTCAAACTCTAACAGAAAAAAGTGTCTCGTAGTCTAAGTGCAGGGTTTTTTTTGCCGCGTGCTCTGCCGTTTTGTCGCATAGCGTGTGGTGCTATACTTGGATTTTCGGCCATGAACATGACTTTGGAATTTGCCACTGCTCATACTTTCCTGTAGAGTACATCTGGGGCTACATTTCGTGCAAGTTTTAGCTCGATTGCCTAAGTATTGAGGGAGAAATTTCAAACTTTAACAGAAAAAAGTGTCTCGTAGTCTAAGTGCAGGGTTTTTTTTGCCGACTGCTCTGCCGTTTTGTCGCATAGCGTGTGGTGCTATACTTGGATTTTCGGCCATGAACATGACTTTGGAATTTGGCACAGCTCATACTTTCCTGTAGAGTACATCTGGGGCTACATTTCGTGCAAGTTTCAGCTCGATTGCCTCTGTATTGAGGGAGAAATTTCAAACTCTAGCAGAAAAAAGTGTCTCCTAGTCTAAGTGCAGTTTTTTTGCCGACTGCTCTGCCGTTTTGTCGCATAGCGTGTGGTGCTATACTTGGATTTTCGGCCATGAACATGACTTTGGAATTTGGCACAGCTCATACTTCCCTGTAGAGTACATCTGGGGCTACATTTCGTGCAAGTTTCAGCTCGATTGCCTCAGTATTGAGGGAGAAATTTCAAACTCTAGCAGAAAAAAGTGTCTCCTAGTCTAAGTGCAGTTTTTTTGCCGACTGCTCTGCCGTTTTGTCGCATAGCGTGTGGTGCTATACTTGGATTTTCGGCCATGAACATGACTTTGGAATTTGGCACAGCTCATACTTTCATTTAGAGTACATCTGGGGTTACATTTCGTGCAAGTTTCAGCTCGATTGCCTCTGTATTGAGGGAGAAATTTCAAACTCTAGCAGAAAAAAGTGTCTCCTAGTCTAAGTGCAGTTTTTTTGCCGACTGCTCTGCCGTTTTGTCGCATAGCGTGTGGTGCTATACTTGGATTTTCGGCCATGAACATGACTTTGGAATTTGGCACAGCTCATACTTTCCTGTAGAGTACATCTGGGGCTACATTTCGTGCAAGTTTCAGCTCGACTGCCTAAGTATTGAGTGGGAAATTTCAAACTCTAGCAGAAAAAAGTGTCTCCTAGTCTAAGCGCAGATTTTTTGCCGACTGCTCTGCCGTTTTGTCGCATAGCGTGTGGTGCTATACTTGGATTTTCGGCCATGAACATGACTTTGGAATTTGGCACAGCTCATACTTTCCTGTAGAGTACATCTGGGGTTACATTTCGTGCAAGTTTCAGCTCGATTGCCTCTGTATTGAGGGAGACATTTCAAACTTTAGCAGAAAAAAGTGTCTCCTAGTCTAAGTGCAGTTTTTTTGCCGACTGCTCTGCCGTTTTGTCGCATAGCGTGTGGTGCTATACTTGGATTTTCGGCCATGAACATGACTTTGGAATTTGGCACAGCTCATACTTTCCTGTAGAGTACATCTGGGGCTACATTTCGTGCAAGTTTCAGCTCGACTGCCTAAGTATTGAGTGGGAAATTTCAAACTCTAGCAGAAAAAAGTGTCTCCTAGTCTAAGCGCAGATTTTTTGCCGACTGCTCTGCCGTTTTGTCGCATAGCGTGTGGTGCTATACTTGGATTTTCGGCCATGAACATGACTTTGGAATTTGGCACTGCTCATACTTTCCTGTAGAGAACATCTGGGGCTACATTTCGTGCAAGTTTTAGCTCGATTGCCTAAGTATTGAGGGAGAAATTTCAAACTCTAACAGAAAAAAGTGTCTCGTAGTCTAAGTGCAGGGTTTTTTTTGCCGCGTGCTCTGCCGTTTTGTTGCATAGCGTGTGGTGCTATACTTGGATTTTCGGCCATGAACATGACTTTGGAATTTGCCACTGCTCATACTTTCCTGTAGAGTACATCTGGGGCTACATTTCGTGCAAGTTTTAGCTCGATTGCCTAAGTATTGAGGGAGAAATTTCAAACTCTAACAGAAAAAAGTGTCTCGTAGTCTAAGTGCAGGGTTTTTTTTGCCGCGTGCTCTGCCGTTTTGTCGCATAGCGTGTGGTGCTATACTTGGATTTTCGGCCATGAACATGACTTTGGAATTTGCCACTGCTCATACTTTCCTGTAGAGTACATCTGGGGCTACATTTCGTGCAAGTTTTAGCTCGATTGCCTAAGTATTGAGGGAGAAATTTCAAACTTTAACAGAAAAAAGTGTCTCGTAGTCTAAGTGCAGGGTTTTTTTTGCCGACTGCTCTGCCGTTTTGTCGCATAGCGTGTGGTGCTATACTTGGATTTTCGGCCATGAACATGACTTTGGAATTTGGCACAGCTCATACTTTCCTGTAGAGTACATCTGGGGCTACATTTCGTGCAAGTTTCAGCTCGATTGCCTCTGTATTGAGGGAGAAATTTCAAACTCTAGCAGAAAAAAGTGTCTCCTAGTCTAAGTGCAGTTTTTTTGCCGACTGCTCTGCCGTTTTGTCGCATAGCGTGTGGTGCTATACTTGGATTTTACGGCCATGAACATGACTTTGGAATTTGGCACAGCTCATACTTCCCTGTAGAGTACATCTGGGGCTACATTTCGTGCAAGTTTCAGCTCGATTGCCTCAGTATTGAGGGAGAAATTTCAAACTCTAACAGAAAAAAGTGTCTCGTAGTCTAAGTGCAGGTTTTTTTTTGCCGACTGCTCTGCCGTTTTGTCGCATAGCGTGTGGTGCTATACTTGGATTTTCGGCCATGAACATGACTTTGGAATTTGGCACAGCTCATACTTTCATTTAGAGTACATCTGGGGCTACATTTCGTGCAAGTTTCAGCTCGATTGCCTCAGTATTGAGGGAGAAATTTCAAACTCTAGCAGAAAAAAGTGTCTCATAGTCTAAGTGCAGGGTTTTTTTTGCCGCGTGCTCTGCCGTTTTGTCGCATAGCGTGTGGTGCTATACTTGGATTTTCGGCCATGAACATGACTTTGGAATTTGGCACAGCTCATACTTTCCCGTAGAGTACACCTGGGGCTACATTTCGTGCAAGTTTTAGCTCGATTCCCTAAGTATTGAGGGAGAAATTTCAAACTCTAACAGAAAAAAGTGTCTGGTAGTCTAAGTGCAGGGTTTTTTTTGCCGCGTGCTCTGCCGTTTTGTCGCATAGCGTGTGGTGCTATACTTGGATTTTCGGCCATGAACATGACTTTGGAATTTGGCACTGCTCATACTTTCCTGTAGAGTACATCTGGGGCTACATTTCGTGCAAGTTTCAGCTCGATTGCCTCAGTATTGAGGGAGAAATTTCAAACTCTAGCAGAAAAAAGTGTCTCCTAGTCTAAGTGCAGTTTTTTTGCCGACTGCTCTGCCGTTTTGTCGCATAGCGTGTGGTGCTATACTTGGATTTTCGGCCATGAACATGACTTTGGAATTTGGCACAGCTCATACTTTCCCGTAGAGTACATCTGGGGCTACATTTCGTGCAAGTTTTAGCTCGATTCCCTAAGTATTGAGGGAGAAATTTCAAACTCTAACAGAAAAAAGTGTCTGGTAGTCTAAGTGCAGGGTTTTTTTTGCCGCGTGCTCTGCCGTTTTGTCGCATAGCGTGTGGTGCTATACTTGGATTTTCGGCCATGAACATGACTTTGGAATTTGGCACTGCTCATACTTTCCTGTAGAGTACATCTGGGGCTACATTTCGTGCAAGTTTCAGCTCGATTGCCTCAGTATTGAGGGAGAAATTTCAAACTCTAGCAGAAAAAAGTGTCTCCTAGTCTAAGTGCAGTTTTTTTGCCGACTGCTCTGCCGTTTTGTCGCATAGCGTGTGGTGCTATACTTGGATTTTCTTCCATGAACATGACTTTGGAATTTGGCACAGCTCATACTTTCATTTAGAGTACATCTGGGGCTACATTTCGTGCCAGTTTCAGCTCGATTGCCTCAGTATTGAGGGAGAAATTTCAAACTCTAGCAGAAAAAAGTGTCTCCTAGTCTAAGTGCAGTTTTTTTGCCGACTGCTCTGCCGTTTTGTCGCATAGCGTGTGGTGCTATACTTGGATTTTCTTCCATGAACATGACTTTGGAATTTGGCACAGCTCATACTTTCATTTAGAGTACATCTGGGGCTACATTTCGTGCAAGTTTCAGCTCGATTGCCTCAGTATTGAGGGAGAAATTTCAAACTCTAGCAGAAAAAAGTGTCTCCTAGTCTAAGTGCAGTTTTTTTGCCGACTGCTCTGCCGTTTTGTCGCATAGCGTGTGGTGCTATACTTGGATTTTCGGCCAAGAACATGACTTTGGAATTTGGCACAGCTCATACTTTCCTGTAGAGTACATCTGGGGTTACATTTCTTGGAAGTTTCAGCTCGATTGCCTCTGTATTGAGGGAGAAATTTCAAACTCTAGCAGAAAAAAGTGTCTCCTAGTCTAAGTGCAGTTTTTTTGCCGACTGCTCTGCCGTTTTGTCGCATAGCGTGTGGTGCTATACTTGGATTTTCGGCCATGAACATGACTTTGGAATTTGGCACAGCTCATACTTTCCTGTAGAGTACATCTTGGGCTACATTTCGTGCAAGTTTCAGCTCGACTGCCTAAGTATTGAGTGGGAAATTTCAAACTTTAGCAGAAAAAAGTGTCTCCTAGTCTAAGCGCAGATTTTTTGCCGACTGCTCTGCCGTTTTGTCGCATAGCGTGTGGTGCTATACTTGGATTTTCGGCCATGAACATGACTTTGGAATTTGGCACAGCTCATACTTTCCTGTAGAGTACATCTGGGGCTACATTTCGTGCAAGTTTCAGCTCGATTGCCTCTGTATTGAGGGAGAAATTTCAAACTCTAGCAGAAAAAAGTGTCTCCTAGTCTAAGTGCAGTTTTTTTGCCGACTGCTCTGCCGTTTTGTCGCATAGCGTGTGGTGCTATACTTGGATTTTCGGCCATGAACATGACTTTGGAATTTTGCACTGCTCATACTTACCTGTAGAGAACATCTGGGGCTACATTTCGTGCAAGTTTTAGCTCGATTGCCTAAGTATTGAGGGAGAAATTTCAAACTCTAACAGAAAAAAGTGTCTCGTAGTCTAAGTGCAGGGTTTTTTTTGCCGCGTGCTCTGCCGTTTTGTCGCATAGCGTGTGGTGCTATACTTGGATTTTCGGCCATGAACATGACTTTGGAATTTGCCACTGCTCATACTTTCCTGTAGAGTACATCTGGGGCTACATTTCGTGCAAGTTTCAGCTCGATTGCCTCTGTATTGAGGGAGAAATTTCAAACTCTAACAGAAAAAAGTGTCTCATAGTCTAAGTGCAGGGTTTTTTTTGCCGCGTGCTCTGCCGTTTTGTCGCATAGCGTGTGGTGCTATACTTGGATTTTCGGCCATGAACATGACTTTGGAATTTTGCACTGCTCATACTTACCTGTAGAGAACATCTGGGGCTACATTTCGTGCAAGTTTTAGCTCGATTGCCTAAGTATTGAGGGAGAAATTTCAAACTCTAACAGAAAAAAGTGTCTCGTAGTCTAAGTGCAGGGTTTTTTTTGCCGCGTGCTCTGCCGTTTTGTCGCATAGCGTGTGGTGCTATACTTGGATTTTCGGCCATGAACATGACTTTGGACTTTGCCACTGCTCATACTTTCCTGTAGAGTACATCTGGGGCTACATTTCGTGCAAGTTTTAGCTCGATTGCCTAAGTATTGAGGGAGAAATTTCAAACTTTAACAGAAAAAAGTGTCTCGTAGTCTAAGTGCAGGGTTTTTTTTGCCGACTGCTCTGCCGTTTTGTCGCATAGCGTGTGGTGCTATACTTGGATTTTCGGCCATGAACATGACTTTGGAATTTGGCACAGCTCATACTTTACTGTAGAGTACATCTGGGGCTACATTTCGTGCAAGTTTCAGCTCGATTGCCTCTGTATTGAGGGAGAAATTTCAAACTCTAGCAGAAAAAAGTGTCTCCTAGTCTAAGTGCAGTTTTTTTGCCGACTGCTCTGCCGTTTTGTCGCATAGCGTGTGGTGCTATACTTGGATTTTCGGCCATGAACATGACTTTGGAATTTGGCACAGCTCATACTTCCCTGTAGAGTACATCTGGGGCTACATTTCGTGCAAGTTTCAGCTCGATTGCCTCAGTATTGAGGGAGAAATTTCAAACTCTAGCAGAAAAAAGTGTCTCCTAGTCTAAGTGCAGTTTTTTTGCCGACTGCTCTGCCGTTTTGTCGCATAGCGTGTGGTGCTATACTTGGATTTTCGGCCATGAACATGACTTTGGAATTTGGCACAGCTCATACTTTCATTTAGAGTACATCTGGGGTTACATTTCGTGCAAGTTTCAGCTCGATTGCCTCTGTATTGAGGGAGAAATTTCAAACTCTAGCAGAAAAAAGTGTCTCCTAGTCTAAGTGCAGTTTTTTTGCCGACTGCTCTGCCGTTTTGTCGCATAGCGTGTGGTGCTATACTTGGATTTTCGGCCATGAACATGACTTTGGAATTTGGCACAGCTCATACTTTCCTGTAGAGTACATCTGGGGCTACATTTCGTGCAAGTTTCAGCTCGACTGCCTAAGTATTGAGTGGGAAATTTCAAACTCTAGCAGAAAAAAGTGTCTCCTAGTCTAAGCGCAGATTTTTTGCCGACTGCTCTGCCGTTTTGTCGCATAGCGTGTGGTGCTATACTTGGATTTTCGGCCATGAACATGACTTTGGAATTTGGCACAGCTCATACTTTCCTGTAGAGTACATCTGGGGTTACATTTCGTGCAAGTTTCAGCTCGATTGCCTCTGTATTGAGGGAGACATTTCAAACTTTAGCAGAAAAAAGTGTCTCCTAGTCTAAGTGCAGTTTTTTTGCCGACTGCTCTGCCGTTTTGTCGCATAGCGTGTGGTGCTATACTTGGATTTTCGGCCATGAACATGACTTTGGAATTTGGCACAGCTCATACTTTCCTGTAGAGTACATCTGGGGCTACATTTCGTGCAAGTTTCAGCTCGACTGCCTAAGTATTGAGTGGGAAATTTCAAACTCTAGCAGAAAAAAGTGTCTCCTAGTCTAAGCGCAGATTTTTTGCCGACTGCTCTGCCGTTTTGTCGCATAGCGTGTGGTGCTATACTTGGATTTTCGGCCATGAACATGACTTTGGAATTTGGCACTGCTCATACTTTCCTGTAGAGAACATCTGGGGCTACATTTCGTGCAAGTTTTAGCTCGATTGCCTAAGTATTGAGGGAGAAATTTCAAACTCTAACAGAAAAAAGTGTCTCGTAGTCTAAGTGCAGGGTTTTTTTTGCCGCGTGCTCTGCCGTTTTGTCGCATAGCGTGTGGTGCTATACTTGGATTTTCGGCCATGAACATGACTTTGGAATTTGCCACTGCTCATACTTTCCTGTAGAGTACATCTGGGGCTACATTTCGTGCAAGTTTCAGCTCGATTGCCTCTGTATTGAGGGAGAAATTTCAAACTCTAGCAGAAAAAAGTGTCTCCTAGTCTAAGTGCAGTTTTTTTGCCGACTGCTCTGCCGTTTTGTCGCATAGCGTGTGGTGCTATACTTGGATTTTCGGCCAAGAACATGACTTTGGAATTTGGCACAGCTCATACTTTCCTGTAGAGTACATCTGGGGTTACATTTCTTGGAAGTTTCAGCTCGATTGCCTCTGTATTGAGGGAGAAATTTCAAACTCTAGCAGAAAAAAGTGTCTCCTAGTCTAAGTGCAGTTTTTTTGCCGACTGCTCTGCCGTTTTGTCGCATAGCGTGTGGTGCTATACTTGGATTTTCGGCCATGAACATGACTTTGGAATTTGGCACAGCTCATACTTTCCTGTAGAGTACATCTTGGGCTACATTTCGTGCAAGTTTCAGCTCGACTGCCTAAGTATTGAGTGGGAAATTTCAAACTTTAGCAGAAAAAAGTGTCTCCTAGTCTAAGCGCAGATTTTTTGCCGACTGCTCTGCCGTTTTGTCGCATAGCGTGTGGTGCTATACTTGGATTTTCGGCCATGAACATGACTTTGGAATTTGGCACAGCTCATACTTTCCTGTAGAGTACATCTGGGGCTACATTTCGTGCAAGTTTCAGCTCGATTGCCTCTGTATTGAGGGAGAAATTTCAAACTCTAGCAGAAAAATGTGTCTCCTAGTCTAAGTGCAGTTTTTTTGCCGACTGCTCTGCCGTTTTGTCGCATAGCGTGTGGTGCTATACTTGGATTTTCGGCCATGAACATGACTTTGGAATTTTGCACTGCTCATACTTACCTGTAGAGAACATCTGGGGCTACATTTCGTGCAAGTTTTAGCTCGATTGCCTAAGTATTGAGGGAGAAATTTCAAACTCTAACAGAAAAAAGTGTCTCGTAGTCTAAGTGCAGGTTTTTTTTTGCCGCGTGCTCTGCCGTTTTGTCGCATAGCGTGTGGTGCTATACTTGGATTTTCGGCCATGAACATGACTTTGGAATTTGCCACTGCTCATACTTTCCTGTAGAGTACATCTGGGGCTACATTTCGTGCAAGTTTCAGCTCGATTGCCTCTGTATTGAGGGAGAAATTTCAAACTCTAACAGAAAAAAGTGTCTCATAGTCTAAGTGCAGGGTTTTTTTTGCCGCGTGCTCTGCCGTTTTGTCGCATAGCGTGTGGTGCTATACTTGGATTTTCGGCCATGAACATGACTTTGGAATTTTGCACTGCTCATACTTACCTGTAGAGAACATCTGGGGCTACATTTCGTGCAAGTTTTAGCTCGATTGCCTAAGTATTGAGGGAGAAATTTCAAACTCTAACAGAAAAAAGTGTCTCGTAGTCTAAGTGCAGGGTTTTTTTTGCCGCGTGCTCTGCCGTTTTGTCGCATAGCGTGTGGTGCTATACTTGGATTTTCGGCCATGAACATGACTTTGGAATTTGCCACTGCTCATACTTTCCTGTAGAGTACATCTGGGGCTACATTTCGTGCAAGTTTTAGCTCGATTGCCTAAGTATTGAGGGAGAAATTTCAAACTTTAACAGAAAAAAGTGTCTCGTAGTCTAAGTGCAGGTTTTTTTTTGCCGACTGCTCTGCCGTTTTGTCGCATAGCGTGTGGTGCTATACTTGGATTTTCGGCCATGAACATGACTTTGGAATTTGGCACAGCTCATACTTTCCTGTAGAGTACATCTGGGGCTACATTTCGTGCAAGTTTCAGCTCGATTGCCTCTGTATTGAGGGAGAAATTTCAAACTCTAGCAGAAAAAAGTGTCTCCTAGTCTAAGTGCAGTTTTTTTGCCGACTGCTCTGCCGTTTTGTCGCATAGCGTGTGGTGCTATACTTGGATTTTCGGCCATGAACATGACTTTGGAATTTGGCACAGCTCATACTTCCCTGTAGAGTACATCTGGGGCTACATTTCGTGCAAGTTTCAGCTCGATTGCCTCAGTATTGAGGGAGAAATTTCAAACTCTAGCAGAAAAAAGTGTCTCCTAGTCTAAGTGCAGTTTTTTTGCCGACTGCTCTGCCGTTTTGTCGCATAGCGTGTGGTGCTATACTTGGATTTTCGGCCATGAACATGACTTTGGAATTTGGCACAGCTCATACTTTCATTTAGAGTACATCTGGGGTTACATTTCGTGCAAGTTTCAGCTCGATTGCCTCTGTATTGAGGGAGAAATTTCAAACTCTAGCAGAAAAAAGTGTCTCCTAGTCTAAGTGCAGTTTTTTTGCCGACTGCTCTGCCGTTTTGTCGCATAGCGTGTGGTGCTATACTTGGATTTTCGGCCATGAACATGACTTTGGAATTTGGCACAGCTCATACTTTCCTGTAGAGTACATCTGGGGCTACATTTCGTGCAAGTTTCAGCTCGACTGCCTAAGTATTGAGTGGGAAATTTCAAACTCTAGCAGAAAAAAGTGTCTCCTAGTCTAAGCGCAGATTTTTTGCCGACTGCTCTGCCGTTTTGTCGCATAGCGTGTGGTGCTATACTTGGATTTTCGGCCATGAACATGACTTTGGAATTTGCCACTGCTCATACTTTCCTGTAGAGTACATCTGGGGCTACATTTCGTGCAAGTTTTAGCTCGATTGCCTAAGTATTGAGGGAGAAATTTCAAACTTTAACAGAAAAAAGTGTCTCGTAGTCTAAGTGCAGGTTTTTTTTTGCCGACTGCTCTGCCGTTTTGTCGCATAGCGTGTGGTGCTATACTTGGATTTTCGGCCATGAACATGACTTTGGAATTTGGCACAGCTCATACTTTCCTGTAGAGTACATCTGGGGCTACATTTCGTGCAAGTTTCAGCTCGATTGCCTCTGTATTGAGGGAGAAATTTCAAACTCTAGCAGAAAAAAGTGTCTCCTAGTCTAAGTGCAGTTTTTTTGCCGACTGCTCTGCCGTTTTGTCGCATAGCGTGTGGTGCTATACTTGGATTTTCGGCCATGAACATGACTTTGGAATTTGGCACAGCTCATACTTCCCTGTAGAGTACATCTGGGGCTACATTTCGTGCAAGTTTCAGCTCGATTGCCTCAGTATTGAGGGAGAAATTTCAAACTCTAGCAGAAAAAAGTGTCTCCTAGTCTAAGTGCAGTTTTTTTGCCGACTGCTCTGCCGTTTTGTCGCATAGCGTGTGGTGCTATACTTGGATTTTCGGCCATGAACATGACTTTGGAATTTGGCACAGCTCATACTTTCATTTAGAGTACATCTGGGGTTACATTTCGTGCAAGTTTCAGCTCGATTGCCTCTGTATTGAGGGAGAAATTTCAAACTCTAGCAGAAAAAAGTGTCTCCTAGTCTAAGTGCAGTTTTTTTGCCGACTGCTCTGCCGTTTTGTCGCATAGCGTGTGGTGCTATACTTGGATTTTCGGCCATGAACATGACTTTGGAATTTGGCACAGCTCATACTTTCCTGTAGAGTACATCTGGGGCTACATTTCGTGCAAGTTTCAGCTCGACTGCCTAAGTATTGAGTGGGAAATTTCAAACTCTAGCAGAAAAAAGTGTCTCCTAGTCTAAGCGCAGATTTTTTGCCGACTGCTCTGCCGTTTTGTCGCATAGCGTGTGGTGCTATACTTGGATTTTCGGCCATGAACATGACTTTGGAATTTGGCACAGCTCATACTTTCCTGTAGAGTACATCTGGGGTTACATTTCGTGCAAGTTTCAGCTCGATTGCCTCTGTATTGAGGGAGACATTTCAAACTTTAGCAGAAAAAAGTGTCTCCTAGTCTAAGTGCAGTTTTTTTGCCGACTGCTCTGCCGTTTTGTCGCATAGCGTGTGGTGCTATACTTGGATTTTCGGCCATGAACATGACTTTGGAATTTGGCACAGCTCATACTTTCCTGTAGAGTACATCTGGGGCTACATTTCGTGCAAGTTTCAGCTCGACTGCCTAAGTATTGAGTGGGAAATTTCAAACTCTAGCAGAAAAAAGTGTCTCCTAGTCTAAGCGCAGATTTTTTTCCGACTGCTCTGCCGTTTTGTCGCATAGCGTGTGGTGCTATACTTGGATTTTCGGCCATGAACATGACTTTGGAATTTGGCACTGCTCATACTTTCCTGTAGAGAACATCTGGGGCTACATTTCGTGCAAGTTTTAGCTCGATTGCCTAAGTATTGAGGGAGAAATTTCAAACTCTAACAGAAAAAAGTGTCTCGTAGTCTAAGTGCAGGGTTTTTTTTGCCGCGTGCTCTGCCGTTTTGTCGCATAGCGTGTGGTGCTATACTTGGATTTTCGGCCATGAACATGACTTTGGAATTTGCCACTGCTCATACTTTCCTGTAGAGTACATCTGGGGCTACATTTCGTGCAAGTTTTAGCTCGATTGCCTAAGTATTGAGGGAGAAATTTCAAACTCTAACAGAAAAAAGTGTCTCGTAGTCTAAGTGCAGGGTTTTTTTTGCCGCGTGCTCTGCCGTTTTGTCGCATAGCGTGTGGTGCTATACTTGGATTTTCGGCCATGAACATGACTTTGGAATTTGCCACTGCTCATACTTTCCTGTAGAGTACATCTGGGGCTACATTTCGTGCAAGTTTTAGCTCGATTGCCTAAGTATTGAGGGAGAAATTTCAAACTTTAACAGAAAAAAGTGTCTCGTAGTCTAAGTGCAGGGTTTTTTTTGCCGACTGCTCTGCCGTTTTGTCGCATAGCGTGTGGTGCTATACTTGGATTTTCGGCCATGAACATGACTTTGGAATTTGGCACAGCTCATACTTTCCTGTAGAGTACATCTGGGGCTACATTTCGTGCAAGTTTCAGCTCGATTGCCTCTGTATTGAGGGAGAAATTTCAAACTCTAGCAGAAAAAAGTGTCTCCTAGTCTAAGTGCAGTTTTTTTGCCGACTGCTCTGCCGTTTTGTCGCATAGCGTGTGGTGCTATACTTGGATTTTCGGCCATGAACATGACTTTGGAATTTGGCACAGCTCATACTTCCCTGTAGAGTACATCTGGGGCTACATTTCGTGCAAGTTTCAGCTCGATTGCCTCAGTATTGAGGGAGAAATTTCAAACTCTAGCAGAAAAAAGTGTCTCCTAGTCTAAGTGCAGTTTTTTTGCCGACTGCTCTGCCGTTTTGTCGCATAGCGTGTGGTGCTATACTTGGATTTTCGGCCATGAACATGACTTTGGAATTTGGCACAGCTCATACTTTCATTTAGAGTACATCTGGGGTTACATTTCGTGCAAGTTTCAGCTCGATTGCCTCTGTATTGAAGGAGAAATTTCAAACTCTAGCAGAAAAAAGTGTCTCCTAGTCTAAGTGCAGTTTTTTTGCCGACTGCTCTGCCGTTTTGTCGCATAGCGTGTGGTGCTATACTTGGATTTTCGGCCATGAACATGACTTTGGAATTTGGCACAGCTCATACTTTCCTGTAGAGTACATCTGGGGCTACATTTCGTGCAAGTTTCAGCTCGACTGCCTAAGTATTGAGTGGGAAATTTCAAACTCTAGCAGAAAAAAGTGTCTCCTAGTCTAAGCGCAGATTTTTTGCCGACTGCTCTGCCGTTTTGTCGCATAGCGTGTGGTGCTATACTTGGATTTTCGGCCATGAACATGACTTTGGAATTTGGCACAGCTCATACTTTCCTGTAGAGTACATCTGGGGTTACATTTCGTGCAAGTTTCAGCTCGATTGCCTCTGTATTGAGGGAGACATTTCAAACTTTAGCAGAAAAAAGTGTCTCCTAGTCTAAGTGCAGTTTTTTTGCCGACTGCTCTGCCGTTTTGTCGCATAGCGTGTGGTGCTATACTTGGATTTTCGGCCATGAACATGACTTTGGAATTTGGCACAGCTCATACTTTCCTGTAGAGTACATCTGGGGCTACATTTCGTGCAAGTTTCAGCTCGACTGCCTAAGTATTGAGTGGGAAATTTCAAACTCTAGCAGAAAAAAGTGTCTCCTAGTCTAAGCGCAGATTTTTTGCCGACTGCTCTGCCGTTTTGTCGCATAGCGTGTGGTGCTATACTTGGATTTTCGGCCATGAACATGACTTTGGAATTTGGCACTGCTCATACTTTCCTGTAGAGAACATCTGGGGCTACATTTCGTGCAAGTTTCAGCTCGATTGCCTAAGTATTGAGGGAGAAATTTCAAACTCTAACAGAAAAAAGTGTCTCGTAGTCTAAGTGCAGGGTTTTTTTTGCCGCGTGCTCTGCCGTTTTGTCGCATAGCGTGTGGTGCTATACTTGGATTTTCGGCCATGAACATGACTTTGGAATTTGCCACTGCTCATACTTTCCTGTAGAGTACATCTGGGGCTACATTTCGTGCAAGTTTCAGCTCGATTGCCTCTGTATTGAGGGAGAAATTTCAAACTCTAACAGAAAAAAGTGTCTCATAGTCTAAGTGCAGGTTTTTTTTTGCCGCGTGCTCTGCCGTTTTGTCGCATAGCGTGTGGTGCTATACTTGGATTTTTGGCCATGAACATGACTTTGGAATTTTGCACTGCTCATACTTACCTGTAGAGAACATCTGGGGCTACATTTCGTGCAAGTTTTAGCTCGATTGCCTAAGTATTGAGGGAGAAATTTCAAACTCTAACAGAAAAAAGTGTCTCGTAGTCTAAGTGCAGGTTTTTTTTTGCCGCGTGCTCTGCCGTTTTGTCGCATAGCGTGTGGTGCTATACTTGGATTTTCGGCCATGAACATGACTTTGGAATTTGCCACTGCTCATACTTTCCTGTAGAGTACATCTGGGGCTACATTTCGTGCAAGTTTTAGCTCGATTGCCTAAGTATTGAGGGAGAAATTTCAAACTTTAACAGAAAAAAGTGTCTCGTAGTCTAAGTGCAGGGTTTTTTTTGCCGACTGCTCTGCCGTTTTGTCGCATAGCGTGTGGTGCTATACTTGGATTTTCGGCCATGAACATGACTTTGGAATTTGGCACAGCTCATACTTTCATTTAGAGTACATCTGGGGCTACATTTCGTGCAAGTTTCAGCTCGATTGCCTCAGTATTGAGGGAGAAATTTCAAACTCTAGCAGAAAAAAGTGTCTCCTAGTCTAAGTGCAGTTTTTTTGCCGACTGCTCTGCCGTTTTGTCGCATAGCGTGTGGTGCTATACTTGGATTTTCGGCCATGAACATGACTTTGGAATTTGGCACAGCTCATACTTTCCTGTAGAGTACATCTGGGGTTACATTTCGTGCAAGTTTCAGCTCGATTGCCTAAGTATTGAGGGAGAAATTTCAAACTCTAACAGAAAAAAGTGTCTCGTAGTCTAAGTGCAGGGTTTTTTTTGCCGCGTGCTCTGCCGTTTTGTCGCATAGCGTGTGGTGCTATACTTGGATTTTCGGCCATGAACATGACTTTGGAATTTGGCACAGCTCATACTTCCCTGTAGAGTACATCTGGGGCTACATTTCGTGCAAGTTTCAGCTCGATTGCCTCAGTATTGAGGGAGAAATTTCAAACTCTAGCAGAAAAAAGTGTCTCCTAGTCTAAGTGCAGTTTTTTTGCCGACTGCTCTGCCGTTTTGTCGCATAGCGTGTGGTGCTATACTTGGATTTTCGGCCATGAACATGACTTTGGAATTTGGCACAGCTCATACTTTCATTTAGAGTACATCTGGGGTTACATTTCGTGCAAGTTTCAGCTCGATTGCCTCTGTATTGAGGGAGAAATTTCAAACTCTAGCAGAAAAAAGTGTCTCCTAGTCTAAGTGCAGTTTTTTT
This sequence comes from Astropecten irregularis, assembly GCA_963971285.1. NCBI lineage: Eukaryota > Metazoa > Echinodermata > Asteroidea > Paxillosida > Astropectinidae > Astropecten > Astropecten irregularis. The sequence continues at coordinate 11,954,723 of OZ020246.1, forward strand.
GCCGACTGCTCTGCCGTTTTGTCGCATAGCGTGTGGTGCTATACTTGGATTTTCGGCCATGAACATGACTTTGGAATTTGGCACAGCTCATACTTTCCTGTAGAGTACATCTGGGGTTACATTTCGTGCAAGTTTCAGCTCGATTGCCTCTGTATTGAGGGAGACATTTCAAACTTTAGCAGAAAAAAGTGTCTCCTAGTCTAAGTGCAGTTTTTTTGCCGACTGCTCTGCCGTTTTGTCGCATAGCGTGTGGTGCTATACTTGGATTTTCGGCCATGAACATGACTTTGGAATTTGGCACAGCTCATACTTTCCTGTAGAGTACATCTGGGGCTACATTTCGTGCAAGTTTCAGCTCGACTGCCTAAGTATTGAGTGGGAAATTTCAAACTCTAGCAGAAAAAAGTGTCTCCTAGTCTAAGCGCAGATTTTTTGCCGACTGCTCTGCCGTTTTGTCGCATAGCGTGTGGTGCTATACTTGGATTTTCGGCCATGAACATGACTTTGGAATTTGGCACTGCTCATACTTTCCTGTAGAGAACATCTGGGGCTACATTTCGTGCAAGTTTTAGCTCGATTGCCTAAGTATTGAGGGAGAAATTTCAAACTCTAACAGAAAAAAGTGTCTCGTAGTCTAAGTGCAGGGTTTTTTTTGCCGCGTGCTCTGCCGTTTTGTCGCATAGCGTGTGGTGCTATATTTGGATTTTCGGCCATGAACATGACTTTGGAATTTGCCACTGCTCATACTTTCCTGTAGAGTACATCTGGGGCTACATTTCGTGCAAGTTTCAGCTCGATTGCCTCTGTATTGAGGGAGAAATTTCAAACTCTAACAGAAAAAAGTGTCTCATAGTCTAAGTGCAGGTTTTTTTTTGCCGCGTGCTCTGCCGTTTTGTCGCATAGCGTGTGGTGCTATACTTGGATTTTTGGCCATGAACATGACTTTGGAATTTTGCACTGCTCATACTTACCTGTAGAGAACATCTGGGGCTACATTTCGTGCAAGTTTTAGCTCGATTGCCTAAGTATTGAGGGAGAAATTTCAAACTCTAACAGAAAAAAGTGTCTCGTAGTCTAAGTGCAGGTTTTTTTTTGCCGCGTGCTCTGCCGTTTTGTCGCATAGCGTGTGGTGCTATACTTGGATTTTCGGCCATGAACATGACTTTGGAATTTGCCACTGCTCATACTTTCCTGTAGAGTACATCTGGGGCTACATTTCGTGCAAGTTTTAGCTCGATTGCCTAAGTATTGAGGGAGAAATTTCAAACTTTAACAGAAAAAAGTGTCTCGTAGTCTAAGTGCAGGGTTTTTTTTGCCGACTGCTCTGCCGTTTTGTCGCATAGCGTGTGGTGCTATACTTGGATTTTCGGCCATGAACATGACTTTGGAATTTGGCACAGCTCATACTTTCATTTAGAGTACATCTGGGGCTACATTTCGTGCAAGTTTCAGCTCGATTGCCTCAGTATTGAGGGAGAAATTTCAAACTCTAGCAGAAAAAAGTGTCTCCTAGTCTAAGTGCAGTTTTTTTGCCGACTGCTCTGCCGTTTTGTCGCATAGCGTGTGGTGCTATACTTGGATTTTCGGCCATGAACATGACTTTGGAATTTGGCACAGCTCATACTTTCCTGTAGAGTACATCTGGGGTTACATTTCGTGCAAGTTTCAGCTCGATTGCCTCTGTATTGAGGGAGAAATTTCAAACTCTAGCAGAAAAAAGTGTCTCCTAGTCTAAGTGCAGTTTTTTTGCCGACTCCTCTGCCGTTTTGTCGCATAGCGTGTGGTGCTATACTTGGATTTTCGGCCATGAACATGACTTTGGAATTTGGCACAGCTCATACTTTCCTGTAGAGTACATCTGGGGCTACATTTCGTGCAAGTTTCAGCTCGACTGCCTAAGTATTGAGTGGGAAATTTCAAACTCTAGCAGAAAAAAGTGTCTCCTAGTCTAAGTGCAGTTTTTTTGCCGACTGCTCTGCCGTTTTGTCGCATAGCGTGTGTTGCTATACTTGGATTTTCGGCCATGAACATGACTTTGGAATTTGGCACAGCTCATACTTTCATTTAGAGTACATCTGGGGCTACATTTCGTGCAAGTTTCAGCTCGATTGCCTCAGTATTGAGGGAGAAATTCCAAACTCTAGCAGAAAAAAGTGTCTCCTAGTCTAAGTGCAGTTTTTTTGCCGACTGCTCTGCCGTTTTGTCGCATAGCGTGTGGTGCTATACTTGGATTTTCGGCCATGAACATGACTTTGGAATTTGGCACAGCTCATACTTTCCTGTAGAGTACATCTGGGGTTACATTTCGTGCAAGTTTCAGCTCGATTGCCTCTGTATTGAGGGAGAAATTTCAAACTCTAGCAGAAAAAAGTGTCTCCTAGTCTAAGCGCAGATTTTTTGCCGACTGCTCTGCCGTTTTGTCGCATAGCGTGTGGTGCTATACTTGGATTTTCGGCCATGAACATGACTTTGGAATTTGGCACAGCTCATACTTTCCTGTAGAGTACATCTGGGGTTACATTTCGTGCAAGTTTCAGCTCGATTGCCTCTGTATTGAGGGAGAAATTTCAAACTCTAGCAGAAAAAAGTGTCTCCTAGTCTAAGTGCAGTTTTTTGCCGACTGCTCTGCCGTTTTGTCGCATAGCGTGTGGTGCTATACTTGGATTTTCGGCCATGAACATGACTTTGGAATTTTGCACTGCTCATACTTACCTGTAGAGAACATCTGGGGCTACATTTCGTGCAAGTTTTAGCTCGATTGCCTAAGTATTGAGGGAGAAATTTCAAACTCTAACAGAAAAAAGTGTCTCGTAGTCTAAGTGCAGGTTTTTTTTTGCCGACTGCTCTGCCGTTTTGTCGCATAGCGTGTGGTGCTATACTTGGATTTTCGGCCATGAACATGACTTTGGAATTTGGCACAGCTCATACTTTCATTTAGAGTACATCTGGGGCTACATTTCGTGCAAGTTTCAGCTCGATTGCCTCAGTATTGAGGGAGAAATTTCAAACACAGCTCATACTCATACTTTCATTTAGAGTACATCTGGGGCTACATTTCGTGCAAGTTTCAGCTCGATTGCCTCAGTATTGAGGGAGAAATTTCAAACTCTAGCAGAAAAAAGTGTCTCCTAGTCTAAGTGCAGTTTTTTTGCCGACTGCTCTGCCGTTTTGTCGCATAGCGTGTGGTGCTATACTTGGATTTTCGGCCATGAACATGACTTTGGAATTTGGCACAGCTCATACTTTCCTGTAGAGTACATCTGGGGTTACATTTCGTGCAAGTTTCAGCTCGATTGCCTCTGTATTGAGGGAGAAATTTCAAACTCTAGCAGAAAAAAGTGTCTCCTAGTCTAAGTGCAGTTTTTTTGCCGACTGCTCTGCCGTTTTGTCGCATAGCGTGTGGTGCTATACTTGGATTTTCGGCCATGAACATGACTTTGGAATTTGGCACAGCTCATACTTTCCTGTAGAGTACATCTGGGGCTACATTTCGTGCAAGTTTCAGCTCGACTGCCTAAGTATTGAGTGGGAAATTTCAAACTCTAGCAGAAAAAAGTGTCTCCTAGTCTAAGTGCAGTTTTTTTGCCGACTGCTCTGCCGTTTTGTCGCATAGCGTGTGTTGCTATACTTGGATTTTCGGCCATGAACATGACTTTGGAATTTGGCACAGCTCATACTTTCATTTAGAGTACATCTGGGGCTACATTTCGTGCAAGTTTCAGCTCGATTGCCTCAGTATTGAGGGAGAAATTTCAAACTCTAGCAGAAAAAAGTGTCTCCTAGTCTAAGTGCAGTTTTTTTGCCGACTGCTCTGCCGTTTTGTCGCATAGCGTGTGGTGCTATACTTGGATTTTCGGCCATGAACATGACTTTGGAATTTTGCACTGCTCATACTTACCTGTAGAGAACATCTGGGGCTACATTTCGTGCAAGTTTTAGCTCGATTGCCTAAGTATTGAGGGAGAAATTTCAAACTCTAACAGAAAAAAGTGTCTCGTAGTCTAAGTGCAGGTTTTTTTTTGCCGACTGCTCTGCCGTTTTGTCGCATAGCGTGTGGTGCTATACTTGGATTTTCGGCCATGAACATGACTTTGGAATTTGGCACAGCTCATACTTTCCTGTAGAGTACATCTGGGGTTACATTTCGTGCAAGTTTCAGCTCGATTGCCTCTGTATTGAGGGAGAAATTTCAAACTCTAGCAGAAAAAAGTGTCTCCTAGTCTAAGTGCAGTTTTTTTGCCGACTGCTCTGCCGTTTTGTCGCATAGCGTGTGGTGCTATACTTGGATTTTCGGCCATGAACATGACTTTGGAATTTTGCACTGCTCATACTTACCTGTAGAGAACATCTGGGGCTACATTTCGTGCAAGTTTTAGCTCGATTGCCTAAGTATTGAGGGAGAAATTTCAAACTCTAACAGAAAAAGTGTCTCGTAGTCTAAGTGCAGGTTTTTTTTTGCCGCGTGCTCTGCCGTTTTGTCGCATAGCGTGTGGTGCTATACTTGGATTTTCGGCCATGAACATGACTTTGGAATTTGCCACTGCTCATACTTTCCTGTAGAGTACATCTGGGGCTACATTTCGTGCAAGTTTTAGCTCGATTGCCTAAGTATTGAGGGAGAAATTTCAAACTCTAACAGAAAAAAGTGTCTCGTAGTCTAAGTGCAGGTTTTTTTTTGCCGACTGCTCTGCCGTTTTGTCGCATAGCGTGTGGTGCTATACTTGGATTTTCGGCCATGAACATGACTTTGGAATTTGGCACAGCTCATACTTTCATTTAGAGTACATCTGGGGTTACATTTCGTGCAAGTTTCAGCTCGATTGCCTCTGTATTGAGGGAGAAATTTCAAACTCTAGCAGAAAAAAGTGTCTCCTAGTCAAAGTGCAGTTTTTTTGCCGACTGCTCTGCCGTTTTGTCGCATAGCGTGTGGTGCTATACTTGGATTTTCGGCCATGAACATGACTTTGGAATTTGGCACAGCTCATACTTTCCTGTAGAGTACATCTGGGGCTACATTTCGTGCAAGTTTCAGCTCGACTGCCTAAGTATTGAGTGGGAAATTTCAAACTCTAGCAGAAAAAAGTGTCTCCTAGTCTAAGCGCAGATTTTTTGCCGACTGCTCTGCCGTTTTGTCGCATAGCGTGTGGTGCTATACTTGGATTTTCGGCCATGAACATGACTTTGGAATTTGGCACAGCTCATACTTTCCTGTAGAGTACATCTTGGGGTTACATTTCGTGCAAGTTTCAGCTCGATTGCCTCTGTATTGAGGGAGACATTTCAAACTTTAGCAGAAAAAAGTGTCTCCTAGTCTAAGCGCAGTTTTTTTACCGCCTGCTCTGCCGTTTGTCGCATAGCGTGTGGTGCTATACTTGGATTTTCGGCCATGAACATGACTTTGGAATTTGGCACAGCTCATACTTTTATTTAGAGTACATCTGGGGCTACCTTTCGTGCAAGTTTCAGCTCGATTGCCTCTGTATTGAGGGAGAAATGTCAAACTCTAACAGAAAAAAGTGTCTCATAGTCTAAGTGCATGTTTTTTTTTGCCGCGTGCTCTGCCGTTTTGTCACATAGCGTGTGGTGCTATACTTGGATTTTCGGCCATGAACATGACTTTGGAATTTGGCACAGCTCATACTTTCATTTAGAGTACATCTGGGGCTACATTTTGTGCAAGTTTCAGCTCGATTGCTTCTGTATTGAGGGAGAAATTTCAAACTCTAGCAGAAAAAGTGTCTCCTAGTCTAAGCGCAGTTTTTTTTGCAGCCTGCTCTGCCGTTTGTCGCATAGCGTGTGGTGCTATACTTGGATTTTCGGCCATGAACATGACTTTGTAATTTGGCACTGCTCCTACTTTCCCGTAGAGTACATCTGGGGCTACATTTCGTGCAAGTTTCAGCTCGATTGCCTCAGTATTGAGGGAGAAATTTCAAACTCTAGCAGAAAAAAGTGTCTCCTAGTCTAAGCGCAGTTTTTTTGCCGCCTGCTCTGCCGTTTGTCGCATAGCGTGTGGTGCTATACTTGGATTTTCGGCCATGAACATGACTTTGGAATTTGGCACAGCTCATACTTTCCTGTAGAGAACATCTGGGGCTACATTTCGTGCAAGTTTCAGCTCGATTGCCTCAGTATTGAGGGATAAATTTCAAACTCTAGCAGAAAAAAGTGTGTCATAGTCTAAGTGCAGTTTTTCTGCCGACTGCTCTGCCGTTTTGTCGCATAGCGTGTGGTGCTATACTTGGATTTTCGGCCATGAACATGACTTTGGAATTTGGCACAGCTCATACTTTTATTTAGAGTACATCTGGGGCTACCTTTCGTGCAAGTTTCAGCTCGATTGCTTCTGTATTGAGGGAGAAATTTCAAACTCTAGCAGAAAAAAGTGTCTCCTAGTCTAAGCGCAGTTTTTTTGCCGCCTGCTCTGCCGTTTGTCGCATAGCGTGTGGTGCTATACTTGGATTTTCGGCCATGAACATGACTTTGGAATTTTGCACTGCTCATACTTACCTGTAGAGAACATCTGGGGCTACATTTCGTGCAAGTTTTAGCTCGATTGCCTAAGTATTGAGGGAGAAATTTCAAACTCTAACAGAAAAAAGTGTCTCGTAGTCTAAGTGCAGGTTTTTTTTTGCCGCGTGCTCTGCCGTTTTGTCGCATAGCGTGTGGTGCTATACTTGGATTTTCGGCCATGAACATGACTTTGGAATTTGCCACTACTCATACTTTCCTGTAGAGTACATCTGGGGCTACATTTCGTGCAAGTTTTAGCTCGATTGCCTAAGTATTGAGGGAGAAATTTCAAACTCTAACAGAAAAAAGTGTCTCGTAGTCTAAGTGCAGGTTTTTTTTTGCCGACTGCTCTGCCGTTTTGTCGCATAGCGTGTGGTGCTATACTTGGATTTTCGGCCATGAACATGACTTTGGAATTTGGCACAGCTCATACTTTCATTTAGAGTACATCTGGGGCTACATTTCGTGCAAGTTTCAGCTCGATTGCCTCAGTATTGAGGGAGAAATTTCAAACTCTAGCAGAAAAAAGTGTCTCCTAGTCTAAGTGCAGTTTTTTTGCCGACTGCTCTGCCGTTTTGTCGCATAGCGTGTGGTGCTATACTTGGATTTTCGGCCATGAACATGACTTTGGAATTTGGCACAGCTCATACTTTCCTGTAGAGTACATCTGGGGTTACATTTCGTGCAAGTTTCAGCTCGATTGCCTCTGTATTGAGGGAGAAATTTCAAACTCTAGCAGAAAAAAGTGTCTCCTAGTCTAAGTGCAGTTTTTTTGCCGACTGCTCTGCCGTTTTGTCGCATAGCGTGTGGTGCTATACTTGGATTTTCGGCCATGAACATGACTTTGGAATTTTGCACTGCTCATACTTACCTGTAGAGAACATCTGGGGCTACATTTCGTGCAAGTTTTAGCTCGATTGCCTAAGTATTGAGGGAGAAATTTCAAACTCTAACAGAAAAAAGTGTCTCGTAGTCTAAGTGCAGGGTTTTTTTTGCCGCGTGCTCTGCCGTTTTGTCGCATAGCGTGTGGTGCTATACTTGGATTTTCGGCCATGAACATGACTTTGGAATTTGCCACTGCTCATACTTTCCTGTAGAGTACATCTGGGGCTACATTTCGTGCAAGTTTTAGCTCGATTGCCTAAGTATTGAGGGAGAAATTTCAAACTCTAACAGAAAAAAGTGTCTCGTAGTCTAAGTGCAGGTTTTTTTTTGCCGACTGCTCTGCCGTTTTGTCGCATAGCGTGTGGTGCTATACTTGGATTTTCGGCCATGAACATGACTTTGGAATTTGGCACAGCTCATACTTTCATTTAGAGTACATCTGGGGTTACATTTCGTGCAAGTTTCAGCTCGATTGCCTCTGTATTGAGGGAGAAATTTCAAACTCTAGCAGAAAAAAGTGTCTCCTAGTCAAAGTGCAGTTTTTTTGCCGACTGCTCTGCCGTTTTGTCGCATAGCGTGTGGTGCTATACTTGGATTTTCGGCCATGAACATGACTTTGGAATTTGGCACAGCTCATACTTTCCTGTAGAGTACATCTGGGGCTACATTTCGTGCAAGTTTCAGCTCGACTGCCTAAGTATTGAGTGGGAAATTTCAAACTCTAGCAGAAAAAAGTGTCTCCTAGTCTAAGCGCAGATTTTTGGCCGACTGCTCTGCCGTTTTGTCGCATAGCGTGTGGTGCTATACTTGGATTTTCGGCCATGAACATGACTTTGGAATTTGGCACAGCTCATACTTTCCTGTAGAGTACATCTTGGGGTTACATTTCGTGCAAGTTTCAGCTCGATTGCCTCTGTATTGAGGGAGACATTTCAAACTTTAGCAGAAAAAAGTGTCTCCTAGTCTAAGCGCAGTTTTTTTACCGCCTGCTCTGCCGTTTGTCGCATAGCGTGTGGTGCTATACTTGGATTTTCGGCCATGAACATGACTTTGGAATTTGGCACAGCTCATACTTTTATTTAGAGTACATCTGGGGCTACCTTTCGTGCAAGTTTCAGCTCGATTGCCTCTGTATTGAGGGAGAAATTTCAAACTCTAACAGAAAAAAGTGTCTCGTAGTCTAAGTGCAGGTTTTTTTTTGCCGACTGCTCTGCCGTTTTGTCGCATAGCGTGTGGTGCTATACTTGGATTTTCGGCCATGAACATGACTTTGGAATTTGGCACAGCTCATACTTTCATTTAGAGTACATCTGGGGTTACATTTCGTGCAAGTTTCAGCTCGATTGCCTCTGTATTGAGGGAGAAATTTCAAACTCTAGCAGAAAAAAGTGTCTCCTAGTCAAAGTGCAGTTTTTTTGCCGACTGCTCTGCCGTTTTGTCGCATAGCGTGTGGTGCTATACTTGGATTTTCGGCCATGAACATGACTTTGGAATTTGGCACAGCTCATACTTTCCTGTAGAGTACATCTGGGGCTACATTTCGTGCAAGTTTCAGCTCGACTGCCTAAGTATTGAGTGGGAAATTTCAAACTCTAGCAGAAAAAAGTGTCTCCTAGTCTAAGCGCAGATTTTTGGCCGACTGCTCTGCCGTTTTGTCGCATAGCGTGTGGTGCTATACTTGGATTTTCGGCCATGAACATGACTTTGGAATTTGGCACAGCTCATACTTTCCTGTAGAGTACATCTTGGGGTTACATTTCGTGCAAGTTTCAGCTCGATTGCCTCTGTATTGAGGGAGAAATTTCAAACTCTAACAGAAAAAAGTGTCTCATAGTCTAAGTGCAGGTTTTTTTTTGCCGCGTGCTCTGCCGTTTTGTGACATAGCGTGTGGTGCTATACTTGGATTTTCGGCCATGAACATGACTTTGGAATTTGGCACAGCTCATACTTTCATTTAGAGTACATCTGGGGCTACATTTTGTGCAAGTTTCAGCTCGATTGCTTCTGTATTGAGGGAGAAATTTCAAACTCTAGCAGAAAAAGTGTCTCCTAGTCTAAGCGCAGTTTTTTTTGCAGCCTGCTCTGCCGTTTGTCGCATAGCGTGTGGTGCTATACTTGGATTTTCGGCCATGAACATGACTTTGTAATTTGGCACTGCTCCTACTTTCCCGTAGAGTACATCTGGGGCTACATTTCGTGCAAGTTTCAGCTCGATTGCCTCAGTATTGAGGGAGAAATTTCAAACTCTAGCAGAAAAAAGTGTCTCCTAGTCTAAGCGCAGTTTTTTTGCCGCCTGCTCTGCCGTTTGTCGCATAGCGTGTGGTGCTATACTTGGATTTTCGGCCATGAACATGACTTTGGAATTTGGCACAGCTCATACTTTCCTGTAGAGAACATCTGGGGCTACATTTCGTGCAAGTTTCAGCTCGATTGCCTCAGTATTGAGGGATAAATTTCAAACTCTAGCAGAAAAAAGTGTGTCATAGTCTAAGTGCAGTTTTTCTGCCGACTGCTCTGCCGTTTTGTCGCATAGCGTGTGGTGCTATACTTGGATTTTCGGCCATGAACATGACTTTGGAATTTGGCACAGCTCATACTTTTATTTAGAGTACATCTGGGGCTACCTTTCGTGCAAGTTTCAGCTCGATTGCTTCTGTATTGAGGGAGAAATTTCAAACTCTAGCAGAAAAAAGTGTCTCCTAGTCTAAGCGCAGTTTTTTTGCCGCCTGCTCTGCCGTTTGTCGCATAGCGTGTGGTGCTATACTTGGATTTTCGGCCATGAACATGACTTTGGAATTTGGCACAGCTCATACTTTCCTGTAGAGAACATCTGGGGCTACATTTCGTGCAAGTTTCAGCTCGATTGCCTAAGTATTGAGGGAGAAATTTCGAACTCCAGCAGAAAAAAGTGTCTCATAGTCTAAGTGCAGTTTTTCTGCCGACTGCTCTGCCGTTTTGTCGCATAGCGTGTGGTGCTATACTTGGATTTTCGGCCATGAACATGACTTTGGAATTTGGCACAGCTCATACTTTCCTGTAGAGTACATCTTGGGCTACATTTCGTGCAAGTTTCAGTTCGATGGCCTCAGTATTGAGGGTGAAATTTCAAACTCTAGCAGAAAAAAGTGTCTCCTAGTCTAAGCGCAGTTTTTTTGCCGCGTGCTCTGCCGTTTTGTCGCATAGCGTGTGGTGCTATACTTGGATTTTCGGCCATGAACATGACTTTGGAATTTGGCACTGCTTATACTTTCCTGTAGAGTACATCTAGGGCTACATTTCGTGCAAGTTTCAGCTCGATTGCCTCTGTATTGAGGGAGAAATTTCAAACTCTAACAGAAAAAAGTGTCTCATAGTCTAAGTGCAGGTTTTTTTTTGCCGCGTGCTCTGCCGTTTTGTCACATAGCGTGTGGTGCTATACTTGGATTTTCGGCCATGAACATGACTTTGGAATTTGGCACAGCTCATACTTTCATTTAAAGTACATCTGGGGCTACATTTTGTGCAAGTTTCAGCTCGATTGCTTCTGTATTGAGGGAGAAATTTCAAACTCTAGCAGAAAAAAGTGTCTCCTAGTCTAAGCGCAGTTTTTTTTGCAGCCTGCTCTGCCGTTTGTCGCATAGCGTGTGGTGCTATACTTGGATTTTCGGCCATGAACATGACTTTGTAATTTGGCACTGCTCCTACTTTCCCGTAGAGTACATCTGGGGCTACATTTCGTGCAAGTTTCAGCTCGATTGCCTCAGTATTGAGGGAGAAATTTCAAACTCTAGCAGAAAAAAGTGTCTCCTAGTCTAAGCGCAGTTTTTTTGCCGCCTGCTCTGCCGTTTGTCGCATAGCGTGTGGTGCTATACTTGGATTTTCGGCCATGAACATGACTTTGGAATTTGGCACAGCTCATACTTTCCTGTAGAGAACATCTGGGGCTACATTTCGTGCAAGTTTCAGCTCGATTGCCTCAGTATTGAGGGAGAAATTTCAAACTCTAGCAGAAAAAAGTGTCTCCTAGTCTAAGCGCAGTTTTTTTACCGCCTGCTCTGCCGTTTGTCGCATAGCGTGTGGTGCTATACTTGGATTTTCGGCCATGAACATGACTTTGGAATTTGGCACAGCTCATACTTTCCTGTAGAGTACATCTGGGGCTACATGTCGTGCAAGTTTCAGCTCGATTGCTTCAGTATTGAGGGAGAAATTTCAAACTCTAGCAGAAAAAAGTGTCTCCTAGTCTAAGCGCAGTTTTTTTACCGCCTGCTCTGCCGTTTGTCGCATAGCGTGTGGTGCTATACTTGGATTTTCGGCCATGAACATGACTTTGGAATTTGGCACAGCTCTTACTTTTATTTAGAGTACATCTGGGGCTACATTTCGTGCAAGTTTCAGCTCGATTGCCTAAGTATTGAGGGAGAAATTTCAAACTCTAGCAGAAAAAAGTGTCTCATAGTCTAAGTGCAGTTTTTCTGCCGACTGCTCTGCCGTTTTGTCGCATAGCGTGTGGTGCTATACTTGATTTTCGGCCATGAACATGACTTTGGAATTTGGCACAGCTCATACTTTCCTGTAGAGTACATCTGGGGCTACATTTCGTGCAAGTTTCAGCTCGATTGCTTCAGTATTGAGGGAGAAATTTCAAACTCTAGCAGAAAAAAGTGTCTCCTAGTCTAAGCGCAGTTTTTTTACCGCCTGCTCTGCCGTTTTGTCGCATAGCGTGTGGTGCTATACTTGGATTTTCGGCCATGAACATGACTTTGTAATTTGGCACTGCTCATACTTTCCTGTAGAGTACATCTGGGGCTACATTTCGTGCAAGTTTCAGCTCGATTGCCTCAGTATTGAGGGAGAAATTTCAAACTCTAGCAGAAAAAAGTGTCTCCTAGTCTAAGCGCAGTTTTTGTGCTGCCTGCTCTGCCGTTTGTCGCATAGCGTGTGGTGCTATACTTGGATTTTCGGCCATGAACATGACTTTGGAATTTGGCACAGCTCATACTTTCCTGTAGAGAACATCTGGGGCTACATTTCGTGCAAGTTTCAGCTCGATTGCCTAAGTATTGAGGGAGAAATTTCAAACTCTAGCAGAAAAAAGTGTCTCATAGTCTAAGTGCAGTTTTTCTGCCGACTGCTCTGCCGTTTTGTCGCATAGCGTGTGGTGCTATACTTGGATTTTCGGCCATGAACATGACTTTGGAATTTGGCACAGCTCATACTTTCCTGTAGAGAACATCTGGGGCTACATTTCGTGCAAGTTTTAGCTCGATTGCCTCAGTATTGAGGGATAAATTTCAAACTCTAGCAAAAAAAAGTGTGTCATAGTCTAAGTGCAGTTTTTCTGCCGACTGCTCTGCCGTTTTGTCGCATAGCGTGTGGTGCTATACTTGGATTTTCGGCCATGAACATGACTTTGGAATTTGGCACAGCTCATACTTTTATTTAGAGTACATCTGGGGCTACCTTTCGTGCAAGTTTCAGCTCGATTGCTTCTGTATTGAGGGAGAAATTTCAAACTCTAGCAGAAAAAAGTGTCTCCTAGTCTAAGCGCAGTTTTTTTGCCGCCTGCTCTGCCGTTTGTCGCATAGCGTGTGGTGCTATACTTGGATTTTCGGCCATGAACATGACTTTGGAATTTGGCACAGCTCATACTTTCCTGTAGAGAACATCTGGGGCTACATTTCGTGCAAGTTTCAGCTCGATTGCCTAAGTATTGAGGGAGAAATTTCGAACTCCAGCAGAAAAAAGTGTCTCATAGTCTAAGTGCAGTTTTTCTGCCGACTGCTCTGCCGTTTTGTCGCATAGCGTGTGGTGCTATACTTGGATTTTCGGCCATGAACATGACTTTGGAATTTGGCACAGCTCATACTTTCATTTAAAGTACATCTGGGGCTACATTTTGTGCAAGTTTCAGCTCGATTGCTTCTGTATTGAGGGAGAAATTTCAAACTCTAGCAGAAAAAAGTGTCTCCTAGTCTAAGCGCAGTTTTTTTTGCAGCCTGCTCTGCCGTTTGTCGCATAGCGTGTGGTGCTATACTTGGATTTTCGGCCATGAACATGACTTTGTAATTTGGCACTGCTCCTACTTTCCCGTAGAGTACATCTGGGGCTACATTTCGTGCAAGTTTCAGCTCGATTGCCTCAGTATTGAGGGAGAAATTTCAAACTCTAGCAGAAAAAAGTGTCTCCTAGTCTAAGCGCAGTTTTTTTGCCGCCTGCTCTGCCGTTTGTCGCATAGCGTGTGGTGCTATACTTGGATTTTCGGCCATGAACATGACTTTGGAATTTGGCACAGCTCATACTTTCCTGTAGAGAACATCTGGGGCTACATTTCGTGCAAGTTTTAGCTCGATTGCCTCAGTATTGAGGGAGAAATTTCAAACTCTAGCAGAAAAAAGTGTCTCCTAGTCTAAGCGCAGTTTTTTTACCGCCTGCTCTGCCGTTTGTCGCATAGCGTGTGGTGCTATACTTGGATTTTCGGCCATGAACATGACTTTGGAATTTGGCACAGCTCATACTTTCCTGTAGAGTACATCTGGGGCTACATTTCGTGCAAGTTTCAGCTCGATTGCTTCAGTATTGAGGGAGAAATTTCAAACTCTAGCAGAAAAAAGTGTCTCCTAGTCTAAGCGCAGTTTTTTTACCGCCTGCTCTGCCGTTTGTCGCATAGCGTGTGGTGCTAAACTTGGATTTTCGGCCATGAACATGACTTTGGAATTTGGCACAGCTCATACTTTTATTTAGAGTACATCTGGGGCTACATTTCGTGCAAGTTTCAGCTCGATTGCCTAAGTATTGAGGGAGAAATTTCAAACTCTAGCAGAAAAAAGTGTCTCATAGTCTAAGTGCAGTTTTTCTGCCGACTGCTCTGCCGTTTTGTCGCATAGCGTGTGGTGCTATACTTGATTTTCGGCCATGAACATGACTTTGGAATTTGGCACAGCTCATACTTTCCTGTAGAGTACATCTGGGGCTACATTTCGTGCAAGTTTCAGCTCGATTGCTTCAGTATTGAGGGAGAAATTTCAAACTCTAGCAGAAAAAAGTGTCTCCTAGTCTAAGCGCAGTTTTTTTACCGCCTGCTCTGCCGTTTTGTCGCATAGCGTGTGGTGCTATACTTGGATTTTCGGCCATGAACATGACTTTGTAATTTGGCACTGCTCATACTTTCCTGTAGAGTACATCTGGGGCTACATTTCGTGCAAGTTTCAGCTCGATTGCCTCAGTATTGAGGGAGAAATTTCAAACTCTAGCAGAAAAAAGTGTCTCCTAGTCTAAGCGCAGTTTTTGTGCTGCCTGCTCTGCCGTTTGTCGCATAGCGTGTGGTGCTATACTTGGATTTTCGGCCATGAACATGACTTTGGAATTTGGCACAGCTCATACTTTCCTGTAGAGAACATCTGGGGCTACATTTCGTGCAAGTTTCAGCTCGATTGCCTAAGTATTGAGGGAGAAATTTCAAACTCTAGCAGAAAAAAGTGTCTCATAGTCTAAGTGCAGTTTTTCTGCCGACTGCTCTGCCGTTTTGTCGCATAGCGTGTGGTGCTATACTTGGATTTTCGGCCATGAACATGACTTTGGAATTTGGCACAGCTCATACTTTCCTGTAGAGTACATCTGGGGCTACATTTCGTGCAAGTTTCAGCTCGATTGCTTCAGTATTGAGGGAGAAATTTCAAACTCTAGCAGAAAAAAGTGTCTCCTAGTCTAAGCGCAGTTTTTTTACCGCCTGCTCTGCCGTTTGTCGCATAGCGTGTGGTGCTATACTTGGATTTTCGGCCATGAACATGACTTTGGAATTTGGCACAGCTCATACTTTTATTTAGAGTACATCTGGGGCTACCTTTCGTGCAAGTTTCAGCTCGATTGCCTCTGTATTGAGGGAGAAATTTCAAACTCTAACAGAAAAAAGTGTCTCATAGTCTAAGTGCAGGTTTTTTTTTGCCGCGTGCTCTGCCGTTTTGTCACATAGCGTGTGGTGCTATACTTGGATTTTCGGCCATGAACATGACTTTGGAATTTGGCACAGCTCATACTTTCATTTAGAGTACATCTGGGGCTACATTTTGTGCAAGTTTCAGCTCGATTGCTTCTGTATTGAGGGAGAAATTTCAAACTCTAGCAGAAAAAAGTGTCTCCTAGTCTAAGCGCAGTTTTTTTGCCGCCTGCTCTGCCGTTTGTCGCATAGCGTGTGGTGCTATACTTGGATTTTCGGCCATGAACATGACTTTGGAATTTGGCACTGCTCCTACTTTCCCGTAGAGTACATCTGGGGCTACATTTCGTGCAAGTTTCAGCTCGATTGCCTCAGTATTGAGGGAGAAATTTCAAACTCTAGCAGAAAAAAGTGTCTCCTAGTCTAAGCGCAGTTTTTTTGCCGCCTGCTCTGCCGTTTGTCGCATAGCGTGTGGTGCTATACTTGGATTTTCGGCCATGAACATGACTTTGGAATTTGGCACAGCTCATACTTTCCTGTAGAGAACATCTGGGGCTACATTTCGTGCAAGTTTTAGCTCGATTGCCTCAGTATTGAGGGAGAAATTTCAAACTCTAGCAGAAAAAAGTGTCTCCTAGTCTAAGCGCAGTTTTTTTACCGCCTGCTCTGCCGTTTGTCGCATAGCGTGTGGTGCTATACTTGGATTTTCGGCCATGAACATGACTTTGGAATTTGGCACAGCTCATACTTTCCTGTAGAGTACATCTGGGGCTACATTTCGTGCAAGTTTCAGCTCGATTGCTTCAGTATTGAGGGAGAAATTTCAAACTCTAGCAGAAAAAAGTGTCTCCTAGTCTAAGCGCAGTTTTTTTACCGCCTGCTCTGCCGTTTGTCGCATAGCGTGTGGTGCTATACTTGGATTTTCGGCCATGAACATGACTTTGGAATTTGGCACAGCTCATACTTTTATTTAGAGTACATCTGGGGCTACATTTCGTGCAAGTTTCAGCTCGATTGCCTAAGTATTGAGGGAGAAATTTCAAACTCTAGCAGAAAAAAGTGTCTCATAGTCTAAGTGCAGTTTTTCTGCCGACTGCTCTGCCGTTTTGTCGCATAGCGTGTGGTGCTATACTTGATTTTCGGCCATGAACATGACTTTGGAATTTGGCACAGCTCATACTTTCCTGTAGAGTACATCTGGGGCTACATTTCGTGCAAGTTTCAGCTCGATTGCTTCAGTATTGAGGGAGAAATTTCAAACTCTAGCAGAAAAAAGTGTCTCCTAGTCTAAGCGCAGTTTTTTTACCGCCTGCTCTGCCGTTTTGTCGCATAGCGTGTGGTGCTATACTTGGATTTTCGGCCATGAACATGACTTTGTAATTTGGCACTGCTCATACTTTCCTGTAGAGTACATCTGGGGCTACATTTCGTGCAAGTTTCAGCTCGATTGCCTCAGTATTGAGGGAGAAATTTCAAACTCTAGCAGAAAAAAGTGTCTCCTAGTCTAAGCGCAGTTTTTGTGCTGCCTGCTCTGCCGTTTGTCGCATAGCGTGTGGTGCTATACTTGGATTTTCGGCCATGAACATGACTTTGGAATTTGGCACAGCTCATACTTTCCTGTAGAGAACATCTGGGGCTACATTTCGTGCAAGTTTCAGCTCGATTGCCTAAGTATTGAGGGAGAAATTTCAAACTCTAGCAGAAAAAAGTGTCTCATAGTCTAAGTGCAGTTTTTCTGCCGACTGCTCTGCCGTTTTGTCGCATAGCGTGTGGTGCTATACTTGGATTTTCGGCCATGAACATGACTTTGGAATTTGGCACAGCTCATACTTTCCTGTAGAGTACATCTGGGGCTACATTTCGTGCAAGTTTCAGCTCGATTGCTTCAGTATTGAGGGAGAAATTTCAAACTCTAGCAGAAAAAAGTGTCTCCTAGTCTAAGCGCAGTTTTTTTACCGCCTGCTCTGCCGTTTGTCGCATAGCGTGTGGTGCTATACTTGGATTTTCGGCCATGAACATGACTTTGGAATTTGGCACAGCTCATACTTTTATTTAGAGTACATCTGGGGCTACCTTTCGTGCAAGTTTCAGCTCGATTGCCTCTGTATTGAGGGAGAAATTTCAAACTCTAACAGAAAAAAGTGTCTCATAGTCTAAGTGCAGGTTTTTTTTTGCCGCGTGCTCTGCCGTTTTGTCACATAGCGTGTGGTGCTATACTTGGATTTTCGGCCATGAACATGACTTTGGAATTTGGCACAGCTCATACTTTCATTTAGAGTACATCTGGGGCTACATTTTGTGCAAGTTTCAGCTCGATTGCTTCTGTATTGAGGGAGAAATTTCAAACTCTAGCAGAAAAAAGTGTCTCCTAGTCTAAGCGCAGTTTTTTTGCCGCCTGCTCTGCCGTTTGTCGCATAGCGTGTGGTGCTATACTTGGATTTTCGGCCATGAACATGACTTTGGAATTTGGCACAGCTCATACTTTCCTGTAGAGAACATCTGGGGCTACATTTCGTGCAAGTTTCAGCTCGATTGCCTCAGTATTGAGGGAGAAATTTCAAACTCTAGCAGAAAAAAGTGTCTCCTAGTCTAAGCGCAGTTTTTTTACCGCCTGCTCTGCCGTTTGTCGCATAGCGTGTGGTGCTATACTTGGATTTTCGGCCATGAACATGACTTTGGAATTTGGCACAGCTCATACTTTCCTGTAGAGTACATCTGGGGCTACATTTCGTGCAAGTTTCAGCTCGATTGCTTCAGTATTGAGGGAGAAATTTCAAACTCTAGCAGAAAAAAGTGTCTCCTAGTCTAAGCGCAGTTTTTTTACCGCCTGCTCTGCCGTTTGTCGCATAGCGTGTGGTGCTATACTTGGATTTTCGGCCATGAATATGACTTTGGAATTTGGCACAGCTCATACTTTTATTTAGAGTACATCTGGGGCTACATTTCGTGCAAGTTTCAGCTCGATTGCCTAAGTATTGAGGGAGAAATTTCAAACTCTAGCAGAAAAAAGTGTCTCATAGTCTAAGTGCAGTTTTTCTGCCGACTGCTCTGCCGTTTTGTCGCATAGCGTGTGGTGCTATACTTGGATTTTCGGCCATGAACATGACTTTGGAATTTGGCACAGCTCATACTTTCCTGTAGAGTACATCTGGGGCTACATTTCGTGCAAGTTTCAGCTCGATTGCTTCAGTATTGAGGGAGAAATTTCAAACTCTAGCAGAAAAAAGTGTCTCCTAGTCTAAGCGCAGTTTTTTTACCGCCTGCTCTGCCGTTTTGTCGCATAGCGTGTGGTGCTATACTTGGATTTTCGGCCATGAACATGACTTTGGAATTTGGCACTGCTCCTACTTTTATTTAGAGTACATCTGGGGCTACCTTTCGTGCAAGTTTCAGCTCGATTGCCTCTGTATTGAGGGAGAAATTTCAAACTCTAACAGAAAAAAGTGTCTCATAGTCTAAGTGCAGGTTTTTTTTTGCCGCGTGCTCTGCCGTTTTGTCACATAGCGTGTGGTGCTATACTTGGATTTTCGGCCATGAACATGACTTTGGAATTTGGCACAGCTCATACTTTCATTTAGAGTACATCTGGGGCTACATTTTGTGCAAGTTTCAGCTCGATTGCTTCTGTATTGAGGGAGAAATTTCAAACTCTAGCAGAAAAAAGTGTCTCCTAGTCTAAGCGCAGTTTTTTTGCCGCCTGCTCTGCCGTTTGTCGCATAGCGTGTGGTGCTATACTTGGATTTTCGGCCATGAACATGACTTTGGAATTTGGCACTGCTCCTACTTTCCCGTAGAGTACATCTGGGGCTACATTTCGTGCAAGTTTTAGCTCGATTGCCTCAGTATTGAGGGAGAAATTTCAAACTCTAGCAGAAAAAAGTGTCTCCTAGTCTAAGCGCAGTTTTTTTACCGCCTGCTCTGCCGTTTGTCGCATAGCGTGTGGTGCTATACTTGGATTTTCGGCCATGAACATGACTTTGGAATTTGGCACAGCTCATACTTTCCTGTAGAGTACATCTGGGGCTACATTTCGTGCAAGTTTCAGCTCGATTGCTTCAGTATTGAGGGAGAAATTTCAAACTCTAGCAGAAAAAAGTGTCTCCTAGTCTAAGCGCAGTTTTTTTACCGCCTGCTCTGCCGTTTGTCGCATAGCGTGTGGTGCTATACTTGGATTTTCGGCCATGAACATGACTTTGGAATTTGGCACAGCTCATACTTTTATTTAGAGTACATCTGGGGCTACATTTCGTGCAAGTTTCAGCTCGATTGCCTAAGTATTGAGGGAGAAATTTCAAACTCTAGCAGAAAAAAGTGTCTCATAGTCTAAGTGCAGTTTTTCTGCCGACTGCTCTGCCGTTTTGTCGCATAGCGTGTGGTGCTATACTTGATTTTCGGCCATGAACATGACTTTGGAATTTGGCACAGCTCATACTTTCCTGTAGAGTACATCTGGGGCTACATTTCGTGCAAGTTTCAGCTCGATTGCTTCAGTATTGAGGGAGAAATTTCAAACTCTAGCAGAAAAAAGTGTCTCCTAGTCTAAGCGCAGTTTTTTTACCGCCTGCTCTGCCGTTTTGTCGCATAGCGTGTGGTGCTATACTTGGATTTTCGGCCATGAACATGACTTTGTAATTTGGCACTGCTCATACTTTCCTGTAGAGTACATCTGGGGCTACATTTCGTGCAAGTTTCAGCTCGATTGCCTCAGTATTGAGGGAGAAATTTCAAACTCTAGCAGAAAAAAGTGTCTCCTAGTCTAAGCGCAGTTTTTGTGCTGCCTGCTCTGCCGTTTGTCGCATAGCGTGTGGTGCTATACTTGGATTTTCGGCCATGAACATGACTTTGGAATTTGGCACAGCTCATACTTTCCTGTAGAGAACATCTGGGGCTACATTTCGTGCAAGTTTCAGCTCGATTGCCTAAGTATTGAGGGAGAAATTTCAAACTCTAGCAGAAAAAAGTGTCTCATAGTCTAAGTGCAGTTTTTCTGCCGACTGCTCTGCCGTTTTGTCGCATAGCGTGTGGTGCTATACTTGGATTTTCGGCCATGAACATGACTTTGGAATTTGGCACAGCTCATACTTTCCTGTAGAGTACATCTGGGGCTACATTTCGTGCAAGTTTCAGCTCGATTGCTTCAGTATTGAGGGAGAAATTTCAAACTCTAGCAGAAAAAAGTGTCTCCTAGTCTAAGCGCAGTTTTTTTACCGCCTGCTCTGCCGTTTGTCGCATAGCGTGTGGTGCTATACTTGGATTTTCGGCCATGAACATGACTTTGGAATTTGGCACAGCTCATACTTTTATTTAGAGTACATCTGGGGCTACCTTTCGTGCAAGTTTCAGCTCGATTGCCTCTGTATTGAGGGAGAAATTTCAAACTCTAACAGAAAAAAGTGTCTCATAGTCTAAGTGCAGGTTTTTTTTTGCCGCGTGCTCTGCCGTTTTGTCACATAGCGTGTGGTGCTATACTTGGATTTTCGGCCATGAACATGACTTTGGAATTTGGCACAGCTCATACTTTCATTTAGAGTACATCTGGGGCTACATTTTGTGCAAGTTTCAGCTCGATTGCTTCTGTATTGAGGGAGAAATTTCAAACTCTAGCAGAAAAAAGTGTCTCCTAGTCTAAGCGCAGTTTTTTTGCCGCCTGCTCTGCCGTTTGTCGCATAGCGTGTGGTGCTATACTTGGATTTTCGGCCATGAACATGACTTTGGAATTTGGCACAGCTCATACTTTCCTGTAGAGAACATCTGGGGCTACATTTCGTGCAAGTTTCAGCTCGATTGCCTCAGTATTGAGGGAGAAATTTCAAACTCTAGCAGAAAAAAGTGTCTCCTAGTCTAAGCGCAGTTTTTTTACCGCCTGCTCTGCCGTTTGTCGCATAGCGTGTGGTGCTATACTTGGATTTTCGGCCATGAACATGACTTTGGAATTTGGCACAGCTCATACTTTCCTGTAGAGTACATCTGGGGCTACATTTCGTGCAAGTTTCAGCTCGATTGCTTCAGTATTGAGGGAGAAATTTCAAACTCTAGCAGAAAAAAGTGTCTCCTAGTCTAAGCGCAGTTTTTTTACCGCCTGCTCTGCCGTTTGTCGCATAGCGTGTGGTGCTATACTTGGATTTTCGGCCATGAATATGACTTTGGAATTTGGCACAGCTCATACTTTTATTTAGAGTACATCTGGGGCTACATTTCGTGCAAGTTTCAGCTCGATTGCCTAAGTATTGAGGGAGAAATTTCAAACTCTAGCAGAAAAAAGTGTCTCATAGTCTAAGTGCAGTTTTTCTGCCGACTGCTCTGCCGTTTTGTCGCATAGCGTGTGGTGCTATACTTGGATTTTCGGCCATGAACATGACTTTGGAATTTGGCACAGCTCATACTTTCCTGTAGAGTACATCTGGGGCTACATTTCGTGCAAGTTTCAGCTCGATTGCTTCAGTATTGAGGGAGAAATTTCAAACTCTAGCAGAAAAAAGTGTCTCCTAGTCTAAGCGCAGTTTTTTTACCGCCTGCTCTGCCGTTTTGTCGCATAGCGTGTGGTGCTATACTTGGATTTTCGGCCATGAACATGACTTTGTAATTTGGCACTGCTCATACTTTCCTGTAGAGTACATCTGGGGCTACATTTCGTGCAAGTTTCAGCTCGATTGCCTCAGTATTGAGGGAGAAATTTCAAACTCTAGCAGAAAAAAGTGTCTCCTAGTCTAAGCGCAGTTTTTTTACCGCCTGCTCTGCCGTTTGTCGCATAGCGTGTGGTGCTATACTTGGATTTTCGGCCATGAACATGACTTTGGAATTTGGCACAGCTCATACTTTTATTTAGAGTACATCTGGGGCTACCTTTCGTGCAAGTTTCAGCTCGATTGCCTCTGTATTGAGGGAGAAATTTCAAACTCTAACAGAAAAAAGTGTCTCATAGTCTAAGTGCAGGTTTTTTTTTGCCGCGTGCTCTGCCGTTTTGTCACATAGCGTGTGGTGCTATACTTGGATTTTCGGCCATGAACATGACTTTGGAATTTGGCACAGCTCATACTTTCATTTAGAGTACATCTGGGGCTACATTTTGTGCAAGTTTCAGCTCGATTGCTTCTGTATTGAGGGAGAAATTTCAAACTCTAGCAGAAAAAAGTGTCTCCTAGTCTAAGCGCAGTTTTTTTTGCAGCCTGCTCTGCCGTTTGTCGCATAGCGTGTGGTGCTATACTTGGATTTTCGGCCATGAACATGACTTTGTAATTTGGCACTGCTCCTACTTTCCCGTAGAGTACATCTGGGGCTACATTTCGTGCAAGTTTCAGCTCGATTGCCTCAGTATTGAGGGAGAAATTTCAAACTCTAGCAGAAAAAAGTGTCTCCTAGTCTAAGCGCAGTTTTTTTGCCGCCTGCTCTGCCGTTTGTCGCATAGCGTGTGGTGCTATACTTGGATTTTCGGCCATGAACATGACTTTGGAATTTGGCACAGCTCATACTTTCCTGTAGAGAACATCTGGGGCTACATTTCGTGCAAGTTTCAGCTCGATTGCCTCAGTATTGAGGGATAAATTTCAAACTCTAGCAGAAAAAAGTGTGTCATAGTCTAAGTGCAGTTTTTCTGCCGACTGCTCTGCCGTTTTGTCGCATAGCGTGTGGTGCTATACTTGGATTTTCGGCCATGAACATGACTTTGGAATTTGGCACAGCTCATACTTTCATTTAGAGTACATCTGGGGCTACATTTTGTGCAAGTTTCAGCTCGATTGCTTCTGTATTGAGGGAGAAATTTCAAACTCTAGCAGAAAAAAGTGTCTCCTAGTCTAAGCGCAGTTTTTTTGCCGCCTGCTCTGCCGTTTGTCGCATAGCGTGTGGTGCTATACTTGGATTTTCGGCCATGAACATGACTTTGTAATTTGGCACTGCTCCTACTTTCCCGTAGAGTACATCTGGGGCTACATTTCGTGCAAGTTTCAGCTCGATTGCCTCAGTATTGAGGGAGAAATTTCAAACTCTAGCAGAAAAAAGTGTCTCCTAGTCTAAGCGCAGTTTTTTTGCCGCCTGCTCTGCCGTTTGTCGCATAGCGTGTGGTGCTATACTTGGATTTTCGGCCATGAACATGACTTTGGAATTTGGCACAGCTCATACTTTCCTGTAGAGAACATCTGGGGCTACATTTCGTGCAAGTTTTAGCTCGATTGCTTCTGTATTGAGGGAGAAATTTCAAACTCTAGCAGAAAAAAGTGTCTCCTAGTCTAAGCGCAGTTTTTTTACCGCCTGCTCTGCCGTTTGTCGCATAGCGTGTGGTGCTATACTTGGATTTTCGGCCATGAACATGACTTTGTAATTTGGCACTGCTCCTACTTTCCCGTAGAGTACATCTGGGGCTACATTTCGTGCAAGTTTCAGCTCGATTGCCTCAGTATTGAGGGAGAAATTTCAAACTCTAGCAGAAAAAAGTGTCTCCTAGTCTAAGCGCAGTTTTTTTGCCGCCTGCTCTGCCGTTTGTCGCATAGCGTGTGGTGCTATACTTGGATTTTCGGCCATGAACATGACTTTGGAATTTGGCACAGCTCATACTTTCCTGTAGAGAACATCTGGGGCTACATTTCGTGCAAGTTTCAGCTCGATTGCCTCAGTATTGAGGGATAAATTTCAAACTCTAGCAGAAAAAAGTGTGTCATAGTCTAAGTGCAGTTTTTCTGCCGACTGCTCTGCCGTTTTGTCGCATAGCGTGTGGTGCTATACTTGGATTTTCGGCCATGAACATGACTTTGGAATTTGGCACAGCTCATACTTTCATTTAGAGTACATCTGGGGCTACATTTTGTGCAAGTT